>OX104129.1:15961194-16646602 GCA_944470555.2 Heterobilharzia americana
TCTTATTGCTTCGGAAATCTTATCAATTAAAACATAACTGTTTCCATATATGTAATCATGCTTCTTTCTTGTCATCTAATTTTCATTTCATTGATGTGTTCTCAAGTGAAGCGATGCCAACTGCAGAACTTGATGGATGTTTGCGCTATATCGCGAGTTGACATAAATGAGAAACTTTGAACCGATAAGCTGTAACCCAGTGGACAAGGTGTTAGTCATGAAACCTGAGGGATGAGTTCAATCCCTAGTGGTATCATGTATGCGTGCTGCTTAGGAGTTTTATATCAGGACAAAACAGCTGTCCATTGCTCCAAGTCTTCAATAGTTCTCCAACTGATGTCAGTTCATAATGAACACAACCTTATTATTCATCATCAAACTATAAATATTCTCCAGTGATACAGGTGTACAGCCCAAGTAAGTGATATTATTGTAAAAGAGAACTTTCCTTCATTTAATTACCTTCTCTCCTCTTTATAAAGATGAATCTATTGACATTAGATAACAAGATGTAAAAGTTTATTTTTATTGACTCAAAGAGGTTGAAGTGCTCTTCATAGATACTTACAGCTGAGTTGTCTCAGGTGAAATGTTTACTGGAATTTCAGTCAAATTCCGATCTGAACAGTAACGCCATCAGTTCCATATAAACAATTTGATGGGCACATGGTATGAGCTAATTAAATAAATCATAGATGAATAGTTTAGTTAGGTAAAGTTCCCAAATGAAAACTGTGAAAATAGTAATATAATCTGACCAGCAACTGATTTTTCTATTGCTTTAACACAAGTTGTTTCATCAAAACCGAATGATATTTTAAAAATAAGGCAAACTGAGGCAGTAAGTTCAGAAAGTCATGAGTATATGCATGGAAAAAGTAAACCCCTTTCAGGTTCACCTCTTATCAGTGATGTGTCAAATAAAGGAATAACAAACATCTTCATACCTTTGCTCTGACACATCAGTCAATAAACCTTTCTACGGTAATCTGACAACCAGAAGAGAAGTTAGCCGGTTGAATCAGTCGACTAGAAGTGCATATCAGTCTGTCCAACTGCAACCAGCCAAAGCGAATGCATTTCACTTATCATGGCCAAGCCTTTGCAAGTTGAGGGAGCTTTACTCCAATTTTCGGATCATTTCCCAGTTCCAGAGCTTATTGTGTCTGTTTGAACACCATTATACAAAAGCGTAAGAGATCGATCCCCTCACTGAGTAGGCAACATCATAGCAACCCAACCACATGAAATCGAATACTTTCGCCAGCATACTCTTTATGATCCCTAAAAACTTATTCGTGAATCCCAAAACTCTCGCAAATGTTGGATTTCAGTGCAACCGTATTCACCGGGTGATTTAATCATTTGACCATGTTCACCTCTCTGTTGGCAGACGTGCAGTGCATTCGTTCCACTGTGTCTCCAAAACCTTACAGAAAGGATGGGGCAAACCTTCGCTGAAGATTATTCCCTTCTCACCAAAATCTCAGAAAGGGAAGCTGTTCTCAGGCTACCTACAAAAGTCCAAAACTGAGGTGAACGACACTCTGCCTTTCTCACCGAAATCGGCCAGCTTGACAAGGCCGACCATATGAACTTTCTTGGGACTGCTTCAACAATATCGACTACTGAAACTAGAAACCTGGATTCCCTTATCTTTCGGTTGCACTGCATCCAGCGTACTGAGCGGAGTCCTGACATTCAACTGACCGTCATGCTTTAAGGACCCAAACCACTGATCAACGCATTTGGATCCCATTGATCACTATTAACGTTACTTCAACCATTATGGTGGATTTGCTGATATTAGGAGGGTAAGCAGGTACCCCGTTGGTGCTTAACTTGGCTCCACCAGTGCACATGTCATCTCCAACCTACCTGGTTAGTAGCGTAAATATCCACACCACTAAGCATACAGCGTAGGACTTCTTCACGTTGATACCCTGACATGTAACTATCGTGAAGCATTTAGTTACTTCGGTAGAGTCATAGTTACAAATTTACGTATTAATTAGACGATCTTTTTATAATACCGAAATGTAAATTTACTTAAATTTGATCGAAATATTAAAATAATAATGATAACAATTCATGGAATTCATTTTCAATGGATACGGACTCTAAATTATATTATTAATCCTTGGGATCCTAATGGAACATACCGCTTAAGTAGCATGTCTCCACTTCGCTATCTTCTCTACAGTCTTCACAACCTGGCGCCACGACAGCCCACAAACTCTCATTTCTTCCTCGCACGATCTCCTCCATGTCACCCTCACCTACGACACCCAACTCGTAACTTCCCATCTGGGTGCCACTCGAGTGTCTGACCTGACGCGTGATGTCCCCAGTCGGCCTTCTCAATGTATGCTCAATCCATCTCCACCTCCTTACACTGCATATTTGTTCAGCGATAGCTTCACGGTTAGTTCGTCCCAGAGTTCCTTGTTGCTTATTTTGACTATTTTGGCCATCTGAGCTTCAGTAAGGAGTCAGCTAGGCAGTTGTTGATGAATGTCTGTAGTTTGTTGGAAATCCCTTCGTAACACACCAAGTCACTGAACCATACAGTAGCACTGACTTGACTGAGTTAGTGTTGAAAATCTGTATGTAGTTCACGTTTTATGCTGAGTGCAGTGCAGAAGATCTCCACACTGGTTTCAGGCTAATCAACACCTGTCTTGCTCTTCCGATTCTGACTTTGACATCCTCGTCAGTGCCGCCTGTAGTTGAAACAGTGCTGCATGCCTAGACAGGTGAAGGAGGCCACTTCCTTTAAGTTTCTCCGTTGATGGTGATTGCAGCTTGTTGTTGCTGATGCTGTTGTTGTTGGTTGGGTATCTTCATCACCTCTGTCTTCTCCACGTTCACTTGAAGTTCCATGTTCCTACGCTGCCCTACCTCTTCTGTCAACTTGTCAGTTTTCGCCTGCAGATCTTCGAGTTTGTGAGACATCAGACATAAGTCACCAGCGAAATCAAAATCTTCTAGGATCTTTTCCCCGGTGCAGCCAGTGTATGCCCCTCTTCTCTCTCCTCACTGTTTGTTGCATGATTCAGTCCAGTCAACCACAATCAGGAATATCATGGGTGATAGTAGGTAGCAGCCTTGTTTTACTCCCTCCTGTCTTCACTTGAAAAGCATCACTGAGCTTCCCCTTGTGGATTACTTGGCATGTGGCGTCTTCATATACTTGTTGAATAAGATTGATAAAGCTTTGTGATATTAGGTAGTGTTGAAGCAACTGCCTACCAAATTACTTCTCGGTCGAGGCTGTCAAAAGCCTTTTAAAGTCGACATAGTTGAGTTGACGGATTCTATTCTTACCAATTAAGCTTGTTAGGTATGGGTATAGGTATGGTAATTTTTTCTTCCTGTCTTCTACTCCTTGTGAATATGAGTCCTGTTTTATATTAACATTTTTATTTATTATTTTGTATTCATAATTCAGTTCCATCAGTCATTACTAGTTATTATAAATCATGATTACTGAGTTGCTTATATCTATTTTAACTACACATTAGCTTTTCCACATGCGAATTTTTTTAGTATTTTTCAGTTCGCTTTCATATGTTACTGATTATCTATAACTGAATTTGGTAATGTTGAAATGGTGTCAATGTTGTCTAAGCCCAAGGTCATGTGGATAGCTCTGACTTCAGTTTAAGAGTAACCTTCAGTACAACTTTGTGAATATATATGAGACCTGGATATTCTTCATTAGTACTTATTAAGGTCGTTTAGGTTAATATAATGTTAGACTGGATATTATTACTACAATAACACAACGCAATGTAATCACAACTGCCAAATAATACTAAGCCATCGTGAATAAAAATCGCGCATCACATTAAGCTTCTGTCAATAAGATCGTAAATTTTACCATGGAAACGAGAAACGAACGTTGGGATCTTGTGACATATTTTCAAGAGTTCAAAAAAGTCATTAGAAACATAACGCTTGGAGAAAGAAGCTATCAGCAGACACGAAGATTAAAATGCTACTGATATACTTAAGGTGACTGAGTACATAAAATGACTCTGCAACTGCAACTTCCATCCTAGGAGAAAATCAGGCTTATTAGAAAAACTGTGAAAACGAGAAACACTACTCAGCGCTGTCAAACAACTGAGAAGAAGCGTGATTTAGTATAAATGCCTAATAACTTAAATCCCGAGGAAAAAGATGGTCTTTTTATCAAATGTAGTGAAAGAAGTGTAACCTACTAAGGTGAAAACTCTATAATCCAATCAGATGCAAACTCATGGAAAGTAAGATATCATGAAAATTGTTCTTATCTAAAATCCAGTGTGGAATGTCAGAAAAGGAAGATAAAACTTGACTGAATAGGATATAACTGAAGATGGATATTTTAGTAGCATAACAAACAAAGAAGAAACGATAGGTAGTGAAAAGACTAGTCAAAGGTAAGCACTCAATCAACCAGCTACAAAACAACCACGTGAACAGACATTCTCATTATTTCTGTTCCAATTGGAATTATTCCTACAAAATATGATGAACTACATACCCAGTTCACTTAGTTTTGAGCTACAATCAAGAAAGTTCAAGGGTGAGAACAGAAGCTTGTGTGCCTGGAAGTCATCAAAACCACTGATTAGCTTTCCTACTTGTATGCTAGTCTCTAATATAACCTAAACAATTTGGTTTAGAGTAGTGCAGTTTCATTGCTGATACAGATGTATAGAGAATCAGTATTCGAAAATCGTCACTTTTTAATCCGTAACTCAGATATTTATATTTTGTAAAATGAAGGACACTTTTCAAATGAACGGACTAGTTTTTCGGTAGAATTGATACACAAAACAAAACTTTAATAACGACTAATCACGTCCAAGTGCACGCTGACCAATCATAATCAAGTATATCAGGCACAAAGTAATTATTACAATTAATAAGTTTACTTCACAAGAGAAATAAAAATACCTAGATTTTCAGTAGTTTTATCATTTTTGAAACCATACGATTTTCTATATTGCCACTCATTCAAGTGAAACCATAACATATCCCTCCGTAATCCTGAAACTTTTGAAGACAACTCCACAAATTACCAGCATTGTCTGTGTGCACTCCAGCTATCCTATCAACAGAGTGCTTCCTGTGAACAGTGACCTGTTGAGGGTAACCTATTCCAGACGATGGTATGTATGAATTCCAAGAATCTGTGGATATTATAGTACCGTATGCTACACATTCTTCCATAACTGGTAGGATAGATTCTTCTCACCTATCCTTCATCCACTGAATGTGTCCTTTCTTCGTAATTTTATCGTATATACCAAGAATTTGAGGCTTGTCAAGACATATGTATGTAGCTTACGCAGACCCATTTCAGCCATCTTTCTCATTTATATTTACTTTTCAAAACAAGACATTCATCCATTTCAACCATATTACCTACTACGCCAAACTTCACATCCAACCTGGATATTATTTAAAAGTGAATATCTCGGCACTGCTGATACAACAGCACTGAAGAAACTTCATAAACACCTGTTAGAACTCCTACTGGTATTACATGTGTTCTAACAACCCAGCGTAGTACTCAATTCATTATTTGTTGCAGAGTTAGATAAGATCTTCTACAAAATGATCCTGTCCTCAAAAATTTATTCTTGCAGCAATTGGAACAACGAAAGATGAAGCCATGTCATCTCTCATTGTTGTGTATGCAATCCATTACGACACCCAATCACAATTAGGTCTTCTCTCAACCAATTCAATTCTCAGGAAGTAATTTACGTAATCTTTGTTAAGACCCATCAAAAGTTTATGCAGTGCCGACAATTTTACAAGCCAACGCAACGCATGACCTTGAATACAGCATCTCCAGTTTGATTGGTCGCCCTCACGTTTTGAATAGATTTCTAAGTTAATGCATAGAAGAAAAAATCTCTTCAAAGTAATTCGAGTACACCAGTGTTCATATAAAAGGAAAGCGTTTCATCCGCTTACCTTTCAACATTTTATGAGAATGTATTTCAGCCAAAATCGTGTTTCAGCGAAATTTGAATAAATAATTATGTCCGAGCTATGAAATCGCGTTTCCTACTTATTAGTTCAGAAATCTCTTAGCATCAAGGAGACGTAGCTACTTTATATGAAATGCAGTTTATTCATCTGACAGGCGGACCATCATATCAATGTAAGAAGTAAATGAAGCTTTATTAATCTGATTAGGACAGTGTGCCGCAAGGCAGAAGGATACATTTGATGAAATGAAGACGAAAAGCCATGAGAAGAGAGAGAGAAATAAATGAAGAATGACAGGATGTTGAAGAAAGAATGAATTATAATGTTCCTTTTCGATAGGATTTGCGACATTTAATAGAAGATCTCCAACCAGTGATTGATAACACTTATACCACTCAATACTACTCAGACCAAAGTCATCATTTAGATGGTTCATTCACAAAAACAGAACTGCTGCACTTCAGCAGTTGAGACAATTATTGACTATTTTTAAAACTGCATTTATTGTAGGTTTCCAACTATTATGGTATTTAGTTAGAAGGATTTGCTTAGCTCATAACCCAGTATCGAGGTTGACTAAGTCTCATCTTCATTTGAAGTATCACAAGAAATCGGGTCGAGTTTCAGAAAGAATAGTTACTTCCTTCGTGTTATCAATGAGATCGGAGCAAAACAATAATCTCTAACTTGTTCCTGATCTCCTACAAAGAATAGACAACAAACACAATGTTTCATAATGTCTAATCAAATAAGTCTACAACAAAACTATACGATTTTGACTTGGTTTTTTTCTATAGTACTGGTGACTAGTGCATCAAAATGTAAAAACTACCAGTAGATTGTGTAGGTGAGTAAAAGAGAACAAAGAGCCTACTTTGTATTTCTTCACAGCAGCTTGTTTCTTTGATCTCACAGTATGCATGAGCTGGGGAATGAATTGCACTTTTCTCATCATCGTTGAAGTTTTCGGTGGACTGACAGTTAGACGTAGATGTTTTACACGTGAAATGATAACGTGACAAACTGGCCACTGCTGTACCAGCTAAATCTTCAGGTGATACACATGTAGGTGGCAATGGACCTTCATTAACTTGATTTGCATTGTTTCTCAGCCAATCAGGTAGCCAACTAAGATGACAGTCACATTTAAATGGATTGGCACTTAAACTTCTAAAATAGTTTTTTGGAGGAACAAGAAAACAAATTGGTTGAATTTATACTAAATTTAGTGTCTCTTAACAACACTCTAACAAGCAGTGAAATCATCAGATGGGTTCCCGTATTTTATATAATAAACTGGTTTGGTTGGTTACTTCAGTAATTGTCAGGTGGCTTTTAGAGACACTTTAAATTACGTAGATAATAAGATTAAATGGCTAGAAACCTGACCAACTGAAGCATTTCTAATTGGTGTTTATAGTTTTGGTGTTTTCGGAGTAGAATAAAAAGTTGAAATACCACCGTTAAAATGTTCAACTATTGTTGAAGTACTGGTCTCTTATGACCATATGTTTGTTCTGAGCTAATTGACACGCATTCGAACTTCTTGTCGGGTTACGAAAGTGATTGTAAGTGTTTGAAGCAAACGCGGTTACTACAGAATTAAGTAAGGAATGCTGACTGCAGAATGATCACTGTGGTAAATTTTATCCACCCAATCAGGTCAACATTTATCAGGAAAAGATGAAGCGAATGACCGGTGCTAGAAAATGTTCTGGAAAGTGGGAACTCTCAGACACTAGAATTAATCACAGTAGGAATAAGTAGGTAGAAATCGTAGGCGATTTGGCAGGAAAGCATGCAAAACCAGCCGTTTCGTCATCGAAATCCTGAACAATGTTATTCTTTACATACTCATTCTACCTCTCTTTAGTTTATTCTCTTTCCTAGTTTCCAGTGTAGTTTTCTCTTTCCTTCATTCTTCATTGTGTTATAAGCAATCTCCAGAAATGGTGTGGGAAAACTGTTGAACGAAATTCTCCATTACTTTGCCTGTCTGATATGGTTTACCCTGCAGTTAGAAATTAGTCGGAACAAGTTTTGAAACCAAACATATTCTGCTACAGTAAGTATCAAAAAGTAGTTCAGTGTGACAGTTAACATTTCTTTACCGCTTTTACAGAGTTGTAGATAATTCAAGGGAAATAGTAGAGTAGTTAATTTGTCTGGAAACTAAATTAAGATCTGCACGGAAATGTGGAGGACATTTCTATCCCCATCTGATTACAAAAGTCTCCTGAACTGTTCATCTAAACTCATCCATATCGGGGAAAATGGCGTAGCTCAACAGATAGAGGAGCACTCGATCTCTGACGTGAAGATTACTAATCCGAATATTATTTTTCAGACTCAAACACTGAAGTTGCGTACCTAGATTCGTCTGCTTACGAAGGTTGTTTTGGACTACCTGAATTACAATAGGTTAGATGTCCTAGGAACTGTTACTATTATTCCACGGTACTAATAAACAGTCATCTAGTACCAAGTCATCTTAAACACGAATAATCTGTAGGACCTTCTAATTGAAGAATCACTAACCAACAGTTGATATTCCGTTCAAAAATGCCTATTATCAGGAATGTATCTTAATAACCATGCTACAGACCACTTTTCATTAGTTTTTCAGCTTTTTATAAATCTTGGTAATAAAAATCGGTTCACATTTGTAATATTTATGTTTACTGATCAGATGATTGAGTAGTAATAGAATAGTGGAAAGCTATACAGTGTGGTAAGTTAATAAATGCTTAACGTTTACATTTCCTTTGAAGGTTTTATCTTTCACACTGTCTGATCATACTCTTATTACTAAATTTTAACCATTTGATGACCTTATTTTACATTAATATCCACTGAGTTAAATTTATTTATAAATATGCCCAGTGTTTGGCAGGCAGTGATTTGTTTACTTTTATCTATGATATATATGTGTTGCTGATCAGTGACTTATGACACTGTTTAAAGTCTGATACTTTAGACTACTTCAATATACATTCGAAGATGCATGATCAACTGTTCAATTGTTTATTAACAAAACAAGCAAGCCAACACGTTAGTTTTCAGACATTCAATGGTTCATTCAATGAATACTACTTTTTTATTATCAGTATGACATGTAGAATAAAGTACGTCAGTAGTTTCAATTGTATAGACGTTTTCAAAAATTGGCCAGAGAAAGAAATATACATGAAGCAGAAATATTTGAGAATGTTCTTATTTTGGCAACTCTTCTCAACACCTTTCAAGTTAAACAGTACCAAAATGTATGCATTACAAACTGACAAAAATCACTCATGGGAACAAAAATGGGAAACCAACAATCAGAAGAGAGGAAACTAGTTAACGAAAAAACGTTAACAAGATTAACTGCTTCAAGGATAATGAAGTAGATAATCTTTTAACAGATTGAGGAGTGAATCGACATTACCATCTATTTCCATCAATAATTTGTTAACTTGGTTAAAGTATATAAATTACTGTCATAATGTATGCTTTTGAAATCCTTTAGGTTGACATCAGTTTGGGAGAATTCAGTAGATGAGAATGAGGTTATCTTGATCATAATGACAAGTAGTGGCCAGAAGGGAAATCCAGGATCCACGTTTCATTGTGTTCAGGATCCATTAGCTGGCTTTACCTGTCTTCTAGTGAGTAGTGTCATCGTCATTGGGACTCGGACTCGGAACCTTTTACTTTGAATGTCAGAGTGTTATCCACTAGGCTACTGGGCCACGATAGCTACGTTTCGTGCTACCGATATAGCTTCGATGCTAAAACTTGTTTCCCATCATTGACTGGGTTAAATTCATCCGCTTCAGTTGGTGCATGGCGCTATTACATTAAAATTGTAATCATTGAATAGAGAGTGGCTATTATGACCTAGGTATTTGAAGAACTCTCCAAAATGTTAACTAAAGAGTCAATAATCTGCTCCGATGTTGTCACCCAGATGACGACCACGATCACACATACGTAGTGCCTATCATGATTTTCCCAAGAACATCGAAGGCCCTAATGCAGTGGGAACCAATCTCCTCATGCAGGATAACGACAGCAAGATTCAAACCAAAAGGAAGGAAAGTCACAATCGTACAGTGCTGCGCTATGCACCTACAAATAATGCAGATCAAGAGAAGGAGAAACTCTAAAGACAACTTCAATCAGTACTGGACAGAACTCCAGTTGGCTACATGAAAATTCTAATGGGTGGGGTGACATGAATGCCAAGCTAGGAGCGGACAACACAGGAAGAGAACTCATCATGGGTCGGGAAGCACTCGATGAAATGAATGAGAACGGAAAACTGTTTGAATAATTCTGAGCATTCAGCTATTTGTTGATTAGAGACAAGGCAGTGCGTACAAACACAAGGAAATTCACAAAGCGACATGGGCTTCAACAGATAGATAAACTAAAAATCAGATAGATTTCATCTCAGTGTGAAGAAAGTGGAGACGTAGATTACTGGATATAAGATGAAGAAGGAAAACATTTGTAGGTGGTTCATACTAATCACTATTTAGTGCAAAGAACATTCCAAAACAAGTTGATAGACCACAGTTCAATTTTAACACCCTAAACAGAAACTGAAGCACAAAAACATAAAGGACATTTTCACGTTAGCCAGCCATCAAGACAAAATGGGAGATATTGAGCAATATCCTTGAAGGATAGGGTGTGGAACAACACTGGAACTCTTTGAAAGCTGTGTGGAAAGAAACCTGCACAGCCCTATTAGGAAGGAAGAAGAAAGAAGACAAGGAATGGATCTCGACGGATACCTGGAAGCTGATAGAGCAGGGAGAGGAGGATGGTGAAGTGGAAGATAAACCAGTGCAAGGATGCACAACGAGAAGAGGAACTGAGCACAATGTATAAAACACTACACTGGACAAAGAAGTGAAGAAGAGTGCACGCAAAGACAAAAGACAATTCCACGACACACTGGGAAGTGAAGCAGAACAGGCTGCATGTAGGAGAGAGAGACCTGACAACATTGTATCAAATAACCAGGTGACTATCTGTTAGGGAAGAGATCAACACAAATGAAAGCAATAAAAGATGATGGAGGAAGTTTAATTAGCAAAGAAGAGAGACAAAGGAAACGATGGGCAGACCACTTCAAAAAGCTCTTGAATCGACCACCTGCACTCTGTCATGAAATACCACCTGCAGCCACCACCAGCCACAGAACTACAAGTGAACACAAGGCCTCCAACGAAAGTCAGAATAATCCTGAGCGCCATAAAGCTACTGAAGTGCGGGAAAGCAGCAGGACCAGATGCAGTCCTGCCAGAAGCACTGAGAGCAGACGCAGAGACAACAGCGGACATGCTCACACCACTGTTGCAGAAGGTGTGGAAGGAAGGAAGGAAGGAAAGGTACCTGCCTATTGATTGGAAGGAGGGCTACATTGTCAAACTCCCAAAGAAGGGTGAATGACCTAAGTCTTTGCAAGAACTGGTGTGGAATCACGCTCCTGTCCACCCCAAGCAAAATATTAGGCCGCATCATCCTGGAGAGACTAAAGGATTCACTAGATTCAAAACTACGACTGGAACAGCCTGCCTGACTAGATTCAGGAAGTACAAATCATGTGTGGACCAAATTGCAACGCTTCGCATCAGCATAGAAGAGAGTATAGAATTGCAATCAACCGTCTACCTGAAATTCATTGACTTTGAAAAGGCTTTTGACAGCCTCGACCGAGAAGTAATTTGGTAGGCAGTTGCTTCAACACTACCTAATATCACAAACCTTTATCAATCTCATTCAACAAGTATATGAAGACGCCACATGCCAAGTAATCCACAAGGGGAAGCTCAGTGATGCTTTTCAAGTGAAGACAGGAGGGAGTAAAACAAGGCTGCTACCTACTATCACCCATGATATTCCTGATTGTGGTTGACTGGACTGAATCATGCAACAAACAGTGAGGAGAGAGAAGAGGGGCATACACTGGCTGCACCGGGGAAAATATCCTAGAAGATTTTGATTTCGTCGGTGACTTGTGCCTGATGTCACATACACATACACATACACATACACATACACATACACATACAATCACATACACACATCTACAGGCAAAAACTAACAAGTTGACAGAAGAAGTAGGGCAGCGTAGGAACATGGAACTTCAAGTGAATGAGTATAGAGAAGACAGAGGTGATGAAGATACCCAACCAACAACAACAGCATCAGCAACAACAAGCTGCAATCACCATCAACGGGAGAAACTTAAAGGAAGTGGCCTCCTTCACCTGTCTAGGCATGCAGCACTGTCTCAACTACAGGCGGCACTGACGAGGATGTCAAAGTCAGAATCGGAAGAGCAAGACAGGTGTTGATTAGCCTGAAAGCAGTGTGGAGATCTTCTGCACTGCACTCAGCATAAAACGTGAACTACATACAGATTTTCAACACTAATTCAGTCAAGTCAGTGCTACTGTATGGTTGAGAGACTTGGTGTGTTACGAAGGGATTTCCAAGAAACTGCAGACATTCATCAACAACTGCCTACGCTGACTCCTTACTGAAGCTCAGATGGCCAAAATAGTCAAAATAAGCAACAAGGAACTCTGGGAACGAACTAACCGTGAAGCTATCGCTGAACAAATATGCAGTGTAAGGAGGTGGAGATGGATTGAGCATACATTGAGAAGGCCGACTGGGGACATCACGCGTCAGGTCAGACACTCGAGTGGCACCCAGATGGGAAGTTACGAGTTGGGTGTCGTAGATGAGGGTGACATGGAGGAGATCGTGCGAGGAAGAAATGAGAGGTTGTGGGCTGTCGTGGCGCCAGGTTGTGAAGACTGTAGAGAAGAGAGTGAAGTGGTGACATGCTACTTAAGCGGTATGTTCCATTAGTAACCCAAGGCGCAATTAATGATACGTAGATGCTTTCAGTATGGAAACTTGACGTGATGGAAGTGAATAAATTGCGATTGGGTAATAATTTGGACAGGAGATATCATTCAAATTCTAATTATTCTGACGTTCTGTGACTTTGTGGAAGCCTCTTCTTCATGGATTTTGACCTACCTAATTTTTAGCAGGCTTTTCTTTGTTCACTACTTAATCATGTGGTTGTGAAACGTCAGAAACATATATTTCTACTTCATTGACTTTGTACAACCATATCTACTTGATAAAAAAGTCCTATTATATATGAAGATCATTTGAATTTCGACATCTTTTGTAAGAAACTCAGCTTTATTTATATACTGGGATATGAATGTCACTTCTCAAAAGATTGAGTACACTGTTTACTTAAAATCCTTAAGACAAAAGTAACACTTTGAATGACTCAGTGGTACAGCAAAGAAGCTAACTATTGAAAGTAATTAGTGGAACTTATAGTAACCCGGTAATTGTCAAGTAAGATGGAAACAGACAGAAAACATCATTCGATCTCATTTTAATGATCACCTCCAAGCCAGGTACATTAGGAAGACAGAGATCTTTGCCTTATAAAGTTGTAGTAGGAAAAGTTTGGGAAACAACCAGAGGATATATTCTGAAGTTACTCTGGACTAAAAAACTAACCTCACTTTGAAGATTTCAGTTTGACCAATAGATTAGAAAGACCTAATTATTAGTATTTAGCTACTTTCTTACCTTGTCCCTTGTTATTTTACTCTTTTCCAACAGGTTTGGTTGCTTCTCCTTTATTTACACGAATTAAGGGCTAGACCTGGTTTCATCTCCCCTGTATTTTATATGATTTTCACTCCAAACATCTAACAGCACAACCCAGGGTAATATTGCTTGTCACACTTGATCGACAAACTTTGTTCAGCGCTGAGTAGTTGTGACTTGATAGCTACACCAGTCACACTTTGGTGGCCACTTCATGATAATGAATGCAGATCTCAGACGAGATCTGAGTCGTACAATTTTTATGAAGTTGTACCAAAATCACAATACAGTTAATAGGCATACATATTACTTAAGGATAGGTGAAGAAAATGATATTGTAACCCCGGAAGGAAAATTCTCTCGGAAATACTGAGTGGTATACTGAATACCGATGACTTCGGAGTGAGTTAATTGTTCACTGCAGTGTTGCAGCATACCAGTTAGTGGCTACGTTGCGAAACGAGATCAACACACTTTACTTGGAACTAAACACTGAGTAGTAGACAGCTACATGCGCTACCCACGGGTAACCAACTCGTCTACATAATCAAATCCTTCAAGGGACCACTGATAAGATGAATAGGCTAGTAGTCAAGTCTCTGATTGCAGCCTTAAGTGATATTGGTTCTAATCGCTGCAGGAATACCAATTTTCTCATGCTTCCAAATACGCCTTGTTGATGAGTGCCAACAGGCACGAAACATAGGAGGAACAGGGTTTCTCGCCGATTGCCTTCCACTATCTGACACCAAAGCATAATAGTTACCTAGTTTTAGACTTTTATACCTTACAGTAATTTGAAGGAGTTAACAGCAAGATAGTTTAAGCATACAGAATATTGTTATTCTGTATCATCGGGTTTGAAGTGGTGTACTCAAGAATTTGCTCTTAGATCATTCATTTAGACAGAAGGCCTTTATTGTGTGGAAGTGTCCAAAGTATAACTCTCAATTCTGAATTAAGCATTCATTAACTACTCACTGGGAATAGTATCAAAAAACACCTTTACATAATTGATACAGAAAGAATTGGTTTCATACACTCATGCTTAAAAGGTATTCATTTAAAAAAGATATTTATCATGAATGAGTGAAGAAAAGAAAACTTACAATGATTCAAGATTCAATCCCGTAAATGTCTCTTTCGCTATACATCTTAATTTATTGTTATTCAGCATCCTATAAATATAACAAATACGGGTTTATTTTATGATTTCACTTAGAAAGTCTGAATATGCAGCACATTCAGATTCAGTGTAATATAAAAACAAAATGGTGACTGTCTCTATAGTTCAGCTGAGAATGCATAGTAGTTAAAGTTCAGTTTGAAGATTAGGTGTCTAGCAATTCAACGTCGAAGGTAACCTGCTTTCACGAATCTTATATGCTTTATGATGTTCGTGTGTTTGCTCTAAAAATTTATGAACCACATGTAGGGTTAATATATGACAAAAACAAATACTGCGGTCATAATCCTTCTTTATAGTAATGCTTTGTCATCGAAGTTGAACCCAATCTGCCCAAAGTACTTGAAAACGTTGACTCACAGTTTGAAACTACATCACGACAGTATTATATATTGTGATGGGATATTTTAGAGCTAAACATGAACTATATTTTAATGCTGCTAACAAAAAAATTTAGTGGGTGTTTTTAAAAGAATCTTGATTGAATGAATGAACATTTTAGACATTGTGAAGTCCACCAGTGCTTTGTTACTAGATTTGTGATCGAAAAGTACTTTTATATAAATTTTGAGCACAATTAAGCAAACAGCTTTCTTTGATTTTTGTTATATATCTGTTGATAATACACTAATTTACAGGACTTCTCAAGAAATATCATTCTGAGCTAAGCAAATAGTAAGCGTAGTCAGTTTATAATGGATTGTTAGTTTTATTGTTATAGAGGCAATAGGTTAAGTTGAAAACTGATTTACAAACTGCATAGCCCACGCTTACATTTCTCATAGCTGGGTAGTTTTCCAACTGCCCAACTGCAATGTCAGAAAGGTTTCTGCTAAAAATTACTCAGGGAAGATCACAAGGTGTGTTCTATGACACGTGTCATAAACTAGTCAAAGATACTTCTACTGAAAGACTTGAGTAATTAGAAACCACTCAGGCTAGCCATATCTAAATGAACTGAACTAATTTGGCTCTATGAACTGAATTTATTAGGGTACATCACTGATGAGCTCTTCCCAAAACGAGCGAAATAACTGTCTGGTGTTCATATCATTCTGATCTGGCTAGCGAAATCAACAGATCGACTAGAGTGGTAACTTACCACTGAAGTTGGTTAGTAGTAGCATCTTTTGAGAGCTCATGACACTTCTAGACCGTAAGTTTATTACCATATGTAGTACAAGACGCACGGATTGAGAAACAAAAATTTTCATTTGAAAGGTGAGGAACGCAACTCATATTGTCCTTTAAGACAATCAAAACCCTGCATTTTGTCTCGTAAAATGATTCTGTCATTTGTGTACTCTAAGTTAGTCAAAGAATCTCTGACAAGAAACTCAATTCTTGTGAAGCCAAGGTACAGAAAAGGAAACTTTTAATTATGTCTGTCACAAAGATTCACGAAAATGGAAACAGCGGACACTCTTGACCGATACAATTAGATATTGAAATCTGACGTGGTAATTTGTCTTCAGCTCTAAAATTGTCAATGGTGTTCGAGTATAAAGCATACAGTAGGGTGATTTAACTGTCATGCATTATTCTGAGTAGAAGACATTGCCACAAGCGTTGTGCATCAACCAGACCGAATTCCATCTGTAGGTAAGTAATATAACTAGTGCAACTACACTTGTCTTCATAAGTGTTATAGAAGATAAGGATATTGTCTATGCATATGATTGATTATAAAAAGTCCAAATATTTACTAGTTTTCTCGTGTTGTCTGTTCCTTAGGTCTAGTCTTTCTACTAATGACTTTAGAACCTAGACTGTCAAGGCTATTTCCCCTTCTATTAATAGGAAAGGATTTCTTTTTCTTTGAGTACCGAAATAATCAACAATGGAAACCGCTCATAAGGTATCACATTTGACTTCCACACCTTAGTTAGTATACGAGCTGGTTTATATAATTATTTTGAAGGGTTATTCTTAAATACCACAATAACCAATTAGTCATCGTTCACTCCCTACTGTCTATTCAGATTACCGATAACTTTCCAAATTTTGAAGAGCGTCAAATTTGTTACTAGATTATCAACATTAATGAGCGAATGGACACCAATTTAGGTGCTCTTCATGGTGCTGCGTGTATTCGTAAAGTTGCTGTTCTTATGAATGGATGATTGGCTCTTTTTCCACATTTTCGATCTCACAAGTTATTAACTTTTTCACACTAATCTCCCAGATACTTCTGAATAAATTAGTTATCTCACCACCCTTTCCTCCTTGTAGATTCTACTGACACTGCTGCTTATGATGATCACTTTATATTCAAGCTTCTTTAGCTTTGAATGGTCTTCAGAGCTAGCTAGAATACGTTCCTGTGCATTCATTATTACCGACAAGGTCAAAAGTACATTGTCCCTTCACAAAAACTCAGTCTGTAACAAACTCAAGCTTCTACAGTGCTTCCAGTAGAAAAGTGACATCCAATGTCACTAATAATTTGATTAGTTCCTTCAGAAATGAAGTCATGAACTTCGCATATCCAGTTTCAGCTCGCAAGCATATTCGGAATTCGGTTTCTGTATGTCTGTCAAGACAAAAATGCACACATAATTGATTAGAGTTGTACTCAATGTACAAATAGGTTGTCAAAAAGGAGTGAGAATCCTCTAAAGACGAATTCTAGTGGTAATTGGTGGTGATCTGGTTTGTCTGTATTGACCACCCAGTTCAGTTCTATGCCCAAGAAAGATACCAGCTGAAATTGAATTGAGGTAATCAACTAATATTGTTACTATTTACTAACCTCTAGATTCGTCTCCAGTAACAGAATGAGAATAAAAAGGGATATTTATGAATGCGGAGTGTCAAAACAAAATAACACGTTTTTGTAGTGGTTATTTGATCATGGAACTGTGGGAGAACAATTCCTACAAACAACTCTAGGTTGGAGAATTTTACAGGCTTCACAAATATTCTTCATTGACAAAACCTATGACTATAGCTTACAGCATTTTGCTCACTAACGGTTAACGTCTGTCACATAAAATTTCTTTGCTAACGCCTGTAAGAAAATATTGTATCTGTAAATGATAATGGTAAACTTACAGTATTTTTAAAGTTGGCAGGTGATTGAATGTTCTGTTATTTAAACATTTGATTTGATTATGTTGTAGCAATCTGTAGTAAGAAAAAAAAGAGAATACGAGTAATATTCACTTGAATATTAACTGAATAATGAGAAAGACACAGAGAGTAGGAGAATAAATGAACTATTCGGGGAAAAACTTACAGAACTTCAAGGTTATTAAGTCCATTGAATGTATTCTCCTCCACTTGTGTCAGTGAGTTGTTACTGAGAATTCTGTTTTGTAAGAAAAAAAGTTGAGTTTTATGTTATTTCATGAATGTTACTTACAAAACAGAAAATTATTTGCTGTTATATTGGCCTAGTATTTCAGTACACTTTATCATCTTGTCTCAGATGTTACCTTCAGGCAATAATTAAGTTAGTATTGAGGATTTGATTCCTTTTTCCAGTTTGTTCCAAATCACCTGATTCTGCTGTTATGTGAAAATGGGAATCATATGTACATATGACTGAAAATCTCTTTTCTGAATCAAATTTATTTGAAAACCTCACTGATATCAAGCGAATATTATACAGAATCTAAGGAGAAAATTAACCGGTCACCTTTATGAGTGCAGATCTAAACATAAGTTGTTCCAAGAAGAGATATTTCTTTATTGATACCATTATTATGTACTGCTGTGCAAAGTTTGACTCATTAAAATCGAAAGTGAAAAGTTCTTGACTGGTTCAAAGAGAATTCTAAAGTAAAAGCTTGAATTCTTTTAGCTTTATTTTCTACTTAGATCTGAGTTAGTCTCCGTTGGCAGACTTGTAATGTAGAAAAATGGTTGCGTTTGAGATGAGAAGTCTTATTCGGGATACTGTTCGAAATGGTGACATTGTCCCAGAGCAGTTTACTTTTATTTTCTAGTCAGTGGAGTGACGAGCGGCTGGTTCAACGATTTACTGTTTGAATCACAGATTTTTCTTTGCGCCCCAATCATAAGTTTCGCTACTTTGTGTTCGTTATAAGTAATAAGTTGTGTGATATTTCCAGTGGACGAGACAGCTGTTTCTTGTGGTTATTTTACATTGAAAAAGTAGTTTTTAAAATATATGGAGGCTTGAACCACTGAAAATATTCCGTGTAATTCAGATCATCTCACAGTTGTTATTAAAATGTTTTGATATTCAGCCGCTTGGTTGAAGTGGAAAGTTCGGCATGCCTTACAACTCCAAGGTATTATTAACTTCTTGGTTCTAATGAATGCTGAAACCGCTACATTGCCGCCTGATGCTTCATTTGTGGATTATAACTGTTGGAACATATTTCATCAGTCTTCATTCCTGCAATCAACGTAACTCACATTATGGAACAGTATAAGTTAGTGGGGTTAGCCAGCTTAGACAAGTTCCGTGTTTCACTTGGTTTTTACCGGAAAATAAGCATAATTCAAGTTGTGGTCAGTTGGTATTATATGCAAAAAATATCATGAAAACCGTAATTCAATCCAAAAATTATTTATTAGACTCACAACTTCTTCATGTTTAAATTTCCCTGAAATGACTTTGGTTCAATGTATTCAAGTTCATTTCCATCCATGATACTAGTTATAGATTTAAACAAGTTCCGAATTCAGAAAAGCAAAACAGCAAAAGAAGATATCAAACCTGAATGCGATGAATGCATCAGTAATGGCGAATGATATACATATATAAATTAACAACTGTGGCATTAAAAACGGAAGAATTCAGATTTCATGAAAGGAAGTTATCAGAACAGAAAGTTATTCATTTATTAGATGGATATAGTATATTATTTTATTGTTCAGAGTTGCAAGATCATAAACTTTCATAAAATAATACTAAACAGTGATTGTTTTTTACTCAACTCAAAGTAAAATCAAACATAATACTTGGTAAATCTTACAGTACACATTTCTTTGTGGAAGAGCTTAAGTATGAAACAACATAAATACAAGAAAGTTTTTTTCACCTGACATAAAGTTTATCATCCCGCTATTATTTTAAAATGTGTTTGCAATACAGAACAGTATGGGTGCATTAGCCTTTGAAAAATATATGTCTTGGGCTATGTGACCTTCAGTGAAATATGAAAATATAATGTTGGAATAAATCAGGTTTATTGGTGGCAATTTTAAAAAGAAAATCCCAATGAGTTATTCAGGCTTAATAAACAGGAAAAGGACTAATAACAGTGTTTTTTTTTTCGCATTAAAAGAAGTTTCGGAGACGAGAAAGTGCATGCAAAAATTCACTCCTGTTGTATAACTATAAATCAAAATATTATGTCAGATTCAGAAATGTTCTTAGGAACTGTATAGCCATCATGTATTATTCCATTTTTGTTTCCCAGTAAGGATATACGTCCATGAGTTCACTTGTTGTTTAAGTCCCTTGATTTGATTACTTGAATTATTGTTTTGCATCATAAAAAACACAGGGCATTCAACTGTTATTGCTGACGTTTGTCGGCCACAAATACTGATGACTAGCCTAATTTAGTGTGGTGCATGATTATAACTCGGCGAAATGAAAAACTTAATAAAATAACCCTATCGAAGGGAGGAGGTTAGTGTCGTTTTTCACACCTTACGAATCACAGTAAGATCATTCTGAATCTCGTAACGGCTACCAGGGAGTTTTCAGCTGGAAAAAATTTAGCAAAAAGACGACTTTTACACGTACTATGCACTGTCATAAACTTATTTTTATTGTGTATAAAGTAAAATGTGATAAGAGACAATCCAGAGAAGGGAAATTTCTAATTGACGAAACATTTTCAAAAGTTGTACATGGTAATCATAGTTACAACGAAAAATATATATCTATCAGTGGGTAGTGGATTAATACAGTCATCAAAAACCGTCAATAAAGTCACAAGGTGAAAACGGCTAGAAGATAAAATCAAAGTCATGAAGAATTACTCATACTATTATAGTACATAAACAAACAAATGAATAAACTGTCTTAGGGAGGTTGCGATCAAAGAAAAATTAGAGGTTGAATATATCTTTTTTGAACAAAAAGAGTAGGCTTGTATTGTTGGATTGCCATAACTTCTGCTGTGTTGAAGCGGCGAATACGCACTCACTATGAAATGTTATATATCACTTTTTTACTTCAGTGACCTTTAGAACAAAATTTTGAACCATTTGGGCTCTGTCGATGGCCAGAAAGAATAAGCAACAAGGAACTTTGACATGGCAACGAACCAATCAAGAACCCATCACCCAGCAAATATGCAGAAGGAAGTGGTGATGGATTGGGCATGCACTGAGAAGACCATTCGGGGAGATCACGCGTCAGGTCAGGCCATCGAGAAGAACCCAAAAGGGAGACGATGAGTTGGGCGTCCAAGGCAGGGATGAAATGGAGGGGATTATGTGAAGAAGAAATGAAAGCTTGTGGGCAGTTGTGGCGCCAGGTTGTGAAGACGGTAGAGGAAAGAGTGGAATGGAGACGTGCTACCGAGGCGGTATTGTTACATTAGGAACTCAAGCGACAAATAATAATAACAATAGGCTCAGTGGAAGTGATTTAGGCTTAAAACGTTGATACTGACTGATGAATGAATGATCATAGCTGGGTTTGAACCACTAGACTTTTTGATTACCAGTCTGGTGCTATACCAACTGAAATACGAGATCTAGATACTAACTAAAGCTTGACCTTTTTCAACCTCTGAGGTTACTGCATGTTTTTTCTCATGCTTATTTATGATAGAAAACTGTCTGTTCATTGTACTCACACTGATTACCCAGTTGGGTCTTCTCATTCCCATGGAAATCGATGTATTTCGTAGGAGAAGTGCCGTGTAAATTAGCATCGAGACTACCTGAGATATTAATGCTTCTGAGGATTGTATTGAATCCTGTAGTGACTCAGATTTTCATTTCACCTTAAATCATCTAGCAGATATAATAACACCGATCCGTCACTCTATGATCATCTTAGGTACTCTATTGATAATCAAGATTTCAAACTGGAATCTAATGCTAATAAGGATCTTACCCATCAAATTTTCATACTAACAACCTATTTTACAGAGTACTTTTCAGTGACCACCCAAGTCGTTGTCAATTTACAAAAACTAAAAAGATAAGTTTAATGGCTGATTAATATCATTTTCACACGGATAAAAAACAGAAGTGTATAACTATCAGTATTAAATTACAAAACTGTACATATTTGAATATTTATTTAAGCTGGGAAAAATTGGAAAACAAAGTGATTGACATCATTTTAACAGTTTCTCTTACTAACTATAAAGTACTATAGTTAACAGTTTCATGTTTCACTTCCAATGGAGTTTTCAGTTTTAGGTTTCTGATCTCTGAGTTTTATTGTAGGGTGATTCAGTGACCTAAATTGCATACACATGCCTCGATTTCTCTGTTAACATAATTAATTAGATCTCCTAAGAAGGAAATATATATTCAAAAAAGCACATGTCCTGTTCAGTAATTTTTTATTTGAATAAACTCTTTTCATTTCTTACTTGTTTCATAGGCCACACGCATGTTATCACACCACCCAGTATTTCTTACTGTCATATTGTTATACTACTGTAAAATTATCATTGACAAGTTATTTCTTTAAGGTATACACTTTTATTTCACTGTATACTTCCTCTGAAACATTGAAACAAAAACTTGATTATTTTAATAAAAATGTTTAAGTTTTTCAATGTTCCAACCTGGCATAAAT
This sequence comes from Heterobilharzia americana, assembly GCA_944470555.2. Lineage (NCBI taxonomy): Eukaryota > Metazoa > Platyhelminthes > Trematoda > Strigeidida > Schistosomatidae > Heterobilharzia > Heterobilharzia americana. The sequence continues at coordinate 15,983,769 of OX104129.1, forward strand.
TACTCACCTATTATGCTGTTTCAAGTTGTTATTCATCGTAGACTGACATCAGTTGGAGGAACAAAAGAAACCTGGGAGCACTGGACAGCTGTTTCATCCCAGTATGGGACTTCTCAGCAGTGCGCACCCACTACCCTACCAAGAATCGAACCTGCGACATTCAGGTTCCGTGGCCAGCATGTTACCATTGAGCCAGTGGTTGAGAATCCAATAGTCTATATTTCTGAGTTCTGTTAGCTCACGATATAGCGCAACTATTGATTAAATTCAAACTTTTCAAAATGCATAGATGATATTGCTTAGCATAGAACTTCTGGTATCCAAGATTATATACTTATAATATACCACTAATTCATGTATAAATGCATTCACGGTATAATACATTGGTAAAGTATCCGTAATTTATCTCATCTACCTTTTTAATCTTTTCGTTGAAAATTAGTGGGTTTTTAAAGTTGAATATTTAGTTGTTTACAGAAGTGTAAATAGAATATATGAAGTAGATATGTATATAACCTTATTAAGTTTCAACAAAATCCTGTAGTAAGTTATGATACATGTGATACATGTGATCAACATATGTTATCTGCTTTGAGATATATGTAAGGTCATCAACATTTCCGTATGTTCTACATATGACTAGTGTATGTAGTTGGACGTTTTAGCCAATGGTTTATTATACTATTATGGGATAGTAAAATTAATTGAGTTTTATATCTTATTATTTAATGTCGGTGATTACCTAATGATTCGGCATTTATAGATTTCGTAAGCTTAATTGTCGTTTTGTAAAGACAAATCGGGGGATAAAATAGACTGACTATTTTAGATGAGTGCATCCATGATATTCATAAGAAAGGAGACTAGATAAGTTGAAAACTAAAAGTCTCAGTTACAGTTAACCATTTAACTCATCTGGTAAACCTGGAGTCAATTGACTTCAGATAGAAATGCCAGTAGTATTCTCCCCTATTTTCTCATCTTCATTATCCTTGAGAATCAACATTATCTAACCAACAGCATCGTTATGGTTTTAAATAGTTAATAGTCCCTCCAAATCTTACATCATTTGATATCCGGAGTAATTATTGTTTTTGGTTATAAGGCTGTCCGTTAAAAGTGGGCGAATTTCCGGCCGTTTGCACTTCTTACGTGCAAAAGAAAATCCGTAAGCTGATTTTTCAAGCCAGTAAGATTTGTGCAGCTGACACTTTGAATGGTAAATTAAGAATAATGGAGAACTCCTTATACAAGAATTGCTATCCTGGAAAGTTTGTAAGGACTTTAACAATGAAAACGCCAGGAGAAAATCGCCTTTAAATCGTGTGGAAGAAACGATTGTATCTAAACTTAGTGTTCAAAGGAGATGTAGCTGCAGAAACACGGACATTGAAACTCAGAAATCTTATAAATGAAACTTTCTTCGCCGCCACATTGTTTGAAATTTACTGCTCTCTGTGTTGTGCCTAAGCATTTGAAGGAAACTTTTCTGAATCTAGACAGATCTATCTACATTTATAAATTTAACTGCTTCTGTGAAGGTATGCAGAGTGACTTGGCAAGCCTACTGTCGCTTTATTGAACACTGTTCGGTATGGTTAGGTGAAGGAACAGTGAAATCCAACAAAAGCTCAATACTCATCCATCTGGTAGACATTGAACATAAGATTGACAAAACATCAGCATTTACCATTATTTACAAAGTCCTATCACAATACTCCAAGTTTATGGACCACCTACTGCTGAGCATAACAGAAGCCATAGCAATTAAAATTTTCAAACATTATTCGTGTATCAAGATGCTTGTGACATGAAAATCTAGATCGCGATCGAATTCGAATCAGCGACCACAGGGTTTCCGGTCCTATGCTCTACCAACTGAGCTACGAAGTCCGACTGCTGACCTGACTTGTATTTCACTTCAACCACCAAGGGTTTCGCCCGACTACCATGTGGATTCATGACGCGTTACTACCACTTGATCATATTCACACTGGCTGCCTAATCAGGACTTCTCACCCTGATCCAAATCTAACTGAATTAGAGGGTGGGGGAGCATCATATTGATTATCATTTTGACTATCTGAGATAGGTGGAAAGGTTTTATGTCTAAATATTGCCTCTTATACTATTAGATATTGCAATAAAATGTTAGCTAAAAAAGACGAATACAAGTCTACATTGAAACTTTTTCAGTCTGGAGTAAAACTAGTGGTGATAGACATTAGTTCGAGCATCTTAAATCTTCACAGGATAGTTGGTGGCTTACTTCAATTATCTGAATATTGAAGCAATTTATCTTTCAGCCTGTTGTATGGGTCAGAATATTTTACTTGTATTGAAGTCATAAACCCCCAGTAGTATTAAAATAATATAACAGTAATCAGTCCAGATTTTCATCTCACCTTCAATCATCACCCAGTATAAATACTAATCTGCGAAACCACACCTATCTCAGATAGTCAAAATGATAATCAATATGATGCTCCCCCACCCTCTAATTCAGTTAGATTTGGATCAGGGTGAGAAGTCCTGATTAGGCAGCCAGTGTGAATATGATCAAGTGGTAGTAACGCGTCATGAATCCACATGGTAGTCGGGCGAAACCCTTGGTGGTTGAAGTGAAATACAAGTCAGGTCAGCAGTCAGACTTCGTAGCTCAGTTGGTAGAGCATAGGACCGGAAACCCTGTGGTCGCTGATTCGAATTCGACCGCGGTCCAGATTCTCATCTCACCTTTAGTCATCGCCTAGTATGAATACTAGTCTGCCAAACTACCGCTATCTCAGAGAGTCAAATGATTGTCTAGATTCAGCTTCACTTTATTAACTAAATTCTCTTTTCGTAAAGATAAGTGTAATCTTCATCTTGTATACCTTATATTCACCTGTATTACTAATAGCTCTAGTCCTTTATTAAGTATTGAGATAAACTTTAGCATCTTAATTTTGCATTTCAGATAAGCTATCAGAATGCAGGTGTTCACAGTGAGTATTACAGCTGAATAATTATCAGTCAGTGATTGTTCGAAATGAAATTTTTCTCTTTTCAAAAAAACAGACTGATTTCTATTTATTTTGTGACCATTTATTATTATAATCCATTGTATTTTTGAAATAGATGGGGATTTTGATTTTGAGGTAGTATTCATCACAGACATATGAATTTGGGGACTAGTGAAAACCTGGGAGCACTAGACAGCCGTTTCATCCTAATATAGGACTCCTTAGCAGTACGCACCATCGACCCAACTGCGGGTCGAACTCAAGACCTTCAGGTTTCACGGCGAATGCGCAAACTTGGTTGGAGTTCAGTTGTTCACAGTTTTCAACTTTTATCGTGTTAGTGAAAATACTAGATAATTATAGTCAAATAAATGAAAATAAAGAAATGAGTCTTGGAACAATTAAAAAAGAGACTTGGGAATTAGTTTTCATTTTTGCATGCCTTAAATACATACGGGAAATGGTTAGGAAATTTACGCTCCTTTTAAACCAAAACACACTGTATTAAGTAGAAGAGTCAGGGATTTAATGAAATTATCCATAGTCTACTGTTGCACTACAAAATATGTATTTGAGGAAACCATGGACATTGTTGATCAGTATAGGTAGTCCAGAAATACGTATATCAATCAGTAGTATATTTCGTTCGACTTTCATGCTGTCAGTTTTGATGCCGACTGCGGTGTAAGGAAAATCACATGTGATCTGAATATTTGGTTTCCGCGGCAAACCATAAAGAGATTTGACACCGCGAAGTGTGTTTTGCAAACACCAGATTTCGACCATCGACATTGTCTGTCACCTAATCGATTCGACTTCAGGCAACTAGGCATCAGTTAGGCCTTTCTGTGATTACTGCACTGCATAATCCGTTACATCATCCTTAGGACGATGTCAAACGACTATGCCTTTTGTAGTGTTCAGCAAGACTATATTACTGCGTGCATAAAGTAAGAAGTTGGTAGTTTTTGTAATCACAATTTTATTTGTCTTTAAAAGTCCATTGATACGCAAGCGAATTCCTTTCTAGATCATCTTTTCTTAGTCTTAGCTAAAGCGTTGTTATGAATAGCAACAACCATGGAATTCTCAAATCTTTACCTTTAAGCTTGTAGACATCTTATTCAAAATGAAGGTTACAACTGACCAAATATTTAAACTTTTTCAGGCGTTTTCTACATCCAAATGGAATTTATTCTGGATGGCTTGAAAAGTAAAACAGAGGAACTTTTAATAGTTTAACGTGACTCTCACATAAGCTTATTAATTTGGTTTAATAGACAGACAATGGAATACGAAAGAAGAAATGGGTTGTCAAGAGATTAAAACTAAAAACCTTTGAGTCGAAATACTTTCTGTTATAGTTAGTGGGAACGTATGGAAATATCTGCGCAGTGCATGATTTTGGAAATAAGACATGAGTCATCAGCATCTGATGCTTTTGTATTCTTTTCCTGCTTGTTGTTGAATTACTTACATTCTGAGGTTGATAGACTTCCTGTCTACCTTATTCCATATTGTTGCTTGTAAAATTCTGTCGTTGATTGGACCGAATCGATCAACCGCTATTGCCACAGGAGCTTGTATACCGATATTATTTGATCATTTCGGTCCCATCAACGACAGGAAATTACAGACAATAATATCAAAACCTTACCCATCACAGAAGGGAGTTGCTGACGCTACTCTGGGGCCTGGGAGGTAACACTGTGGTTCAGGGTTCTGGTCTCAAAGAGGGAAATACTATCCAGTAGGAGGCAGGTGCAGCTGACGAGTTCAAAGTAGAATGGAACGTTGATTCTGCATTCTACAGCTGGCCACTTTCTATTCCCACCATCGAATTGCCCTAGTCTATCTACGGTATTAGACATTGTACCGGGAATTCTATGCTTGAATCAAGTACTGAATGAAGTTGGAAGATGTAAGTTACTGGATTCCAAACCATTGACTAAGTGGTATTAAGATATCGAACTCGTTCCTGTGTAGGTTCACGGTGATGCACTGCTGATAAGCCACAAACTAGAACGAAACAACTTTCCAGTTCTACCTGATTCTCAATATTTCTCTGGTTTATACCTATAAATGATAGAAATCCTTCTGAAACTTACATGAATCTTGAACTGAGTTTCATCCTCGTAAGTTCATTTCATATTAAATAACTTTATCTGATACAACATAGTGAAGGAGTATTATCTCAAACAAACTTATTTTTTATGGAATTATACTTTACTACAGCTCCCAATTTCTACCAGCACATTCAGTAAGATTCCTCTCCATTTTATGGTAGATTTTTATTGGGTATTTTAAGTGGGAATCTCTTTAGTCACATAAAAGCTTTTTATCCAACTTATAAATGTCAAACAGAATATAAAATTCACTTATGGTATATAACTGTAGGTCATTGTTTACATCGTGACCTCATTTCGTTTTGAAACAGTTATAATGACCTTGCCCTTAGATTTCTTATTTTACAGTGAATGTTTCACTCTACTGTCTGAATTAGGAACTCAGTATTCCGTTAAATATGATTAATTCTCATATGTTACTGAGATGATTAACGTCTAATCTATATTATAACAAGGAAGCTTATAACCCTATTGTCTTGCATTATAGCATAACCTAAATAGATGACCCTTGAAATAAGTTTAAAATGTTCACTGACTAGAATATTAAAACCAGACTGGTCATTCAAATTACTGTGTTCGTCAAATCTAAACTGGATAATTACAGTCGTTTTTATTGATAGAATCTTCATACATGAATGTTTACGACTGCTTTGTGCGCATGCATTACACTAGCAGTTTTTCAAAACACTAGTTTACAGGTGGCAGTATTCGTTGGAAATGATAAATTATATGAAGTAGTCGCTTTTAGGTGACTAGAAGTGAATGCATTTTTTCACTTGAAGAATGGGCCATCAGGATTCTGAGTTAGAGAACAGTTAAAGGCTGTGGATAATACACAAGCATTTGCCTTCTAAACTCCATAACAAAATGATTTATTAGGATCAATTCATAAGGCGCAGACGTAGACTGAAATAGGAATAGCATATTCAAGATATTGTCAAGTAGGTCATAGCATGTTGCTGAAGACTTTCAATTTTCCGTGGTTATTGGCTTTATGACCTAATGGATCGGACAGATTTGATAGGTTTGATCTTCGTAAGGATGCTTTGATGCTTTTTTAACTATACCTAGAAACTATTTTGCGTTGGTCAGCAGGAAGACAGAGGAGGTGTAAATCCACCATCTTAGAACCCATCGCCGGGATATGACCATTTATTTCAGTGTTGTTTTTCCTGCTGAGACTTGTATCCATCAACCATCGTGTCAAACACAAAAGGCTTAGAATTATGATGACCACCTCTTCTTCGAAATACTGAATTTCATCGCTTGCAGCTGTGAAATAATACAAAAGTGTTAATAATGGCAGAACTTGTGTGTCTTTTCATGAGGCAGTTTGGAACTGGAAACTACTATTCTATTGGGGAAATACAAATTATAACAACGATTCGTAACTGTCTAACAACATATGGATTTCGCCGATACTGAATAACAACCGTAATAGAGTATGCCTTATTGCAACCAATGAAGGCGAAACCGGAAGAAAAGGTAGTTGCGAATCAAAAGTTTCTTGATGGTGGCTAGTAGTGTTATCCGGGACGGGCGTTTCGTATCATTTGGGACTATTTAGAGGGATCTTCCTGCAGCCCAGTGAGTGACGTTTTTCTCCTGAGACTCAATAGTCAGGTAATATCGAGGCATCCGCATAAGAGCCTATATGCCAGCAGACGCGATCACTTTGATCCCGAATGAAAACATGAAATTACAAGCATCAATAATTAGTGGTAACTGATATCCATCGCATATGAGGTGGCTGCCATGGTTGAGTGTCCTAGTGAACAACGCCTTGGCGCTTGAAGTGATGGGTGCTGGGTTCTGGTTTCCGTGGGAAGAACATCACTCACTGGGGTGCAGGTACTGATTACATTTGACTATACTTCGTAGAACCAACGTATGATGCCTGAATATGCTTTTTTCGAAATATTCGAAAACCTGCATCAATAGGTGTCTGTTTATAAACTTGTAAAGACTTAAATATGCTGGGCGTACTAAATGGATTAACCTATGGTTTTCTCTTTATTAAGTAGAAACAATTGTCGTCAGTTAGCGTTCCATTAGTATCAATCACTATCAGTAAATAACATCTTGTAGTCATTTCACAAGAGATGGCTCACATCCCTCAGTGGCTTGGTAAATTTTGCTGTGGCGTTCAAAGCAATGAGTGCTGGATTAGAGTCTCAATAAGAACACTATCACTCACTGCATTGCAGCTCAATCAAGCTGACACCACTTGGATAGGATGAAAACATGTTTCATTGAGCATTATTACATTATTAATTGCGCCTTGCGTTCCTAATGGAACATACCGCTTAAGTAGCATGTCACCACTTCACTCTCTTCTCTACAGTCTTCACAACCTGGCGCCACGACAGCCCACAACCTCTCATTTCTTCCTCGCACGATCTCCTCCATGTCACCCTCACCTACGACACCCAACTCGTAACTTCCCATCTGGGTGCCACTCGAGTGTCTGACCTGACGCGTGATGTCCCCAGTCGGCCTTCTCAATGTATGCTCAATCCATCTCCACCTCCTTACACTGCATATTTGTTCAGCGATAGCTTCACGGTTAGTTCGTTCCCAGAGTTCCTTGTTGCTTATTTTGACTATTTTGGCCATCTGAGCTTCAGTAAGGAGTCAGCGTAGGCAGTTGTTGATGAATGTCTGCAGTTTGTTGGAAATCCCTTCGTAACACACCAAGTCTCTCAACCATACAGTAGCACTGACTTGACTGAATTAGTGTTGAAAATCTGTATGTAGTTCACGTTTTATGCTGAGTGCAGTGCAGAAGATCTCCACACTGCTTTCAGGCTAATCAACACCTGTCTTGCTCTTCCGATTCTGACTTTGACATCCTCGTCAGTGCCGCCTGTAGTTGAGACAGTGCTGCATGCCTAGACAGGTGAAGGAGGCCACTTCCTTTAAGTTTCTCCCGTTGATGGTGATTGCAGCTTGTTGTTGCTGATGCTGTTGTTGTTGGTTGGGTATCTTCATCACCTCTGTCTTCTCTATACTCATTCACTTGAAGTTCCATGTTCCTACGCTGCCCTACTTCTTCTGTCAACTTGTTAGTTTTTGCCTGTAGATGTGTGTATGTGTATGTGTATGTGACATCAGGCACAAGTCACCGGCGAAATCAAAATCTTCTAGGATATTTTCCCCGGTGCAGCCAGTGTATGCCCCTCTTCTCTCTCCTCACTGTTTGTTGCATGATTCAGTCCAGTCAACCACAATCAGGAATATCATGGGTGATAGTAGGTAGCAGCCTTGTTTTACTCCCTCCTGTCTTCACTTGAAAAGCATCACTGAGCTTCCCCTTGTGGATTACTTGGCATGTGGCGTCTTCATATACTTGTTGAATGAGATTGATAAAGGTTTGTGATATTAGGTAGTGTTGAAGCAACTGCCTACCAAATTACTTCTCGGTCGAGGCTGTCAAAAGCCTTTTCAAAGTCAATGAATTTCAGGTAGACGGTTGATTGCAATTCTATACTCTCTTCTATGCTGATGCGAAGCGTTGCAATTTGGTCCACACATGATTTGTACTTCCTGAATCTAGTCAGGCAGGCTGTTCCAGTCGTAGTTTTGAATCTAGTGAATCCTTTAGTCTCTCCAGGATGATGCGGCCTAATATTTTGCTTGGGGTGGACAGTAGCGTGATTCCACACCAGTTCTTGCAAAGACTTAGGTCATTCACCCTTCTTTGGGAGTTTGACAATGTAGCCCTCCTTCCAATCAATAGGCAGGTACCTTTCCTTCCTTCCTTCCTTCCACACCTTCTGCAACAGTGGTGTGAGCATGTCCGCTGTTGTCTCTGCGTCTGCTCTCAGTGCTTCTGGCAGGACTGCATCTGGTCCTGCTGCTTTCCCGCACTTCAGTAGCTTTATGGCGCTCAGGATTATTCTGACTTTCGTTGGAGGCCTTGTGTTCACTTGTAGTTCTGTGGCTGGTGGTGGCTGCAGGTGGTATTTCATGACAGAGTGCAGGTGGTCGATTCAAGAGCTTTTTGAAGTGGTCTGCCCATCGTTTCCTTTGTTTCTCTTCTTTGGTATAAATTGATAATGCGACGTGTCCACCAGTCTAACGTTTTCCTCTGTTTCTCTCACTGAAGCTGCAAATTTAATATCTCAGTCTGGTATGATTCCTATAAGGTATTATGTGTCAGGCGTCCAAGATATCAGTCTGGCATCTTGTTATTTCATTAGTTTATCCCATACGGAGGCTGCGGGACTTTCCTTGCTTTTGCTTTATGCAAAAGTAACTAAAACATGTTTTTGTACCAAAATGAACTCTTTTTTTATCGGTGCAAAATGTTGTAGCTACAACACAAAGTTTGTTCCGACTTGATGGAATTATTCTTACATATTATATTATCAGTTCTCGAGCGCTTTCAGTTGCAGAGAAAAGAATAAGGAAGAAATCCAAAAAATTAAGGCTGTGTTATATTTTAAAAGGCCTATGAAGTGACCTTTGGCTGCATATATAGTTAAAGAAATCGAATTATGAAAAGCATATTTACTCAAATCAAATTCATTTGAAGGTTGAAAATTGATCTTTATTGACTTTGATATATGCGAATTGTACACAGATATCATAAGGATATTTTCGGGTGTAATGTGATCCTCTTAGTATTAATTCAGGATCACGCTTAAAATTAAATACTGAAACGTTCTTGTCGTTTACATTTGCTTACAGGCTCCATTTCAAGCAAGTAAATCTTAAATACTGACGAGCTGCCACAGAACAGTTTGCGCGCAACACTATTTCAATGATAGACAGTATGTGAACTGATGATGAAGAATGTTTTTCAAAATATCCAGACAAATTCTATGGGCCAACTAAAAACTGTCCCTTCAGTGTTAGGTTCGGAATATAGTTTTGAGTAACAAAACTGAAAGGAATTACATCCGTGGTGGACAAAATTTCGATATTCTTCGCAAACAAAAAATTTATCCCTTCTTAGCTCATTCCCCTCTCTTGATCGGAGAGTTTCACAAAGGTAGCAAATAATACATTCCATAAAACAGCTCAGACTGATTAATGTAAGAGTAAAACTTGAGCAGTGAGTGGTAGGATGTCATTACATTTTGGTTGATTAATTAGATGCATCTCATAATAAAGCAGCATTATTTAGTGGATTATGTTTCACACATTATTTATTGTTCATAGTCATATCAGGATCAGTTAATATGACTATGTGCAATAAATTGTCATAAACACAATCCAGTAAATAATACTGTTCCACTGTGTGATATATTCAGTGAATCAACCAAAATAGAGTCCAGCTTCACCCTATTCTGTAGCATTAGAATAAGTTGTGTGTACAAACGATCCTGATAATTGTAAACGTTAAGAAGAGTCCTTGTGTAGATAAAAGCAACTATTTGAAGATTTAAAAGTTACACGATATAAGAACAGTTATGATAAACAGCGATGTGGAATGAAACTCAGCTGGTTAACCTGTGGGATTTCACGGTAAACTAACAGCATATTTTGAGCGAATACTTCTCTTAAAAGAATCTGTGGTATTTTCGATATAAATAATAGTGGTATGCAAAAAAATACCCCCTATACTAACTGCAATCCCACTTGCTGAAATGTCAGATTGGTAGAAAAAAAGTAGCATGTTATCCAACAGATAAAATAATCAGTTCTCTTTCCCCCATGAAATTAAATATGTACTCTAAAAGGAGGTGAACAACGTATATAAATGTTTCCTGAAATTCGTTTTTTAATCTCCACAGTCATTAAAATGAATGTACAATGAAGTCAATTCTAATTGCCATCGTCATATCGTAATCTATTACTAATGTGATGCTATTGAACACCATATCACACATACTCTAAGACTTTGTTCAGTATTGCCGAAGTTCATGGTGAAGACACCATTTATATTGCGAAATATGATGCATAGATACGCGTAGAATGCGAAATAAATGACAGACCAACTGAGATTACGTACGTATACATACATGTTCTGTAGTTTTGAGAATGACTTACAGCGTTTGAAGGTTTTTCAGCTTGAATAAACCTGAGTCAATTGTGATCGATTTAATCAGGTTATTTCTCAAATTTCTGCAATGAAAAGAGGCAAAACATAAGTACATACAAAACAAGTGACATAAAGCTGGATTATAATTTGAAACTATATCCACCATGGATGTTTTGAATATGTGAACGAATTTGTTCACTGTGCCTGACAATCATTATAAAATTGTAGAGTATGAAGCCAAGAAGTTCAATTTGTCTTCTTCTCTACCATAGTTGGTTTATCAGTTATTTACGATAGATTAAAGGAGTCTTATATCAATCTAAACAGGAACCTATAGGGTTTATAATAGAGCCATCAAGCAATTCCTTTCGTTTCTAACACCTAGAACGTATCCATCTGATGCTTATCCATGGTTTAAACTATTTCCCGAAGATAAGTAATAATTACTGGCAAGTAGACTAACCAAGTTCAACAGAAACACCGACAAATCAGATATTATTGATGATTACATTCTCTAATACAGTCTTAATATAGTAAATCATGGGTAGCTAGAGATAAAGTACAACCTGGAATTTGGTTAACACTTGAAGCTTTTTAATTACTTATTACTTTTGAGTGATACATTGGTGCCTCCGAAAAATCTGAAGGTTTCATATTTTGTCTTGGACACATTCAGTATGAAGCAATACACAAGAATTTCTGTGAAGACTTGCTAAATAAGTCGTTAGCAATAACCCTTACTGAATTTCCAAAGACACCGATTTCGCTAATTTAAACGGTAAAAAGACTTGTAATTTACTTTCTTCAGAAAATAACTCACAGTTCCTTTGTGTTCAATGGTAGATTGTCAGGTATATCCATTAATTCCAAACTTGAACAATCGACGCTAAAACCACCTGAAATAAGACCAAATTCATCTGGTCTGAATACAGACTCTGAATTTGCGTGCATTCTAGGCTTGACTGTGATATCCATACATTTACATCCTTCAGGACATTGGTGGTTTACAAATTCACAAGTTTCATTCTCATTTTTATAGGTAATGATACCTGGAACATATGAAATAAAAGGAAAGGCGCATATAAATGAGATATAAGATATTTACCTTTCTGAAGAAATGTTTCTCATAGCTGTACATTCATGAATAAACAGTAAAAAGAATAGAACATTCCGAAGTAAGTCCTGGTCAATGATCAATATAAACCGCATCACAAGGGAAAGTTACACAATGAGAAAAATAAATAAAATGATTACAAAATAAAAATGGTTGTGTCACATGTGGCTTATTTAGAGCGAGCTATAATTTATGATGGCCATGGCAACGAAGGAGTTCGTGCATACTTTTTTTGAGCACATAATGATTGTTTGAATTTTTCAATCACTAATGCTAAAGCCTTTCCCAGATACCTTAGTCACACTCCTTTTGAATGATTTTATCACACTTTGTACACAATTTTTAAAGGTTCATCAAAAGGCGTTAAACGTCATGCGTTTACTGTGTTCTGTTATGGAGCTGAGTATGCATTTCCTTTATTCTTTTGTCAGCCAAGTTGGATAGTGTTAGCGAGCATGTTACATCAGCTAGTGCATGGTAGGGCCGATGTACTCGGCTTCACATGAGCAAGCAAACTGATATACACACACTGATGTGGTACAATGCTCCGGCTTATTCTTTGCCTTCCGACGAATGAGTTTCTGTAGGGAGAATATGATTCTAGGATTGGGGGCAAAAATGTTCTGTTTACAGATGTCGATAGTCGCTTTCCAAGTATATCTGCTGCATTATCTCCCTTGAATTCGAGGTTAGGCAGTCAGATCGTTTACTGAGCATTATGCACACGTACAGTGGAGTTTTTTCGGCTTTAGATTCTTGTCGATAAACTTTAGTGGGTGTTCGTTTTTCATCAGAATTTCTAGAAAGTTTTCTAGTTCATCACGGATGCTATCTTTCATGTATATTCTTCGTATTCTTGAGGAGAGTGATATGATAAGATTCCTCTTTCTGCTTTAGGACACAGTCTTGAAAATTAACAAACGGCCCGCTTCAAGTGGGCTTTCAGTAAACAGATCTCCGAAGTGAACTGACATCCTTTCTTTGAAGTTGAACCTCAAAGAAGTGAAATGTCAGGCTTGATTCATCTTCTGGAGTGAATTTACTAGAGGGATGAGCACAACTGAAGTTTTGAAGCAGGTTTTCGAAATCCTTATCGTTGTCACAAATAACAGTTATCATCTCTTTATCTTTCGTAGAAATGAAACTTGTTGACTTTTTCGATAATATAGTGTCTTTCAGGCCAGGAGGGGTCTATTGTTGATCCCATACCCACATCGCCTATCTGCCTGTAGATTTCGTTGATAAATCTGAGTGGAACGTTAAAAGTACATCTAAGAAGAAGTCCCCTTAGTAATTGATTTAGGATGCCTATGTTTACGTTGTGAGACTGGGTGAAGTAACACAAAAAAGAAAGGGGTTTCGATAGTGGGACACTTGTGAATAAGGAGATGGAATTCAGAGAAATCTTCTTCCCTGACACATTGACATTTTTGATCAAATCAGCAAATTCAAATGTGTCACGCAGGCTGTTTCAAAGTTACATTCTTGACTGGATTCATTATCTTGACCAGCCAATTTGCAACTGAATGGTAAGGAGAACTGATCATGTAACGAATGAAGGGAAGCACCGTCATTGTGCACGCTGGGTAGACCATTTGATCAAGCGATCAAGGAACCTGATAGATGGAGTTGTTCATAGAGTTCAGTGCTGATCACCGCTTCCGTTTCCATCTTCTTTAATATCTTGGACAATTTACACTTTATTTCATCGGTAGGCTCTTTCTAAATTGTCTGTTTTTGAAACTTGTTTAAATCTGATAAGAGTGAAAGCTTATCTATGTAATCAAATTTCTTCAGAAGCACTATTTAACCATCTTTGTCAGGGTGTAACGTGGCTTGGTTTCCCCTTTCTGAAGATCCTTTAGATGATTCCTATCTTCCTTTGATAGAATGTGTCGCGCATCAGATTTTATATGCATGTAGTCATACAGTAATTTAGAACAGTGGATTTAAAATGGTCAAGGTCACTAGATGAGGTCAGAATTAGGTTTTTCTTTTGATGAATCGAATTCCCAAACTGTACTTTTGTGTTAAGCTCATTAACTTCGGATGTCATTCACAAAAGGATTGGGACATAGGTATCTGGGAAAGGCTTTAGCATTAGTGATTGAAAAATTCAAACAATCATTATGTGCTCAAAAAAAGTATGTACAAACTCCTTCGTTGCCATGGCCATCATAAATTATAGCTCGCTCTAAATAAGCCACATGTGACACAACCATTTTTATTTTGTAATCATTTTATTTATTTTTCTCATTGTGTAACTTTCCCTTGTGATGCGGTTTATATTGATCATTGACCAGGACTTACTTCGGAATGTTCTATTCTTTTTACTGTTTATTCATGAATGTATAGCTAAGAGAGTGATTTACTCGAAAACAAAAATTTTTCTTCTATCCAATTTTGTGTTTTCCCATGTTTAGATGGGATTGTTTATATAAATAGAACATTCTAAGAAATAGCACATTAGAATCATAGGTATGTATGCAGAAATTTGAAACATTTCATTTAACCACCTGATGATTACTTTTCTTTACATCATTGAAAATGTTTTTTAATTCACCGTATTTCTATTTCATGTCAAAATAAAGCTGCATTTATATACAAGGTTTGATACTGAAATCCAGTGATTCCTCATTTTATGAAGTTTGAACTGCGGCAAGCAACGTGAAATTTTCACACTTCTTATCTGATTCTCATACATGGATATTCTGAAATATGCTACTGAACCATAGGTGCAGTTGGAAATCACTTATGCTAGTCTGTAGATTTCCCTAGTCAGAATGGATTGATCTTAACATGAGACGACTATCTCATTTGTTTGGAACCGAGCACATCAGCGGTGCAACTGAATCAAGTCAACTCATGCAATAAAACAGTCCAAATCCGGGAAGCGGGATGATGAAGCATTATTATGCCTTAAATAGAATGACCAATTCACAAGATATTCACGAATAGCACTTATATTGCGCCCTTAACTTTGTGTAATAATTCACTTGCCTCTTTTTGCTTTCATCATCAACAAAAACCTTTAGCTATGGAGGTGGATATTTCCATCTCAGTACAAGACTCAAGTCTAATTTATGATTATGAAATGTATACGACACAGTTGCTACTGGAAGTGTGTTGAACGAAATTACTGAACAGCAGTGGTAATCAGATTTTGACTGTTCAGTGGTAGATGAAATGATTTTCGTTTTCAGAATAAAAAAAGCTTCAAAAATACAGATCTGTAAACATATAGGTCGTTTCAAGTCTTTGCTAATAATTCGAAGTCAGCTGAGAGGTTTAACAACCAGCAACTCAGAATCACAAGGACTTCAACTTTACAGTATATACAACCTGAAATTATTCCACTTCTTTGCGAACATTTCTCGTTTCTTATTAGGTACATTTAATAATGTAATAGTAAACGGAAATGATTAGAGTTTTATCTATAGAATGACACTCAAACCTCTTAGAAGCAGTGTATATGACAAGGGCACGACCACCTCTATCTTCGTTCACATTAGAGTAGGTTAAAATGTGAGTTTACACGTGTATGAAACTGCAGCTGAAATGATCAATTTTGCCAAATATGAAAATAAAGATGTGGCAAAATTGAGAAGTAACGAAGAATTTTAAGTAGCTCGGTGATTTGCTGATCTGTAGAGTATTAACGAAACTTTCATCCTTCAGATGATGAGCACCTCGGTAAACATTTATAGCATGAGAAGTGAGTTTTTAAGAACAACAAATAGAAATATGTGTCTAAATAGATATAATGGAGGTTTTGAATACATCTAGTTTCTTCTCACATCATCAGAATAGATAATCTACCCACCTCTGTTGAAATTTTTAGAATTAACTTCTGATGGCCTAATTTAACATATTGATTACGCTATAGTGAAACCATCTAGTTGTAATAAACATACTGGGAACTAAAGAGGCTGTTGCTGACTAATTAAATGCTTCATAGATGAACTAATAACTCTTAGCACTTAGTACAGATACTGATAGTGAATGTGTGTATGTAGTATAGAGTAAGAAGTGAAGAAAAACTAAACAAAATTTAGGATGAGAATAGACTTATAGTTTCCTGTTAATGACACTCCTAGGCCAACACATCGATTCTGAAATAATTGGCCATAAAATTCGCTAGTTATATTAAAGTAGAACTCCAATTCTCAAGAAGAATCCAGGAAGTTCAAAAATGAATTCAAGATTGTCAAACAAAGGACAAATTTATTCATTAGGTCACCTAGTCACTGATTGCCTTTTTTTTTGGGTGTTTCAACTTTACTTTCTAAGTTACACCTTATCTAAATGAAGAAACAATTTCCCCCTTACTGTCTGGATCCCAATATTCTTTGCTAGAGTAGGTCATTTCCACTGCATATGAAAGAGAATGTTACCAACTCATGCAGTAATCAGTATGCTTTGATTAATCGTCAATCGTAACTGAAATACTTACATGCCATCATAGTTAGTTCCTTGTTTTTCAGAGAGAGCAAAGACTAATAATTTTTACTGAGTGTTTATTTTGCTTACCTTCTTTTCAAGACTTTGCAAGCGTTAGAACTCTTTAGAAAAAGAAAATTAAGCGTGATTCATTTGATGTGGCTTTTCTGCCTATTATGTAAGATAAAATATAGATAAGAGACGAGTCAATCATACTTTTACAGTTAAATGAGCCTAGGCATATAATCTTCTTTTCACACTACAAGGCAATTCCGTCGTCACTGACAATAACTCAACTTAAGTAAATCCAAAAATATATAAAGACATGATTGATGAAAGGTGGTTTATGAAGAATCAGAAACCAAATCTACCCATTTTAGTGGAGTTATGATTTCAAATATTCGTGGATTGAGATATTTCACAAAATGACACATCATTTTCAAGAGAAATAACTTCGAGGAGACACTTGTGGGCTAAGTTGCTGGATGCAAGCAATCAAAACATCAGTCATCATCAGAACTAGATATAATTTTAATGGGGATTCGAACATTGAATAGCAACTGTTAATCGGAAGAAAGGTTTCATATGTGGACTCAAAGTAATGAACATAGTGAGGTGACCATTTTTCAATCTGAGTATTTGAGATTACATATGGAAACGGAAAGAAATGTCTGCTTTTTTGTACTTAATAAAATCTGCACAAGACATTGCTGGATCGATAGCTATTTTTTGGAATTATTTACGGCAAAAAATAGTTATAGTGTGAGCCTGATAGCAACAGCCAGGTATCCACTTATATGTAGATGTGAATTTATGTTTATTTGCATGAAGAGAGAGAAGGAGAGACAAAACGTCCAATCATGTACATTTAAGTTGCAGCAGAAACTTACTTGGACATTGTAATATATGCGGTAGTAATTCGCGTACATGACTACCTTGAACATTTAATGGTTCTGCACATCTAGCCCACTGTGTACCACCAGCTTCTTTTTCAGTTAGAAAAGCTGGTAACCAAGCGGCTATCTGACAATCGCATATAAGTGGGTTGTGAACTAAATAACTTTGTTATTCAAAGAAAAGAGACAAAGGTAAACGTTGTATAAGTTTATCGTACTCAAGTACAATCGAGAAAAATGTTTTGTTAAGTTATCTAAAGCATCTGAACACAGTGAAATGATTTGCATTTTGACAACAGTTTCAATGATCTGCCGTGATGAAGTATAACCATGAATTAACGATGAATCTGTCTTAAATAAAAAGGTTAACAATTATCAACTGAACAGTGCGAACAAAACAATAAAAATACATCTATGACTAATTATTTGCTAACAAAGTTTACTTTGTTATTAGTGGTAACGATCAACCACTTTTTCCATCACCACCTGCTCAGAATATAAGTTGTTGAGATTGTTTAATGAAAAAGGTGATTAAACAGGTATTTCGGAAAAAATTCTGATACATAGTTAAAAATATTAAATACTATTTACTTACTTCTCTAGTAAACACTCTGCCTTAGTGATTTAACTCATATCATTGGAAATAAGGTATCAGTTAGTATCTTCTTGGTCATATAATGATGTGCGACTCACCTAATTCATCAAAACAATTCTTTTACGAAGAATTCCATTGAATGATCGTCCAAAAGTCAGTAAGATCCCTTGCTTACTTGATGACAAGATTGTAAACACTAGGGATGAAACGACTGTGTTAGTTGAGGAATATATGCCTTACTATTAAAATCAGTTGCAGTAGTGTGTATGTACACATATTTTAGTTTAACATCCTGAATATATCGTTATTGCACAAATAATCCCCTTTTTCTTATTTTCCCAGGTTAGCATTTCACAATTATCTTGAGTCTTGACCTTTTGTTGTTCTAGTAAGATGTGAGAATCATTAGACGGCTGGTGATATTAGTTTACGTATGAAAGCCGAAAGATACCGTGAAAAGAAGTAATTTTCTCAAGTTGTAAGGTAGGTTCACAATTGCATTATTATACAAGCTTTCTCTTAATAGAACTTGAAAGTTACAAGGTAGACGGCAGTTTTTGGCAGTGCATTTTGCTAAAAAAAGTTCATGATTTGCATTCCTTTAAAAATAGTTGTTAATTTAAGATTCTACAAAAACCAAGAACAATTTAAGTATTCTATGTAATTTAACGAAATACGTTTTATTGGCGAGAAGTGTAGAATAGTTTTGTTACAGAGAGAAATAACTAACTATGCTGTGTGAAAGCTTACAGATATTTCAATCGACGTAAGTCTTCAAAACTATTTCTTGGGAATGTTTGTATACGGTTGTTTGATAAGTGTCTAAATTTTGAAGGAAAAGAGAAAATTTACAGAAAATAATTCTTGTGAAATAATACAACTTTGTTGCAATCAAATATTCAACAGAAAAATGATGGAAAATTTCATAAATAATAAAATATTAATAGAAGAGTTAACCTGAATTTTCACATTTTCATAATTAATCTAACCCTTAATCGGAAACTTTGTTTACTGATAAATAGTTGCTGCTAAGATTATGTAAGCAATCTCTTTCCAGTAACTTTATTAACAAGTTTCTCGTTATTAAAATACATATATACAAATATATATATATATTGTTGTCGCAATATTTCATGCTGAAAATTCCAAATTGTACCAAAAACTGTTTGGAATAAAATGATTATTATTATTATTCAGAATTTTCATTGTGAAGATCGAAATTTCATCGAAAGCTTCGTCAATAATACCAAATTCGATTAACTGACAACTCTTAAAATGCAGTCAGAACTCTTTTAGGTGAACAAAGAAGGTGCTCTTTGCTCCTTGCTCGTCTCGCAATTTTCTACAGATTGAAGATTATCTCGTCCAACGTAATCTATCTGACCTGTCATCTTATTTCTGTCTGTAGGTTTGCAGAGCATTATTATTGATTTTGTTGGCTGGAATTCATGAGCTGACATCAGCTGCAAGAACACTGGAAACCCAGGAGTACTGGACAGCTCTTTCGTCCCAGTCTAGAGCTCCTCGACAGTGCGCACCCACGAACCTGTCTTCCAGGGATCTAGCTGATGACCTTCAGGTCCTGTGGCCAGCTCATTAGTGAATAGCTTTGAGAGGTGATTCCCTAGGTTTCGGTGAGAAGTCGCTACCAGTGGAGTTAACCAAGTTGAACATGAGGGCAGCTACTCAACGACGACACTGAATATAGGATGAGATATGTAGTGAACTGACAGTGGTAAGAAAATATGGATCACTGGCTTCTGCCGACAAGCGTGCTAGCTACAAAACCTGAAGGTCGTGGGTCCGATCCCTGGTGGGATCATGAATGGGCACTGCTGAGGAGCCCGACACTAAAACGAAACAGCTGTCCAATTCTCCTAGGTTTCTACTGTTCCTCTAACTGATGTAAATCCGTGATGAATTCTAATCTAATATAATTTTATTTGTCGGACAGGGTTACGCTTTACTGTAGACACCATAAAAACAACTGGGATTGAGTCAGAAGTACTTTTCCCTAACGGAGGAATAAAAATACCTCACAATGATACTACTAAATGTTCGGCAAAGGGTAAGCAAAGTACAGGAAACCAGTACCCTTTTACTGAATAGGTTTACGTATATTTTTTATTTCACGTTCAGTCGTCACCAAGTATCTATAAAGTTACAGCCATCAAGGATAGTCTTACTGATTATAGATGATTCGCTTCTCTTCTATAATTGAGCTCGATTTCCATTGGGACAAGAATACTTGGCTATTCAGCTAGTGTGCATATTAAGAATGGTCAGTGGTGTTGGTTGAGTGCACATGGCAGACAGGTGAAACCCGTGGTGATCAAAGTTGGTTTGTGATCAGCTTTTGAGTCTCATAGCTCAGGTGTTAGGGTACCTAGTTGTTAAACTCAAAGCTGGTGATTTGAATTTGGTTGTGACCTCCAGATTTTTACTTCACCTTCAATCACCATCTAGTATCAATATAATTTCATCTGCTTTATCATTGATCAAGCCAGTGATGAATTCACTTCATTTTATGACACACTAACAAGTGAAAATCACAAATCAAAAGGCTGAAATGCATTTCACATAAGGTATCATATCTGAATTAGTAGTCATATTAACTTACAAGATTTGTAGGTGTTCTAAACCTGCAAAAGATCCTCTCTGTATGCAGGAAATTTTATTTCGATGTAAATATCTAAAAAATTTAGTAAATCAAAGTATCAATTCATAGAGTGCACTCAACAATTAGAAAAAGTTACTTAAACAGCTCTTCAAATTATATTATGAAATCATGGACTCATTGAATCTAAATGGAGTCAGTTTTTTATTTTACTGATGTTTGACGTAAAGTGTTGAGGATTCCTTCATGTAAGTAATATAAGGAGACTGATAAACTTTCGTTTCCTATCAGTTAGTTGGCACAACAAGTTATTATGGACTGAATAACACCTCTATGACAAAATCTTAGACTTCCGTCTAGAAATAACTTTCCTATCAGATAAAACCTTTGTTAAAAGTGACATGAGAAACATTTCACGTTTCAACCTCACCATTAAACATGAGTGCATTGGCTAACTTGCAGTGGTTAGTGTACATACCACTATAGTGATTGTAGAGTAAATTGCTTTATTCTACACTAAGCTTACAATTTTTCTACATCAATTCTTTCATATTTCAGAAACACACCAACACATGGTAAGAGAATAAACAAAATTGATATTTACCGATACTTGCCATTTCTCCTTTTTATTCCAGATCGAACTAACCAATCTCTGTTAGCACGTAGGCTTGTGTGCAAATGCTCTGGTGTTCATTTGAAGATTCATTACAACTTGGTTTTCTTTGATGGTGACTAGCGTTTTTCAACTTACTTGAGGCTTATCAGCTGGGAGTACCGGTATCCTAGTGGAGAACCACTACTCATTGGGATGTTGGTACATCCCGAACAGATTACTTGCTACATCCACATGTATAAACAGCCCATTCATGCAGATATAAATCTTCACTGACTCTTCTACCTTGTTATGATACTATTATATTGATAAAAAATCATTGTGCAGTGATGAAGGGTTTAACTTTATTGCATGGTAGAGTTATGCCAGAGGTTTGGGGAATGAATGCGCTTATACTTCAGGAAGTCAAAAATCATTGAATGAGAAGCAATCTCTTGCCAGCTGACATTATTACTTTCTTGAGGTTTTCATAGCAGAATGAAAATACGCGAAGTACTACTCTTACTCTTTCGACTGCTTTGTTTTCAATATCTGATCCTTGACATTTTATTCTCCTAGAATTTTTAAACTGTATGGTATCTTCTTCTGTACCAAAAAATCTTATACTAAGTTGCTTCGCATACTTCACAAGTCTCGTAGGGTAGAGAAGCGATAAATACCTCTCTCAGAAATATGTTAAATTAGTGGTTAATTTGATGAAGCTTTTGTGTATGGAAACCATAAGGTCATTTGTTCAAAAGTCTGATGTTACATCTGAAGAGAACGTTTGACATGAACCATCATTTTCATCAGTGAAATAGCTGTTATCAATTCTTTTAATAGATGTGAAAAAATATATGGGGGAAACTTAATCAAGTAAATGATTTCTAGTAACTTTTCAGGTTTAAGCGTTACTGACTGATTCCACTTATTACGACAGTGTTCTATCATGCGTTTAACAGCCATCTCGTTAGTAATTACTCATTTTGAAACGAAAAAGTGAATGACATTTCTAATTTCATTGAATATTACATCAGAAAGATAAGTTCCACAAATATATAATGAAAATCTATTATAATTATTGCCACTACCACTACTGTTATACTAATCAAATCTAACCGTCACGAAAATACTTAAGCTCTATCACTTTTTGGTGATTTTCAGAGGTCATTCAGTTCATTCTAAATGAACAAAATCACAGAAATAATTTGAAATAAAAGGGTGAACTTCTTGTTACAATTTTTGAGCGAGAGGGTGTTTGTAAATATACACTGCTACATAGTTGGGAAACAAAACTGAAATGGTTTGCGTCTTTTATGATTTATCAAAGTACTCTTTGTTATGGTCAAAGCAAAACACTTCAGCATTCAAATTGAGAAATAATATCTTCCTTTTTAGGAAAACTCATAGTTTCGAAACTAAGTCTACCTTAGATGTGTTTGTTGCCCTTTATTTGCTAATCACTTGGATTCCAGCCTAATATCTACGATATCTAGGTGTGAACTAACAAAAAAGAACTACACAGACTCGCTTGATTTCTATTACATAAGCCGTTACTGATATTACGAATGTCTTCTCTGGCTGCATATGAAATAGATAAGATAACTTATACTCAGTACTCTATAGAAAAGTCAATAGATTATGGTACACTAAGATTTTGGTGTTATATATTGAAAACTAATCGACCTGAAAATGATAATCTTATTCATTGGTACACCGATATGTAAGGCAACAGTTTAAAAAAAATATCTATCCTTAGTTTTTTTGGTCATTTTTGTATGTGAATAAATATATCAAAATTATTTACCGATTAAATATGAATTTTGTGGTCAGCTGTTGCTTTCATTGGTAACCATATTATATTTGTCATATGTAATTAAGATTTTCTCTAGTTTTTTATATAATTTATCAGTGGAATATCTTCCTAGTTAACTGAATATAAATATATTTGTCAACAGTGACAAAGTACAATATGTACAATTCTCGTAAATTTAATTGTTTTTCGATTATCGTTACAATGGTAGTGATTTTGGACAAAAAATCAGTTGTAAACTTCAACCTTATTTATTTTGTTGAGGTCCAGATTAAAAGGATAACGTGTGCATCTCTTACCTGTAGGTTTTTATATGAGATTAATGTAGATAAAGTGAAATATTTCAGATTAATGTAATCTGACTTCATTTTATTACTTTATGTTGCATCTCAATACAGAATTATTCACCTGAAGTCTGAAGTTATTTTAATGTTCCCTATATCACATCCTTAACCTAAGATTCATACAAAGTATCATGACAAGTCCTAACCATCACTTTTACCACAAGAAAATTACTAAGATAATTTGTGTTTTAAGCGTTGATATCTCTTTTGCAACAAATCAGATACATGATTTATGTAAGCGGTTATTAATTAGACTTCTATTTTTGTTTGAGTATCTTTTGAATTCATGAAAACCTAAAGACTAATGCATCTGGTAATCGTTTTCATGTGACATTAATCAGAGATATTTCTTGAAGTAGTTTCAAGTTAAAAGAACATATGGAAATGGTCTGAAGGTAACGAATATTTACAAGGTTTTCACTCTCAGGACAATAAGTGGCTGTCAGTATTTTGAAATAATTTCAAACTGACTTATTTGTAATTACTTATATTCCCGTTACCTTTATAACAAAAACTCAAGGATTTTAACGATTTTGAGTGTGAGGGAGAAAATTTCCGTGGACAGAAACAAAACAGGCTGGTGATAAGCTTGGTTTGTCTTCATGTGTTATAACTACACTAATAAAAATTCAAGAAGGAGATTTGAAAATCTTGTAGTTGACATCTAGAAGATATGCTTTAAATTACGCGCAAAATATTGGCACTAAAATAATTGCATTTTCAGGGGCTAAGATATCAATTATTGATACTGGGTGATAGTTGAAGACAAAATAGAAATTTGGATGGCAACCGGATTCGAACCCGCGATCAAAGGGTTTCCGGTCCAGTGATTTACCAACTAAACTACAAAGCCTCATTGCTGACTAAATATTTATTTCAATCTAGTCACCTAGAGTTTTGCTCGACTGTCATGTGAATTCATAACGCATTGCTAAAATTATCTTAGATAGTCAAAATGATAATCAATACGATGCTCCCTCTGTCTAATTCAGTTACATTTGGATTGGGATGTGAAGTCCTGATTAGGCAGCCAGTGTGAGTGCAATCAGACGATAGTAGCGCATCACGAACTCACATGGTAGTCGAACGAAACCCTTGGTGATTGAAGTGAAATACGAATTTGGTCAGTAGTTGGACCTTGTAGCTCACTTGATAGAGCAACAGGTCGAAAACCCGGTGGTCACTGATTCAAGTCTTGCCGCAGTCTAAATTTTCATTTCACCTTCACTCATGACCCAATATCAGTACAAGTCTTTAAAATGACGGCTATCCTAGGTGGTCAGTGAAATGAATCAGTTGTTTTATTCCACAATGATCAAAGCGCCTTTAGAAAGTTTTAACGAGATATCTTATATTTTTATCTTCAAAACAAATTTGTTTCCACCTTCTTGAGTCAAAATCATTGATATACCAACTATAAGTCAAGATTCCAAACAGCATGCTGCTAATATAAAATGGCTTACCGTCTCAGCTCCAACACAAGCAAATATATATCAGTAAGTGTTGACAAGCAATAAATTTACTGACCTGCTTTTAACATTTGTTTTCGGGGGTTAGGTCTACCTTGGGTGTCTTTTTACATGAGCTAAAAATACTTCTACAGCAAGCCATTCAACAAGCAAAAGTATAGGTGGTAATGCTTTTCGATAACTAATAATTTACCGTTGCTAAATTGGATCCAATCATATATGAGCTCCAATGAGGATGCTTCGGTACTGCCAGAATATTCACCATATTATAGTCTACTAATTGGCCAGAAGCAGGATCCAGGACCCTTCAGCTTGATGTACCCACACCCCAGTCAGTGATGGAAATAAACACAATTTGGTCCACTTTTCACAAGAGATGGCTCTTGTGCCTCAGTGTTTTAGTGGATATATCTCCGGCGTTTGAAGCGATAGGTGCTTGGCTCAAGTCTCAGTAGGAATGCTGTCACCCACTGGAGTGCTGATGCATCCAACTGACGAGTATTAAATAGGATGAAACGTGTGTCTCGGGTTCTAGTGCTAACCGCCAAGTAGACTACAATATTATTTTCACGTTTCATCTATTTGACTTAGGTGAGTTGCATTAGTTTCAAAGAAAACACAATGGTTCACATTACTCTGCACATTTTTGGGATGGAATGATTGCTGTAGGCCCACTTACAGGTTACCATAATGAATTGCAAGTTTTTAATGAAGTTGAAAGTTAAATGAAAGTACCAATTATCCAATTAAAGTGTACAGATTATCGAGGTATTGTGCAGGAAAATTATTGCGGTAAAGGTGTTTTTTGTCCTTTGAACATATTATAATGGATCACGCACAATACATTTGAATATGGTGGGCCCATTGCATGATATAAACTCATTCTGCTTTCTTTTTATGTGGATCCATTGAAAGAATCAATTGTTTGACGTACAAAATGACTTATTTCATAAGCGATAAATATAACCATATTGTTTTACTGGTAAAAGTAGTTTAGAAGGTTGTTGTGGGGTAGATTGTTAGAAACCTCACGTTTTCAACATAAGCTAACTCGATGCTGCACCTTTACTTTTGACTGTTCATCATCATTTCACAATTAACTATTTGTAGTCACAATCTTTAACACCGTAAATTAGTGAAAACCAAAACTGAAAAGAAGTTAAATTAGCTGGTAACACTATAGTCAGATTTCTTGGAATAAAACTTTAATCTTAAAAAATGAAACTCATTAACTTACAGTATTTTTAGATTTGAAAGTTTAGAGAATATATTTGATGGCAGTAAACCCATTTCATTTGAACTCATATATCTATAGATGATGAATGGAAAAGAAAATTTGATGAAGATCGGTTTTTTTTCGAATAAATGGTTTTTATTTTGTACAGGAATAAAGATAAATCATCAGGTTACTGCCGCTACCTGTGAGATGTCTAAAAGGAACTTCGTAACTCCTTTAAAAAAGTGTGACTATTAGTTTTGGCTAGTAATCTTTGTCTTGTAAACTTCAGGTAACGAGATGATTTGCTAGCGTAAGTTTCAATGATTGAAATAGAAGAGTTGCAAGATTGTTAACGTCCAGGCTATAGTTGTCACGAAAGTCCTGGAAGAATTTGAGCACTGAATCCGATTTAACTAATATGAGAGTATGTTTGAATATAATCCCAGAGTGTTTAGGAAATCTAAACAAAATATTTCTGAACGCTTTCGCTGTGTGGGCGCCACAGCATATTTAGCAGAACTAAAATCCGTATATTCTGCTGAAGGAGTTATGGTTTACACAACGAAATGTTCAGAAGTGTCTTGTTCTGATTTATTAGACACTTGGGTTTTACTGAAGTATAATGTTGTAGAAGAGTTATAGTTAGTGAAGAACACTGTGAT
This sequence comes from Heterobilharzia americana, assembly GCA_944470555.2. Taxonomy (NCBI): domain Eukaryota; kingdom Metazoa; phylum Platyhelminthes; class Trematoda; order Strigeidida; family Schistosomatidae; genus Heterobilharzia; species Heterobilharzia americana. The sequence continues at coordinate 16,010,650 of OX104129.1, forward strand.
AATGTACAGGTGATTACTCAGAGGTAGCTAACAACAAGTGTTTCACTGCGGACTCAAATATGTTTGTCGTACAGAAACCAAGGGAAACATTAGACTTCAAGAATATTTGCGACCTTACTTAACTAATATTGTTTGCATAAATGAAATGAAAACGAAAATGAGATTCAAACAGTAATTTTCACTTAATGATGGGTAAGACATGTGACTGCGAGATACAACGAATGTTCAACTCTTACTTATGCATCTCTATACAAAAATTTATCCAATGTATGTTTTTGTGAAGTATCGTTCAGAATGTTAGCGAAATACATCTGTTTGTTGATAATTTTTAAAAAAAATAACATGAATATATTGAATGGCGCCATTTTCGTACTTCCGCAAATTAAAAGCGTATCATCTAGGATGTTCAGCCATTGTTTTAATTTTAAAATGTCTTCATTCGTTTATCCTTTTTTTCAGTGACTGTTTCTTTAATATAGACAGGAGAATATTTTCAATCTCTTTACGCGCATCGCAAATACATGTTTACAGAAAGAGACTGAATGAGTTCAGTGTTAAAAATGATGATTGTTAGTTACTTTGGTTAAGCCAGTTATAAAGCGACTATATGAAATTTCTACCATTTTATTGTCTGACTTATTTATAATTCATATCACACAAAAGGTGGAATAAGATTTTAAACACTGCATTCGTTTATAGTGATGTGATCAGATAAAGTTAATATACGCCAAAGGAAAATTGGAGAAACTTTCTGTGGTTATCCTTAGATTATTCATTCAATAAGGCGTGTCGGATGTGTTAACTGACTGGATAAATATTCATAAAAGTTAGCATTTTCAACATGTGTGCTTGACTTTTTCTGAATATCGAATGAGTGTTCGCCAAATACAGTGAAATGAATGATATGATATTGGAAAAATAAGTTGATGAGAACTGAAAGTATCTGTTTCAAAGATTCAGTAACCTCTTGACTGCCGGGAACTTAATATTTCCTATCTAGACTTTTACCTTGGTGATCAATGTGTCTGACAAATAACTGCCACAGCCTTAGAATGAGACATGGTTATTCTTTCACCTTGCAAAAAGGAAAATTATTATATCTCTTATACCTAGTGCAACCTCGCCTAGATAACTAGTTTACTAGTTACTAGCCGGTCCTAACCCCAGATAAAGAGGGAAAGTTGGGTAAAGAGCTGTCAATCCTACCGCGGGAAACCAATCTAACCGTTAAAAAGACTTTAAAATACAGAAAAATTGTAAGAAATGAAAAAAATTATTCCTTGCTGGAATCGGAGAGGCGAAGTGACGCTGGTTGGTGAAAACCTTGGGGAAGCCAATTGACCGATGTGTCTCCTCCCGATATCTATGTACCAATAAACGCCAGATACCGCCTATTTTGTACTATCATTTTGGCTGCTTACCAAGATATTTCAGTCAAATTGTTGAATATATCTAGCAGACTTTAACCCAAAATCACAATCCATTGTTTTGATATTGCATGTTCATAGAACGAATTTAAAGTTAGCACCACACAGATGGTAAAGTCAACATTATATCAATAATTCATTCTAACTGCTGAATTTTACATATTTCTAAGCATTTCATAAATGGCATACATAAATTCAATTATCAAAGTCCAATATAAGAAAGTTATTTCTAGAAGTAACTGGCCAGTGAACAAAAATATTGAATGGGATTATCTTATGCAGTGAAGTAATGCATGAAAAATGCGTTAGTTGGATGGAGGCAATCAGTATGAAGCCCTGGATTTATGTTTCATGCTTGCAGGGACTCGTCAGCAAGGTGCATCTGCAACCTCGACGCAACTGATGTCCCACCTGAGGTTCGAACCCGTGCCACTCAGTGTTGTAGTCAGCGTCACTAGTAACGTCACTTACTGAAACACTGAGTGACGCGTGTTCGAATCATGGGCTAAATATCAGTGCCGTCAAGGTTGCAGATACGCCTTGCTAATGAGTGCCAGCAAGCATGAAACTTAAATCCTGTCGATTGCTTACATCCAATCAAAATCTATCAGAATGCATCGCGACGCTGGGCTGCCTAGTCTGGGGCTACATTACAAAACGACCAATAAAATTCGATCAGCACCTAGGACTAGACAACATGAAGTTGGTCTCTTTCCAATGATTAGTCAATGTTAACATAATGTAACACTGCATGCAATAAATCCATTCAAGGAAAACTGAGGCTTACAAAAGTATCCCTTTCTTTTGTAGTATTACTTATTGTTATTTGGCTTAGTCTGTAATAATCTGATAAGAATGTGGATCTTAGTTAAATTTTCAATACGTTCTAAAGTTACTTGAGTTCAAGCGGTCCCCTATCATTACATCTAACCCAAAAATCATGTTCATATGACAAAAGGGAGTTTCATTCAAAACTAACCAAACACTTGTAGCATAAATTAGTATTATAGATAGTTGATAAAATATTTAAAACTTTTATATTATCTTGGCTAATTGGTTTGACTTACATCAGAAGATTTTTCGTTCAACTCAAGATCATATATGTCTCATGTTGATAAGAACCAAAAACTGTTAAACTTGCATATTTAGGACTCACATCATACCTATCCAAGAGCACAATCCCCAACATAATATCGTTCAGTGCTCTTTCTATCAGACAGGTGGTTAAATGATATTCTTCGACAGACGAAAGCCAACTTACACTGAAAACTGCTGCCACTACGTATGTCCTTGAATACTAAACCGCACGATGCTTGGTTTCAAGCTTTAGCTTAAGAAATATTGTAATCTTCAAGTTGTCATGTGTCGCTAACTGAAATGGCTTTCTAGAATTCATCTTACCTTTATTATTATTTATATTATTGACATGTATTGTAGACATAGAAAGTGGAGTAATTATACTGACGCAGATTTTAGCAGCAATCGAAATGCCATACATGTTTCCACACCATTTGACGAAATACTTATCACCTAAGAGAAATATCTAAAAGTCAAAGAATCCTTAGTTGAATGAACTCAGTTATGCAAGTTGATGGCGGAATATTTAATTTATGAAGGTTGCGTTCTAATAGCGTTATTATTTGTTCAATTTTTTCTAAGTTCATTGATTTCCTTGTTCTGTGTAGAAGCCTAATAAGTTGGTTTCACTTTTTTTCTATGAAAGTATTATGTAACAATCTAAAGAATATATAGCTGAGGTGCATATCTCGTTAGGTGTATTTAAATAGCACTGAAAATTCTAAGATAAAAGCTTCATATGTTCATCTTTGCACAGAATGCATGCTTATTTCAATACATCTGTCGTTAAAATTAACTTTACAAATGCTTTTCGAAGAGAAACAATCAGTTCACTGATACCATGTAACTTAATGCAGAAGTGGTGTGTTTTCAGTCAAATATACTTATGAAATTCACCGATAAGTATCTTGTGATTTAGAATTTTATATAAAATTAAGTTTAAAGAATAACGCTTCAGATTCCACATATGCATTAGCTTTGACAGAATTCTTAACATTGTATGTGTTACTGTAATTAATTGTTCAGTAATCATGAGAGATAAAATATTCGTTCACTTCATACTAAGCCTGGTTCTAAAATCCGTGAAATGTATTTTATCGTTTTTAAATAAAAATAAATAAAAAATATTTTGAATTGTATATGAATTGTATATTCACCAAAATAGGGCGACTTTAAAGGCCACTCTGGTAACGATAGAAATAACCAGTCAGGTTTCCTTATTTTGGCCGGAAAGACAGATTTTCATAAAGTGCAGACGTTTGGTTGGTTATTTCACATGTTGTTGGGGTAACCTTTAAAGTCGCTTGCTAAAATATGACATTTGTTAAATTCGGACACAGGAATATTGGAGTTGGTTGTATTTACTTCTGTGCAAAGAAGGAAACTATCTCAAAAAAGAGCATTTAAAAGATATCTGCTACATGTAACAGAATTAGTTTTCTTCTCGTTCATGATAAAAATAAACATAAACTAAATGCTTGAAATGTAATGAATAACAACGTTTTGCCAACCAGATCAAATGGACTAGTAATCTAAGGGCTATTAGTCACTTCTTTTATTTATTTTTCAGGCTATCAAATAGGCGTTGTCTTTGTAACGTTAGTTACTATAAATTAGGCACACAAAATGTCCAAATCACTTGATACACATTTAATACTTGGCTATTTGATAGTCCATTTATGAAACGGTAGTAGATCCTAATGGTTTATGAAAATGTCACCGATGGGGTCTGCCAACAAAATGAATTCTACATATATACACATTTCTCAACTTATCATTCTCGTTCAAAAACAGTTTTCATTTAACTCTAAGTCTAACACTGGAAGTTATTTAATTGGTGGTTTTGAGGTGAAATTTCTTGTTGGATCTAAATTTTACGAACTGGATTTGGTTCAGAACCAACAAAATGTGTTTTTCCGGCAATGTTATTTTTATTAAAAAAGACTTTTTGGTCTTCGGTAGCAGAACAGCATTAATCAGTATTTTCTGCAGCCATTTTACTTTTGAAAGCACCTGAAATAATCACAAGAACTTAGAGCAATTATATTAGGTAATGTACCACCCTATATGAAAGAATAGCAGTTTTAGAGCCCTCAGAAAAAATATTAAAATAATGGTGTTGCATACCATCAGTTAAATTTATTAAAATATTAATACCAGACTTTGACTTTGAGTATTACAATAGAGAAGTGACTGATTCTGGACTGAGTTTCTTTAATTGGGAAGTTATTGCTGCACACTCAGGGAATTGGCCTCTATTTCCGTTTGCGAAATGTAAAACAGCTAGTTCACTTTATTAACTTCAATAAGACAAATTACTGCCTGATGTTCTGTTGAAGTTTAGAAAATACACTCAAAAGTTGTTCAAGTCGTCTTTAGCCCATGAACGTCGCACTGTAGCATCACGTCTATGTAGACGATGATGAACATGGTAGGTTTGGAAGTGGAATACATTTCTTGAAATGGATCATGGATAGTAGTTGCAGTAGCTGAAAATGAATTGTACACCTGGAGAAGTTTGTCTCTTTTGTAATTGTGCAGATGAGACTTCAGACTAAACAGTAACTTCTACGAGAACGTCAGCTCATAAATAAAACAAACTAACTACTTAAAAAGTTTGAAAATCCTGCTAACTTTTAAATGATTTACGATGGGTATATTTTTGAAATGATAAATAAGCTATGCCTCGGACAAATCCATTTTCACACTTTTGAAACCGATACAAATTGGCTTACTGTTGTTGGTGTTAATATATTCCTAAATAAAAAACTTTTGGTTGACAAAGTGGAGAGTTGGGATAAAATTGGTGCTTAATGGGCACATATTTTTCAAAATCAGTTGATGAGTTGTAAGTCTGTCAGGGAGTTGTCTATAGTTCAGATTCTGTAGTAACAATAATTTCCTCTCACTCTAAACCATTTCGAACAAAAATTAGTACTTCTGATAAGTTTCCATACATCAGAAAATTCATACATTTATAAGTTTAGAAAAGAGTGTCAGCAAGCTCTGTAGCTTTACTGAGTAAGTAGCATAAAAGTTGTTGTTGCTTCTTAAACAACCCACAGATATTTTAAACTGCACTGTCTTGGTGCAGACAATTAAAATTAGTTATACCTTCATGAAAACTGGTCCGCAACTCCGGAAACCTAGAGATTAGCAGAGCGTTCGATTACCTATCATTTGTGATTATTTTTTCCTATTTCTACGAGATCACCATAAGATGCTGTAGGTCTTTTGATTAGAAAAAGTTGTTGTGATCTGATAATTTTCGTCTGATCAAGTTGTATCCAAGTATCTTATAAACAGGGATTTTAGTAACCATTTCTTTAAAGTTGAAGAAATTATTTTACAGTTGATTTTGTTTTTATTTCAAAAAAGCTTTCTTCTCAATCTCTACTTTTAGGAAAGAAGTGTCAGGAGAGATTTTTAACCAGTTGAGAAAGAAAATGATCTACAAGTTCCTTTCAGATTAACGTTTAGTTTGTTGTTAAACACATCAGGTTCTCCAATAAATAAGAAAAATTGCACAAAAATACATTTATATGTAAATACATATATTCTAAAGTATCACAATTATAAAACTTACAAAATGGAAAGTTCTTGTAGATTGCTGAAAGCTTGAGGATGAATATACGAGATTTGATTGTTGTCTAAAACACTATTATACGATAAAGGAAAATAAAGAAAGACTGTTGAAATGAACCAAAAGCTAAACTGATATTTATTATGTTTAAATTGTAGACGGAGCAAGTAGACTAGTTATAATCATGACCTAAGGATATTGAAATGATATTGCCCAATTAAAATCCTTAACAATGGATCAGTTAAAACGTTTATTAACTTGAGATATACGATTTAAAGGTAATAAAAATTGTGTACACACATACAACACATGTAAGTTGTTATTCATAAATAAAGAACAATTTTATACTGATATAAGTATATTTCGAGATTTTATTTGGCTGTCTAAAGGTGAAAGCATCAAATTTCAGAGTAAAGAATGAAAAAAGTTATTCATGTTGCCAAAAGTGGTTGCAACAGAGAGCATCACCAGTTAAACAGACACTCAGAAGAAAAGAAAGGTATAATTATGTAAATGAACTCCGAACTTTCATTCCTAATATCTATAAACGCATATTTTTCCTTATACCATTATAAGCAGCAAAGTATGAAATTATTTCAGCAAGTCGTTACAGTTGCAACTATTCCCTTAAATTCCTTTCAAACAAAAACTGGTCTGCGTAGTGTTAGGATAATAAGAGTAAGTGTGAAACGGGCATCTAGTGTTACATTAACATCTGTTCTCTATTTGTAAATTAGTTCAAAATCGAGTGTAATATCAATGGTGACAATTCAATCAGTCAGCACAGAAATTCACAATCCCACACAGGTACCCTAGGAATGGTAATGTGGCGTATTTTTGAGCATTTACAAACCTATTTCGAACTGGTGGAACGTTTTTTCTTTGTGCTATTCTAAGCTGAGAGATGAAAGTATGAAAACATTTCAAAAGCATGTGAGAGTATATGAGATGCATCCTGAAGACACTTAAAAGATTGAAAGAAACTGAAGGGGAAGATGAAATATAATCGGTGAAAGGTTTTTTGGTAGCCCAAGATTTAAACAGGCCGCCAATCTAAGGTTTTTAAACATGAAAGAACAAAGAAAGGTTTTGCTGATAAAGCTTTTTCGAATTTTTATGGTCAATAGTGTCGAGTGATAAGCTATCTTGTTAAAAATTGACAACTTTCGGTCAAATGGAGAATTATCACACCTCAGATGCCCAAAAGAATAAATCACTACAAAATCTACCTATTTTGGGTTCGATTCTCAGTCGGAAATACATCAAACTGATGGTTTTCAAATAAAACAGACTCATTGTTTGTATTCGTTCCGTTTAAATACCGTCACGTTTTGTAAAAACTTGCTTTACAAGTTAGATAATCTAAACTCCAAGGTAAATTACATTAACAGTCGGATGTGGAGAGATAAACACAGTGATAGTTAAATCAGGAAAGATGTATATTTAGATGCTAACATTTGTTTGTCAAAATCTCGTTTTCTTTTGGGCTGAGATGCAAGAGAGTCAGCATAAACGGTCAGCACTATTTATTGTTCAATGATTCTAACAGAATATTAGTTGAACTGAGAATCCACTAGGTTCTTGTGGGTGATCTACGCACTGTCGTCACTCAAATTTAAACAGGCAAACTGCTGATCTCATAAGCTCACCAGTTGTGTCCAAACGTTGTCTAAAAATACTCCTTTATATGTGTGTGTGTAAAACTTGGGCACTGTGGTTGAATTTAACTCCATATTAGATTTACCTATTTGATTTATAACACAGTGATACAGTATTACTTACTTGATGACGTTTACAGCATATATTATTTGCTCATAATCATATCAGTGTAGTTACACTACCTTCGACATCTGTATTTTTATAGTCCTGTCACTCCTTATTCTTTGTTTGTATTGGTAGTAAAATTTTTCATATATCTGTCACAGGTGTTGCGTCATTTCGTATGCATTATAAAAGATCTTTTGCTGAGAACAACAATTGACTGAGTTACTCCTAAAGATATGAGTTTTTTTGTCATGTATTCATGAAATCAAGTTTCTCATGTTCTTAAATATTGTGATGTTTAGTTTCGCGAACTGCACTTTGCAGACACTCATCGTTTACTGCAACAAGTCCTTTTTGTCACTATCTTTTAATACCGTTCAGTAAGCATCAAAATTAGTGATGCATCAAATGTTTAACACTGAGATAGTACATCTTTTGATAGATGCTCATTTTCTGATTGTTTATTTTAAACAATTTCACTTCTTATTGTTGTGTCCCAAATAAGATGAAAAGCCCATCTAAGACTCCACTGCTAGCCACTATTTATCATTCATATATAATTCAAACACAGGCAGTATCGACAAATCTGCGCAAGAGTCCATATGCCAACAGAGACCGATTAGTTTGGTCCACTTAACTACGGGATAATACAAGCAACAACATTAAAACTATGCCTTTCTCATAAGAGTTGGCAATAGCAGCTCGTGGTCTGGTGAATAACTCTGTGACATTTTAAGGGATTAATCCCGAGTTCGAGTCCTAGTGGGAGCAACACTGCTCACTAGGAGACAATCACGTCCAGCTGACGAGTCTTAAATGGGACGAATTGTGCGTCCGGGATTCCACTGGTAGTCACTATCCATCATTAATTTCACTTCGTGATTACATGGAGTCCTCATGTTTAAATTGACCACAAACCCCGTATTTACCACTTTCAGTTCTGTTTTCATAAGTCTTTCTGTACAATTTAAAGCCATTTCAAGATTTCTGCTGGGATTCTATATCTAAAACATTTTGTAGAAAACAGTCACTGAATATACAGAATTGATCCAACCAGAAAATATACTTTTATGTGAGATTTGATATTCCACACTATTCGCTAATAAATCATTTTAGTAAGAAGTTTTCAAAACAAGGAAGCCAAGACGTCATATATCTCAGGCGATTCGGAAGCAGAAACAAAGTTAAGAGTATTTGTAATTGATGTCCACCAGCAGAATTTCAAGTCGCCTAACGAGAAATAAAATTTATTGAAGGCGTATATGAGCTAATTCCAGGTAACTAACTAAAAGCAGAATGAAATATTAACTGATGGTTAAAAATAATAACAATACATGCAAATAAACAAATTTCAACCTACATTTTCTTAAATTTTTGTAATTCGTAAATGCATCCATTGGAAGTGAAATCAGTTCATTGTGATCCATATTTCTAAAATGAAACGCTTGCAATTTTAAATGTCAAAAATAGTATCAAATATTCTCTGTGTTAAAGTAACAGTATAATGCATTACTTGTCGATTTTCAGTATTATCTATTCACTAATACAGACATATATCAGAGGAATATTACCCATATTAAGGAAATTTAACCACAAGAAAAAGTGATCTACAATAAAGGTCTTTCTGAATTTTCCAGACAACCAAACTGATTATCAACTTCTTTGATGCTTGAAATTGAAAGAACAATGAAATTCAACTTACTACATCAAGATGTTTGATAATAGTTTTCGTAAGTTAGTTCTCGAGCTTTTCTAACCAAACAACAGAATGATTAGCAGGACTTGATTTAAACATCAATATTATTCCAGACAGCGTGTATGATATAGTATGGAATTTTCAGCATGAAATATTTCATCAAATTCACTTTCCATGCAACATTTTTAGAGGAAGTAATTATTACGTCTGCGTAGTGTTAGGATAATAAGAGTAAATGTGAAACGGGCATCTAGTGTTACATTAACATCTGTTCTCTATTTGTAAATTAGTTCAAAATCGAGTGTAATATCAATGGTGACAATTCAATCAGTCAGCACAGAAATTCACAATCCCACACAGGTACCCTAGGAATGGTAATGTGGCGTATTTTTGAGCATTTACAAACCTATTTCGAACTGGTGGAACGTTTTTTCTTTGTGCTATTCTAAGCTGGAGAGATGAAAGTATGAAAACATTTCAAAAGCATGTGAGAGTATATGAATATGATGCATCCTGAAGACACTTAAAAGATTGAAAGAAACTGAAGGGGAAGATGAAATATAATCGGTGAAAGGTTTTTTGGTAGCCCAAGATTTAAGCAGGTAGCCTTACGTACATACAATATCACACTGCTCATCGAAATCTTACGGCAAAAGATGAGTAAACAAAGTTTCCCATTGCACTGCAAAATTTGATAGTTCGCCAATTGATTTCCAAACTATACACATTTTTAGGAGTTTTGACTCATTTTTTTAGGCCAATAACCCTAGCCACTTGATGAAGTGTTTGAATTTCCTTTCACCTACTTGGTTTTTGTCATAGGCGTAGTATCACATTACTTTCCAACAACGCGTGTAGCTAATTACCTAGTGTATGTGAAAATATTCAACAGCTGAGCTTGATTATTCATGATTCATAGGGATATTTCAGACACTCGTAATATCACATCTCGCCACTGAAATTTGAAACAAGGAGCAAATCTAGCCGCCAAAAGCAATTGCCTTATAAATGGACTGTGTATAACTTGAGTTAACTAAATCTGAGAATCTACAAATGCACGCGAAATAGTTTTAAACAAGTACTTTTTCAAAGACAAAGCTTATTAGTAAGCAGCGCACACTATATTGGTGACTAGCTTGATAAGAAGACTCAACTTCAGACTAACCAAAGCTATGTGAATGTTTTTAGAGTATAGAATCAACATTTGTGGATTATTTGAAAATCTTCAAGCATATTGCATAAATTTGTACAGCAAAGAGTTTGAGAGATAGGAAAGTTATGAATATCTCAACACAGTCATTAACTGTAAGTAATTCAACGAGTTGGTCATTGCAGTTTAAGCGCATATTAAGTAAATGAATAATGGACAAGTTTTGTCCGCTTTTAATACAAACTAATAATATGGTGAAGTATACTGTTAAGCATCGAGTTTTATTTGCATGCAGAGGCTTTTATATCTTAGAAAATGTTCACTTTTGAATTTCTAATATAATTAAGTTTCTTGTTTAACCCTAACGTGCGTGTGTTGATACATTCAAAAAATATTCTTATGACTAGGCTCAACTTCCGTAAGACTGATCAGTGAAATAAACTAAATAATTCTAATGATAATCCTTTAACATCTGATTTCAAACCTAACAACTAAATAAGGGGTCTATCAATTATTTATTTAAGAAGGACTATATCCTCACAGCTAGCTGTATGCGCTCGCTTACTTTAATGTGTCTAAGCAGCTGTAGATTTCAAGTATAAAACAAGCTTAAATAGAGTTTATCACATTATCTATTTGATTAAGAGATCTGTTGAGACTTACTGTTATCAGTTTGATATTCATCACGGACTGATATCAGTTGGAGAAGCACTAAGAGACCTGAGAGCACTAGGCAAGCGTTTCGTCCTCGTGTAAGATTCCTCAGTTGTGCAAGTTCATGAACACGCTAGGCACTGAACTCAGGACCTTCAGGTTTCACAGATGAAACAACGATTCAGTGCTCCCAAGTTTTCAGTGCTTCTCTAACTGGTGGTGAACAGCAACTTACAATAAGTTACTTATTGAGTGTTGCCTGTGAACTCATCATCTCACATTCTATATTTTCTGTTTTTTTTATCAGATCGGTGGAAATAATGATTCCATCACTTAAATTATTCCTCACAGGTTAGCTGTCATAAATTTCAAAATATATTCTGCATAGATTTTCAAACACCAGGGTAAAGCGTAATTTTGATTTAATTTTTGTGTTTCTCCAAAGAATTTCAACCTATTAAATAAACGTTTTTCCAAGTCAAGGAATTTCAGAAATCGTCTCTGTTAAAAGTCCGTTAACTATGCATACATGGCGTTACATTCTTTTCTACACTATTTATACCAATAAAATATGTTGGTTTGGTAAAATGCTTAAAATTTATCTTCTATAAAGTTGTTCACCAACCTATTAATAAATAAATAGTTAAATAAACTGATTTCAATAAAATTTATTTATATTTGCAAATTCTCCTTTGTCAGTGATTTATATCTCAATGAAGAATACAAACCCTAAGAACTTACACTGATGTAGCAGTTTTTTAGGCGCTGATTATACATCTGAAGCTCAGCTTTAACCTGAAAGCTGATTTACAGACCAGGTGAATATTACTTATTCAGGTTTATGTCGAAAGAATAAAATGCAAGGTAAGAATAGTTGAATGTTTCACGGTTTACCGAATCAGTACACAGGTGGCTTTCCTGAGGCTTCAGAAATTCTGAATATGAATTGATTAAGGTGTCTTTGAAGAGTAATAAGTTAAAGCCTTACTCGGCCTCCAACTCAGCGGATAGTATTCTGACCAAACACAGCTGTTATGATGATGATACACCGAATGATTTAGGCTGGGTACTCGCCTGGTCGATAACTGTCTCGGAGGTTCCCACCAAAGGTGATACACACAGAATGTGTGATTCGCTGTTTAATAATAACACTTTATTTACGTAGGTTACATTTGCATAAACTGCAGCGTGTGAACTTATGTGTCAGAACTATGATTTTCTAGTATGAATAATTATCATGCACAGTAGTGAGATTTACGCAAATACCACTTATATCTAGTGTCAAACTTTCACTGGGCGCCCAATATTTATGAAACAGTAAGGTCAAATCTTGGCCAGGATTTATATGCAATATTTTACTTACATCTCAAGTTTTTAAAAACAACAGTTTCACTTACAACTCCATAATATCACGTGGTAAATCATCTGGAATCGCTTTCAGCCCACGTCCTTGACAGTTGGCTACGCCTTCAACTGAACAATCACAAATTCCATCACACGATGATGTACCTGTTATGATGCATTCTGGTGAAGGTTTCATAAACATCTCTGAGTCGGCTACCACATTAAAATACGCAACAAAGATTAGTTAGGTAATTGGAAAAATTGAGAGAATATTATGGTAATATCATTAGAAATTATAACTGACGTAAACAAATATTTATCACAGCCTAGTATGATGAAAACTAACTTCAATTAATTGGTCATTTCGTGTGCGAAGACCTTGAACAGTATCATCACCTAGTTGTACATCAAGTTATCATAAAGGTTTTCTTAAATCTGGACGTAAATCTTTTCTCCTTAGATAACCTGGAAACTGCTACTTTCTCCACATCATTAAATCCATTATATGTGTTCATTATGACCACGGATATACTTACCGCATTCTTGTTAAAGCTAATGAGATACTATTAAAAAACTACTCGTTTAAGTTTCACCTCAAAATGCACTAAAAAAGCGATCTCATGATGCCTTTTCAAATATTTTATTGCATTTATAAAAACTTCGATATCAAAATTCAATCTGATAGAATTGAAAAAGTTGGGCGTTGTGTAAACGGATTATAAATAAACAGTTGACAACTTGTACAGGTTTTAGTCTTTGAAAAAGTGATTTCCATGAAATCGCTAAACATCAAAAATTAATTTTACTACCTCATTGAGATTCTATAAATATATTTCAGTGACATTTTTATTACAGTGTTTATATATTTTGTCAAACATATAACTGAAAACCAAATCAGCAAAATGTCTGATCAAAATTGTACTAACTCCTAATTACTCTCATAGGGATATTGAATTCGCTTGAATAAAACTGAAATTACCAACCTCATATGAAATTTACTTGATCGTGGCTAGCAGAAGAATTCAGGACGCAGGTTTTGTCCTATTTCCGGCTCACCAGCCGGACTTTGAATTAAATAATTCAATTTAAAAGTTGGTGGGGATTCTTGACTCCAAGTTGGCGTTCGTAGCACACTGAAAACAGATGGAGAACCATTGAAAACCTGGTGTCACCGGACAGCTTTTTTGTCCTAGTATGAAACTCCTTAGCATGGTGGACCTATGATGAAGGTCATACTATAATGTGAACTGGTAAAAGTAAGGAAATACGGACTATTACATCCTGATTCAGTAGCTGAAATGTAACAGATAACTTAAGAACCTGGTGGCCCAAAATATGATCCCTGGTTGAGCAGTGAGTGAGCGATTCTGAGGAGTCCCATATGAGGATAAAATATTTGTTCAGTACTCACAGGTTTCTGGTGGTCCTCTAGCAGATGTCAGTCTGTGATGAATGCCAGCTTAAATCAAATAGAACTAAGAGAAACAATGGTATTAGACTAGTTTTCACTTGTTGTTCTTACTTAGTCCCTTCGTACACTAATACTTATGAGTACAGTTTTTCTGGACTACGTGACATAGTGAAATGTTTAGCGTACCTGTTATCTCTTTATGTGCAGTGTTTATTGAAATGAAGCTTCATACTCAATTTGATTTATTGCAGTACATAACGAATACATTTTCATATGTATCTTCTCTTTTTTCCGCCAACTAGTGGAAATATGATACTGAATAGGCGGTCATCATCATCTCAAGTTCGTCTTTTAGTGTGCAACTAAAAAATTAACTATTATTCTAGAAATTATGGTTAGTATTGCTTAACGATATTAAAGCTCCTTGTACAAGAAATTGCATTATTAAGTGTTATTCATCGTAGACTGACATCAGTTGGAGGAACAAAGTCTACGATGAATAACAACTTGAAATAATTCCAAATCTCCACATCTCCTTCAAAATTTAATTATGAAGTGTTTTATTGATAGCTGCAAATATTATATATTTCAACGATAGTTGATAAAATTTGTTTTGAACTTCTGGAACTAAGTCTACTTTAAGCTCCTGCCATACCTATTTCTCAATTTTTAGCTGTTCTTTGATGATATTTATAATTACTTCCAAATTTCGGTGAAAATGGGTTTCTTTATCTATACTGGCTACCTAAGATTAGTAAATTTGGAATTTTTATTCTCTCTTATTAAGAATAAAGTGTTTTCGGTTGCATAAAACCCTAATTCTTTAGACTTGAAGGAAACACCACTTCTCAGTTAGTTACGTGGATAAGTACTTAGAACAGGATCAAGGTCATTGACAATCAAATATGACCATGATTAAGAAAAATTCCTGCTGAAGAAAAGCAAACAGGGTTATGATGAAGAGATAACATGAAGTAAAATCAGCCTAAATAAGATGCGGGTGGAATAAGAAACAGAAGCGAATTCGCTTTTCTCCGCTAAAATCTTTCTCATATTTTTCATAACCACCAAGTTAATATCGTAACACCGAAGGAAAGATAGGAAATCGACTTTCAGCAGTTTAAAATATATTTATTGGTCCAGCCGTCTCTTCGGAAGCAAATATTTGGAAAGAGGCATCCATATACTGGTATTTTTAAGCATTTAGCCAGATTACTAAGGTATGAGAAAAAGAAAATTCAATGGAGTTCAGTGATGAGGCAATAACTAAACCACGGAGATGGCACTGAGTCCATCAAGACTCTTACGATTGACTGTCATGAGACAGCAACAAGGAATAAGTAATTCCAAATGATTCATTACCTGTTTCACGAACAGTAGTTTGGCTCAAACCATTGTCAAAATTGGAATATTGTCGTTAGAAGTAAATAGTCATTACAAATATACTGATAAAAGATTTGAAATTCATGTGGACATATATGAATCAGGTCACCAAACAAAGCGATGTCAGATGGTTGCTAAGTTGGTACGCATGTCTAATACTTACTGGATCTTCCTCAAGAACTTTCACCGAAAATAAACAGTTATGGTGAAGAATGTAAATATATATTTAGAGGTAGATTTAGCGAAGAACATTCCAAAACTGAGCTATCCGCAGAAGAATGAAATAAAGAAAGTAGTTTGCATAACCATGAGATCACTTACCAGGACATTGTAAAGTTTGATATATTCTTTCATTCAACGGATACCCATACAAACTGGGATCACTACTCAATGTAGAACAGACTGCACCAGACCTATGCAGAATAGTTAGACGATTTGTACCGATAAAATCATTCAAAAATGGTTGAATATAGCAATCACATCGTAAAGGATTTTCTTTTAGATCACTAGATATTGAAGAAAAATGTAGGAAAAAGCGATTTAATAACCCTTAAATTCGGTAATGATAGCAAGCTGTCAAACCCATAGGAATAATCAGGAAAGTAAACTAAATCTTTACTTCTTTGAATGTGATCCTAGAATAAGGCAAGATAGAATTCCATTCTGACAAATGGTTACAAAATCATGGGTATATATACCCTCCTGCTCAGAATTAATTAGATTTATTTGGGCTGAAATCTTAGATGATAATCCATTTGCTGAAATGCCATTCTCATATCGACTGCTCCAGTGATAAAGATTCATCCAGCATGATGATGAAGTAATGAGTAATCGGGCAGTATCGAGGGTTTCACATAGGAGCCCATCTGCCGACAGAGGTCGAGTAACTCGACTCAGTACACCAACGTGAGATTACAAGCATCAAATAACATATGATGATGACTACTTAATTAAAGAAAGCATACTGAGTAGGTTTAAAACCTAGAGCTGTGAAGTGTTATTTATTTGACGCGGGAGTCTAGAAAGCATGAATAAACTTGTCTCGAGATTTGAAAATAAATAAATTAGTTCTGAACATCAGATATGAACTAAAAAATTTTTATCAAAGTTTTTGTCATGAAGAAACTCAAAGAGAATAACAGCTTTTTAAACTGGTGTTTGTTTCTAGATAAATATCCTGAAGTTTGGGGAATAAGTCTTGACCTATGAGATCGATTTGGTTAGTGGTAAACTGCTTTTCAACAGAAATTTCAATTTTCAGAATTGATGATTACAATCCACTGAAATCCGATTAAGTAGCTTCAATCATGCATCTTGAAGAGAAGTCTTAGACTTGGAAAGAACAATCTTTCATCATTCTTTCCACAAATTCTGGATATTAATCGAAAACATCTTTAAGGTAACGGAAAAAATATTTTCAGAAATGAATAACGCATAAGAGTAAGTAGTACCGAAATATGTAGTCAGTTTGTTTTCATTATTACAGGGATATTTCATGAAATACCTCATAAAGGTACCACCCTAGATATGTCCCCTATTAGTCAGCAGCCTTCTTATGAGTTTTGAAGTGACCAATATTTATTTTGATTAAATCATAGGTAGGTTTGTGGTCACTATACTGAAAATACTTAAGTTCCCAAGTGGAAACACATTGAAAAGTGTTAATCTTTCCTCATAACTTTATTTTAAATGGAGTACATATTAACTTCCAAAAATCCGCTAGAGGAATATAAAAAAAGCCTCGTTAGATGTTAAAGAATTTCGAAAGTTGCAAAGTAGAATATAGGATAATGCCGCCTATCCGATACTTAAGTTTATAGGCACTAAGTTTTAGTAATACGTGAAGCATACACTGATCTAATCCATGTATCAAAGCTGGGTACGCAAACTATTGTTAAAGGTCAAAATAAATCCAGCAGTATTTGTTAGCTGGAAGTTGTTTAAAAACTTTCTAGTATATTTAAGCGAGCTTCGAACATAATTGAAAACTTTCCAAAAATTTAAGGACAGAAAAGGTTTGCTGCTCATGATAAGAATGACTGTTTTGATATTCACTGAGTCTTCATAGTTTCGTCTGCGAAGCTTCATCACAAAGCTTGGTACCAACACCATAAAGCAAGTTTTGATGATTTTTCCAAATCTGGTAATCATAGTTCGTCTGTCAAATCTCAAATCTAACAGAACATTGTAGTATCTCTTAAGATTTTTGGGTCATATGTGATCCCGGAAATTATCATTGAATACGATAGTTATTTAGTCTTTCATATGTTTGATTATCAGAAAGAAAGCAGCATAAGGCATGTACAGATGAAAAACTCTATTCACATTTTCATTGTCAGGCTTTTTAGTCATCAGTTACTTTGACACACTAATGCATTAGTTACTATACCACACATTCAAAGTTGAAAAGTCTTGTGCACATGAATGTAATTTCAATTACTTTAAATTCTCTAAATAATGAATATAAACAATCTGTCATCTGTTCCTTTTTAAACAACAATAATAGTTAAAATACAGGTAGTAAAGGTCAGATTTTTGATGAATTAATGAATAAAACACACAACTGTCTAGGCTTTCAAGTAACTTGCAATAAAGCACAGTCGGTTTTCCCCACTTGAATGCATGAAATGTCCAGCCCGATTTTTCATAAACTCCCCACAAATAAGTGGTCTGTACAAATAGCTTCTAGGTTGCGAATTTACTAAAACACAATGGGTAAAGCCGGTTAACTATGAAGTGGGGAAAAGTGTTCGTGTACGAAAGTGATGGTTGATGGCAGTGTACTAATCAGTGCCTGAAATTGTAAAATGCTGACCGCTACGCTGTAATAATGAGGTTTCCCTCCAGAGACTTTTGGACACCACGTTCAATCCCAAGAGGGACCCTAAGTCTGATGATGATTGTTTGTTGATCTACCATTGTGAATAGTTCTTGGTGTTAAATACCCGCAGTTAAGCCTATATTATGATGAAAGAACACAAACTTATCGCATAGGTTTTAAGGAGCTAACGATAAACCCATCACAGTAAACCTTTCTTTTGACTGCTCTTGTCTTATTCGTAGTAGCTTTCCTCTACTTTGTGAAGGGACAGCCTGCACGACTTATGTTCATGACTGATTAAATACTGCACTGACGAAAAAGAATAGTTCAGGTGAATAATCAGTGTGAATGAACTTAGGCTACATAACTCCAAAGATATACGTTTCTGAGGTATCGACAGTTCATGAGGTAAGAACTAAGGCGTTGATCAGATAAACTGTTCATATCTTTAATCCCCCATTTGAATCCAATTAATTCTGCTCACATCGCATAATAATTAATCTTCAAGCAATATCGGAGCACCCATACAGATAGAATATGCCAACAGAGGCTGATCAATTCGGTCCAATATAACAATTAAAAAGACAGTACAAATATTAGTTAATAATAATTGGGAGCATCTAATCAAAAGTATATTCCTCACAGTACAGTGTTCTTTTAAATTCTTTAAACGTTCAACTTACATTCAAACACTAATTGTTACTTTACACCGACTTTATAAAAAATACTTCAGATTCTATTTGTTTCACTACAGATGTCAATAGTGATCAACAATGTTTTTAATGTAAAAAAAATACAATTTATTCAACTTACATATGCTTGAGTGATTTCAGTTCCGTAAGTAAAGATCTCGGAAGCCATACCAAATTATTCCGTGTGAGCAAACTGTTATAAAAAAAATGCAAGTCATTTATTCATAATGATGCCTGAGTTATTACTGCTTGCATATGTAGAATTAAGAAGTATGCGCAAAGTTTGAGAACGTGAAAATAATAGCAGTTGTTGTGAAACCTTTTGATCAGGTAGACTAAAAACTATAGTTTCCAAACAAATCGTCTTTGTTCTTTCAATACTGATAATGGAACTATGCAGATGTATTCATAATGCGAGGAATACACAGAATACAGGCCAGATTCTGACCGTCCGAATACTTCACTGGTCATGTCTCCGACTGCACTATTGGGTGACGTAGGTCTTAATCTCAACCAAAAAGCATGAAACCTGGATCCAGTGCTTCCTGCCGATTGCCCCCATTCAACTAAAGTCTACGCTACTTTGAGACTCTTAGACTTTTGGCTACGTTGCGGAATGCTCAACAGAACTGTCAGCACACAAGACTGGACAACATGAAGTTGATTACTATCCAGTAACCAGTCACTGTATATCAACATATAACACTGTGGTTTAAGTTTAAAACTCTCATCATATGCGACATGCAGTATATTTGATAGACATACAACCAACGACTTGAAATCGGTTCCATGTATTTCTTCAAAGTGTTTCTTTAAACGTAGTGCTTTTTTGAGGTTCTGCCGAGTATATGTTCAATAATAGCCAACATTTTATTACTTCTATTTACTAAAAATGTAATATAAGTTCATTGTTTGATTACCAGAAACTAACCTATTTCATGTTGTCTAGTTTTTAAGAATGATCTAATTATGGTGATTATTTTGCAATGTGATTACCAGGCCCAAAGACTCACTGTCACACTATACTTTAATTGATGTAAGTTGGTTGAAGATAATTCGTAGGAAAACCGCTTGATCTAGATTTCCCGCTTGTTAACCATCTTCAGCAAGGTGTTTCTGCAATCTCATAATCAACTTAAGTTTCACAAATGGTTGATGTCGATAAGGGTAGAAACTAATGTTATCTAAAGTTGAAGACTTATGCATTATAGAGTTAGGAAGTATTCGGAATACAGGCAAAAAATCCTGTCAAAATGTATGGTAAGCGAACTTTGACAGAAACAAAATAATTTCTTTTCCTCATTTTCAGCCTAGTCTTGTCTTTCTTACGCGATCCTAAGTAAATCCATGATAAATGAAAAATCAGATGTACTGTATAGATTTAAGACTACTGATATGTTATAGGGTTACCAATGATTACAGACACTTCCATGTAACCAATTATTATCAAAAGGACAATCCGAATAACAAAACTGTGATCTCTTTCCCAATAGATTCATAGTGTCACTTATCAAGGTATGGTTTCATGAAAATTTGTCTATTTTTAATTTCTACAATCTCCTCACAAACACCGTTTGATTTAGCCAAAGTAGAAAAGCTTTTTATTAATAACTGGACATTCGACCATGAATTTCTGCTCATGATTTTTCAAATATTTCTATTAAACTCATTATATTTCAACTCGAGCGTGAAATCCATACACAGACGGTTACTGTATGTCATCTCTTTAAAAACCACATGTAACAGGAAATGAGTTTACTATGAATGTTGGATTCAATGTGCTGAATAATGCCAACAGACACAAAGCTTATATCTTGAATTTTCTTTTCAGTAAAGGAAAATATCTAACGAACTGAATTTAATCCAGTAACATAAGGAAAAAAAGAAGCGAGAATGACGGTTAGGCACATACTGGGAAGGAAACTAGGGTAAAAATTAGGAAGTATGCCTATTATTCATAACACAAGAAACATTTATCGCCTGCTGAGCTTAGCTGAAACACACTGAAAATCGAATCAACTTAATCTCAATCTCAAAAAAGTGGAGATGCAGCTTAATTGACACAAGATCAAGAAGAGGAGCAGATGTAGGTTCACATAACTCACTATCTAGTGCAAGGAACCTTCCAAATCAAGTTGAAAGCCTTCAGGGAAGTTGGTGATAGACCACAGTTCAGGTTCAACACCCAGAACAGAAACTGAAGGACGAAACTACAAACGACATCACGTCAGCCACCAGGAAAAAATGGGAGATATTGAGCTAAATCCCTGAAGGGTCAGGCGTGGAACAACATTGGAACTCTGTGAAAGCGATGCGGAAGGAAACCTGCATAACTGTATTAAGAATGAAGAAGAAACAGGACAGGGAATGAATCTCGAGGGACACATGGAAGATGAAAGAGTAAGTAGAGGAAAGTGGTGAAGCAGATGAACCAGTGCAAGGATGAAGAAAGAGGAACTGAAGAAAACTTATAAAACACATCACTAGGCAAAGAAGTGAAGAAGACTGCACGCAAAGACAAAAGACACTTCTACGACATACTGGTATGGGAAACAGAATAGGCTACGGGTAACAGAGAATGACAACATTATATCAAATAACAAAGTTACTGTTATCCGGGAAGAGATCAACTCAGACGATACAGATGAGGAATAGTGAAGGAAACTTGGTTACCGAAGAGGAGACACAAAGTAAACGAAAGGCTGACCACTTCAAAAAGCTATTGAATCGACCACCACCACCTGCAAGTCGTCCAGAAGTACCATCAACAAAAGCAGAACTACCAGTGAACACAAATCCTCTTACAAAAGGCGAAATCAAGAAAGCCATAAAGTTGCTAGAAGCCTGAAAAGCAGCAGGACGAGATGGAATTCCTCAAGAAGTACCGAAAAAAAGCATGGAAAAAAGAGGATACGATCACACTACTTTGGCAGAAGGTTTAGAAGAAAGTAAAGAAAGGTGCCTAGCGATTGTAAGAAGGACTACCTCGTCAAACTTCCAAAGAAAGGATGCCCAAGTTTTGGCAAGAATTAGCATGGAATAATGCGCGCGTCCCTGTCCACTCCAAGGAAAATATTGTGCCGCATCGTGCTGGAGAGACTAAAAACTACTCTGGATTCAAAATTATGACTGGAAATGGCTGGCAGGCTGGCTGGCTTCAGGAAGAACAAATCACGTGCGGATCATATTGCAACGCTACGCTACGCATCACCACATAACAGAGCATAAAATGACAGTCAACTCAACCTCAACTTCAGCAATTTTGAAAATGCTGTCAATAGTGCCAAACGAGAAGTAATTTGGCAACTGCTTCAACACTACGAAGTACCAAGAACCTTCGTCATCCTCACTCAACAACATTATGCTATACGATGCTACATGCCAAGTGATTCACAATGGAAAGCTCAGTGATGCCTTTGAGGTGAAGACAGAAAGGAGTAAGACGAGGTTGACGCCTACTATCACTGGTGATCTTCCTGGTTGTGGTGGACTAGACTGAATCATGCAACAAACTGTGAGGAGTGAGAAGATGTGCATACGCTGGCTGGACCAATGAAAAGACCCCAGGAGAGGATTTGGATTTCGCCAACGATAATGATTCATGTCTTATGTCTTGTCGCACAAACTCAAAGATGTACAGGCTAAAACCGACAAGTTGATAGAAGAGGGAGCGAAGATGGGACTTCGAGTGAATGTGGAGAAGACAGGGGTGACGAAGACACCCAACGAGTTGGGCGTCCGAGGGTGACGTGGAGGAGATGGTGTGAGGAAGAAATGTAAGCTTGTGGGCAGACGTGGAACCAGGTTCAAAAGACTGCAGAGAATAGAGTGGAATGGAGACGTGCTACTGAAGCCTTATGTTCCACTGGGAACCCAGGTTAAAAATAGTAAATAAATAATATACTTTGCAGATGTATACAGATTACAATGCAAATGACTTACATGTAACGTAACTCACTCAGACCAGAAAACAAGGAGTCTGGGAGACAAACCAGCTTGTTATCTTGTAGATCCCTGAAAAAATAAGTTATATGTAAGAATAAGTGGTACAACTAGTTAACTCTATGACGTTTCAAACAACTGTATTTTGAACTAGACATAAATCTACATATGAAGACAAACCACTTTCAAAGACTTGAGTGAATCAATCACTACAAGTATTTTCTTTTGTTTTCTGTTTTAGCAGAGTATAACAGAAAGAATAAGTAGAAGTTATGATATAACCTTTTACTCTGAACCTTCTTTAAGCACTGAGACTCCTTATCAGGGCACATACAAGGAGCCTATCAGCATAGGATCAATGCATACTAGTTTTTTTAACTGCTAGATTTTGTTCTTATGATCAACAGATTAAAATCTCATCTGTTTATTTGATACATAAACCATTCTACGATTTTACACAGTACATGATCATTGAACTTGACTAGTCGGGAGTTCTAATCAAAGCTTCAAGCAACTATAGTAGGGCAAGTTTGTAGTAAGTCTCAAGAGCTTACTAAAAGTTGCTTGGTTAGGAGACAGAATCATGCCTCTGATTACCATGTGTCTACTGTGCTATACTGGAATTATGTATAGCGTGTAAAATATGCCTCAAGCTAAACATTATATCACCAAGCTTGAAAAAAACGAGCCTATGAAAAGTATATAGTGCGAAAAATTATGAATACGGAATCATGAGTACGAGTTTCAGATGTTGAACTTAAGAGCACTTCTTATGACCTATTTTCATTCAGCAATTTTCATGACCCTCACCACGTTTACCACCACCTTCCACAGGTTATTTTATATTATTTGTTCCCAGTCTTGAACATGTCTTCCACATTGAGTTATGTTAAATAAATCTATCTGGTGGAAAATGTGGATCGAAATTCAGAAGTGATATTCTAAGTATTCGACCATTAATGAATCGTAACCTTCTCTCACTTCAGAGATCATAAATGATTACAAACTGAATACTCTAGTAATCCCTTTAAGATGCACGGGACAGTCATCTTGTGACATAAATTAAGATGAATATGAAGTGCAGTGTTGCACAGTTACAGTTCAGAAATGACTTGTGATTAATGACTTTCACTAACCGAATATTACCTCAGTCATTACAGTGTAGTAAAGCGTCACACTCAAAGGCAAGTGAAGATGAGTTGCTAAGGTCCAATGACGTTTCATCCATACGGTTTCTTTATGATATATGATTGAACGTGATGTTATGTGACAGTGAACTTACTTCTCAAGATGTCCTACCCTTTCGCAGCTTGTCATTTACCTAGCATGATGATTTTCCTTCTTACCAAGTTATGGAATTCTCATACCGGTATGCTTATATAGAAATTCACAGCTGTTTGATCTATTCATCAAATCCACCACTCTGTTGATGCCAAATTATACAATATTTTTCCATGGGTTAATATTTGCTTTTGGTGAGAATCAGCATGTAAAGCATGAACCTAAAACCAACCATTATAGTGCTTTCCTGCCCAACGTTATCCGACTGTCGCAAACATCTCGACCACTATAATTATATCCATCTGTCCACCTAGGTCGTTTGAATTAGGTTTCACAGTTGATTAGAGCCAATTATTACCAGATTATGCAGTCAAAGGTGAGGATATTACCGTTAGGTGAAACCCACTCTTAAAGTTTTCTCATAATTTCCTCAGGAGGTTAAAGTAATAGGACTTAAATGTGTGAACTGCTTAATTTAACAAACAGCAAACAAGTGTGCCTATGATAAGCCTAACCTTAAAGAAGTGAAATGGTCATACAATAGTCACATCATCCTGATTCACTGACGAAATTCAGGTCTGAACTTTTTATAGGAAGCTGGAAGGATCAATCTGGTACAAAGTTATGAAAAACTGGCTTGCTATCATCCATTAGAAGTTGGATTTATTAAAAATTCACTACCAAAATCTATTTATTATCAAATACCAAAAGCTTTTTGTTGGTTTTCTACTGATTTTCAACGACTCTGCGGTACCCTGTAAGGATGTAACTCAAAATTTTGTTTTTAAGCATTTATCGGTTCACAGACGACAATAGTAACAATGTTTTTTTAGTAAGAATATGTGAACATGTTTTTATTTGTTATACATACCCTCACACGGATATGGTATGAGTTTTCAAAAAGGAAATTTCACAATAATTCGGATACTCAGAAAAATAGTAGACTTTGACATTCCTCGCGTAACATTATATGCCAAAAAGTTGTCAGTGTGTTTGCAGAGATATTGCGGCATGTCTGAAATACACATTAGGAATTAAGGGTGATATTATGATGAGGTAGTCAATTTGTAATTCAGTTCCAAAAACTGTTACAACTGACAATCAAGTTTTATTCTGTCCTACGTACACAATAAATTTTTTTCGAAGGTACATAATTCCCTTAGATAGTTGGAGTCTTACTAATACATTAGTTCTTTATTAACTACCACGAAGTTTACGGAATAATTCTTGTCATCTAGAAAATAATGAACTAAAATTAGAAAGAGTACAGCTTTCAGTCTCCGTCACTGGTTGGATCGAATTGATTAGACATTATGCCTGCCATGTAAGGAATGGTTGTCAAGACTCAGTGGTCCGGGAGATAACACTTAAAAATCTAAGTCGGTGAGTAATGGGTTCCCACCTGAACAGGAACATCACCTCCCCCTCGCAGCAGGTTACCTCGAGTTGATGAGCCCCAAATAGGATGAAATGATTGTTCTAAATTCAGCTGCTGGTCAACGTGTATCACTGTAATTACATTCTCACTTTAATAAGATGATGATTGTAGTTAACGTTTTTAGATACCTTACACAAGGATACTGGGTGGAACTAAAAGTAAGTTACGGGAAAGCTCAACGACAACCTATCAGGTTGCAAATATACGTATCACGGTCATTCCTTTACACTCACTTACCAAGTTGCTGATGCTGAATAATCCGTTTATTAATTATGACAGAGATTAGGTTGTCGGCTATTTTTAAAGAGTTTGATTATTTGCGGGAAATCTAAGTTGTAAATTTGGTAGAACAATGGACTCTGTACCTAACGTGCGAAATATAACCGATGAAGACGACTTAAACTGGTCTGGGTAAATTACGTACATATGTCTTGACAAATCACAGATTCTTGGCATTTGCAATCGAAATACGCGGAACGAACACGTTCACTGCATAAAGGATACATTGGAAGAATCTATTCTACCAGTTATAAGCAATGGGGAGAGCTGGGCACAACAATATAAACAAATGCTTGGAAGTCATAAATCCCGTTGTCTGAAATGGGTTACCATCACCAAGTTATTTTTCCCAATAAGCACTTTATTAATCCAATGACTGGAATGCTGGCGAGAAATATTCCAAACACGCGAGTCGTCATTGAATGATCCCATGAACTTCGAGAGGATTATGACGGGAAATGATATGGTCTCATATGAATGACCAGCAATACAGGCAACAGCATGTTTTCAGAGACGGCAAAGACATTAAAAATACATTCATCGTTATTCGTCATGTAAAATGAACTTATTGGTACTTTTCCCCTGGGTTCCCAGTGGAACATAAGGCTTCAGTAGCACGTCTCCATTCCACTCTATTCTCTGCAGTCTTTTGAACCTGGTTCCACGTCTGCCCACAAGCTTACATTTCTTCCTCACACCATCTCCTCCACGTCACCCTCGGACGCCCAACTCGTTGGGTGTCTTCGTCACCCCTGTCTTCTCCACATTCACTCGAAGTCCCATCTTCGCTCCCTCTTCTATCAACTTGTCGGTTTTAGCCTGTACATCTTTGAGTTTGTGCGACAAGACATAAGACATGAATCATTATCGTTGGCGAAATCCAAATCCTCTCCTGGGGTCTTTTCATTGGTCCAGCCAGCGTATGCACATCTTCTCACTCCTCACAGTTTGTTGCATGATTCAGTCTAGTCCACCACAACCAGGAAGATCACCAGTGATAGTAGGCGTCAACCTCGTCTTACTCCTTTCTGTCTTCACCTCAAAGGCATCACTGAGCTTTCCATTGTGAATCACTTGGCATGTAGCATCGTATAGCATAATGTTGTTGAGTGAGGATGACGAAGGTTCTTGGTACTTCGTAGTGTTGAAGCAGTTGCCAAATTACTTCTCGTTTGGCACTATTGACGGCATTTTCAAAATTGCTGAAGTTGAGGTTGAGTTGACTGTCATTTTATGCTCTGTTATGTGGTGATGCGTAGCGTAGCGTTGCAATATGATCCGCACGTGATTTGTTCTTCCTGAAGCCAGCCAGCCTGCCAGCCATTTCCAGTCATAATTTTGAATCCAGAGTAGTTTTTAGTCTCTCCAGCACGATGCGGCACAATATTTTCCTTGGAGTGGACAGGGACGCGCGCATAATTCCACGCCCATTCCTAATAATTGCTCTGTTTTTTATGTGCTCGATTCTGATTAGTCAGGGGATATTCGAAAGTGAACGGTCGTCACTAAATTTTGGTTCTACTAGACAGTATTTTGTACTTGTTCTCTGGCTTGGTAAACGATCACTCCTAAATGACACGTTTGGGTCTTATTTATTTTATTCTCTACTTGGTAGAATGAATACTTCAGTCACTTATTTTTCAGACAGGAATATACCAAACGGCTGCAAATATCTGCTTCGAGTACTTTTTAAAAAGGCATGTGTAACTTATTGCAATCACTCTTCACAGTGCAGTAAATTGCTTGGTTGACTGCCAGTAACTTGAAAAACTAGACTAGGGTATGGATTTTTGTTTTATTTTCAAAATATTTATGCTAAGATGTTGATTTTACTGAATTCAAAGAGAAATATTATTCTCATATAACTTGAAACAGTTGGTTCACGAAAAGACAGAATAATTGTACAAGAGGTGGCTACCGTACCTCAGTAGCCTAGTGGATAACGTCTCGGCATTTGAAGCGATGGTCACGGTGTTTGAGTCTCAGTGGGAACAATGTCACTCACTGGGATGCAGGTACATTCAGGTGATCGGGACAAAACGCAGCTCCCGGATTCTTCTGCTAGCCATAAACAAGTAAATTAAAGTTTATCTTTGTTCACGTTTCAACTAAAAGCCATTTATAATATTCTCATCTTATGTGACATACTAATATCAACTGGAAAAATGGCTCTCAGCTTTAAAATGGATATGTGATACTCGGTTTTAACTACATATAAAGATTTTCTTCTAATTCCATCACTGTATAACTTGATTTTAGAAAGTGAGTTGAAGAAATTATTAATAATCACAGTCTTGAGGAGATTATTCTAATAAGTAAACAGAGTTGTCTTTAGATTTCATATATGGCTAGAATGTACCGTTGGATAAAATCAGCTTGGGAAGATTGGTAGCACACGGTCGTTGTTTAGACTAGTTCTCATTTTCGGCGGTTTTCATGGTTGTCTACTTGGAAACTCCCCAGTGATGTGACGATACTTATATAGATCGAATAGAATGCCGGCCTGTATTTGTCCTCCATTCTGTTAGCGTTCAAATCCCCATAGTTCAAACATTTTTATGGTTATGCATAAATCAGTTTCAGCTGCTTATACTGAGTGATGACATTCGTTGTTTGACAGTATACGCCTGTTTTACCGGTCTTTTGTGGTACCACAGAGATTGAAGTATTTTGTCTTCACGTTTTGATTTCGACAGTAAACTATGATGACATTTCTTGAGTCTGTTAGATCCATAGAGAGGATTTCAATTTCAGAAGGTCAATCTTTTTAACGCTAAACTTCATGCCATATTTGTAAGCATCATTTTCGTCAACTAACTCCCTCATACATAATTGGGAGTATAAACTCAATCTTTTGCAACATCTGTTTACCTATACTAAATGGTGATTTGAAGTGAAATAGAAATCTGAGCCTCTAGAGGATTCCAAGCAGCTGCCACCAGGTGTTGTACAAACTGAGCTACGAGATCGAACTTATGACCAGATTTTTATTTCACTTCAGTCGGTAAGGGTCTTTCTTGACCAACATAGGAATCTGTGATGTGTTACCATCCGCTCATCGTAATGACACTAGCCGCCCAGCCGGGACTAAAAATCCCAATCCAAATCAAGCTGAATTACAGAGAGAAAGCATCATATTTACTATCTGCAACAGCCGGGGTTCAGTAAACTTGTATTGATGCTGGGTGACAAACAAAGGTGGAATGAAAATCTAAGCTGGTAACCCGGAGTTAGCTGGCTCGAACCCTACTGCTACCCAGATTTCCATTTTTCATTCAGCCGTCTCCAGATTTCAATGGTAGTTTACCAAACCATCGTTATCTCAAATAGTCAAACTGATAATCTATTTATCCCTAAATAAATACTAATTACTGATAAGTTAAATATTATTATCTCCGCAGTAATTATTAACCAGTGTTTCGAAGTGATAAGGTTAGTCCCACATAAGAACGCCAAGTAAATCACATTTTGACACAATTTCAATAAAAGCTAAATTTATCAAATAGAAATTAGCAGCAATAGTAGATTATTTTATCCTATTAATGGGATTCTTGGTGTACCTAACCTACTAATCCGATCAAGGTTAACTTAGACACAATGATATTATTAAATTATAATTCATATCAATGTTAATCCGGCTAACGACTAGAAATTTTTGATGACTATTTTGGCTTTCTACGCCTTCTCTAGTTTTCCAAGACAACTGAAGGTCACTGACAGTAGAGGCCGCTTGGAATTTAGTGCATTTGTATAAAAGCGAAGTATAAAACAGGCCATACACTCCTCAGGGAGAAGACTGTAAAGTCCCCAAGTACTTACCCTTGCCTCCTTAGCAAGGATAGCAGCAATTGCCAGACCTGAGTTATTCCGTTAAACCCAATCGTATCTCACTTTCCACCACGGTTAGATGACAGCATCAAGACATTTCAGCCCTTACTGCCTGTTTGCCTAAAGTACAGTTGGACAGATTAAGGAGCCAGTCGGTAACCGGATCCAAACACTCATTCCCTAGTTAGAGAAAAACGTCATAAGCATAAGCTTAAAGTATTTTACTTGAAATTTATGATGATTACTTTAAGGATAAAAATTACAGATACTGCTGAGAACAGAAGTGTTTTTGGTGAACTGAAACCTAAGTAAATCAGAAAAAGATATGGGGAAGAGAATAAGTGCCTACGTCTATGCCCTACAAAATGGTTAGAAACCCATCGGGTTAAACCGTGGTCGATTTTGTAAACGTAACTAGCTTATCATGAAAAAATCATAATAACTTTAGGTTTAATCAGAAGTTACACTGTCGTTATGAACTGCTTATAAGTGCGATTGAAAGAATGAAGCATTAGCTGATTTTATGCGTTTCAGGTAGTCTTTTAAATGATACTAATTTGTGATGAAAACTCCCTTTAAAAGTGAATAAAAACCTTAAATTAAATTTTGAGGGGGTTGTGGAGATTTGGAAATATTTCAAGTTGTTATTCATCGAAGACTGACATCAGTTGGAGGAACAAAGGAAACCTTCGATGAATAACAACTTGAAATATTTCCAAATCTCCACAACCCCCTCAAAATTTAATTGAACTAGTGCTCGTTGGTGACTAGCTTCGAGAAGTATTCCCGAAGTTCCAATGACAAGTCATGACCGGTGGAGTCAAAGCCTGATGGTCGTGAGGACAGATACTCAACGATGACATTGGGTGGCGGTTCGCGCTATATCGTGAGCTAACAGAAGTTGGAAATATGGAGCATTGGATTCTGACCCAGTGGCTCAATGGTAACGCGCTGGTCGCGGAACCTGAAGGTCGCGGGTTCGATCCCTGCTGGTGGGGTCGTGAGTGCGCACTGCTGAGGAGTCCCATACTAGTCGGACGAAACAGCTGTCCAGTGCTCCCAGGTTTCCTTTGTTCCTCCAACTGATGTCAGTCTTCGATGAATAACAACTTGAAAAACCTTAAACCCATTACCTTAAAAAAGCAAATTCTTTTTTAAAAAGATCTGATTACAACGTGGAATTTAGGTGATTAAAATTTGCCTATGGATACTCCAGAAGCTTTCAGTCTATCTTCAACAACGTCACAAGGACAACAATGAAAGTTATACTGATTAGATTTTATAAGTAAAATTAACTGAGAGAGAAACTAATGGAGAGAAGTAAAGAAATTTTTCAATGCTACAAGAAATAACACAAATTATAATTATTATCGAAATAATATTTAGTTTTAATTCCGATTCATTATTTTTCTAATTGAAATCTACTTTGCTGTAATTTTTGTCTCACTCTTGCAACAGAATTCCTCAAGTAAATCACCCCCTACAGAGTGGACAAATAAAATTGTATAAAAATATGTCTGAAGTTTAGCTTATCGTCTGTAAATGTTTCATTACTTTCTACTAGGAAAAGAAGAAGAATACAAATCAGAGGAGGAATGAAAATGGGAAGTAAAATTCATTTATAGAATGGAAAATGAGGTTATTTACACTTATTTACTTATGATATTCATTGAACAGCTTCTGTTGCTGTTTTCCACCCTTGATAGATTAAGCAGTGAAGTAAATTGTGAGAGTATAATGAATGGTTTGAAAACTGAATTCAATGAATTCATCGCTTTATTTCTACTTATATTACTGTCCGTTTACTGTTTACATTTGTGCTAAGAAACCATTTTCTTTTAGGCATAATTAGTTCCCTACATGTAGAATAATTTCTCCATTTTTCTTTTTTTTCTTTTTGTCGACTTTAAGTAAATAACATACTAAATGAAACAGAATGTCATCCGATTTCTTTTAATTTATTAAAATGCAGTGATAGTTGAAAATTTATTGTGACATATGCTAAAAGCATAATGAATCCTGAATCATTTATTATAATGTTGATCAGTGAATTAATGGAGGACTGTGAAAAATGTTTAAAACTTTTAGATGCAAAGAAATTAAATTAAAGATAAATTTTCTAGCAAAAATTAGTTACACTTAGACTTCAGAATGGCATGAATTATTGTTTACTTGGCTTTCTAGACTAACCTTTTTAATAAATGTGGAATGTATGAATTTTCTTACAGTCAGTCATCCATCCCTCTGACCAACATTCTATTAAATAAGACCATTAAGACAAAATTTTCTTTATTATTTATTTAGTTATAATGATAATTTTATCTCATTTATTGTGCTAGATGGTGTTGGTATATGGACTCCTTGAGAGGATATATGATTTCATTTCACTTCACATAACCGGAAAAAAGTTCAGGATTAAAGATGTTAATTGTCAGGCACTTGTTAAATGAATGCACCTGCACTTCACTACTGGCGCTTCCACTTATACATGAACCCAGAGACTATGGCTCTAAACGTCAGAAAGTATTCTACTAGATTACTGAGACATGGAAGTCATCTTTTGTGGGATGACCAGGAGTCCCAGCTTATGCTTCCTTCCTAGGTAGTACTCCTCACGGATAGACATCAGTTGAAGAACCGTTGAAAGTCTGGGAGCACTGGATAGCTGTTTCATCCCGGTATGTGAGTCCTCAACAGTGCACACCCAGTATCCCACAAGGGATCCAGCTCAGAACTGTCAGATTTCGCGGTGAACGCGTTAATCACTCAACCACTAAGTCAGAGCTAAGCAGTCCACAGCCTTCTACTACATTCAGTTCGTGACACAGCGCTACTATCCCCCAAGTTCTTCAGCTGTCATTCGCTTGTCTTACGGCTATTCGACCACGCAGGCCAAGGCTTCTCATTATAGTTTTGGAATATCCACCTAGAAGCATGTCACTAACGAGCATTATGCAGTAATTTTAGTTTCAGGCTTATGGGGATTTTATTTCAAGATGGTATTCACTATGGACTGAAATCCTTTGGGGAACCATTGAAGTCTGAAAGACCTGAGGGTCCTGGGTTTGATCCATGAAGAGGTTGTGGTTGCACACTGATGAGGAGTCCAGTACTAGGAGGAAACAGCTCTTCAGTACTCCCAGGTTTTCAATGGTTCCGCAGTTTATTTCGATCAGTGATGAATACTAACCTGAAGTAAACCTGAAACTAAGATTACTACATTCACCCTTATTCGTTTGATTAGATTTAATCTATTGGCGTTAAATGACGCACAATTTACTGTTGTTTTTATTTGCGAGTTAAAAATGTAAATTTCTGTTGTCAGGAAATCCAAGACTATAAAGAATGTGGAAATATGCAGGTCATCGTTTATGGAGGTAACTAAGGTTCCAGAATAACTTTGACGTTAATAAGAGCCTTGTTTTAAACTCACTTGCACAATGAACTGTTGTTATCTCAATGGGAATGAGTTACTTTTAATACATGGAAAACAGGTATGAGCTGAATCGAAAGAATATTATGCGATGAAATTTTTTGTCTTGAGCAGTTCTAGTAGGTTACGTGAAATCATATTACATTTTGTTTCATTGATTAAGGTAAAAATTCTATTTTAATAAAGATAAAGTTTTAGCTATTTAAGCTTTAATTGTTGATGGCAAACAGTTCAGCAGCCAACACAACAAAAATTTAAGCAGAATATTATATATAACAGTATTCCAATAAAACGTCTATCATGTGCAAATGTAGGTAAGTAAAGATAAGTTTCATCAAAATTCTAACAAACAAACTTCCATTGTGTAAAATTTTTGCCCATTTAGCCAGGTACGTAAACCAACAATGAACGTGCCATTTCCTGTTTTCAATGGGCGGATTGGAAAACAACTTTCAAAAATTACTTTCTAGCACCTAACTAGCGAGTATTGTGAGTAGGATATGTACCAATATGCGATGGTAGCTGTTTTATGTTAACTGAGCAACTTAAAGTTACTTCACACTGACATCTTGCATTTAGAAATCATTTCTAGGGAATGAAAAATGGTACCATTTTAAAATTTGTTATCTAAGCAAAACAATTTCATTATGGATCCTATTCGAGTCTATGATTTATGTTCCCTCCTTGGCTCAATGACTCCTTTCACTGCGTATTCGAATTATCTGACCAACAGATAAGTCAATATTAATTTATTAATTTTAAAACAGACACTATTTAAAATTCAGTCTTCATTTCGGCCTTCTATAATTAAATGAATATCACGTTCTGTTGTATATATATACTCTTTGTTTCAGTCTTTATAGTCAAGACATTCAAGTTTTTATGACGTTATGTCTATACCATATATACTGGATAATTTGTCTTGGTTTATTGCTAAAAGAATACAACCCATCTGGTTTGAGTAAATCACACATTCAGAAATGATGTCTATGTGCATATGCATGTTTAGTTTTTCTGTACAACACCTACATTGGTGGTTAATTTCATTTTCTATCATGGTGGGCTTCAACATTTCTGTTTACCTGTA
Source organism: Heterobilharzia americana (assembly GCA_944470555.2). Lineage (NCBI taxonomy): Eukaryota > Metazoa > Platyhelminthes > Trematoda > Strigeidida > Schistosomatidae > Heterobilharzia > Heterobilharzia americana. The sequence continues at coordinate 16,044,940 of OX104129.1, forward strand.
TATAGTTTACATTTGTTGCAAACCTTATTAACAACTTAGTTGAAAGAAACTACTCTACTAGCTTATTTTTCATTGTAGAATATAGACGATCAAAAATAAGACATGTGTAATAAATTATTTTACACAAAATGAAAATCCAAAAATTTCAGTGAGAAGATCTATGAATGTGTTATAATAAAAGAAATGGATACTTTGTCAAATGAATAAAATAAAGTGAGGATGGAACACGAAGATATGAGTGAAATACTTATTCTGCGTGAAAAGAAAATACTGACGCAACTCATATGTTAAAAATTTAGGTAGAAACAGTTTTTTTAAGGAAAATGCTACTATCTTAAAGTATGGTTGTCGGTGAATTGAACCCAATTACTCAAAAGCATTCAACTTAAATCTGTCCAATAATAACTAGTTACTACATCATTAATCATACATAGGGATTAGCAGTGGAATTCAGCGCACATGTTCCGTCATACTTGAGACTAGTCAGGTGGATATACTTGCCTCTCAGTCCATGATATTGTTCCTAACTAGACTCGAACCTAGAACTAATTGCTTAGAATGCCAGAGTGTTATTTACTAGGCCAATGTGTCACAACAGTCACTTCTCGTACAATAGATATGACGCTTCAATCAACAACGGAGATTCACAAGCTATTTTTAACATCAAAGACTAGTTACTAAACTCTTAAAAATGATAACATTTATATTTTGCAAGCATATCTAATTGGATAAAATTTCTTCAGGCTAAATTTTTCAGTCAACAATAATAATAATAATCAAAATATGATGAACATTACTACTAGTAGTATAGTTCTCTTAAAACAGCACTCAACTTTTTCGAAAATTCTATCACTTTTTTAATATCTTGCAAGGTTTCAAATAAAAATAATAGTTGTTATTCATCGAAGACTGACATCAGTTGGAGGAACAAAGGAAACCTGGGAGCACTGGACAGCTGTTTCGTCCGACTAGTATGGGACTCCTCAGCAGTGCGCACTCACGACCCCACCAGCAGGGATCGAACCCGCGACCTTCAGGTTCCGCGACCAGCGCGTTACCATTGAGCCACTGGGTCAGAATCCAATGCTCCATATTTCCAACTTCTGTTAGCTCACGATATAGCGCGAACCGCCACCCAATGTCATCGTTGAGTATTTGTCCTCACGACCATCAGGCTTTGACTCCACCGATGAATAACAACTTGAAATAATTCCAAATCTCCACAACCCCTCAAAATTTAATAAAAATAATAGTAATTGAATTCCTATGTAGGTTGAAAGTCTTTTGATGAGAAACAACAAGAGAAAATTAAAGAAAAACTTGGGAAGAAAAACATATTGTTGATCTGAACTTCAACCTATTAAATGATGGAACGAATTACAAATCAAAAGTATTACTGCGGTTTGAATGATTAAGCATTAGATCACGAACAGATGTGTCCTGAAAGCAGCTGTTATGTTTTGCATTTCACAGTTGGCTTTAATGAAGCGTAAAATGTTTATGTGTCTTAAACGGATTGGTAGAATCAAAATATGCATTATAGGGCAAGAAATCTTCAATTAGCTGAAAATAAACAGCACATTAACCATATGTTTATAATCTGGGATTATTGGGTTGAAATATTTTTTAAGAGGAAATATTAATCTGTAAAATAAACAAAATTTTCAAGAAATATTATCTTTATTTTAGCAGAGTGCTTTGAAGGTAAAATAGAGTGAATGGTTGCTGTTTTATCCTAAGATTGATTGTGGTAATATGGTAGCATAATGTTCAATATCAACTCTTTCCAACCAGGTCGGTTTAATGACAAACTTTTATTGTAGATGTAGATTATGTCAACAGGGAACCTGATATTACTGCATAACGGTCCAAGTTGCCACACCTCATATGACGATATCAAGCCTGAATGCATCAAAGTGAAAGGATAAAAAAAAGTAGGAAGTAGACAAAAGTGGGAGAAAGTCGTGAAAAGTGAGCAAGGAGAAATGAGACAATGTTGAAATTCAGTACGGCGATTAATATGAAGATAATGCATGAGTGCATCTTTCCCGCTGAGGGTAGCTCTTTGATGATGAAAAAGTGTTCGAAGAAATTAGTAGCTAGAATATTACCAAGGGAAGTGCGTTCTGTCAGAAGCTCAGTCACAGGGTGCACAACACAAAGCATGATGTGCGGTTGAAACACTCTATTTATTGTCAGATGACTATGAACAGATGCGACAAAAGTAGTATAACTAGTTACCACTCCATTCAGTAGTACTATTCATTAGAATAAAAATCCTGACGTGTAATTTCAGAGGAACGGATAACACTAAAGGGTTATACATATCCGAACACCTTAGTTCTAAGGCAAAAATTGTCATTTTTATATTGCATTTTAATTTAGAGGTTTACAGTATTCATCGCAGGCTGACATCAGTTGGAGAAGCACTGGAAGTTTGCGACACTCAACAACTCTTTCGTCGTATGTGAATCCTCCAAATGATACCACTCCATGATGAATACTGACCTAAAATAGATAAATCTCCACAAATTTTCAAGTTAAATCACCGTCTAATGCTCAACAGTGACTTCCCTTGAGATGAGGCTCTAATGAGGTAATGACCAGTGGCGGAGACCAAGTCGAATGACAGGATAAATACTCAACTATGGCAGTTGTATGGGGATCGTGAGATAACGCAAATTCATAGAAAGCGAAAACTGTGGACTACTGGATTTCGGCCCAGTGGTTTGGTTTCTTCATAGTCTAATGATATCTTCATGTTGCAACTGCCTAAAATTTTTGGTAGAAAAACACCAAAAGTAGGTGTAGTCTCTGCACCTTTGAGGTTGGAAATTGTTTATATACTAGGAACTCTCTAGATAAACTATTTCCAACCTCAAAAGTGCAGAGGCTTCATCTGCTTTTGTTGTTTTTTCCACCGAAATTTCAGATACTTGCGACATGGAGGTATTAGATTATGAAGGAAATGGACTATGGTGAAAACTTACTAAATTATCTGGAGATCTGAACACTAAGCGAATAAATGGTTTAACTGGATCCTCGAATACCTACATCATAAAGATAACCTTCAAGGATGACAACAAGATACAAATGAGGAATATACGTTACCAATTCTCAACATTCCACTTCTTTTCGAAGCAATGAAACTATGCTCTCACGAAAATTACTGTCCCACCAGCAAGAATTACCAATACCATTCACTCATTTGACTCCCTCACCATATGGACATTCATCAATCCTCGAATTAACCAAATTTCTGGACGGTCATAATGGCATTGAAAATCTGGACAGACAGTAAAATCCAGGAGATCAACTCACCTATTAACTTTAAAGTGAACATATTCACAATAATGCTATGCAACTGACTTCTCTAGCACTTCATCTAACAGTGAATATACCTCCTTAACAATGTTGCATACCTTAACGTGAACAGTATGGAAAACTCAGTGACATTGGTTCGCAGGTTTCTTCACATGTTTATTCCTCTGCACCACAATATCTAATTCTGATGGCGTAGATGAATATTGCTGTGGATGATAACACTTGAATAGATATTCACCCGGATTACATGATTGCGTGGAAACTTACGGATTCTCGACGTCGTCAGTTTGAGTTGTTTTGGTCTCCGAAGCCATAAGCATAAGAATTTATGGTAAAATAGACGTTTATATAGGGTTACAGGGCATCGCGAAGACGAATAAAACAAGTCGACTGCTTGTAACGGAAATCTGGAATTCCACGAGACCTTGGTGCCACTAGTGGTGAAAAAAGAGAGTATGACTGAAAACGATCCAAACTCTAATACTCTGCATACGCTGAAAGGCGGTATTTTCTTGTTCATTTCATGACTTGAGTAATCTTCTGATGTTTTTAATCTAATGTAATGACCTCCATTCCGTACCATTCTGATTCCGTAAAATCTTGTACATTTTCCAACATATATCAATGTGATGATGCCTGTAAACCGGCTTTTCTCATGTTAAATTACTAATATGAAAATTAAATATTTACTTATTTATTTATTCAATGGCAACGTGCTCATCATGTTAAAAACTGAAGGCCCTCGACCCGATCATTGTTGGGATCATAGCTGCACACTACTGAGGAGTCCCACAGTGGGACAGAACAGCTGTCAGGTGCTTCCAGGTTTCCAGTGGTTCTCCATCTAATGTCAGTCCATGAGGAATATCAGCTTGAAAGCTACATAACATTTTTTCATTCGAGATAGTGGAAAGTTCTACAGTATTATTTACTGGATGGCATTTTGAACAAATTTTTGCTCCTAATGTTTGATTATAGGCATTCACTTGTTTACAATATTAAATCATAAATAATTATATTGTACTCAACTGCCTAAAATTTTTTGTTCATATGATTGAAATTGTTTTAGTGACATTGTGAGTCTGCGCTAAATAGTCCCACTAGGATTGTCATTATTTTTACAGGATTTCTACTCGTTTTGGTCTACTATACTTGGTATAGAATAACAATTATGTTATCTTCATTTCCATAGACCGTTCGTAAGCAACAGCAACATTTTCATTCAAGACCAGACCTGATTATCTATACAGGGTTTGTTATTTGATTCACATTCCTCTGAATCTTATATTATTTGGCTCAATGTCAAAACTGTATAGTGAAATTTAATTTTTTCTTTAAAATGATGAATGGAATAGGTTTTCTTGATTATTTTGTACTAACTGTGGTCACTTTAAAGACCCTTCAGCCATATGTATGCTTTGTAAATACAATCCCTGCATTTTTAATACACCTCAACCTTCTAAAAGGTACATATCAAACATGACTTCTTGAAGATGTGTGTATGTATCACTAAGTAGCATTAGCCTTTGTTTTAATCTGCACTTCAGACCACAAGATAAACACTTACAGTCCTTGAACAAAACCTGGTTCAATAATGGGAAACTTGAAGATGCTGAGGCATATACCGACTTTACTAATATATCATTTCTAACATGCTGTTTCCAAACGGAAAAAAATGGTTTGGAAAGGGATCAAGCGTCAGTGCTCCATGGCCTTTTTAATGGCTTTGGTCACCTAGTCATATGTAGAAGATATGAAACTCTAAATGTGTACAAGGAAAATATAGAGCTTTTAAATGAGAATCGCACACCTCTACAGGAAAAATATTGTTAAATTTGAAAAGATTCAAGGCTGACTGGAACAAAGGAATAGAAGTCTATAGAATATTGACATACATAATGGCGATTCATGATGGGTATCATTATTCCTGTGCCATAAAGCTGTTCAGTCCCCTTCTTATGCAATAATAACAGTATGACATCAGAGAATGCGGTCTGTGAATTTCTGAAAAGTATATTATAGGCATTTTGAATCCCTTCCTACACTAAAATTCGTCAAATAACTGCAACAGCAAGTAGCAGAAGATCATGGAAAGGTGTAGACCCAATATGCAAACTAAATGAATATTACAGCTTCTACACTGAAGCAAAAGTTCAACGAAGATCATCATTACCACTCATACCATACGTGCGACTACTAAATCCCCCCCCCCCAAAAGCACTCAAGAAAACAACTTTAACTAGGCTAAGGAACTCTTCAGCTAAATAAAGCAACTTTTTGCTCAAGTAACAATTTGGTGGTTATTTTGTAAAAAAAAATTGCTCACAAACAGCTGCACAACCTTAAGGGAAGCAAACAGCTCACTAAGAATAAAAAATGTCCGCATGTCTTCTTCAAGATAATATTGGTTTCGATTGGTTTAAGTGAGGTAAGTATTGCGTAGCTTGTATCACATATACAACAGCAGAATTCAGCACCTACTGATACTTTAAAAAAGATCTGGAAGTAGTTGTTTAGGAAACCTCACAACTATGTTAGCCTTGAAGTTTAGTCCCTATCACCCTTTGATGCAATCCTACGGTTTGTTTTGTTTAGGATGAGGCTGAAGCTGAGAAAGACACCAACCATGCTAACTAAAATACAAAGCCCGGATGATCAACATAATTAACAAGGTAGTTGATCCTCTCTTATATTGCAAATCATAATGACTTTAATTGTCAGATTGAGGAGCTGGATTGGGAGTGAGGCAAATTTTGAGGTAATTTATCTACAGTGAATTTTTTCACTCGGTCTAATTTTGTTCTACTTTAGTATTTCCATTGATGTACTGAGTTTTAACACCTTTAAAGAGAACTATTAAATGTATTCCGAACACCGTGCTTGTGCCACTAGCAAATTATCCTTCATACTGTTGTGCCTATTATAGTTTAATAATAATGATAATAATGATGATAATAACAGTAGCTTTATTTCAAACAATATGTTTGATACAATTTGGAATTCTCAGTATGTAATATTTTAGCAAATTCACTCTGAAAACAATATTTTCAAACATAACGGTTACTGCAGGTTTTCTTAGGCTGTTTATAACTAATAACAGCTTTAAAGACAATACTGTGAAACAAGCAATCGGTGTTGAATTACTCTTCGATATTTAATGGTGATGGTGGTTCATTCAGTTAGTAGAAGAATGTGCTATTCGAGCTAAGTATCTGAAGAATAGAAATATGATGTATTTTTGTACATACAAACGGCCATTTCCATCTAACATGTCATTTTTCCTTCGTTTTGTTATTAATTCAAAAAAAATGGTTAGTTCAGATCTGTTTAAAAATCCACAAGAGTATATGATACTTTTGAAGTACATATTTGAAAGATTAAAACAATTTGAAAAGGAAGAATCTGATACAATATGTCGGGTGGAAATCTTATTAGTAGCTTTTATCTAAATTGTCATTAGGCAGACCTGATTTAATGAGTTTGACACAGCAGTTTTATTAGTTCTTAAGTGAATACGTAATCTTCATTCTTATCATTAATCACAAATGTCACAGTTATTCATTCATTACTACTGTTTTTATTTATAGACCCAAAAGTAGATTTCATGAGTATTTACAACAATTTTTGTTTCTTTTCTCCTCAAAAAAAAAAAAAATTTAATTGATTTTACCTTTTAAATGTCATCTTTAAAGATGAAAGTATGTGTATAAAAAGAATTTTAAAAAGGTGTAGCTAATATGGTTAAGACTGTAGTTTGTAGAATTGAATCAGTCAAAGGATTTATTCCAACAATTGAAGACTGATCAAAATAATTCTTCCAAACCATTCAAATTAACCAACCTACTGTCAAAGTTGGAATACTTTCTTTCAAGAAGAACAATCCAGTTTTATTCCATAACATTTTAAACTTAGTTAGCAAACTACATATTTAATATTATTTCAGTCACTATGCCCAATAGAGTTCATATATGTGTAATAATGATGAAAGACCTACGATTTTATTCATAACCCATTTATAGCTTTCGTAACTGTTATTTTTCTCTGTGCATCCAAATTCTTACAGCTTTGAACAGTTTATCCATCATAGCACTTTGACCCACTATTATTTTGCCACCTTTTTAGCCGTTTGTTGGAATGTTACCCATGTACAGTATTTTATCTCAATGTTGCATTGCTACGCTTACTTTATACTATCCAGTCTCCTGTTTTCAGATTTACTTTCAATCTATCAGCTTTTTAAAAAAATACTCAGGTGGTTTTGGTCTTTATTGCTGGATGAATAGGACACGTAACTGTTCGTAAATAAAAGAAGATAACCGCCACCCAATGTCATCGTTGAGTATTTGTCCTCACGACCATCAGGCTTTGACTCCACCGGTCACGACTTGTCATTGGAACTTCGGGAATACTTCTCGAAGCTAGTCACCAACGAGCACTAGTTCAATTAAATTTTTGAGGGGGTTGTGGTAAGTGGTTAGTTTACAGATTCATCTGGATTGCTAGACGGAATGCATATCATGAATTGAAGTATTGGTTTGAAAATACTGAAGCATCCTGATCTGGAGAAAATGGTACCGGATAGAGTGAATCATTCTTATTCACGAATTCCAAGATATAGAGCAGTAGATCGTAATAACTGACTATTGTAGCCGGGTATATTAATTAGAAAATGCATTATATGCATATAAAAGTTTTCGGCTTTGAGTCTCAATGCACATTCAAACATTTGGACAAAGATACATCTCAAGTTGTTATTCATCGAAGACTGACATCAGTTGGAGGAACAAAGGAAACCTGGGAGCACTGAACAGCTGTTTCGTCCTAGTATGGGTGGCGGTTTGCGCTATATCGTGAGCTAACAGAAGTTGGAAATATGGAGCACTGGATTCTGACCCAGTGGCTCAATGGTAACGCGCTGGCCGCGGAACCTGAAGGTGGCGGGTTCGATCCCTGCTGGTGGGGTCGTGGGTGCGCACTGCTGAGGAGTCCCATACTAGTCGGACGAAACAGCTGTCCAGTGCTCCCAGGTTTCCTTTGTTCCTCCAACTGATGTCAGTCTTCGATGAATAACAACTTGAAATAATTCAAAATCTCCACAACCCCCTCAAAAATTTAAAAGAAGATAAGTAATTTTCACAAATTAATCACTAATTGTTGTCAGTGTGCAGCAACATGGGATCCCTAGTTTCCTGTCAATTGACGCCTAACCCATAACAAGTATTTTTATCCTTCCCACACTGGTTTGTTTCTTTCAGAACCATCTAGGTGTGACTATCCTGCATCGGTTTACTATATATACTTTTAACTCAGATTCTAAATGATACGTTTCAATAGTGATGATAATTAACCCCATTCAATCTCATAGATATATATATATATATATATATATATATATATATATAAATGATGGCAGCAACTCTTTGTCTACATCAGTTTGTTATGAACTTACAGACGTTGCAGTTGTTTCAGAGGAGTAAAGACATTATCTGGAAGAGTGTGCAGTAGGTTCGAATTCAACTTCCTGAAAGAAAGACAAAAGAAATTAATAAAAGGTAAGCAAATAATAACACTCTTGTATGTCATACATTAGTCATGTCAGCAAGTATATGAATGAAATGACATGGTAAAACGTTATCCCATCAGCTCAATTTCACCATCAACATATCAGCCAAAAACGATAAATTAAACTAATTATACCAATAGCTTACTTCTTAAGAGAAACAGAGTTTTATGTCTCTGTTGTATATTTGAAGAGTTTTCGAAGTAGAATGTTTAAAATGGCTGAATGATAAGCAGTATCATCATTTTATCCGAGACCCATCAGTTTGACAGACTTGCCGTTCAGTGACGGATATGTTTCAAACGTCGACTCAAAATTAACCTAAAACAAAAGATTTAACTTAAAGGCTACCAAGTTTTGATACCCGATTCTTACTCAACAAGCAGAAACGTTTCGCCTAGGTTGATGGTTCACCTAGTGATCATTACCAAAATGATACCATGATTCAGTTGAAGAGGATGTCATGACCTTCAAATCCGAGGTCAACATAATCACACAAGCTAATAAACTCGGTCTGTAAGGTCAACACAACAAAATTATAGGCTTCAGCATATGAAGAGTTAGCTCTCGCTGGAAAAGATTTTTTCTGATCAGTAATTACTTCAGTGTCTCCTCCTATCTCTGTAGTAAGGTTAATTAAAGTTTCTCATACTACAAGCAAACAAATAACTTATGATTTCACTTTGAGACATTCGGCACATATATTTGTTCTTCTTGATATTGGTCATAAAATTAAGTAGAACATTTGGTTGTTAACTCATCATCATCAATATCAACATAGGGCCAGGCATTGTTGCGTAACAGTCCGAGTTGACACCCATATCACTACATGAAGTAAAAAGGCAGTGAAGGACAAGATGAAGTAAAAAGAACTCAGTCAAAAGAAATATAAAGTACGAAAAGAGGGAAGGGCAGAATGAGAAAATGGTGAGATTCGGCATAGCGTCGTTAAGATGAGGATAATGTGTGTATACATCTGCACCACTGACATCGGTTCTGAGCCATATCACCTAGGGTCTCCAACCACTGGTTCCTCCTGTCCCGTGGACCCCAACCACCTAGTCTGCATCGCCCCACAACTCAAACCAATGGTCAAAGACTTCATACATTTGTGACATGTTTTAGTCTGACCACCTCGGGCCTTTTTCCAGCCTAAACCTACTTGGGCCAACATTGGGTGACGAGGCAGACGGCGACTAGGCATACGTAGTACGTGTCCCAACCATTTGAGTCGATGAAGGTTCACAACCGTGTCAACTGATTTACCTCTTCTCCTTAAAACTCTACATCGGACCTCTGTATCACTCACTCGCGTAGTAGCACCACGAAATAGGGCCTATACTACGCAGGAAACGGTGGTCAAACACCTGAAACCTTCTCATGATTTCCACCTTCACTGGTCATGTTTTACAGCCATACAGTAGGAGAGAACGGACTGTTATGCAGTACATGCGACTCTTAGTAGACAATCGGATATCACGACGGCACCACAGGTGATGTGAGTTGGCAGGAGCCAACCAAGCCTTTTGTATCCGTGCAGAGATTTCATCGGCCACTGAGCCATCAGGGCTTCTCCTACTTCCCAGGTAAGTGAAGTGGTCAAAACACTGAACTACCTCACTCTCTATTGTTAGTCGTGGCACCGCTGAAGACCAATCCTGGAGCAACAATTTGCATTTCGGTGGTCAGAAATGTATCCTGAACATTCTCAAATTGCCACTCAAATTATTCAGAAGACTCTGGATCTTGTCAGCGTCTTCACCCAATAGGACCATGTCATATGCATATTCTAGGTCTAACGAAAATTCTCCTGCGGTTAGGTCAACTTTTGTGTAGCCAGCTGACGAGAGGGGTTGTTAACTCAGTGGAGTATACATGAGGAAATCTAGAAGGCCGTTTTGAATATTCCATCCTTCTAACTTGAATTACTTTGTTATAAAGGAAGACTATTGCGGTCAAAATTACCTCTGATATTGCAGCTCATAAATCTCGGTCTTTGACTAAACCCAGTTGATCGACCTTGATTGACATATACGCTTTTTTACAGAGCCCTCAATGTTGCAAGTATTTGTTATCAGTGATAGGTAGTGGCTGATAGTGGGATGCAGGACGCGCGTTTCGTTTTACTTGAGACTCATCAGGTGGGTATGCCTGCCTGTCAGTGATCGTTTTCTGACTAAGACTCGGACCCAAGACCAATCACATCAGATACCGGGATCTTTCCCTCTAAGCAACTCAGTTATGATAGCCACTCCTTGTGTAATACATGTGGTATAGTTTTTATGTTATAAATTGTACATCTCCATCGTCAACTGGATTAAACTGATCGGCCGATGTGCAAGTCACACTATATTGTCGTCATAGCATCAAAACGATGCTATACTCGTCGCACAAGGAGTGGCTATCATGACTCATTGGTTTAATGGGTAACGTTTTCATATTCCAAACAGTTGGCTGTGGGTTCGAGTTCAACTGGAAACAGCAGCACTTACTGGGAGGCAGACAAATCCACCTTATGAGTCTCGAGTAGGATGCAGTCTGTTTCCTGAGTTCTACTACAAGCCACTATCTATCATAAATGTCAGAAATTTCTTTTGACAGAATTATATTTAAAAGGTAAACACCCACTATCAAGTATAAATACTGTGCACGTTTAATGGCAAAAATGTCAGCACGGTTTATAAATCGGGGCTTCTAACTTGACTGTAATCGGGAAAATAATAAAGGAACAAAAGTTATGTGAAATGATTGAAATACTTGAAAAAGTGAATAACCCTGACTGAGTGTGAATCAAATAATGAAGACTGAGCAATAAACTGGGCATTCAACTATTCGCAAGGAACAGAGTGAGGGATAAGAATTTAAGTTGCAAGATTTATGTAATAACAGAATGAAAGTCAGAAAGGAGATAGTTAAGCTTAATATCTAGGCTTAAAATTTGAAGTTTGAATTATGAGAATGAGTGAGAAATTTGTATTTGGATATAAAATTCTGATCTTCATTTTTGTCTTGTGAAAGCTTATCTGCCTCTGTGAAAGATTACATTGTATGTTTACCATAAAAATTAATCTTTCGGAACCGCATCCATTGGCAATTAGGTGGTATGAATTCCGCAGTGGTATCAGGTTGAACTTTTTATCGGTATGCATGAAATTTTACTGAGCTTTGACGGAAGATAATGGGGTCGACAGTGAATAAGCCGCTTCCTTTTACGGCTTATTTATCTAGCCTTACAGTAGCAGACGAATTTATATATAAATGTGGTCAGCTGTACTAGTTTATTCTTTATACTCGTACTCACTGTTAGGTGATTGGTGTGGGTAATTTGCACAGTGATCGTCCAGAATGTTCGTTTGATAGCCTTCCCCATTGTGCATTTAGGCACCGCATCTGCTGTGTCTCCATTACATTTGGAGTTCTGATTAAGCCTCTTCTCTACACTGATAGAAGACAAATAGGCAGTATCACAGTTTAAATCTACATGTAAGGATCTTCTTATGATCTGTTTCAGATGAACATTAATAGAAGTTTCTCTTCTAAACTACTAAAGTGCACCACGCTGGTGAGTTTCCTAACCTACTTACCACATTCCGAAAGGGACTGATTGAATTCTGTCAGCACCTAGACAATATGAAGCTGCTTGCCTCACAGTGTTCAATCAGTACGTCTAATCCAATTTTACAGGAAACCGGTTGATCAATGTTGACGTCTTTAACTATAGTCCTGGATAGTGGGCTTCAAATCTCTCAATAGATACCAGTTTTCTTGAAGTTAGAAGTGTGTTGTACTGACTAGTGCCAACAAGCACAAAACCTAGGCCGAGGTCTACTGTGGATTCTTTCCGGACACCTAAAGTTTTCGGTTACCAAGACTAAGTGCCTTTCTCTTTCGGTCTTCAATTTACTAATAAGTTAACTGTTTAACCTAGAAACTAATTGCTTATTCTCATTAGCATCGATAACTAGATAATTCCCTTTGCTACACATTCTTCATTTCTTGATATTAAAAAGCCCTCATTTTACCACTGTTACTTATTAAAAGTGCCAAACGTCCTAGTGATTCTTACATATCTTTAGTTCCTGTGTTGTTTTCCTGAGCACAACGTGGTAAGAACTATGGAACTGCAAGCAAAAAGTTGAAAAATGTTTGCCATTGGTTCTGCACAACAATTACATTTAAAGCTATTGTACAGCTTTTGAGAAAAGTGCCCGGGAAAACATGTGTTCAGTTTGGATGGTTGTAGGCATTGACTGATTTCATGGTAGTATTCATCATAGACTGACATCGATTTTAGTATCAGTGATAATCAGGGATCATTGGAAAGTTGTTGCGCATCCACTATCCCGCATGAAATAGAACCTAGGTCCATCAGACCTCGCGCTAATGGCGCTGGAGAACTATCACGCTATTTTATAGATCGCTAGAAGTAGTAAAATTGGGACTATTCGATTGTAATCTACTGGCTGAGTGATAAGGTGCTAGCTATAAGATCTAATGGTCCTGGGTTAGATTTCAGTTCGGGTAGCAGTTGCCTACCGTTAGAGATTCCCATACTAAAACGAGACAGATTTCTAGTGCTCTCAGGTTTCTAGTTACTCGTCAACTGGTATCAGTTCAGAATGAGTACAACCATGAAACAAATGTGTAAGATGAAGTCTCTCCTAGTGGCTTAAATAGGGCATTAAGCCTTCATAGAAGAACAGATTTTATTCTTCTAAAAACTGGTTCTGTCTATATTCTAAACAATCCTTACTAAAAAAAATTAAAAAGTGAACCGGTATCAATTAGAAGAAATCTGTGTGTAATGTTTCAAGGAAATGTGAGTTGAAATGCTCCCTGTTAAGTGGAGAAGAAATATAAGCCAATTAATAGTTTACACCAGTCAAAAATCAAAATAGAATTCTTCTTTTTCTACGTGACGCTTACTGAGTAGACAAACAGTTGAAAGAAGTTTGATTTTTTATAGGTACTTAAATCTCTTTTGAACATCTGTATGCTCTGCCAACTGAGCATCTACCCGGAAACCTCGAATCCAGCCGTGGTCCAAATTTTCATTTCACCTTCAATCATCACACAGTATAAATACTAGTCTGCCAAACTACTTCTATCTTGGATAATTAAATGATATTTTATCCACCGAGTATTTTAAGTATTTTATTTTGATAACTTCATGAGAAAACTCGAATCTGAAATGTCAGTGATAAAATTAATAAAAGTAGAGTGGCTACATTTCTTTCTCTTCTTATTGTAGAAATTTCTGAAAGATACTAAAATCACCTCATTCAAGTAAGAATACCATGAAACCACTTGTTACCATCTATTCATGCATAAATTAAAAATTGCATTAAACTTACAAACGACGTAAATTAGTAAGTTTATTGAATGTATCTGGTTCAATATTTTCAATTTTATTATTCGATAAGATTCTACAATGTAAAAAGAAAATTAGGGAGGTTAATATTTACTTGTGATCATTTGCAAATTAATTTTTCTTTTCAACAACTTTACTTGAACTTGGCTTTTATGTTCAAAATATTTTATTCGCTTATTGTTTAACAAAAGTAATTGAATTAAACGCGTAACATATAAATTGATGAAAGGTCAAACATGCTTTGTTCTCAGCACTAAAATAAATTTTAACCCTTCTAGAATAATATTCCTGAGGTATTTTGATCCAACTATATTAGATTATTTAATGTGATATAGTCAACAATGATAGAGTGTTATTTACTAAATGATGTTTTGAGTAGCATTTAGTGCTCATTATCATTTCAAAGTCATCATAGGACTTTCAAAGTTCAGTTTGACAGTTCACTAGTTCTACTGGAAACAAATTTATCCAATAAATAATACTGTATCATTATGTCTCATGTCATATGAACAAACTAGTATCGAATCCTACTCAACTACAATCATCAAGTGTTACTCCTAATACATTCGTAGATGGGAATTGGTTACTTCACCAATTTAGACATGTATTGCGCTAGTAACTTAATGCTGTTAAAAACAAATGCATATTTGTATAATCTGTTGGCAAAAACTAACTTTGCACTAGGATAGAGTTTCAAGGATAAAATGACTTGAAAAAGGGCATTCAATGATGGAGTTGTGTTATGGACAGAAGTTCAAACACTTATCAATTCTAATATCCCACCACATACGATGCACAATCTCTGTATACGAAATTACCACTGTTTCATGTATATATGTCCAAAATTTTCATAATATAAGGGTGATGTGTTTATTTCTAGTATCAAAACCTAAATTTTTCTGCTAACGACTTTCAGAATTGTTTAGCCTTTGTTACTGCATAGTTCAAACATGCAGTATCCTGGATACTACTCTGGTCTGTCCTGGTCATAAGTACTGAAGGCCAACAAACTCAGAAAACAACTAACTTCAAACAGGAGATAGCTATTATTTCTCAGTAATTTGCTGAACAATTCTGTACCATTTGAGATAAGGCGAAATGAGGTTAAGTTTCTTCAGAAATAACAAGACCCTGATATACAGGTACCTGAATGCGATTCACGTTTAATAGAATGAAACATAGCTCTCGTATCACTCTCCTAGTCACTACCAAGTATAAATCTATCATTTGACTTGGTAATTCTAAACAAACGATTTATGTTTCGAACTGCTCTAAATTGAAGGACTGTCACGGGTACGTGTTAGGTACAAATGATACTACATATTTTTCTAGATACCTCACATTTTCATCACAATATTTCTAAATATCATACACTATAAACAAAATTTCTCAGCGTGATAAATATGGAAAATTTAATTCTGACCACATCAGTCGACGAAAAAGAGTTTGTTCCAACTTATTAATGAAGGTAGTGAACGGCGTACTTTTCAACGGTTTTCAACGTCATCAAACAGTAGTTGATAACAACCTAATTATCAATCGTTTTTCAACTGGTACTTGTTTTTTAAAAAACTAGTGTTTAATATTTTACATTCGGTAATTATTTCCTGTAAGCAAAAGAACGCACATTAGATTTATGTATTTATGGATTAACTGGAACAGTTTCCCAAAAATACTACGTAATTTGCTAAATTTATGTTCATCGCCCATTACTGGGCGACAACTCAGATGTTGATAACTGGAAATAAGTAACGATAAATTTCATTTCCATACTGTACTACAATTTTTTTAGATACTAAGAAATTAACTTTTTTTTACAGATGGAAAGGTATCCGAACTTTAAATTGACTAGAGACTATTTCATTCTATTTAATGGATTCGTTGACATTCAAGCATCACTATTTATCAGTAATTCACCTTTTTCTGTTTTAATTTACAATCAAAAAGTGTACGTTATTGTAATTTTTCACTTCATCAAGATGACACACTGCATCAGTTAGATTTCATGCCACAGTAAATTGAATTATGTAAAGGATAGAAGTAAATAAGGTGAGCATTGTATAGATTATTTTTAATATAAGTGCACCTGTAAATTTCAGTGAAGTAGAAAAGTGGGTTTTGGATGTCCCATTATCTTACGAAATAAGCATTTTCCTTTCATTCCCACTGAATGTTAGCAGAATAAAGGTCTCTGGTGCACACATGATCTTCTAAATGAGGCCAATTAAATAATTGCAAAATGAAAGTATTTCTCGGCAACTACGTGGACGATATCAAATGCTTAATTTACTCTTAACCACCACCTAAGAAGTCAATAGCTTGTTGAACAATAAACGTTAAATCGAGAAAATATGGGTTCCTTATTATTAACGTCAGATTCACAATTTTAAAGGTAATCACAGTAAATAAGGTTGAGAAGCGAGAGGATTGTTTTGATGTATGATGTTCAAAGACTAGACTGCTACTTTCACATTTAAGCCAAAGAATAGTGCAGATATCGCAGTTAGCCGTTTGGTTTTTCAGTTTTGCTATATTTATGGATAAACTAAACCGATTTCTTATAATTTCATAAAAGTTGCTCAAAGAAAGTTAGTTATAAATGCAAGAAAAAAGTACTGTTCGACTATTCTTTGCTTATCCTTGTTTCCATGCCTAAAAAAAGAATTGGTAACAGATTTCCGGCAGCAATGAAGGCTTTCTTGTGTTCTGTGTACTTTATTTCTTATTAACCTTTTACTAAAATAGATCAATTACATTTCCATTATCAAAAATATTCAACTTTCAGTATCATTGAAAAGTTGAACCTCCCCCGATAAATATACGAAATTATCCCAGAAAAAGAAAATTGGGGGTATGTGAACAAAAGAGTAATTAAAACCTTTAGCCATGTAAGCGAACTGCATATCTGTTTGCTAAGTAAAATGATACCTTATATATATATATATATATATATATATATATATATATATATATATCTGGAGAGAGAGCGAGAGAGACAGACAGACAGAGAAGAAGAGGTAAATTGGAAACTGCTTCAACACTACGGATTAACACAAACCTTTATCAACCTCATTCAACAACTATATGAAGACGCCACATGCCAAGTAACTCACAAGGGGAAGCTCAGTGATGCTTTTGAAGTGAAGACAAGAGTGAAATAAGGTTGCCTACTATCCACCATGATATTCCTGATAGTGGTCGACTGGATCATGCAACAAACAGTGAGGAGAGAGAAGGGGAGCATACACTGGTGGCACCGGGGAAAAGATCGTAGAAGATCTGGATTTCGTCTGTGATGACTTGTGTCTAGTGTCGCACAAACTCGAAGATCTGCAGGCGAAAACTAACAAGTTGACAGAAGAGGTAGGGTAGCGTAGGAAGATGGGACTTCAAGTGAACGTGGAGAAGACAGAGGTGATGAAGATATCCAACCAACCAACAACTCCAACAACAACAACAACAAACTCCGATCCCCATGAACAGGAGAAACCTGAAGGAAGTAGCCTCCTTCACCTGTCTAGGCATGCAGCACTGTTTAAACTACAGGCGATGCCACAGATGACGACTTCAAAGCCAGCCAGGATTGGAAGAGCAAGACAGGTGTTGATTAGCCTGAAACCAGTGTGGAGATCTTCTGCACTGCACTCAGCATAAAGCGTAAACAACATCCGGATTTTGAACACCAACGTGAAGTCAGTGCTCGTGTATGGTTGAGAGACTTGGTGTGTTACGAAAGGGATTTCTAACAAACTACAGACATTCAACAACAACTGTCTACGCTGGCTCCTTACTGAAGCTCAGATGGCCAAAATAGTCAAAATAAGCAACAAGGAACTCTGGGATCGAACTAACCGTGAGGCTATCGCTGAACAAATATGCAGTGTAAGGAAGTGGAGATGGATCGGGCATACACTGAGAGGGCCGATTGGGGACATCACGCACCAGGCCAGTTGCTTGAGTGGAACCCAGATGGGAAGAGACGAGTTGGTCGTCGGAGGTGAGAGTGACATGGAGATCGTGTGAGGAGGAAATGAGAGGTTGTGGGTTGTCGTGGAGCCAGGTTCGAAAGATTTCAGAGAACAGAGTACACTGGAGACGTGCTACTGAAGCCCTATTTTCCATTAGGAACCCAAGGGACTAATAGTAATTATATATATATATATATATATATATATATATATATATATATATATATATATATAAGGCTGGATAATATGTATTGCAGATTTCTAGTTTTTTTTACTGTTGCTTGGAAAAGCTGTTTTCTGTATACTAGTTGAAACTTTTTATCATATACTAGTGGATGACGCGCATTTATAAGATGTACTTCATGTTCTTAAACATAAAGTTGTCTAATTTGTTCTAATACTCCAGTATCTCTTTAGTAAGCTATATGCATTTGAATGGTTGTCGTTGAGAGTGAGAAATACAGGATCAGGGATTAGGTCGGTTTATTCTTGTGTGTTTTGTCAACTCCGAGATAAAAAATAAACTAGACCTCGTGATACGATATAACATTGTTATATTCATCTTGATGACTATTAGAGGAATCCATGACAGGCGGCTGGGACTCATAAGGCTGAATATACCTGAACTCCAGTCAGTGATATTGTCTCCACTGAGACTCGAACTTAAGCGGATAGCATCCGGCATTCATCAACAACCGCTTACGCTCGCTACTGAAGATCAGATGGCCAGAAAGAATAAGCAACAAGGATCTCTGGGAACGAACCAACCAAGAACCTATCACGCAACAAATATGCAGTGTAAGGAAGTGGAGATGGATCGGGCATGCACTGAGAAGGCCGATTGAGGACATCACGCGTCATGCCAGGTACTAGAGTGGAATCCCCATGGGAAGCGACGAGTTGGACGTCCAAGGGTGACATGGAGGAGATCGTGCGAGGAGGAAATGAGAGCTTCTGGGCTGTCGTGGAACCAGGTTTAAAAGATCTCAGAGAACAGAGTTCACTGGAGACGTGCTACTGAAGCCCTATGTTCCACTAGGAACCCATGGGACTAATAATAATAATAATAATCCGGCAGAATATTAGTGATGTTATAGTCATCATGGTAACTAGCAGTGTTATTGTTTAACATCAAACGTTTTAATCAAAGTAACTGAAAAACAAAAAATCTACACTTCTAACCTATTTATAACCATCAATGGAAATTCAATGGAACTTACGAAGATATGATTTCACCTGTAAGTCATAAGCACATATGGAACAATATCAAAATCTTGTACATTAACACTGTTACCGGGGTGTTTAAAAAGTATAACAAAAGCTGTATGTAAACTTACAGTATTTTCAAGTGGATAAAATCCCGAAAACTGTTTCCATCCAATTTTTTGATATTATTCCCAACAATAATTCTGTGACAGAAAGGCAGAATAAACAATATGCAGAAAAAAATCATTTAAAATAACATGAACAATTGTACAAAAACTAGAGAAAAAGCCGAAAAGGAGAAATATATTACCACTATTACCAACTGAAAACTACTCACACTGATATAAATATTTTTACAAAGTGAATTAAAGTCATCTGAACATCCTATTGTTCGACCATTTGGAAGCAGTTTCATGGGTGTATCGAGACAAGGTCATTTCATAGAAGAATCAGATCTCCAACACCAGCTGGACCTGAATAGCTGGCTAATGAAGCAGTAAGCGTAGTAATAAATCCATCTGATATGGCTATTTGTACTAGGTAAAAAGCTTGAAATCTGTACTAATAAGGTAAAAGCATTTATTACCCAACTTAATAAGAATTTTCTCATCCGCATGCCTACTCCTCAATCACAATCAGTATTCATCTAGTTCACGCTGTTTACCTTTACTTCCCAGTATTTCTTCATTGTTCAAGATCATAAGAACTCAAACAGATACATTGCCATGGTAGATTTAGCCATCACCAAGTGGTATTCATGATGAGTTTTATCCCAATGAAGATTATCACTGAAATGAATTGTATATACAGGAAAATGGAGATTTATGGACAACTTATCATTTTCCTAATAACAGTTTTCATTAATCAACAGTTATCAACAAGGTTTTACTATACGAATAGTTTTTCTGTTTATTAATGAAAATGAATTTCAATCACACACAAAAACACTGTGAAATCAATCAGAAATCAAATGATCCATTAATATAAGACGTTACGTTCAATATTGTGTTTAAATGGGTACAAAAACAGCATCAAACGTTTAACACAATTAAATCTCATTTGAAGAGGGAAGCTGTCATAAAGACGTGCTTAAATGCATTCTTTACATTCATTGTAAATGATATTACAAGGAAATAAAGATAAAAGACAAGATCTACCAGCAGAGTGTCAAGTTGATACCTTGGTTTCCTCCATCCGAGTTAAATAATCCATTGAAAAGTGTTTTGTTCACTTGATCAATACCATCATCAAGCCACAAAAGAGGCAACCAATTTATTAGGTGTTTACTTAATTTATGTCCCATTCTTTTGTACTGAATAAAGTCTACGTACTACAGGGATATGTTGGGTTGAATTAGTCACCTAACACCAGAGAAAATTCTTCAAGGTATCTGGATATCATTTTCTGGCACACATGCAAGTAAAGTACGAAATCGTTTCATATTAGGAAATACCTGATGAGTACTAAATACTCTGTTTTGTTATATTCACCTCAGTTATTTACCAGTCTCAATAAATCTTAGGTAAAAAGGGAGACATAACCGCCGTTGGTTTTAAAAAATTAGAGTGATATAAACTAAGTAGCTAGAAGTGACAAAATTCGGAAACTATATTCCAAAATAAAAACCAAGAAACCAATGGTCATACTGAGTAACACATCAACTAATGAAATGTGAGTTCAGTGTATGAAACATAATCTTGGCTTTTTGTGCTAGATGGAGAACTTCAATTGATAGAAAACCCTGCTACACATAGGTTTCCAGGTTGTTGGCACCCATCAGCGAGGTGCAACTGCAACTATGAGAAAATTGTTGTTCCGTCGAAGATTTTAACATGCACCATTCAGTAGTTAAGTCACAGACTCAACTACTGAGTTGTTTTGGTAATGACTGCTCCCTTGTAGGAATAGATTATGCACAATAGACGACCACCAGCAGATAACTGATGTAGTAGTTTGTCGATAAGCTTTTGGAATATGGCCACTAAGGGAAGTGACGACTCTGTCGTGAATAATATTCTGGTGTCATATGGTAACGTGCGATTGGCAGAATGACCCGAACCTAGACTTCACGTTTATTGTCAATTTACTTACAAAAATCACCGGTAAAATACGGTTCATTTTGAGAATTAAGAAGGAATTCAGCAGATTAAATAAAAATTTGATATCTTTTGTACATGAATCGATTTTTAGAATTAAATTGAAATTGGTTTTAATCATCCTTTTGCCTTTTTATTTGTTTTATCTGTCCAAGGTACCTTCATGTGTTTGAATACACTAATAAAAGAGTTTACACAAGTTTATTTCTAACAGTCACCTCGAAGTGACTTCTATCGTATAATTGTCAGATTAAAAGTCACTGAAGTTCAGTGTTTATGAAACAGTTATTCGATCTTGTTCTCAAACACATCTTCACCTCAAAGTTTAAAATAACATCAAAATGCTTCATTATCTCCATTTTTCAATCAGCTCCAAGACAGAAGTTGACGTTCTCCTCAAATAAAAACTATGAAAACAGTTACTTATCTTTTGAGTGGGTGATTTGTAAGACTTAATGCTTTATACCTGTCGCGGAATCACACTCCTGTCCATCCCAAACAAAATATTAAGCCGCATCATCCTGAAGAGAGATTAAAGGATTCACTAGATTTAAAACTACGACTGGAACAAGCTGGATTCAGGAAGTAGAAATCATGTGCGGACCAAATCGCAACGCTATGCTACTCAACATCATAGAACAGAGTATAGAATGGCAGTCCACTGTATCTGTACCTCAACTTGAAAAGGCCTTGGACAGCGTCGACCGAGTAGTAATTTGGAAACTGCTTCAACACTACGGATTAACACAAACCTTTATCAACCTCATTCAACAACATGCCAAGTAACTCACAAGGGGAAGCTCAGTGATGCTTTTGAAGTGAAGACAAGAGTGAAATAAGGTTGCCTACTATAACCCATGATATTCCTGATTGTGGTGGACTGAATCATGCAACAAACAGTGAGGAGAGAGAAGGGGAGCATACACTGGCGGCACCGGGGAAAAGATCCTAGAAGATTTTGATTTCGCCGGTGACTTGTGCCTGATGTCATATACACATACACATACACACATCTACAGGCAAAAACTAACAAGTTGACAGAAGAGCCAGGGAGCCAGGACGCGACTTCAAGTGAATGAGTATATAGAAGACAGAGGTGATGAAGATACCCAACCAACAACAACAGCATCAGCAACAACAAGCTGCAATCACCATCAACGGGAGAAACTTAAAGGAAGTAGCCTCCTTCACCTGTCTAGGCATGCAGGCGGCACTGACGAGGATGTCAAAGTCAGAATCGGAAGAGCAAGACAGGTGTTGATTAGCCTGAAACCAGTGTGGAGATCTGCACTGCACTCAGCATAAAACGTGAACTACATACAGATTTTCAACACTAATTCAGTCAAGTCAGTGCTACTGTATGGTTGAGAGACTTGGTGTGTTACGAAAGTGATTTCCAACAAACTGCAGACATTCATCAACAACTGCCTACGCTGGCTCCTTACTGAAGCTCAGATGGCCAAAATAGTCAAAATAAGCAACAAGGAACTCTGGGAACGAACTAACCGTGAAGCTATCGCTGAACAAATATGCAGTGTAAGGAGGTGGAGATGGATTGGGCATACACTGAGAGGGCCGATTGGGGACATCACGCACCAGGCCAGTTGCTTGAGTGGAACCCAGATGGGAAGAGACGAGTTGGTCGTCGGAGGTGAGAGTGACATGGAGATCGTGTGAGGAGGAAATGAGAGGTTGTGGGTTGTCGTGGAGCCAGGTTCGAAAGATTTCAGAGAACAGAGTACACTGGAGACGTGCTATTGAAGCCCTTTTTTCCATTAGGAACTCAAGGGACAAATAATATCATACAAATGCAGTGTACATCGTTGGTTGACGTGAACAGTAGTGACAAAAGTAAGTCGGTGAATTGAAATGAAAAAGGTTGGAAAGTATGACCCATTATTGGCGAATAATATCCTACTTATCTAAAGCTATATGGGAACAGTGGTCAGTTTTGAGCAGGGTTTTGTGTAAGATCTGCTGAGAAATCCTTACTCAAGGTGAAAAAGGTGTCGACCGATTTATATTTTTATGGGTCAGACCGTTTATAATAGTCTTTGGTGAAAATGTTTTGACATTATCTATCAACCAGCTCATGAAACACAATTACTCATCATATCTTAGCCTTTTCAATAATGTCTCTTCTGAAAACATGAGATAATTGTCTCCTAACTGCATCGTATAATTAATTTCTTACAAAGAACTAGTCAACTCACATCTTTGTTTGATAAAATAAATCCCAAAATGATTAAAGGGTAGGCAGTTTTGTCGATTAAAGAAGGGATTATTCACACGACTAAACATTATTCACTAATCGTAGCAACTTTGGTGAGTATTAATTTATATTCACTTCTAATTTTCACCCTTATTACGCAACACGGTTTCACTTATCAGGATCGACCCCATTACGTAATATATCATCAAAATCTGTTAGTGATACTACTAGCCGAAATCAACGTTAGCTAGCACATTTTTGATAATAATCAGCAGACGAAAATAATGAAGTTAGTGATTATCAAAGTGATTATTCTGTGATAATGATAAACGTTCGGTAGAAACGAAGAGTAAAATAGGGAATCTACAGTTTCAAAGTCTTCTGGTCCTGTGAATTTATTTCAGCTCGGTTAAAGATATTAGGTTCGGATGACCTTGAAACTGTCAATAAATTCTTAATGGATCATTTGAGTCCTTAGTTTCAGCTGATCAAATGAATGAGTTTCTATTATGCTAGATTAACTACTGCTAATCCTATTGTTGTCTACAGGTAACTAGATTTAGTACAGCATTCAGCCACTAAACTAAATGTTCGGGATCTGATGAATCCACCAAGGTTTAGAAAAGTTGCTAGCTTCATTAGCACTCACAACATAACTGAAAATTTCAAGTTGCTCGACCCCTCTTTCTGTGATTTTTCGGAATTCATTCATTTCCATTTCATAGCCCTTATGGCAAAATGAGATTCCACTATTAAAGAGAACTCACAAGTTTTAACTCGTAGATGTTAGCTTCTTCTTTTTAAAGTACTTTATTACCATCATTCTGTGATTGATAGACATTAATTGTTGAAGTATAAACGACCGTTATGATTCTAAAGTGTTGGTTATGTGTCTCTGATAATTCCCTACAGTCCAAAAATGACACCCGAATAGAATCGAGAATCGAAACTCACTAAACAGCTGTGTGCACGTTAGTAAAGCAGGAAAGAAACCATACACGTTCGCTAACACAGCGAAGAATGCTATTTGGTTGACAATAGATCAGTAGGTGGAGCTAGGTTTGGACCCATCACCCACTGGTTAGAAAGCTTAGAACTTAGACACATGAGCCACAGCTCCATAGTCAGAGTACACATTCTCGTCTAGCTTCTTTCACTGTCGATTCCCACTGTTTAATCCACATTTGCTCAATAATCCTACTGTAGTCGCTTCATCGTCCAAATAATTTAGAATACTCTATTGCACAAATCTGTTGACAGAATCGATTCCTCAATAAAGTAATGCATTTTTCCCTTAGTTCAAAACATTTGACGATCAGGAGCTTTAAAAGCTATACAAAGAGTTGCAAAGCTGCATAAGTAGAGTGGGAGAAAAATATACATACGATTTTTCACCATTTGTAAACTTTCATTTAGAAAATTCGATTTTGTTCCAGTTCACAAGATTAGATAAACATATGAACAGTGGATAATTCTTCTTTGTATAAACACAGTGGGAAACTCTTGTTGAAATGAACCTAAAAGTATTGTCACTACACTTCAATGATTCTAGTTGTAGTTGTAAAATAGATTTTCAGCTTGAAATAAGAATATAAGTGGCATTTTTAACGGTTAGCACAGAAATCTTGTATGAATGGTTGTTTGCTTTCGATATTTTTAGGCAGATGTATCTTTTTGAGGGGGTTGTGGAGATTTGGAAATATTTCAAGTTGTTATTCATCGAAGACTGACATCAGTTGGAGGAACAAAGGAAACCTGGGAGCACTGGACAGCTGTTTCGTCCCAGTATGGGACTCCTCGGCAGTGCGCACCCACGACCCCACCAGCAGGGATCGAACCCGCCACCTTCAGGTTCCGCGACCAGCGCGTTACCATTGAGCCACTGGGTCAGAATCCAGTGCTCCATATTTCCAACTTCTGTTAGCTCACGATATAGCGCAAACCGCCACCCATACTAGGACGAAACAGCTGTTCAGTGCTCCCAGGTTTCCTTTGTTCCTCCAACTGATGTCAGTCTTCGATGAATAACAACTTGAGATGTATCTTTGTCCAAATGTTTGAATGTGCATTGAGACTCAAAGCCGAAAACTTTTATATGCATATAATGCATTTTCTAATTAATATACCCGGCTACAATAGTCAGTTATTACGATCTACTGCTCTATATCTTGGAATTCGTGAATAAGAATGATTCACTCTATCCGGTACCATTTTCTCCAGATCAGGATGCTTCAGTATTTTCAAACCAATACTTCAATTCATGTTATGCATTCCGTCTAGCAATCCAGATGAATCTGTAAACTAACCACTTACATAGTCAGGGACCAATTATTTCGGATTTTATTATCAAAAGTATGTGAAGCGAAATTACTTATAAGAATGCGTGCAAGTAGTAGATATCGTAAAGTAGCATGTGATAACAAATGGTGAAGAATTGAGCAGAAGGAGTGCACAATACCGAACAAAAATTTCAAGAGCAAGAACAGAGGGAGTTGAGTTGAAGAACACGGGATTGTTTACAAACGGGTACCTTGCTGTAAGGTATGTTGTTTTTAACATCATCAGTTATATTTTTTCAGTGGACAATTTCAGTTTCCTCACAGGACTTCTCTTCAAAAGTAACCCCATGTGTTGACGTATGAATGGTCTTGACAAAAGAGATTTACAGCTGCAAGAGTTACTGTTTCTTGTTCTGATCCTGTTCAGATTAGCTCTAAGACTACCTGTTACAGGCTTGTGTTGAAGCTCTGAATGAAGTTTTTACATATTGAAGACATTATATATTGCATACGTTTCAAAGTTATTTACGTACGTTTGAGTTATTATTAACAAGACATTTATGAGGTTATAACTATTGGAATAACTATCCTATCCATCAAGTCCATTGTTGGCCAGGATACCTTCAAACTTATCCTAAGTATGTTCGATCATTTTCGTTGCAACAAAATTCAACCCGATAACTTTTAGATTTTGTTTAAATTTCTTCAGACTCTGTATTCCTATCAACTTCAGCCACTGAGTTTATATGAACTAATATGCATACATGAAAGAAGACAGAACTGAGTGACTTAATTGACGACTGCTTACTTCGTTGACAGGGTATTTTACACGGCTCTCATGTTACCTAGTGGTAAATGACTGCATGTTGGCCGTCCCAACTTTCGTTACCCAGCCATTTTTTTTCTCAAGCTGCTCTACTGCTCATCAGAATATCTGGAAATCTTTCTTAAATTAAAGAAATAATTGCTGTTAACATAAAACCTGTAGAATCTGGGATTCTGTGAAGTTAAACCTAGATGTGATCAACAGTATGACTTCACAAACCAATCTGTAGACCTCGCGCCTGTCAAACTGGATGCAACTGATTCGAATCTATCTATAACTCAAATTTGGAGTTCAGCTTCCATTATACCTGCCTTCAATTATGAACAGTTTACTTAACCACAATCATCCCATGTAGTTTTATACACGATTTCATTTTTTGTCCTACTAATACTACATTTTTACAGTAGCGTTGAATTCAAAATGTAGTGCTGTATCACATAAAAACATGACAGCAAAATGAGAAGCTATGAATGAAGTTGATAAATGTGATATGCAGGAAAGGCATTACCTGTGTTGCTGAAAAAATGAGTGAAACCTGATTATGGCAATCAAAAGATAACCATTTTATTATATTGCCCCAAATCTATAGCAACGGCTTACTGCTTGAAGTCCTATTTAAAGCTAAGCTTATTGAATTGTTTTTCGCTACCAAATACTGATATTGCAAAATTTTGTTAACTACTGAGTACGAAAGGCACAGAAACACTGGAATGTAACCTATGAAGACGCATGAATTATAATCAAATTGTGTAATAGCCAATCAATGAAAGAGAACACATTCCACAAACTAGAGTAACAGTTAGCTAATGTCAAATTGCCTTGTTAATAATATTAATAGCAGCTTAAGTATTAATGTCCTATTTTAGAAGTTAATTTTCGCTGATATATTAAAACTGCTACTCTGAAGTTGTTTACCTCGAATTTCTACCAGACAAAGACTGCCAACTTCAAAGCTATGTTAATTAAAAATATGCTTAGGCGAAAAAGCAACGATTCTAAAATATGTCACATCACTTTAACAATCCATGTTTAATATCTTAGGAGTCTGAAAGAAAAGTGTCTACAATTCCATTAATCAAGCACCTTATCGGTTTACATTGTGTTATACTGATATCACTGGGATATTTACAATTTCCAACTTCCATTATTACATAAAACTGTTATATTTTTTAATCATTAAATCCTACTACACGATGTATGAATTAAAGTCCTTGATTACGGTTAAGCGTCAGCTACTGGGCAGATAGAACTACAAGCAGTAACTGTTTTCACTCAAAACATAGCATGTTTTGGACTGCTTTTCTGATTTATTTCTTCTCCTTTTTTCATTTTAAATTGTTATTCAATACATAGTTTATGTCCTGAGGAATGTGTTTAATTAACAGGTATTTTATTTAATAACTGTAACTAGCTATAAGAAGAAGGGAAGGGAAAAGAATAGTGGTAATACTTATTTTCGTAATTTCCACCGCTGCGCATGCTTAATCTCGTTTGATTACATGTATATGTGTATATGTTCCTACTTTTATCTCTGTGATATTAGAACATTCTCTGCCGAAAAACTATCATTCTACTAAACAGTTATCTTCGTGTAATTTAAATGTGAAGTGTTTATCACAGTACTGAATATATGAGAAAAAAGTGAAAAATACAATTGAGTCATTGTGTTTGATTGAAACCCCCTGTCTCCCTTTCCTATATATATATATACAATCTGAAGGATCAACTTTGAATGTTGGTTATGGCCTATCGGTTAAATTTCGTTTTCCTCATTCAGGTGTAATTTATCCTTCTCAGAAAGGCGTTCAGTATTAATTTTGCAAAGTGAAATGTCGGCACCTATTCATCCAACCTTTTTTATATGTACTATTTAATGTTATATTTTACTCAGTGAAAAGCGCATATTACGAAATGACTGATGATTAATGGTAATATTTAACTGACAGCTATCAATTATAACTGTAAATTTATAACTGATACGTTATTGCTGTTCCCTTAGGAATTCTCTATCTAATCAGTTTGAATTATGATAAAGGAAGTGCATATCCATCATGAAATGATACAGTCATAATAAAATACGATATTTTCATTATCTGTTATTGTGTTTCATGTGTATAGTTCTCTTGTTATTTCCTATTGAGGAGAAAGGAGGAAGTGAGTGAAAATTGATGTCAGTAAATAAAAGACTGTTGTTTGCTTGTTGATGACTAGTAGCATAATCCAACCTACACAGCTTGTCCTATTTAGGAATGGTGAACTGGATGTGCCCACATTCCAATGATTAAGATTATATGCCCACTGATATGTAAACCCAGCATCCATGGCTTTAAACCCCAGAGTTTCAATATGAAGAGCATAGCTCACTGAAGCACAGATTCCTCCAGCCGGTGGACCTCGAATAGACAAAAATCCACTTCTAACCGTTGCCAGGCAAGTTACATTGAAGTAGATTTTCAGGTAATGCTGACTTCAATTCTGATTAATGCAATATGAAATCATCGTAGGAACACTAGGCGCCTCACAGTTGCATAAACACCTTGGTGACCAGGGCCAACAAGTATAAAACTCAGATCCAAGTCTTCTTACTGGTTAAATCCTACCATCTGACTATGGAATCTTGTTTCTCCTTAATTAATAAATTCTTCTTTCTTTGGTTGGTAAGAGATACTTTGTTCAGGAAAGCATGTGTTTAAGGTATTATTCAAATGAATAATAAGCCTTTATCGGAAAACGAATAAGAATATGTGACATGATGACAACTAAAATAAAACCTGATCTTTATAAATTTAACCGATAAAAACAAAATCTCCTTTCGCTCTCAGTTATTATTCCTACGCCTAGTGCCCATCTGCTTACATGCATATGAATAGATGAATACAATCACAGTCCGTAAAATATTCAAAATAACTGCATAAGAGAGAATGAGATTGTTGTAGATAAGGCACAGAAGTAGGAATATATCACTGTATCATGCAAGCTTGTTTGTCGTCTAATGACGATAACAGAAATTTATCAATATTTTATGACTCATTTATGTAGTTATCGTTGATTGTTTTAATACAAAAATTCATTTTCACGAATAGCAATAAAAATCAACTATTCTAAATGAAAACAAGAAACACACTGAAGGGAATAAATTAATAATTGCTT
Organism: Heterobilharzia americana; assembly: GCA_944470555.2. Classification (NCBI taxonomy): domain Eukaryota; kingdom Metazoa; phylum Platyhelminthes; class Trematoda; order Strigeidida; family Schistosomatidae; genus Heterobilharzia; species Heterobilharzia americana. The sequence continues at coordinate 16,074,932 of OX104129.1, forward strand.
GAAAATGTACTTTAGATTCCTGCTTGAAAATCGTATGCAGTATCTATCAGACAGCTGTTAAATTAAGTCTTAGCACTTTTCTATACAGTACACTCTTATAACTGCATTCATAATAATAAAATTCGAATCCCTGAAACCTATTAAAAGATTTGAAACATTGGCTTAATTTTGATACAGCTTTTGCTTTCCCATATATTGATACTGAGTAATGTTTGAAAGACAAGTGAAATTTTGACCACAGCGGGATTTGAACCAGTGACCATCGGGTTTCCAGCCCGGTGCCCAACCAAATGAGCTACGAGAACCAACTGCCACGTAAATTGGTAATGTGTTCCTATCCCTTGATCGTAAATATTCTACTATGTGTTTTTACTCTGTCTCACTAACGCCTGAGGTTAAAATTAATAGTCTAACATTTAAAAGGATTTATTTGAGAGAGACCGTTAATCGGTAACAGACAAGAAACCATTCAATTCAGAACAATCTAAATGACAGCTAGCTGGAATAGACACCGTCAGATCATCAGCATACTTAGTAAAATTAGTTTGAACAGAATAAGGTAAACCGTGCAAGAAGAACCAGAACACAAAGGTTGAAAGTACTGTACACTGAGGCACACCAGCTTCAGTAAGCAACGAAGTAGAGCTTCTCCCTTTATAGACAGAATATTGTTTCCTTCCAGAAAAATAAGAATGCAGCCACTTTGTAACCCATGGCTCAGTATGAGGTATGGAAAGCTTATTAAACAAGAGTGGTCTAGGAACAGAGTCAAAGGCTGATGACTAATCCAAGAAGGCACAACAAATATACTTAACACCCTTGTCTAGATTAGAAACAATATTATGATAGACAATATTATCTAGGCAGTAGATAACTCCTCTTCAGTCAATCAACAAAGAATGATGAAACTAAAATTTCCAATAAAATGTTTTCAGTTCAAACTATATTTTCGTTTCATTTTCTCTAACCTCTCCATAAATTAACTTTCACGGGGAAAAAGAGTCTGTTTTGCGAGTTATTATCTGATTGTAAAATTTTTGAAATTCATGTCAAGTTCAGTATTTTTCATCATTTCAAATCTCTGAGTAATTATAAATATTTTCAGTTCAGGTAGACGATATTAGGATATAAGTGTGCACCAAGCAGAGGTTTTTCTGGTAGAATTTTGAGTAGCAACTTTAAGTGATCCATTATTCAAGCTTATGTATCCATTTAGGTTACTATATTGAACCCGAATAGTTGGGTGGTGGGTTTATTACCTATTTAAATTCTGAGGTTAGCTAGATAAATTTCTTATACAAACATTAGATGAAGTAAGATCAACTGCTTTCAAGGAATCCAGAAACAGCCAAACCAAAAAGTACAACAAATGAATGCAAGAAAAATCTCTCTCAGAAGATAATTAAATTACAAATGAAACATCACCAAGCACTGATAGATCAAAGTCGGTAGTCGATCTCTCCTCAAGAATCTTAAGCTCGCCTAAGACAAAAGTGCTCGAAAAGGGACTAAACTTTGAAGTGACAATAAGTCATCTAAAACCAAAAGATATGATATCTAGTATAGAAGTACCTTTAAGCTTGGCAGATTCAGAAACTGCTGCAGGTTAGAGCATAGTGTGCGTTAACACTGAAAAGACTAAAGAAGAGACAACGAAACGAAAATTCAGCTCTGAATACTCTACTGAATGACAGTAATGGAGTAGTCGTTAAGTCTGATAAAAACGATTCAACAGCAGTTATGCGCGAATTGGATAACTTCAACAAAATTGACAAACATATCCAAACGGGACCATATGAAGAAATCAAGAAGCTTTTAGACGCGGTCGTGAATGAAATTAAGAAATCTATAGCCAATCTGATACGCTAACTAAAGCCATCTCTAGGTGAGTCTAAATGGCTTAATTTAATGCCTAAAACTAATAATCCTAGCAGAATTTATGGCACTATTAAGGTTCTTAAACCAGGTTTGCTAAATGAGCCCTTAAACATGGTTTCACTGAAAATAGTTTTGCTATAGATGAAATAAATTGTATACCTTTATATCTAACGCTTACTAAAGGTGCATAAACTTGTAGTTCTCATCAATAATAACCATTGATAATAAACTTCTACAAATTAACTTTTCAGCTGGACATTTCAATGTTAAACCCATTTATAGCTTCAGTGTTGCAAGAAGGCAATGAAATCACTACAACCACAAAAGTTCAAACTTTCATTCTGCGTTCAAAAGAAGTATGCAAAACATCTAAGTTTCTTATCGTCATCTTGAAGAACTGGTTACACTAAATAGTTCCCTCATGATGTAATTTTGTTTTGTTTTCTTACTACTTGTTTATTTGCTTATTAAGGTAGTATTTATCTATCACAGAATGAGATCATTTGGAGTAGGACTGAACCATTGAGGAGTCCCATCCTAGGACGAATCAGTTGTCTTGTGGTCACATGTTTCCAACGGTTCTTCAACTGATGTCACTGCATGATGAATACTACTTTGAAAATAAAAATAAAATGCCTATTAACATCAAAATACATCGCTGTATAGTGCACACTAGTGACGTGCTTCAGGATGGATATATGATGAGAAGCCGTGACCTGTGGCATCAAGCTGTCAGAAGTGAAACAGATGGGAACTGAAAAATTTGGATGATTGTCACGCTGTAACCCAAATTGACAGAAGTAGGAAACCATGAACTCAGACCCCATGGTTGAATGGTTGACGCGTTCATCACGAGACCTGATGGTCTTGTATTGGTTCCTTGGCTAAGTCGTAGGTACATGGTCCTGGGGAGTCCCATACTAGGACAAAACAGCTATCCTGTGCTCTCAGATTTTAAATGGTTGTCTCTGATGTTAGTCGGTGTTGAATATTAACTTATCTTGACCTCGAAATATCACTACTTCCTTATTCTAATTACCTACAGATATTACATAACCTCCTTTTGTCATTTAATTTATTTTAGCATTTGACCAGAAAGTACTCTTGAATGTTCTATCATGTCTGCTGTATATATTCACAAATGCACAGCTAAGAAAATGAATTGGCCCGAAAGAAAATTTATTCCTACGCTACAATCATCCCTTCTTCTTTCCCATGATCATATGAGTTTATTCCGATATTAAAAAGATCAGTTATTATGATGAAATGATGCTGGTAAGGATAAAGTATGAAAATAACCCCCATGATGAAAAGCACATGCTGAATTTTCAATATCCTTTTTAATAAACAACTAGGACTGAATAAAACTGAATTGTTTATATGTTATAAAATGGGTGTAATCATAGAAATGTCAGAAATAAGTTAGGATTTATCCCCATTTTTTACCACCATTCCCTACTTAAATGTTTATCATATGCAGCTATCATCTGTACGTCATAATAATAATAATAATAATAATAATAATCACTTTCGAGTTACCTACCACAAAGTGAAGAAAATGGTATTTTCTTTAAAAATGGGTGTCCCCATTAACAATAAATCATCATCACTATAAGTTTCAGTAAACAAATGAACAGTCTAAATTATTGTATGAACACAAATCTCTGTGCTGAATGAAATTCCTTTTAAGTGTATATTTGTGTGTTTGTTTAGTGGAAACTCAATCCATCGTTAAACATACATATATCATAAAAAGAAGCAATATTTTCAAGTATAAAATTTTATCACTTTATGCAACTTAAATGACTTAAATCTTTCTCCTCTATCTGAAGGATTGGTAAAGTGTTTACTGTCTTTAATATTTCTCCTACATACGCTAGGTTTTCGTAAAATGTTTATACAATTTAATGATGTTAGTTTTTACCCTAGTCAACATGTATATTTTGTTTGCTTATAAATTATGACTGTAAACAGTAGGGTGTTGATGGCTAGCTGAGTGCAAATACAGTACACTTATATGCATGTCTTTTAAGTGATTCAACAATTTAACCTGTGGCAAAAATTGTTTTAATGGAATAAGATTTCAATTGTATTATAATGCTTCATCGTCTATTCTAATACTGCACCAGCTTTTTTGCATCTATCTGATTTCATATTGCCTTATCTGACAGAGTGACATGTAAGGAAACTTAGTTGCCAAAGAAGAGAAACAAAGGAAACGATGCACTACTCACTTCAAAAAATTCTTGAATCGACCATCATCACCACCTGCAACTCGCTTAGAAATACCACCAGCAACCACAGAACTACCAGTGAACACAAGTTCTCCAACAACAAAAAAGAAGTCCTTTACCTAATAAAGTTGCTGAAAGCCGGGAAAGCAGCAGGAACAGATGGAATTCCTCTGGAAGCACTGAACACAGGCGCAGAGACAACAGTGAACATGCTCACACCACTACTTCAGAAGGTATGGAAGGGTGGAAGGAAGGAAAGGTACCTGCAGATTGGAAGAAGGGCTGCCTTATCAAACTGCCAAAGAAGGGCGACCTAAGTCTTTGATGAACAAGAACTGGCGATGAATCATGCCACTGACCACACCATGTAAAATACTAAGCCGCATCTTCGTAGAGAGAGAGACTAAAAAAATGGTCTGGATTCAAAATTGCGACCGGAACGGACTGACTGAATCTGGAAGAACAAGTCATGCGCCTCTCAAATTGCAACGCTACACATCATCATAGAACAGAGAGTAGAATGGCACTCAACTCAACTGGACCTCAACTTCATCGACTTTGAAAATACCGTCAATAGTGTCAAACGAGAAGTAATTTGGCAACTGCTTCAACACTACGAAGTACCAAGAACCTTCGTCATCCTCACTCAACAACTTTATGCTATACGATGCTACATGCCAAGTGATTCACAATGGAAAGCTCAGTGATGCCTTTGAGGTGAAGACAGGAAGGAGTAAGACGAAGTTGACGCCTACTATCACTGATGATCTTCCTGATTGTGGTGGACTGGACTGAATCATGCAACAAACTGTGAGGGGTGAGAAGATGTGCATACACTGGCTGGACCAATGAAAAGACCCCAGGAGAGGATTTGGATTTCGCCAACGATAATGATTCATGTCTCATGTCTTGTCGCACAAACTGGAAGATATACAGGCTAAAACCGACAAGTTGATAGAAGAGGGAGCGAAGATGGGAATTCAAGTGAGTGTAGAGAAGACAGAAGTGATGAGGATATCCAACCAACAAAAACAACAGCAACAACAAGCTCCAGTCACCATGAACGGGAGAAACCCAAAGCAGGTAATCTCTTTCACCTACCCATCTACCCAGGCAACATCGTTTCAACTACAGGTGGTGGCGCAGATGAGGACGTTAAAGCCAGGATCGGAAAGACAGGCGTTTATTAACCTGAAATCAGTGTAGAGATCTAATGCACTCCACTCAGTATAATGCGTTAGCAACATCCGGATTTTCAACACCATTGTCAATTCAGTGCTTGTATGTGGTTGAGAGACCTGGCGCGTCACGAAAGGCATTTCCAACAAACTACAGACATCACACATCATCAACAGCTGCCGCCTACGCTGGCTTGTTACTGAAGATCAGATTGCCAGAAAGAATAAGCAACGAGGAACTCTGGCCTAGCAACGAACTAACCAAAAACCTATCGCCCAACAAATATGCAGGAGAAAGTGGGGATGGACTGGACTGGGCGTACACTGAGAAGACCATTCGGGTACATCATGTATCAGGCGCTCAAGTGGGACCCGGGTGGGAAACGACGAGTTGGGCGTCCGAGGTGAGGGTGATATGGAGGAGATGGTGTGAGGAAGAAAGCATGTGAACATTCGTGGAACCAGGTTGAAAAAACTGCTGAGAAGATAGTGAAATAGAGACATGTAACGGAAGCCTTATGTTCCACCAGGAACTCAAGGGACATATAATATTAATATCTGACAGAGTGTCTACTTGGACGACAAGGATTATGATTGAACCTGAAAGAGAACTTAGTTTAGGATCAATTTCACATCATCAACCTCTGGAGTCCAGACAATTTTGCAGCACCAACTGTGTGAATATTTATGGATAAACTTAAGGGGTCAATAATATAAGAGTAAGGGAATAAATTCAACCAATGGAATAGTTGAGTTTGATTTTTTCAAGAACTCAACTAAAATAATAGTAGATTTATGTTACTACATATAGATTTTCAATTTCAGATCGAATGTCATGAAGCTTTTACTTTTTATGAACAAATTTCTCAGACATACAAAGATATAAATTAGCATACAGCGGTAAGAATTTGACACCATACTATTATTTATGAATAGATTCTATGAGGTCTACCATACCTTTACACTTCAAGTAATTTATCATTTCCCCCCTAAATATCTAGAAGAGATGAATGTAGCTATCTAATAATAAGGTAATAACATTAAGGTCACGAATTTCTTCGTTGGTTTATTATGTATACAACTCTATAACTCTTAACATTCAGCTGTGAGGAAATTTCGCTGGCTGTAAATATAATTTGAATCACATCAATCATTCGTTTATCAATTTAATTTGGTGTCTTTCAAAAAAACCTGCAAAAAGATGTTTAGTTATAAACAGTGGATTAGATTAATTCCACAGCTTTTAATCTAGTTAATAATTTGGTACAGGTATTACTGAGGCGTCTAGATCTCTCCAGGGACTAAATAAACAGTACAGAAATCATCCTGATGAAGTATTAAAGTAACCAATTCATTCGAATCCCATAGTCTAGTATGGTTACACAAACCACCAGCAAGAATCTGTCAATTATAACAGCAGTAGCAACGGTTCACTGAACAACTGATGACTCTCTAAGCAAATAAGTCTCATATATAGTGGTTTGAAGGACAATTCAGTTAGCCCCAGCAACGCTTTACTTGTCCACCACTCAGCCTGAACCTCAATGAGATGCAGATGCCGGTCATCCAAATCTTTCTGAAGATCAGAGAGCTGTATTTAGACTGGGACGAGACAAAGCAACAGGACATTACAGCCTGCCACCTGAAGTTTTCAAAGATACAGGTAGAAAATCGCTAATTAAAGTAAAGGAGGTACTAGTTATTGTATAAAAATCAGAGGCAGTGCCGTCAGACTGGTCTGCTTCGCTGATCATCCCAGTCTATAAGAAGGGGAAGAAATCTTCTCGTGACATCAGTATGGGAATTAGGAGGCTTAATATTGTGTCGAAGATCCTAGAGTTCATAGTTATCGAAGCCTAACCGGAAATCCACTCGAGAACACCAAACTCTGGAGGACCAGACAAATTTCAGACCTGGACGAGAGTGCACAGATCATATTTTCACATTCATACAGGTTCTGGGACTCAGGAAAACCTACCGGCAAGGGGCTAACACTTGCCATATTTGCTAACGTGAAGGTGGCATTTGATTCTGTAGAACGTGAGGTTTTGCTTCAATGTCTCACTGTGAAGGAAATGCCGAGCAAGTATATAACGCTAATCAAGGCTCTGCACTCGAACTCACAAAGCCGTATAAGAGCTTATGGAGATTTATTATGTGAATTGATGACAATTAATAGCCTCCGCCATGCACCACTGTCATCATTCCTACTTAATTCGGCCACAGACGTATCAGCTGACACAACCCTAGGTACGTGTGACTTCATATGGATTGATTTACTCTTTTGAGATCATCTGATTGACTAGGAGTATGCAGACGATACTGTCCTGTTATGTAAAAATGCTGACAGAATACTGGATCTTCTAAACGTGTTGAACATAAATCTGAGTATGTTTGACAAGCACTTTATGCCTGTTGAATGTAAGATGATGCTTCAGGACTAGCCTCCAACTACTCTTCGTTTTAGGATGAAGGTTAAAGTGATAGGATGAACCTACCACTTCAATTACTTGAGGAGTTGCATCAGCCCGAAGGAGCTCGTTGCTGACGAAATCTTAGGTTAGATACAGAATCCCAGTTTGGTATTTCCCACCCTTTTCATCTGTAGCACCGACGAGATATCTGACTATCTATCAAACGACGAGTATACTGTTGTACGGCTGTAGAACATAGCCATTGAAAGAAGAAGGCATGAAGCGATTACTGGGTTTTGATTATAGATGCCTTCGTAGCACTGCTTGCGTTTGGTGAAATCACCGTGTGATCAATGTTTAGGCCAGGCGAAGGGTACTAAGGAGGAAAGGCAAGTGGATTGATGAGGTTTTGAACCTTAGTGGACTTAGATGAATTTAACATGTATTGCACATACCAAGCCACCTCCTACCTCATCGTTCCATGCTAGGGGAAGTTGTATTAGGTTGGAGGAAGGTTCCGAAAGACGAGACCAGTAAGTAGTACCAGTTGATGAAGCCTGTTACTGTCGGTTTATGTCTTGTGAAGAGATGTAGACTATCTGACTGGCTAAGGTCCCTGAGACGAAAGGGATCAGTAGTCAAGGACTCTTACTGAAATGGATGAAAATTGGTCACAACGATGCAGATGTATTCACTCCTTGACATACATACTCTAAAGCTTGAATATTCACACTAATCGTTATCTATAGATTGTTTATTCTCTCACACTACTTCATCTACTTCGATATCGTTCTTCTCCTATCCATCTATTCTTTATATACTACTGTGAAGTGTAACAACACCAGCTGATGCACTTGTGTGCAAGGTTCTACATTGATTTTTTCGGTCGGTCTGATATATGATAGTTTTTTCTTAGAAGGATTGTATTCTGAGTATAGACACCAGTTTAAGGTCGATGTTCATTGCAGAAGTTTTAATATACCTCAACCTCATTGTCCAAGGTCACTGAACAAGATTGAACACCTTGCGAATTTTGAGGGGGTTGTGGAGATTTGGAAATATTTCAAGTTGTTATTCATTGAATTATTAATTAGCTCTTAAACTCGATATGAACAATGATTTTAAAATAAGTAGATCTTGGTATTAAAATGCTTTTACAAAGTAACTATTATGTTTGTTTACTACTCACAAAGAAATCATGATAAAGTTTGGTGAATAACATTTAATTTCCACAATTAACGAGCTACACACTCGAAATAAGTAGGTCAAATAGTTTAGCTATCTGTAGATAAGTAGTGGACAACATATATTATCACGACAGATTTTCACTTCCAAGTTTTTTCGTTTACTTTTAGATATGTTTGCTCTATACTTATTTCATGCACCATATGAACGTAAACGATGAAGGTTTGTGAAATGTGACTACTACACTACAAATAGGTGAAACATAAACGGCAGAGGATCAGTAGGCGATTGGATAATGCTCTGATGTTTGAGTCAATGGCTTCTGTATTCAAATGTCATGGATAAAACCATCACTCACTGCAATGTTAATTCATCCGGCTGACGAGTCTCAAACAGGACAAAGTGCACATCTTGGACTACAATAGTAGCCACCACCAAGCAAGTTGCATCATAATGGCTCCTCAGGTAATACTGAAGCATCCACACAGAACAACATATGCCAACGGTGATTAATCATTTTGGTTCAGTATAATACAAATTAGTGGAGAATTACAAATATCAATCGACGAAACTTTTGTTTTGTTGGCGAAACCTCAACGACAAACTAAAAACATTTAAGAAATATATTGTCTTTATTTTTATTTTTGAGTCTAGTCTGTAGTCGCTGTGTAATCAAAGGATGCATTTATCAGTATTCAAACTCTTGTCATCAACTTGCTGTTAAAATTTCAATGTTTCGAAATAATCTCTAAATAACTACTGATTTTTATTCTAATCCATAACTCATTTCTATCAACTTCAGTTGATCCAAATATTATTGTTCCTACACTTATGCACTAAGTCCAAGCAACAAGAAGTTGAAAGTATAAATAATCAACAAAAGGTGGTCTTCATGTCCCAATGACCTAGCAAATTACATTTTAGGATTTAAAAAGATGGTTACTGAGTTCGAGTCTCAGTGGGAAAACAATCACTCACTGAGGTGTAGATAAATCTGTCTGATCAGTCTCAAGTAGGAAGAAACGTTCTTTCTGAGTTCCACTGCTAGCCACCATCCATCAATAGTTCCACTACATTATTCTGATCTGGTCACAGTCATAAAACGCATTTTATTAATTTATGATTCACTCAGGTCACAATAAGTGAGTGATTTCAAGAAATGATAAGCATTTTACCGAATATATAACTGCATTGGTTGGTTACAAGAGAAATCTTCCCTAAAAACTGTCACTCATATTTGCTCATCGGGACAAACACTCGGGTGGTAGTTGACCTAAAACACGATAATTGTTACTGTTAATGTGCATATGCGAATTCTGTTGCAGTTAAAAGCAGAAAAAAAAACAAAGTATATTCACAGTTAACCCCTGCAAAAGTGTTATCTGAAAACTCCATTATGATTGACTAATTTTCCAACTAAAGAAACCTGTATAAGATTCGTAATATTACTTTGTAGCAGGTCACTTTAAGGTTAATAACAATCCATTGTGTTTCAGCACAAATAGGTTTCTTACACAATGAATACACTTCAGATAGTCTAAATGATGGTTACTTAGATAAGAGTAATATTTTGAATTGCTACTCATAGGCATATAAGTTTCCGTACCATTAACTCAGTTGCAGGAACACTGAAAACCTGGGAGCACTGGAAAGCTGTTTCGTCCTAGTGAGGGACCCCTTAGCAGTGCGCACCCACGACCCTGCCGGGAGTCGAACCTAGGACCTTCAGGTTCTGCCTTCAGCATGTTTCCATTGGGCTGCTGGGTCAGTTCACAATACAATATGATCTCCATTCAATGTCGTCACTGAGTAACTGTCCTCATATTCGACTTAGTTGGCTGCACTGGTGAAGACTTCTCATCGCCACTTCGGGAACCACCTCTCGAAGCTAGTCACCAGTTAGCATTAGATTAATTCAATCTAGAGGTTTGTGGTGATTTATTAAGTGGTTTCAGGTTCGAATTCATTTCCTTGGAATCCATTTTCCTGAACTATTTGATGTCTGTCATGTAATCTTCCAATAGCGGTTACATAGGATTTCAGTCAATGATCTTGATAATTCAACACATAGTAAAATTGAACTTAAATTGGATACTAGAAAAACGGCCGCAAACTGTAATTTTTAATGTTAACTATAAACATCAAGGGGTATGTGCTTAAAGCCTCGTAAATGTTTCAATTATGATTTATATCAGAGAAACGGTTTGTCTTTATGTAAAATCTTCACTCATAGTTTTCTTCATGTATTTATTTGACCCTTAGCCTAACCCTGTTTTATTATGACCCCAGTCTACTTTTATTACACAGAATGTCTAGTAAATACAAGTGGTCAGAAAAAGTTGTATGCATTAAATACCCTTTTTCAGATTATTAATGTCTATGCTGTGTCAATTCACAAATCCATCTATTTATCTAATCTAACAGGGAAGGATTTCCTATGAGTAGTTTCAAAGGTAGAATTAAAAAAGCAACAAAGCACAAATATTTTGGGTTATTCAATCGATTGTATGCAATCTGTTGAACTAAAGTCTTAAAATACATTGTAGTTAAGTTAAATAATCAACACTATAAACAACAATATATATGCTGTCTATGGTGTGCAGTGAGGATATTCAGACACAAGAACTGCTTTCTTTGCCTATCTGATGCATGTATGCCGTAATCGTTTTGACATTTTCTGTAGTTGATAAAGTTGGAAGAAATTTGACAATGACATAATTTCTAAATATGAAATTTTGTGTTTACAATAACATTCTATTTCCCAATAGTCGAATCTGTGACATTTGCTGAATATCCATTGTATCATTATTTTCTGTTAAGGAATTCACAACTATTTCTATACATTTACAATTCCTAAAGAAAATATGACAAAATAAATGCATTAAGTGACTGAAAGTTAGTTGGACAGCCACAATCTGCAGGAAGCCCTGGACCCAGGTTTCGTGCTTATTGGTACTCGTCACCAAGGCGTGTCTGCAACCTCAACAGAACCAATGTCCCGTCTGAGACTCGAGCCCACGTCAGTCACGGTCCGAATAGCTCAGTGATAACGTCACTGACTACAACACTGGGTGACGCGGGTTCGAATCTCAGGTGGGATATCAGTTCCGTCGAGGTTGCAGATACGCCTTGTTGATGAGTGCCAACATGCATAAAACCTAGGCTCAGGGCCTCCTGGCAATCGCTTCCATCTACCGATGTGTATCGCGATACTGAGCTGCTTAGTCTGGTGGCTATATTGCAAAATGATCGATAGAATTAGGTTAGCACATAGGACTAGACAGTATGGAGTTGGCTACCCTCCAGTGACCAATCAGTCTATAATTGAAAGTGCTTAATAGCAGTTATGAAATCTAAACAGTTCTTAAAACCTGAAAATGTAGGTTTTTGTGAAAGCCAAACTTTATCGAGAAAGTGTGGGAACTAGTTGTACTGTTCTCTTTGGATAGGGTCACTAATTAAAAGGGCGAATTTACTCAATACATAAATAAATATGTCGATATCTTTTCTTATTATTCCTTACTAGGACGACGTCAGTACTCTTGTAGCAAAAGTAATATCAACCAGTTTGCCGACAATAGCAAAAATAGTATTTTCATCAGATCAGCTAACATTGGCTACTATGTGGGTAAATGAAGTAACGTAAAATGTATTCGTCTCATTTCAATTTTGCTTCTTACACAGGCATATTTATTAATTACTGGACTTCTATGATATAAAATGAATCTTAGTCATTATAGTTTTTTCCCACTGCTCACAATAAGTAATAACAGAAGGCATGCAGTTTACGTTAATTTTCCTACCTCTAACTTAGTAAGCAAACTGTGATAAACTCAGTATTGATCACAATGTACACAAGTAATTTGATTTGCCTATGAGTGGAGGAAACAAGTTTTCAGACTGACAGCGTATTTGTTCATGACGAGTTCCTGGAACAAAACAATTTTTGACTGAAGCCTACCTTCAGCCATATATTTAACACCGATTGGTATGGTCATAAGTACTTGTCATATTCATTAACCATAATGTGCTCTAGAATAGTCAAGTAAAACCAAGCGTTCAAATGGATAGCACATAGTTAAAATTTTCAGGTACATAGATACTGACCTCATATCCTGTTTTAAGCTGAATCTGTGGCTTGGATAGAAGCAAAGTCGTCGAAAAGTATTTCAAAAGACAATGTTCTTGAAATAGCTGCTCAACCAGGTGTATAAATCATTTAGTTATTACTGCTATACGACAGATTAATTGAGGCAGTCAAATTTATTGTCCCTTGGTTTTGAAAATAACATCGGTAAGTTGCGTATACGAATTATAGTCAAGATTTGTCTGAACATAAACATCCAGCGCTGATTAAAAAGTCACAATTACACATAAGTTACATTTTAACAAGTAAAACTCATATCTACTTAGAGGTCGGTCTGGAGGTCAAATCATCTACATTTAAAGCCTATACAGTTCAAGCTGGACTCATTTCCTACTGTTCCTAGGAAACTATTTTTTCTTAGTTAAGGTATCTTGATGGAAATGTCATATGCCGTTCTTCTCTAATTTCACTAACACAGATTTTTCATGAACTTGATACACATTTGTATTTCTTACTCTTCAATCCTGGTGGATATTCGTTGGTGAAACTTGTAGTTTTCAAATAAGCTATAGTAAATACTTGATATCGTCACATTCAATATAAGACAATTGGTTGATAGAAATAATGGTTATGGCTTTAAAACCGAAGTGTTTGGCTGTTCTCACCCACAAACATATCTACAATCTCAAGAAAATTGATGGAAAATAGCATTTCGAAATCTCGATTAAAAAAATCGAAGTGTACTCACCAACCACATGTACCCTCATGAAGTAGCCAATAAGCGACATCTATTTTGTGAAGGTTGGTGATAGATACTCTCTGGCTGCCCAAACCTCGGTAGGAGGAGGTTAGTAAGAACTCGGGACTTATCAGTTTGAGGTCAACTATCTATAACAGTGAGCCATAACTCCCCTAAAAAATGTCAGCCAGGATACTGCCGGAATGACTCTTGTGGTGGAATACAGAAAAATCTTATAAGTGAAATTTGAATAATATATCTTTCAGAGTACTTAGTGATCAGTAGACGAAGTTGTTTAAGTTGTACAAACTTGTCGGTTCGACCTACAGCATCTCAATACCAATATATATGTCCTTGACAATGGTTTCTACAAGCCCTGAGACTTTTAGGAAATCACTCTTTGAAAGACTTGAGGTTTCAGTATCTGCAATGTACACTACTGACATTTATGCTGACCGTCTTAAGTTAAATATGATAAATGAGAGACAGGAAAGACAAAGATACCTTTCATCTAGGAATACACAATTTATGTTCAATGCGATATAAAGCTTTCGATCAAGGGTTTTTTGAAAATAGCATCTCTCCTTTTCGTAGTGTACAGAACAAGGGAGTAATTGAAAATGCGGATGGATTTGATGTTTCTAGCTTAAACTGTTAACAAGATAGGTCGATTTAATTCCTCGAATAGGAAAACATTGGCTAAATAGAAAGTTAAGTATACCAAATATTCCAAAGCAAAAGTAACATTTTACTTACTGATTACGAACAGAGAAAATCTGCATATATTGGACTACAAAAACCCACTTCTTTCTATTGATGATAGAGAAAAATTGCCAAGATGGATTCCATAGAGTTGTGCTGAAACTCAAAACCTATGGGAACAGCCCAGTCAGGAGTCAGGATTACTGCCCATTGACAGAACTGGATAATGGTTTCGCTGTATTCCAAATCGACAGAGGTAACAAAAGGGAAACCACTGAATTTCAACTAGGTGTTCGTAAGACCTAAGGGTCTTGAGCTGGACTTATCACAGCATCATGAATGCACTTTGCTCAGAAATCCGAAACCAAAACAATAATAATTAGTTGAAGGTCTTCAGTTCATTAAAAAGTATCCTACTGGCATAAGTTTTAATGACCCTGAGATTTTCACAAAGTTTAAGTAGTATTACTAGGGGATAAGCATCCGTCTGTTTCGAAGAGAAACAATACACACAACTTAGTGTTAGTTAGAAAGACATGTCTTGCAGTATGAAGAAAACTTTATACTGTCCTGTGTGTATTATAGGTTCAAAATGAAAACACACTGAAGTTTGACAAAAGGGTTTCACATAATTACGCTACGTTAAAATATTCCCAACACTAGATCCCATTCATTAACTTCGCTTTTACACTTAACTTTATAGTGGTTGAGTGCCAATATCTAACACCGAAATACAGGACTCTCCTGTGTTACGTCAATCAGTTTGATAGTTACGCTGTAAACTTGATCGATAAATTCTGATGAGTGCTGAGGACTAGACAGTTACACTTGTTACCTACTGGTGACCACTTCATACACACTCAGGATATACTTCAGACACATCTCTGTACGCAAGAAAGTGTTTGGTATTGCTACATACTGTCCAATAATTATTCCTTCGGTTTACTGCAATAGTAGCCTCAAGAGAGAAATAACAGAATGAGAAATATTTAAATTTTGTCTGCTAGAAGTTTACTGACAGTAAGCTGAAACGTTTATTAATGTAATGAAGTGTAGAACTTTTGGAAAGTCTTCATTTGTCTACATATATAACAATTAAAAGGGGAATCCACTATATGCTTCCCTTCTTAGATAAAAAAATGTGTGAAGAAGGGAACGTTAAATCCCCCACAAATCTGTTTCAAAACAACAAATATGGACTAGAAAATCACGAAAATCTGTTAGTTAGAAAGTAATCATATTCCTATGCGATTTTCAAAACATTAAGGCGGTATTTATCATGGACTGTCATCAGCTGAAAAACCATTTAAAACGTAAGAACATTGGACAACTGTTTCATCCCAGTATGAAAATCCTCAGTGGTAAGTGCCCAAGACCTTCAAACTTCGCAGTGCTCACTTTACCATCGATCCAGTTGATTGAAACCCAATGGTCTAAATTTTCCTACTTCTATGAATTCGCATAACCTTTATCCAATGCCACTGTTAAGTATTTGTCCTTACTTCTGACTTTGTTTGCTCCATTATTCATGACTTTTCATCAGAACTTCGGGAAGTTTCATCTGGAAATATGTCACTAATGAATACTAGGATAACCTGTTCAAAACGTTTGTTCAGAAACTAATCTGAATAAAATTATTGGTGAGTGTTTATTCACAAAAGGATATCTCTTTGACCAAATCTAGTGGTCTAAAGATTTAAATGACTTTAAATTAAAATAATAGCTCAGTGTTCTACTTTTCATATTACCTAATCCAACAGTAAATGTAGGATACCTGGTAACTAATATTTTATCCGATGTATATCTACAAGTTTATAAAAGTGTATTGGATATTTTGTCCATACTTTCAAAAGAGTATAACAGAATATTATCTGGTTCCTGTACTTACAGTCAAACAATAAACCACTGTGATGTCTCCACCGAAACCCTTCTAAAGTTAAACGAGAACGTTATTCTTCTATTTTGCTAAATAAATGTTTACACAAAAATACGTTGGAACAAATCAGTTGTGTTTAGGAACTGCAGTTATTTTTACTGCAATGATGAGTGCTATGAGATAAAAAACTGAATAAATATCAGTTTACTGATTAGGTAATGGTTTGAATTAATGATGATGACTCACTTGCAAAAACTGTATGATAACAGTAGACACGGAAGTTGGTTATGTCTTAACTCATATATTCTTAAATTAAATGGTCATTAAAGAATAATCAAGTTCAAATTCTGACTGAATTCTATCGATTACTTCGTAATGTGGTTGGTAAGCCAGCAGACTAGGTATCACCGCGCACTTTGCTTCATGTGGTAGCATATTTGACTGCAGCACTGGGTGACGACAGTTTAAACCTCACAAGATACTTCATTTCCCTCTAGGTTGCAGATACGCTTCAATGAACAGAACTAATGAGCATCAAACCTAGATCAAGAAGACCCTTCGCCTATCTACCCCAAATATTCAACATTAATGAAAGTGATCTAACCATATTCACAAAAATCAAGTAGTTATTCATAAACGATGATGTATGACACCGAAATAGCATGAGTGAAAACTATTTCCACACTAACAAACTGCTAATTAGCCAAGGTAAGTGAAGCAAATTAATCACCCGGTTGCCTTTCAGTGGTAATCACGATATCTTACCTACAGTCTAGCATAATCTAAGTGTTTTTTACACTTGGGAAAAGTATTCATCGGCTGAATGACTAAAAGTAATATTTTACGTTTCACAAAACTAATATTTGAAATTACCGGAAATAACCACTAAGATATTACACGGAAGACGTTTGCGAAGATATCTTATACGGCGATTTAAATGACTTAAGCTGTACATAATCATATTTAAAATTGTTGGCTGAGTTATGCTAAAGAAACTCAGTTTTTATATTACGTTTGACGAAAACGGCAGCAGACCCTGCTTGACCTAGGTGTCGTTGTTGTTGGAACTCGTCAGCAAGACGTATCTACAACCCTGAAGGAAATTATATCTCCCTCTGAGATTCGAACCAGGGTCAATCAGTGTGACAACCACAGACTTCACCACTGAGGTATTCGGAACGCGACTAACGTTTTGTAGGATTAGATTAGGTGTATTGGTCGGTCACTGGATAGTAAGCAGTTTCATTTTACCTTATCCTAAGTGCTGATCAAATCCTATCGGTAATTTTGCAACGTTGTCATCAGACCAGATGAGGTCAGTCGCGATCAGAATAGCTCAGTGGTGCCGTCTGCAACTGCAGCATTCAGATCTCACAGGTTTAAGATACGCCTTACTAATGAGTGCCAGTAAACACGAAAACCCAGGTCAAGCAAAACTTACAGCCGGTTGTATCCAACTTTCTAACGTCAGACCAAATGCACCGTGATGCTATGTTACCAAATTTGGAAACCACATTACAAAATAGTCTATAGAATTCGGTCAGCACTTTGGACGAGATAACACGAAATCTGTTGCTATCCAGTGACCAATCAACCATAATCTTTTTGGAATTTTAAAAGGAATGAAATCGTCAAGACTACATATTACAATCTCGCTATCATCAGTTTTTACTAGTTAACTTATCTCGACGTTCACAAAACTGGAATATTCTAAGAAAATTAGAATTTAGTTGTCATACCATTTTTAATGTATCTTCTTTACATTAAGCAACAGGAGGTCTCATGAAAGATTTCAATCTTATCCTCATCAATCAAACATTGTCTACTGATTTAAATTACTTAAATATCTACTATTCTTAAGCATCATATATAACTGTCATTACAAAACAATTAACGATACAGATTACATCACCAGGATTCAGATAATTTGTAAATTGTTATTTTGTTTTCAACAGATGTATCACAATGCAGTAAAGGAAACAATTAGTTAAGTAAGCTCTTATTCTCTTGACAGACGTAAACACAGTAATATTTAAGAAGATGAAAACATGCTAATCGTTTCGTTATTGTTGTGTATCAAGTACACGATATATGTAGGTGTATGTATGCTTCTGCGTGTAGACTGAGAGTGTCTATAACTTAACGAATGACCTGAAAAATATGGTCAAAGAAGCTAGTTAGATGATATGCGAAAATATCTTGTCACATGTTAACACTGTATAGTGTGCCAGTTTATTGGTATACAGAGGCATTCTTTCACATACACATGTACACATAGTTTACGCCTAATCCTCTGTCATATAGTGGTGATAAGACACCAAGAGGATATCCACAAGGAGAAGGGGAGTAGACAGAAGAACAATAATGTCCATCTGTAATTCACATTTATTGAAAACCTTCAAGCAGGTAAGATCCATTTTTTGCTTTTAAATCAAAATACCTTTTTTGAAGTTACATATTAATAGAAAATAGGGCACTTATTTAGTTGTTGTCTGTTAGCAAAGCAACATATATCATACTCGCACAAGTTGTTTAATAATAGCGGCTAAAAACAAATCATGTCTATTAAGAACACAAAACTGTCTAATGACGAAAATTTGAAGCCTTTATGTGCTGTTCACATTACAGTTGACCAGTTGGAAAACTGCTCAGCTGTGAGAAATGTCAACGTGGTCTGACAATTTTTAAATCTTGAGGGGGTTGTGGAGATTTGGAAATATTTCAAGTTGTTATTCATCGAAGACTGACATCAGTTGGAGGAACAAAGGAATAACAACTTGAAATATTTCCAAATCTCCACAACCCCCTCAAAATTTAATTGAACTAGTGCTCGTTGGTGACTAGCTTCGAGAAGTATTCCCGAAGCTCCAATGACAAGTCGTGACCGGTGGAGTCAAGCCTGATGGTCGTGAGGACAAATACTCAACGATGACATTGGGTGGCGGTTTGCGCTATATCGTGAGCTAACAGAAGTTGGAAATATGGAGCATTGGATTCTGACCCAGTGGCTCAATGGTAACGCGCTGGTCGCGGAGCCTGAAGGTGGCGGGTTCGATCCCTGCTGGTGGGGTCGTGAGTGCGCACTGCTGAGGAGTCCCATACTAGGACGAAACAGCTGTCCAGTGCTCCCAGGTTTCCTTTGTTCCTCCAACTGATGTCAGTCTTCGATGAATAACAACTTGGAATTTTTAAATCATTTGCAAATTTATCATTCAGGCACACCTGTCAATGTAAGTCAGCTACCGAGATTCCAGTGGTTTGACCTAATTTAGTTCTATGAGCTTAATTTGTTCGGGTACATCGCTGATAAGCTGGGCAGCAAACTATTGAAACGGCCATCAGGTGTTTAGATCACTTTGGTCTGGTTGACGAAATCTACAGATAAGCCTAAGTGGTTCCTAACTACTGAAGTTGTTCAGTAGCGTATTTCGTTAGTTCATGACACTTTTGTGCCAGAAATCATACCTAATGATCTTAGTTGGTTGATTTCCAATGAAATTCCTGTTGAAAAACTAATCACTTGTGAGAAACGTCAACGTGGATTGTACAGTTTGTAAATCATTTGCTAATCGGTTATCCTACTTTATGTGTCTCCCTGGTAAAAATAATTGTTAAAGTTCCATCAGTCTAGTTTCCATACATCTAGCAATTGTCGGCAGGGTCTATTCACAGCCTTGAAAAGAAAAAAATCACTTTTCTTATGAGATCCACTCTAGGCTCTAGTTAGATACCGAAAAGCTGATCTACGCTAACCCACAATAAAATTCTGATGCGTAGAATTCGAAACACTCATTTTAATTAACTAAACTTGCCATTAGAGTGATAGGCTAAGGTCACCACTTCTCAAAACTGGATGGACAGATGGAAGGAGCAGAAATGTGGTTGTTTTAATTTTTTTATTAAAACATTTCTAATGATTTAAAAATTTCATCATGTAAATTAAGACAAGACATATAAGCGAACAATGTTGTTTTCAATTAGATCCTCTTCAGGCTTTACTCTAATACAAATAGCTTCATATATATATAGTTAAACCAGTCATGTAGATTTGTCGGTTGATGTGATTAGTGTTTAGTATAACGATGAAGATAATAAGACAAATAATAATAATGAAATTGATGATCGAGAAGTATTCCCGAAGTTCCAATGACAAGTCGTGACCGGTGGAGTCAAAGCCTGATGGCCGTGAGGACAGATACTCAACGATGACATTGGGTGGCGGTTCGCGCTATATCGTGAGCTAACAGAAGTTGGAAATATGGAGCATTGGATTCTGACCCAGTGGCTCAATGGTAACGCGCTGGTCGCGGAGCCTGAAGGTGGCGGGTTCGGTCCCTGCTGGTGGGGTCGTGGGTGCGCACTGCTGAGGAGTCCCATACTAGTCGGACGAAACAGCTGTCCAGTGCTCCCAGGTTTCCTTTGTCCCTTCAACTGATGTCAGTCTTCGATGAATAACAACCTGAAAGTGATTACGTTGACTAAAGCACCTGCAATATAGATAATAATGATGATAAGAACCAAGAAAGCAGCATTAAAATGTAGACACTCCGATGATCAAAATGAGTCAAAAGCTTGTAAAATAAAAGTTACATAATAGTGAAGGGGTGAGTGAATAAACGAAGCCTAGACAAATACAGCAACTATACGAAAGGGGAGGAGAATAAGAAAAGGGGTAGGTAAAAAACAACTGAATGATAAAGTTATTAACTAAATATTCCCTGGCCAAGGGAGAAATAAGGGATGTACAATTTTTTTCTGGATACGAAGGCTAGGATTACTAGCTCGAATTCCCACAGCTTCTGCTATGTGCAAAAGACGAGTCTGAATACCTTTCGAAAGATAAGATGGTATGCGGGGAATAATTGTAAAAGTATGGTTCTTATCTACCAAGTGACCACTATCAACCAACTGAGATAAAATCTAGCTTCTGATGGATTTTATTTGTCCCTTTCCCAACCATGAAGGTAGATGTTCAGCAACATGTTTAAGTTGTCTAGTAGTACGTCCTTCACAAGAGAAGCTAAACTTGTAAATACACATAGAAATGGTAAAATTGGATAATTTATCTTTTGTCTGAATAGCAACAATTGGTGGGCTGGAAAATGATAGACAAAGTTGTGCGGCATAGAAAGTGCTTTTAATGGCTCTAGAAAGTCTCTGATATAAAACTTCTCCAGCCACATCCCCATTAAATTACAGTTTCATAAACAAAGATTTCTTCTGTATGGTAATAACACCAGGTTTGTTCCCCCTGGCTTTGTCCATGTGTCTTTATATATATATATATATATATATATATATATATATATATATATATATATATATATATATATATATATATATATATATATGTGAAGCTATTTGTATTAGAGTAAAGCCTGAAGAGGATCTAATTGAAAACAACATTGTTCGCTTATATGTCTTGTTCTAATTTATGATGATGCTCATTTGATTTGCACAAACATTACGCGATAAGCTGAGCAATAATTTATAAGAAGAAATACTAGTTGGTATTACTGTATCACTATGTACTTTATAAAACAAACAATCCAAGTAAAACGTAAAATTGTTTAAAAGTGTCAAAGTTCTATTTTACATAAAACCTACGGTTTTAAAATAACAGTGAAGATTTGTACCTCGTGATAAAGACGACTGTGGTCTGTTAAAGAAATTATTCTTCACGATGCCATCAAACTTAGTGATAGTACGTCCACAAGAAAATGTTTAACCCCATAGAACACTGAACCATCATCAAAATGAGCTAAATCTGCTTGAATATTTGTCAGTTCACAGTAGTAGTATGCGATAAGTGGATTCCTCGTTTTATTTTTAAAGAATATATAACTGAATAAGAAATCATAAAGCCAAACATTTCTGTGATACAGCTTTCAAAATACAAACATTTTCTTCTCAAGCTGGCATTCATCATGGACTATGGAGAAATAGTGGAAACTTACAAGCACTGAACAGCTGTTTTGTCGTACTGTGGGACTCCCCGGCAATGCGTGCCCATAACCCTAACGGAAATCGAACCCATAACCCGTAGGTTCCTCAGAGAGCAAGTTACCATTTAGCCACTGGGTCGAAATCCATTGGTTCACTGGTCAGTTCACGATATAGCTAGACCTTCATCCAATGCCGTCGTTCAGTATTCTTCCTCACCTCTGACTTGGTCGGTCCCACAAGTCACGAATTCTCATTAGAATTTCAGGAATCTCATCTTGAAGCAAGTCACTAATCAGCACTGGACAGTAATTCATTTTTTGATGTTTGTGGCGATTTATTTATTCATTTCAGCGTTGATGTCAGTGCACGATGACTACTAACCTGAAATTGGTCAACAAATCCCTACAAACCTCCAAAGTGAATGAATTAAGTTGAACAAAAAAGGCTCTATTTACAAAGTTTTTCAAGTGATCATTTCAAAGCAGTACTGACTAAGAAGATAGTTTGTACTTTAGAAGGTAGGTTAGTTCAGTGAGGATAATATAATGTAAACTGAAGAACCAGTAATTACAAAGAATTACTGCTTACCACTTTCAGTTAACTGTATAACTCTTAGATAATGAAATCCATTTGAAAAGTGCAATTTGAGGTTTTGGGTTTCTTCGAGGGTATATTACCACTCTCGAAATAGATTTTAATCGAATACATTACGCTGTGCAACTTCATTAAATTCTCAACATCTTGTGATTACCAGTAGGTGTCTGTAGTGGATATCTATCCTAATTAATTAATCTGTTTTCTCCACCAGTCATTACTTCATATTATTACCTCATCAATGCACAATGATAATACTTTATTCGTTAAATGACATTAGACTATTTTTAACTTCTCTTTTAATATTCTGTGATCTACTGTGGAATATGATTTAATTCCTTGCTTACTATAATTAACTTATCCTTAGGTCAAATTATACTGAAAATTCAACTGACATAATCTCTCTAAACATAAGATGCAGTAAAGTATAACAAATTCAAGCCTAAATTTGATATAGCCATCAAATATTAGGAATACTATACTTATTTTCTGTGGTAAGAGGTATATCTTACTAAAAACGAAAAATCATTGGAAGGAAATAAGTTCATTTATTTATTACGAATTCCCTATACAAACCGTTATCCAGTGTTGAATTGATCTTGGTGACTAGCAGAATAATCCAGGATGCGCGTTTCATCCTACTTGGGACTCGTCAGATGGGTGTACCTGCACCTACAATCAGTGTTAAATTTGGTATTTATTCACCTAGATGATGGAGGTGAAAATATCTACAAATCAGCTGATAGTATTTACCTGAAACGAACATCTCTATACGTGCAACATAAAATTTACTGATCTAGTCTTACTATCATGTGTTCACTGTGTAGTAGTTGCAGGTTAGGAAACGAATAGTACGTAGTGAGTAAAGCCCTACGAAACTAACCAGCTTCCCTGTCAAAATCAGATTATGTCTAACATAGTTGCTATACACCTGGGAAACAATCGATTATATTGAAACTAAAAACCTCATCAAACTCATTGTACTCAGTTCGTTTGTCAGTATAAAAGTATACAGACTATTTACCCGATGATAAACAGGATATACCCATATATTCTTTGTAAATTTACTCCTAGGCACATAAAATCGTTTGTTTTAAAGCTGGGATGTACGAAATTAGGTAAGCAATCTAATAATTACTTTCTGGTATCATATCAATGTTGTACACAGATATATGATGGTCATTCATTTATGACAACCAAATCAAATGTATATTCTCTAGATTATTTGACTGTATTAAAATAAAGCTGTAAGATTCAGTATACATTTTGATTCGCTGGTGACCTAATGACCTTTATTTTGTGCCTAGGTGATTATTTGTAATCAGCAAGCTTCTAATCACTCTAAACGTTGCATAATATTTACACTATCGTATTAAATTTGTTGATTTCATGTACGGGAATAGATAGAACATTCGGATTAACTCAGTAAGTGCTGCTTCCCGATGGTTTGCTTGAACCTTTCTTTGGCTACCAAAAGTCTTCGACCAAAAATATTGTATCACACTGCCCACCGTCGAATTGTTTAATTCATTAAAATATACCTTCCTATCACATGATGTACTCTTGAACATTTTCAAAAAATTTTCAACCTACTGTTTTGCAAGTTAGCGACAATAAAATGAAAGGAAAATATCAGGATATATATCAGGGTACTTTTAGACGCACAACAATATATCATCTTACTGTTCTTCAAATAGTTATCTGGAAGTGCAGATTTACCTACTGGTTGAAGAAACCACCACCATCAGGATTATCCGTGTTTTGGTATGCATTTCCCCCTCAAGACCAGATGGTAACTCCATAACAGACAGTTGTTTCGCATTATTATGCCTAAAGCGGTTAGTATTGACATTTCTGCTTTAGTTATTTCGCTCAAAATATTGTCTGCTTGATGGCTAGCAATGGAATCGCGGATAAGCGTTTCGTCCCATTTGGGACTCATCAGCCGGGTGTAACTGCACCCTAGTGAGCGATGTTGTTCCCACTGACTCGGAACCAGTACGCACTGCTTCAAAAGTCAAAGCGTTATCCACCTGATCACTGGGGAAATTCGATCTAGCATCGGGATGGAAGATTACATGTATCAAACAAGGAGTACATTTGCTGAAGTGTCACTTACTGAGAATTCTATATTTTGTCAAACTTATTACCTGGAATAAGGGACTATTATTATTATTAACTTTGCCTATTCACTCTGTAGGTTGATTAAGGCTGTTATGACTGCAGAGAAATAAATGAAAAGATACACTCTCATTATAGACTATTATTGTAGCAAAGCTTAAATTGATCAGTGAAAATTAATATTTCCACTGTGTTTGCAGAAATCAATCTAGCAGCTCAATTTAACTGGTTTATGACTCTTCACGAAACCAAATGAGACAGATTCAGATACCAAAATGATCCTATTACATGGACCGACCAAATGACATGGAACAAGACGTGTATAGGCAACATCGTTCCCAGTGGTTCGAATCTTGATTATCTGGATGCTTTTATTTAAATTCAGCCATCCTCCTTTTTAAATTATTTAACTAGAGACGATCAATAACGATAATCATATTCGAAATCGAAAAGAAGGCAGAAACTGATACATTAAGCCTAGTGTTTAGGAAATAAAGTACGTTAAGTGATAAGAATGAAGATCTAAAAGTAATTTGTGGTATATTTAACAATTTCACTTCACAGAACTCATTCTTCCTGATAACTGAGAACAAAGGGGCGTTACCGCTGGATTTTAAGAAGAAAACAAATTTGCTTTATTCCCTAGTTTTTCATTAACTATGGAAGGCCTAAAGGTGTAACATATATATAGTGAGGTTAATAGAGGTTTTATTTCGAAGGTAGTATTCATCAGTGATTGACATCGGGGAACCATTGAAAACCTGGGAACACTGGACAGCTGCTCCGTCCTAGTATGGAACTTCTTAGCAGTACGCACCTCCGACCTTACTAGGGATACAATTCGGGATCTTCAGGTTTTCCGACAAACGCGTTAACCGTTTAGCCATTAGGTCGGAGTTCAATGATCCACGGTTTCCAACTTCTGTCGATTTGCGATGTAGCGCAACTATCCACTAAGGTGTTCAGTTGGCCTATGCTTCACTTCCAACTGGTTGACCCCTAAGATTACGGCCTCCCATTTGAACTTCGTAATATCCATCTCGAAGCATTTTATTATTGAACACTATACGGAAATGTATTTTGACGTGAAGCTAAACTACTATACACTGGTAATTAGTGATACACTTTGAAATGGTGATCCCGAAGTTCTGATGAGAATCTGAGACCTGTGGGGTGAAGCAGTCGGAAGTTAGGCTGATACCAAATGAAGACATTGGTGGATAGGTGCAAGCTGATAGAATTTGGAAACCTTGGACAGTTAAACTTCGACACAGTAACCGAATGATTAGTGAATTCGCCACGAGGTCTGAAGGTCTAAAGTTAGATCTTTGAAGCGTGGTATCATGACTGAGCACTTCTGAAGAGTGCTTTACTAGGACGAAGCAGCTGTCTTAAGCTTCTAGGTTCGCAATGATTCCTCAAATGATGTCAGGCAGTGATGAATACTACCTGCGAAATAAAACCCCATCAAACTATACATATTAATATATATATATATATATATATATATATATATATATATATATTTACATATAATGTCATTTTACTTTTGACAGAGGAGACAATGAGTTTAGCTGAAAATCATAAGTTGTGAAGTTAAATCGTTATTTTACTCAACTTCCTGTAGTAAACCAGGTAATAAAAAGACAACTATAGTGTTAACTGTTTGATGTTCTACAAGCTTTCACTTCTGTAAGTTTCATCACTAGGCTAAACGACTTCATCAGTATTTACTTCGTAAAGAATAAACCTCTATGCTCAGAGAATATCAAACAATTATCCTCTTCATCTTCAGCTACAAATCTCTATTATTACAATCATAGTGTATGAAAATAAATGATCAGAGAGAAATTCATAAAGCTATGAATGACTTCATAAACGTGAAAGTGATTGAAGAATAATGCGTGTACAAAAATATGAAAAACTGAGAAATCTGAATGGATAGAACTTACTAAGCTATGATTAACTAAGTTCATTCTATTGGAAAGCTTATCTTTCCATGAGAAAAAGAGTAGTTAAGCCCCACGATACTTAGGAAACTACTATGATAGCAGATTTTTTATTCATCTTATTCAGAAACACGGAAGTACTTCAGTATTTTTCCAAGTACATAAGAAACAATTAATTATTTCTTCGTTTTCTGTATTTTTTTTTGTTTCCCATTATATCTCTTTTTTTGGTTGCCTTTTAATAATCTCACTGAAATTCTTTCCTTAACACTTGTTTATCACTATATAATAAAAGTTAATAACTTGAATCTTGTTGAGTAACTTATTTCTTTTAGACTGGATATAGTCTTTTTTCTATATACTACTAATTTCTGATACTTGTTGTTCCCGTCTTATTTTCAGTACCACTTGAATGCATAAGTGTTATGAGCCTGTTTTAAAGTCTGAACAAAAATGTATAGAGAAGGATATAAACTTGACTTCAGAACAAGTAGAACTTACTGACTAGTAACCTTAATTTAACAGTCTGGTAAGTAGTCTCTTTTAATCGCTTTATTACGCCTATTTGAACATAGTCAAAAGTGATTATACCTACATCTGTTATTTATTAATTCATGCATTTTAAGGTATATTTACATTGGAAGATATAGTAGAGTGTTATGAAAGTTTTATGATTCTACTTAATCTACAAGAAGTGCAATACTATTCGCGTCTTTTGAAAATATCGGTTTGCGCAAAACTCCTCTCAATTTATCAATCAGTAGGTATTAAAGTGCTCAAAGTAAGAAATAAATCAAATTTTAACAACTATGAGTTGAGCATAAAAAATAATATTCTAAGAACTGGATTATATCAGTAAAAATATCATGATTGGTGAAAAAAATTGTTCTTCCACTCCTAATGTAATCAAAGAGCAACAAACATGAATACTAAAGGGTTATACTTTGATTCTTTTTTTGACTATAAACCTCAAAAATATGCATTTTAACTTCTTTTTTGTTTTAAAAGTGTGATCTTATAGTTATGGTTTGATTCTTGATCGGTAGTAGTGTGTACCGGGAGGTTTGTTTCATCTTACTTGAAACTCATCAGCTGGAAATATCTGTATCCTAGTAAGTAATGGTATCCACACTGAGACTTGAAGCCAGCATGCATGGCACTAAATGCCAGAGTATTGGGCTATTTATTACTTATGCAGTATGTTTCAGTTATTATTTGCCTTAACCCCTTTGTTTTTATAAAGTTAAATTAATCGGTATCTTCAGGTGTATGAATTTCTTTATGAATGTGCTTTGATATTTCCTGAGAACTAACCATGATGTGATTGGTAACTAACCCCAAGAGTCTATTAGCTATACAGTATACTTACTCAAATTTGTAATCAAGGTCTTTGAGGATCTATGAAAGCAAACTCAAATAGGTTAAGTATCCCAGTGTAATGATAAGAGACCGTTGATGCATGGATTCTAAGGAATCAGTAACATAAAAGTCTTTATTTATACCTAATATAGATATTACTTTATGACCCATTTTCAACACCACTTTTACATCACAAATAGTAAGCACCTTCCATGTGATCTAAATCCGATCCTTTAGTCTCAAATAAAACTCATCTCTATGTATTTAGTTATCTTTTAATGACATAGAATACCCTTTTTAACATTACTGAAGCTATGGTAATGGTAAAAGTATATGTATAGACTTTAAAAAATGTGTTTAAGTCTATGGGTAAAATTTTAGAAGTCGTTGTTCGAAAGAAAATAGCCTTTAGTGGCTATACTGTCTGGCATTTTTAGTAAACATTTAGAGAATAACTACTATATGATAAGGCTTGAAAAACATTTATAACTTATATAATTATGAATCCCGTTTTAAAGTTCTCAAAACTTTATAATTAGATGGAAGTCTTTCTACTTATCTCTAGTTTAATAATGCTTTTAGTTCACAAAACACTTCTTTTAAGAACTACAAGGTTGCAACTGCATTCATAGAAGTACAGTGACCTGATGGAATGTCATGTAGAGATACTCTTCGTTGAATAGACATTATATATATACTGCCACTTGTAATCGTCGAGCACTGAATCAAGTAGACTGTTCTGCCTGAATTCTTATTTTTAGTAAAAAAAACGATTTACAGGGATTTCTAAACATGGAATGATTTACCAGCGAGTAGATATACTACCAGCATTATTCAGTCACCAAACTCAAATTGACGTTAAAGATCTGTACTCCCGGTATTATCAATTTATTTTATTATCACTAAACGTGTACACCTCCATTAGAGCTCTCTATTCATAAACAACTTACTTCTATTGAGTACAGTAACTTCATGAAAACGCTGTCTCCTTTTCAAATATGTCTTTTATGGCGATCAATAAATTGTGGATAAACACTAATTCTCCTTTAAGCTTTTATTGAATAAAATGACATTCTTTTCAATGAAACTTCATCATCATCATCATCATTATCAACATAGGACCAGGCATTACTGCGTAACAGTCCGAGTTGCCACACCTCATATCAGCACATCAAGTAAAAAGGTAGTGAGGTGAAGGATGAAGATAAGTGAATGCAGTCAAAAGAAATATAAAGTACGAGAAGAAAGGAAAGAGGAGTGACAAAATGGTGAGATTCGGTATAGCGTCGTTAGGATGAGGATAATGTGTGTATACATCTGCGCCACTGACATCGGTTCTGAGCCATATCACCTAGGGTCTCCAACTACTGGTTCCTCCTGTCCCGTGGACCCCAACCACCTAGTCTGCATCGTCCTACATGGCTTAAACCAACAGTCAGAGACTTCATACATTGGTGCCATGTTTTAGTCTGGCCACCTCGGGCCTTTTTCCAGCCTAAACCCACCTCAGCCAACATTGTGTGAAGAGGCAATCGGTGACTAGGCATACGTAGTACGTGTCCCAACCATCTCAGTCGATGAAGGTTCACAACCTGGTCGACTGACTTACCTCTTCTCCCTAAAACTCTACACCTAACTTCTGCATTACTCACATGGTGACACCACGGAGTACGTCCTATACTACGAAGGCAACGGTGGTCAAATACCTGTAACCTTCCCATGTCTTCCACTTTCAATGGCCATGTTTCACAGCCATACAGTAGAACAGAGCGGACTGCTGTGCAGTACACGCGATCCTTAATAGACAAACGAATATCACGGTGGCGCCATAGGTGGCGCAAATTGGCAAAAGCCAATCGAGCCTTTTGTATCCGTGCAGAAATCTCATCGGCAACTAACCCACCAATGTTGATCTTATTTCCTAGGTAAGTGAAGTGGTCAACACACTCAACCACTTCACTCTCTATTGTTAACCGCGGTGGGGCACCGCTGAAGACCAGTCCTGGAGCAAAAATTTGCATTTGGGTGGTGAAAACCGCATCCCAAACATCCTCAAATTCCCACTCAAAGTGTTCAGAAGACTCTGCATCTTGTCAGCGTCTTCACCTAACAGGACAATGAAACTTCTAACGCTATAATATTCATCTTGGCTAATAGCAGTGGAATCCAGAATGCCCATTTTGTCCTTTGTCGGACTCGTAACCTGGAAGCACCTGTACCCCAGTCAGTAATATCATTGTTACTGGGGTTGGCGTACATTCCGGTGACCAATCCTGAATAGTACGAATCTCAGGTCCTAGATTCCGCTGCTAGGCACCAAGATGAATACAGCATTACCAATAATATTAGTGTAAAAGCATGCGCATAGGAGCCCATCTGCAAACAGAGGTCGAGTGGTTCAAAACAGTAGCAAACGAACCGGAAACCGAAACGAATCATTTCAGATACCACAGCGTTATTCATCAGAGGAGTAAGCCATGATAATCAATCTCTGTAAGACGGGTATGTTATGATCTAGATATTATACCTTGACATTTCCAGTCGTTGATTGGACCAAATTAGTCAACTGGTACCGGTATATGGGCTCTTATGCAGATGCCTCGATTTTGCCGCTATTTCTAATTTGGTGCAATCAACGACGGCGAATTGCCAGATATAGTATCTAAGCTATTTTCATAACAGTCTGCCATAAGAAGATATTATCTAAGCAAGCATGTAGGTTGGGAAGAATGAACGAACCTTTCACTTTAACTTAAAAATCGTCACTACTGTAAGTCATCAGCCTTCCTTTAAAGCGAATGGAAGAATTAGGAGACAGGTATGTGTAAGAATTCAGTAACTAATAGTTTGTGGCTTTTTAGCAGACTTGCGAAATCTTGTTGCTGTCCTTGTATGTCACTTATAAGTATTCCTTCAGTTGGTTCCAAAGCTAAGGTTTTCTGAAAGAACATCGATAGAAGTTGTCAATAAGAAGCAAGTGTATAATCATCTGGTGATTTGTGAAGATATCTCCCACAAAACGTTATCCATTGGAAAAGGAAAAACAAAGAATGAATATATTCACCATGAATTCCAAATAAGTTAGGTTAAAAAAAAAACTAAAACTATGATCATCTGAAGAGTCAACCATAAGCTTTTATTTTGGAAGACTCTTCAGTTTATATATTTTTTATAAAAATATCCCAAGTCTAAAGTGAAAAAACTAGCTGTGTAGTAAATAAGAGTGACAAAATAACTGCATACATCACACAATATGCTCTTAGAGTGGTCTTCTTCATCTAGATATAGAATATTTTATTAGCCATTTTTCTGAATATTGCTTTGTGCATAAGTAAAAGTATTGTTTTGATAAAACAATATATACACTGCATTTTTCTGCTAGCCTTTCATCAAGACCCACTGCTTATGGTTTAAGATGAATCATACTATTATTAGTGTTGTTTATGCCACACATGATGTTTAGGACAAAAACAGCAAAGGCATTCAACAGGAAGTAAATTAATCAAACAGACGCCCAGCCTACATCTAATCGTTACATCTATTAAGGGTGAATTTGTCATCAAATAAGAAAGAAATATTTCTCTTATCGCTTAAACGACAGAATCCGTAAACATAAGCAAAACGACTATAAGCTGGGTAATTATAGTGTGAAAACAAATTATTGTATGTCTGTACTAAAAATAAAAGCTGACAGCTCTTCAAACAAACACTCTGGCTACCTACTTTGTCCCACATACACATACATAATGCCTGAAAATGACAAAGATACAATGCCAGAGAAACAACTGAAAACAACTAACCTTTTCATGCCCCCCCCCAGAATGATTTCAGGTTCTTTGTTTAATATGAATTTCTTTCATATGATAAAGGCAATCACTTCAGTCAGATAAAGTGTGCACTTTTCTTAACAGTGATGGATAGTGGCTGGCAGTGGGTCCAAATCTAAACTGGAACAACATAACTCATTAAGAAGCAGGTACGTCGAGCTGACAAGTCCCAAAGAGTATGAAACACACATCCTGGATTCCACTCCTAGCCACCACCTATCTTTAATAATAAAAAACTAATAATGCTGACAGTATCGAGGCCTCCTCACTGGAGTCAGTATTTCAATAAAGGTTGATTAATTCGGTTCAATCAGCAACGGAGATTCATTAATTATGACATCAGTAAAAAGCGTATACAAGTCCGTATTAGATTCTGATTACTTGATGTGTCAAAAGGAGATACACTGTTATTACGGCCAGTTAATCAACAGATTTGACTACGAATCCAGTGAAGTTCCCCTACACATGCTTAACTCTTGCTGGCAACGTGACGCTTTATTCAGCAAAAAATACTGTATATATACTGTCTACTATATCTGATAAATAAATCTAATCTGGAATTACATCCTACCACTGCACCAGTTTTATACTTAAATTAACGAAGAGTAGAAATTTTGCATATTGTAAGAGAAAGATGTTTAAGCAATAATTGTTTAAAATTTTACCGTAATATTGCGTGTTGGGGCAAGTATACTAAAATGCTATCTAGTTTTTTCCTGTTGAAAATATCTTCAGAAAAGATGCCGACCTCTCAAGAGGAATGTTTTGTTTAGATTAGTGTTGCGTTTCCCCACCAATCACTTCTTAGCAGCTTAAGAATTGTAAATGTATTAATGGAACGGCGTATATACAAAAACTTAATGCAGTAGTATGGAAGGTTGATTATGCCTCAGTAATCAGCTGCACAAGATTATAAGCTATTTTATTTAACCTATCGTTTACTGAAACATTTACTCCGAAAAATGCTTTCTGAATGAGAAAAAAAATTCTTAAACCAATTTTAAATGTTATGATCAGTTGGCAAGTGACTTACAAATTGCGCCATCCATTTTGACATCCGTTACAGCTGAGTAGTATTTTCAACTATCCAGCTGTGTTCTCAACAGGGTTTTAGTTGCAAACTGCTTGGCCAAGATCATAAGGTATCATTTCTGATACACAAGTGTTTTGAACTGAGGAAATATACTAGTGAACAATATGAATATTCACGAACCACTCAAACTGATCTGTAGACTTCAGCAGCCAGATGAAAGTGATCTGAATATTGGACGATCATTTCTGCTCGTTTGGAGCTGAGCTCATCAGTGGTGTACCCGGACGAATTCAGTCCACAGAACTGAAGTGTTCAGACCAACTGATTGGATCAGCATAAGTGGTTCTTAACTACCTACGTTGTTTGGTAGTATATATCGTTAGTTCATTAAGCTTTTGTGTCAGAGATCATACCTCGGGATCTCAGCTGTAAGGTTTCTAAAGGAAAGCTGGCTGACACTACAGTTGGGTGGTTGAAAAACTACTCAGCTATACGAAATGTCAACATGAACCTTGCGATTTGTAAATCATTTGCAAATTGATCGTCCCATCTCAAGTATACTGCTCCATCCAGCTATGGTACTCCAACTTCGCTGGCCCGAACAAATCGGCTCCGCAAGCTGAATTCATTTGGGTACAACGTTGGTGAGCTTGCCTCTAAATGAGCAAAACAGCTGTCTAGTGTTCAGATCATTTTCATCTGGTTAGCAAAATCTACAGATGAATGTGACTGATGCCTAACTACTCATGTTGTGTGGTAGCATATTTCGCAAGTTCAAATATTTTCGACAGTTTCCATAGAATAGTTTTAAAATTACGTGTAGTAAACTTCAGACAAGTCATTAAAATTAAATAATATTTGCACAAGTTATAATGTATTAAAATAAAAGCTTTCATCCATTGATCATTGGACAGTAGCCAATTCCTAGTTATCTAGTCCAAACTGCTTACCGAATTCTGTCGATCATTTTGTAATATTTTCATGAAACTTGGAGACAGCATCATAGTATACTTTGGTTGATATTAGACAGTGGGATGCAGCCGATAAGAAGCTCTACTGGACCTGGATTTCGTACTTGTTGACACTCTTCAGTATGACGTATCTACAACCCTGAGACAACTGATATCTCCTTTGACATTGAAAAGCTTACCACCCAGTAATTCAGCCAGAGAAGTAACCACTAATATGATGGTTGATCGAGGTTAGAATTTTCGCAAAATAATTCACTTCCCTCTAGGATTCCCCCTTTTGATTAGTACCAACAGTCTAAATGAGGTAGGGTTTCTTGCCAACTGGATTCATATACCTCATATCAAAATATTTTCTTTGTTCTACTGCATATTATGTTCTGAGGTCTTCTTAGTGGATGATCAAAGCCAAAGTGTAGTGTTGTACTAGTTTACTAAAGATGAAATGTCATTCACAATTACATTGACAAATTTCAACAATACACGAAAGAAGACATTTGCAAACTAAAGTGCGTTCATTTTATTCTGCAAATGTCTTTGTTTTTGCATTGTTCAAATTAATATCATTTGATGGATGCCGATGAATTTTATTCTGATTGGGAAATCACCCCATTTTATTCACTGACCAATCAGATCCGCCTTTCATCCAAATATACTCGTCTATCTGAACATTCAATTCTGCTTTCACTCTAGATTTCAAATAGCTGAATGCTGCTCAACAAATGAACTAAAACATAATTCAGTTTGGAGGTTTGTGGGGTTTTATTCATTGATTTCAGGTTAGTATTCATTACACAGTGACATCAGCTGGGGGGACACTGGAAACCTAGGGGGACTTGACAGCTATTTCGTCCTAGTACGGGACTCCTCAGCAGTGTGCACCCACACCCCACCAGGGATCAAACGAAGAACCTTCAGGTTCCACGGCCATCACATTACCATTGAGCCACTAGATCGGAATCCAACGGCCTATGGTGGGGTCATGGGTGGCCACTGATGAAGAGTCCCAAGCTACGACGAAACAACAGCCCAGTGATCCCAGGTTTCCAATATTTCTCCAGCTGATGTCAACTCGTGATGAATACCAACCTTAAATATAATCGTAAAACAGATCAGAAATGATGGGGCTATCTTCTCAGACGAAACAGCTGTTCAGTGTTTCGGGGTTTTCCATGGTTCTTCAACTGATTACAGATCTTAGAGACAATGTTAACTTTTTCCTAGTTCACCCTACTTCTTAATGTCATGAAAGAAATATTTGTATTGATTAATCCCTAATGTGATCTTTCATTTTTGTATTTGTGATTTTTATGAAACATTTGGTTACCATTTCGTCATATATGGAAATCCATTTAGAAACCTACCACAGACTTGGCTAATTTTATCTATATCCACTATTGTAACCACTTATCTGCATTTGTCTAACCGTATTGTTTCCCTCAATTATTTACAATATACATACTCCTACTGTTCCATACATTATCCGTTCATTTCTATTACATATACTTATAGTGTATGTATGTGTGTCCACTTATAATTTTGATTAACTTATCCTAGATAAAAATACACAGCTTTGTTATTCATATTTATCTCAGTGTGCACGTTATATTATTATTTCAAGGTGAATGAGGAATGTGAACGAAAATGTGTGCACAACCGTGAATAAAGTGACTTTTAAAGGATCCACTCCATTTCACTTCATATTTTGTTTCATTTTTAGAAAAATATGTGGTATCCATAGGCGACTAATCTCCAATCCTGTATTTAAAAGTAACAATTAATGGAATGTATACAAACAGATGTAACTGAGACAAAAAGGAAAAAAAAATTCTTTTTTCACAACAGTATACGCTTGCACAAAAGCACCACCATATACACAAAGATTTATGATAAGTAGAGTGGGAGAATGACGGGTTGGGAAGTAGGATGAGAAAACCAGTACACCAGTTTACAATCCTTTAACTTTGGAATCTAATTAGTTTCCTATTTGCAAAAGTAAACGTTGTAACACTTATCTCCTTAGCATGAACATGTTTGACGGCGTCACGTTGTTGAATACATATGTGTGTGTATGTGTTTGTATGTTCGGGTTTGTCAGTGTACACAAACTGATACAAACACCACAGTTGTTAACATCAGTTCATTTTGCCAAGTTATCAGAGTAAGTAAATGTGCAAAAACAACTGACTTATGTATTTAAATGGATATATTGATAGCCAGATACAAAGAAACACGGGTGTGTACTGCTGAGGAGTCGCATACTAGGACGAATCAGCTGTTCAGCCCTCTTTGATTTTCAGTGATTCTTCAACTGATATCAGTTCGTGATGACTACTACCTTAAGCAACCTGATCGTTGAATAACTAATTGTCTTATGAACTTAAAGGGGAATATAAAAAATAATCCTCTATAGATAGAAAATGAATGCGATCGGAGAGAAGGCACACTGTTGACAATTCCCCCAGTAACACCAATGACACAAATAACGGAGACTATAATTAGAAGAAAGGATAAGTTGCTGTTGTCGTTCAACACTTTCGACAACATTGAAAAATCTTACTTGGAGTTTAGACAAAAACGTGTCTAAGGGTGAGAATATAAAAACGCCTACATTGTTTATTTACTTATGACAGTGTTTGAAAAAGGTTAATATTTAGCCGAAATTTATTTATTTATTGCTTTCATTTTCACTATTTTTGTTGCCAAGCCATTTAATTGGTTTTCAAAACAATCGATAAGGTCTTTTTATTTAAATTCTCTCTACACTAACAATTGACAATAAAATGATTATTAACGATGAATCCTTTGTCATGATGATAAATTATAATCAAATTTCAAATATATTTCATTTGTCTTGTTGATAAAATGAATGAACTGAAAATCTCATGAAAAATTGTAGTTTTTGCTGAAGTTTAGTTTGAGAGTAATTGTCACAATTATCAGAGATGGTGAGCTTTCCCAGGTGTTATGAACCTTAAGCTTTCAAAATTTTTCTCCTTTCACATAAATATTTAATGAAAGCTGGACAGTAGGTGACTAACTGAACATATTCACGTTTAGATAGGAATATGAATACTACGTGAGTACTGAAATATACATTAATCATCGTGAAAACCGCTACTTTTCTAATTACACTGCTGATCATAATCATGGTGATATTTTGTCATGAAACAAAGATGTAATACTGATATATCTTATTTATTTTTGAGATGAATGGGGATTTTTAATTTACTAGTAGTATTCATCATGGACTGACTGATATCAGTTGGGGAACCATTGAAAATCTAGGAGCACTGGATAGCTGTTTCGTCCTAGTATGGGACTCCTCAGCAGTAGGCACCACCGATCCGGCTAGGGGTGGAACTCAGGACCTTCAGGTTTCATGGCGAACGCCTTAACCATTCAGCCACTGGGTCGGTTTCCAGTGGTTCACAATCTCCAACTTCTGTTAATTCACGGCATAGCGTACTGCTGAGGAGTCCCATACTAGGACAAAACAGCTGTCCAGTGCTCCCAGATTTGCAATGGTTCTCCAACTGATGTCAGTGCATGATATATCTTGTGTTATCGCAATTTAATTCTAGAAGATTCATCACACTGTTATAGACATATAAGACTATAAACATTCTTGTCTGAATGTAACAAAAGTTCTTAAATCCTGAGAAATCATATCTTAGCTAACTGACTGGCTTGTAAAGATATTGTGTAAGAAGTAGGTCATAAAGCATAACACATATGAGAATATACCTTGGCTTGGCCCAGCATCATGTATGGGGCAGTGCCTGAGATTGCTGATCATTAGTTTTGTTCCTCTGACACTTGTAATTTCCCGTTGATGCACTGGGTTGAACTGGTCGATCTCCTTTGACAGATGGGCTGTTGTAGGGATTTCTGAATACTGCTTCATTACTCAGAGTGTCAGTGTCTTTTAGGTGGCTAGTAGTGGAATCTAGGATGCACGTTTCTTCCTATTTAAGAGAGAAGTATTTAAGAGAAGTATCAAAACAACAACTGATACTCGTTGCGCAACAGGTGGTTGTCGTCCCCAGTTTTTCAGTAGATAACGCTTTAGCATTTGAAGCAATAGGTACCAGTTTCGAGTCTCAGTGGAAACAACACTCCCTGCAGTGCAGGTGCATTCAGCCGACCGGTCTGGAATAAGAGAAACATGCTTCCTGGATTCTACTGCTAAGCACCAAGCGAACATCAAGACTAGCGTTTCCGTCTACTTTCTACTAGCACCTCTTTTATTATTTCTTTCATTTAACCAAAGAATAATTTTTATATCTGCTGTTGTCAAGATCTGTCCAAATAAACTGCTTACGATAACACACTACCCAGTAAAGTTTGTTTATCTGGAGAAAGGTGAACATATGTACAGACCACAATGCATACCAATGAATAATTCAGTAAGACAGGTTCACCAGTTGAAATACTTGTGGTAAATGGAAGAAGCGAAAAAACCTCTGACTTATCAAGAAATAACTTTTAGGCTGTTTGCGGGTATTTATTTATTGATTTTGAGCTGGTATTCATTGTAGACTGATAACAGTGATGAATACCAACCTGAAATCAACAAACAAATCCCCACAAACCTCAAAACTGAGTTAACCTAGTGCTCATTAGTGACTTAATTCGTGATGAGAATCCTGAAGTTCTACAGAGAAGTCGTGACCAGTAGAGCCAAGCAAGCTGAAATTAAAGCCATTTACTGAACTATGGAATCAAATGGAGGTCAGGCTTTATCGTGAACTGACAGAATTAGAAAATGTGGACTTCTGAATTCAGACCCAATGACTTAATGATAACATGCTGCACACAGGATATGGAGGTCTTGGCTCCGCTCCCTGTTGGGGTCGTAGATGCACAGTTCTTAGAAGTCTCATAGTGGGACGAAACAGCTGCTCAGTACTCCCAAGTTTCCAGTGATTCTCTAGCCGATATCAGTTAGTAATGAATACTAACCTGAGATGAATTTTCGCGAGGAGATGCACTAATCGACTTCAAGTTAGAAAACAACATGCTCTGGCTAGCTGATAAAGTTAATTAACCTTAGAGCCTTTTTCATATTCCAACATAATGATAGGATAATGATGGTGAGATTATCTGAGCACAATGCAGCAATTTGTGTCTATCTAAAATAGAACGTTGTATGATGCTATAAGATGCCTAAGATGTCAGGAATGGATTCACAAGTTTTGAATTAAATATTTCCAATGCCTTACTTTAATTAAATCCTAAGAATGACATTGGTTAGGTAGATAAACAGAATTTATGATCGAATTAAAAGAGAAAGGCGGTAGTGTTCAACTTTCAATATTCACTGTGATTACATCAACTTATAATCAACACTATCTGTCAATGCAAACTTTAAAAATTTATCAGAAAAACTACAAGTAATATGAACAAAGATTCACTGAATTTTCCTGTTAATTTAGATTCTTAAACGAAAACCATACTATATTTAAACTTTAAGCCTATGTTTTATATGAACAGATACTTACAATTTTTCTGTATACAATGGAATATTTGAAGGAATAGATGTCAGGCGACTACTTTTACACTCCACCTCAGCAAAATTACATTTACATTCAGTTGGACATGTGAAATTTGCATAATTATAGGCTTTAGCAAATCTTGTTTGAATTTTATCATTATTATTATTATTATTATTATTACTATTTCTGTGGAAAGGATATCTTTGTGGACGTTGACGCTTCAACTGAAGGGTTTGTCGACTGCTTTCTCGTCTAAATTTTGGTTTATTATGATTATTTATGGTAAGAAATGAAGTAGTCTTTTGTGCAGGCACCCTGTCATTTGTTTTCGGTTGGAGAAAATGCAATAGACTAATGTGTTTTGGTAAAGCCGCCCAAATTTTGTTTTTTGATTTAGATGAAGTCAATAATTCATTATGATTATTGTTATTATTATCATTATTTTTATCATGAATATTAGTTGTAGTAGTATTCCAGTAAACATCAGCTGGTGAGATGGTGAAAGTGTCATCAACTGTTTTTTGCTCTGATAAAATTAATCCTGTAGTAAACAGATGGGTTGAAATTATCTGTAGATCAAAAGCCAGTCCAAAAGTAACTATGATTACTAATAACATACCATTAGGAATATTCCAAGTGAAAAAATGCATTTCATATACCTAGGTAATGTGTGGAATTTTTTGATTTACATAAAATTTTTCAGTGAAATATTTCTTCGTTGTTTCACGTATTGAAGCATTTGAATCTGTTACTGAGTACGTTTGCAATGAGAATATACATTGTCATCCAATATTTGCGCTAATGACGTACATTGCATTAATGTGTTACAACTAATTTTTACATTTTTCCATAAGAAATCAGTAGAGTATTAGAATCGTGCTGGTGATTGGTTAATTTATTTGAAATGATGTTAGTCAAGCTAACCAATCAGAAGTGAATAAACAAATGATTGGTTAGTCATCTATTTTATGCCTTCATACCAATATCATTTGGATGATTGAAGATGAAATATATGAATCGCAGGCGAATTCTAACCAGCGATCACCAGGTTTGTGGTCCGGTGCTCTACCTACTGACCTACAAGCCCCAACTGCTGGCCAAATTTTTATTTCACTTCAGTTACCAAAAGTTTGCCCGACTATCATGTAAATTCGTGAAGCGTTACTGCCGCTTCATCGTACTCACACTGGCTACCCAGTTAGGAATTCTCATCCTAATTAAATAGGCTAATTATGTGAAAAAATCGCCGTTCAATACTATTAGTGTATGAAACCCCCAGGAAAAATCATTCCATGTATAATTTTTTTCCAGTACGTAGTAAAATACAAGACTACAAGGTACTGAGTTCCATAAACAGAAAATTAACTTTTAAGAATTCTTCTGATAAAATGTACTACTGAACAGCCTTAGTAAATAAAAACCACTCACTAATGATCTGTAGATTTCGCCAGTAATTCAGCTAATCAGATTTGGGTGATCTGAACAATTCATCTCAACCAGCTGGTGCTTAGATCACGCTGATCTACAGATAAATATGATTCCTTCCTAAGTACTTATTTTGTTCAGTAGTATGTTTCATCAGTTCATGACACTTTCATGTCAGAGATCACACCTTGTGATCTTTGCTGCAGAATGGTTTTTTAATGGAAACTCTGTTGGCACTACAGTTGGTCAGTTGAGAAACTACTAACCTGTGATAAATGTTAGCGTGGACTATGCGATTTGTAAATCATTTGCAAACTGGTCATTTTGTTTAAAGAATTCTTTTACAATAACAATAGAGATTAATATTAGAGTAGAATTTAGACATTGTGGTCGACTGTAATTCTGATGGACAGACTAGAATGGATCCAACAGAGATATTATCATAAAGAACTGTAGAAGATTCAGGGACAGTAAAAGAAAGTTCTAGCCTCTTCCTTCTACCCTTTATTAGATAAATTCCGCACATCTTCAGTAACTTGATGAAACGAGAGTTTGCCAGGCTGTTAGTTGTAACAGATATATTTATAGACAACTAGAAAGGTATTACCACAGAGGAGAAGCTGTGGTCTATGCAACGAAGCTCTCAGGAAAATCTTGTTTTGACTTTCTAAGTATGCTGAGATCATAATAAAACATACTTTTTATAGCATTCAACCCTACTCGTAAGGTGTGGTGAAGATATATGGATGAGACATTGTCGAAGGTGAAACACACTGACACATTTTTACTCACATAAACTCAATAGTTGGTGCATTCTAGTTTACACAAGAACTAGAATATATTGAAAGAGAACTAGCTATGCCGGATGACAAAATCAAACGACAGTAAAGCTGATGTTTAGAAAATGGTATCTGCAGAAAGCTTTAACAATTCAATCGGCACTCCGACCTTAGGTAATCTCATTCGATGTCGCTTGTGACAAGCTTGGTTAAATACTTAAGTAACAAGGTACAAAGACTGGCGGGAAATTTATGTCATGAAATGCAACAAGTAAAGGATCTATAATCACTGTACACCTTGCTCTGTGAGTTAATTCATAGACACCTCATAGAGTAGTGGAAAAATTCCTCGGATAAGACAACTCCAGTCGCAAACAGCACTATTAATAAAACTATAGAGAAGGATTTTTTTAACCACTGTGTTATTACCACATGAACAAGAGACATCACGAGTTCTACGTGGGATTCTTAATAATAGAGAGACGCTTTAAACTAAAAACTGAATTACAGACAAAATTTGTCAGCTTAAGGATCCCATTAAGCCAATCAAACAAAACAACTACTCTACTAAATTCTATGTAATGCCTCTGATGTCAGATACATTGGTCACACAGGCCAAACTAGGTCAATTAAGTTGGCAGAGCGTAGGGTCTTAGCTGATTGACGAACAGCAGACACTAATAGGATAAGGAATCTAGAAACAAGTTCCGCCATAACTCTACATGCAATAAGATGGAATAGGGTAATGTGTGTTGCAAAACTTCGCTAGTATGAAATTTATTCATCTTTTCCACTTTCTTCTCTAAACAAGCTTGTCAAAGCAGAACAAATTACAAGAGTAACAGTGAATGAAATACAGTAGATCTGATCTTCCATATTTCCATAGCAGATCAAAAATGCATAATTATAACATTCCTTTACAACCAACTGTCCCCCTCTTAGGGACTCCAGCACGAAACCTGTTGAAAGAACTTCATGGAAAACTGAATCATGGGCCACTCTTTCAAATCTACAACACGCTTTCATAATCATATCAGGAATATTCATTCTGAAAGCAACAAGAAGATGGTGTCCTTGGACGTAACGGCTTTACGCATTTCAACTGAACTAAAATTAGCTAAGGATAGAGTCTTTCTTCTCCTTCCCAGTGATACACAGCTCATACAAATATAATATTCAGGTTTGACAGAGTTAGTCGACTTACGCCTTGCAACATATTTCCAATCCAATGACAAGCTTTTTCGACAGACAAAACAACAGCAATGAATGCGACTGCCTAGATTGAAACCGATCATACAGCCAGTTGTGTAAAGATTGGAAACTGTTTTCTTATCGTTGACAAAACTGAAGTTTTCGACCCTGTTTTACATAAGACATCTATCATCGCTAAAATAAATGAAATGAAAAAACACTTGAAAACTAGTCAACAAAGGTCTTGACGATATCAAATTAGCAATCGAAGAGGAAGTGATGAGACAGAAAACGTGCAGTTCTAGATGTCCTGACCATCAGGACCAATTTGGGAAAATTGGAAACTCAAGCATACAGCAAGCCAACCCACAGTGATTCGATCCCCAACTGCGGTAAAATAATCCAATAAGATGCTAAATCAGTTAGGTAAAAACACTTTTCGAAAAGGCAAAAACACTGTATTATATTAATCTTACAGAGAAAAGAAGAAAATTATTTCATAACCATCTTTCAGATAGAAGTTAACCGCATTACTTCCTTAAAACATGTTTGTCGAACTTGCCAACTGCCAAACAGTCGCTCCTGGAAACTAGTAGACGAATTGCCTCGCCTTACATAAAGAAAGCCTCCTAGATAGCAACTAGACTCTTGAAGCCTTGTGGAACTCCCATAGACTTCAGACCAACAAAGTGTATTCACTGTATGTTATACAGGCCAAAAATACACAATAGCAAAAGAAGACAAGTCTAGTGTTATCCAAAAGGTGAACAAGAGAAACCACGGAAAACATTCTGTGGGACAGAATGGTTTCCTTCTTTATGTCGGTCCGAATGAACATATTCTACTGGTGAAGCGTCAGCATGCATCTTTGTTCATATCAGTGCATATAAAGATAAATGGTGACATGAAGTTGACTAGTAAATATATATATATGTTATTGTACAGCTTGAGAATGATATCGCTGAAAGGAGTAACTCTTCACTAAAGCGATGAAATTGAAAGCAAATAACGATTCCGCGCCTATGGCTTCTAAAATTTTTTTCATGAGCTTACAGTTCATCGGAGACACATTAGCAGAGATATTAAGAAACCGTCTGACATGCTCATTGAGAAAGGCGTTCTATGCTGCCAAACTCAAACTAACTTTCTCCACGTACCCAATGCTTCGATTATGTGCAAAGGATAAGGTAGCTCCCTTGGCCACCTCGATGAGTGATACTTCAGTGAGTTATGATCTTCCCATTGAGAATTAAACCCAGTATCCATCAATTCGAACACCACAGCTTTATTAACTGGGGCATGTG
This sequence comes from Heterobilharzia americana, assembly GCA_944470555.2. Taxonomy (NCBI): domain Eukaryota; kingdom Metazoa; phylum Platyhelminthes; class Trematoda; order Strigeidida; family Schistosomatidae; genus Heterobilharzia; species Heterobilharzia americana. The sequence continues at coordinate 16,119,219 of OX104129.1, forward strand.
AGTCACCTCACACATCCAGCTGACGAGTCCTAAGGAGGCATTTCTTATTTATTTATTGGTTTGATAAAAACTGGACAGATTTCTTCCTGCAAACGATATTACTATATTGATTTTGTTGATATTTTGCAATGTTATTGATTTGTAGACAAAAAATTACCTAGATTATTTCTTTTTTCTAGCCTAAATGGTGTATAAAATTCCATGTCAAGAAATATACGCGCTTTCCGAACCTTTTCCCTTAAAATAGCTTGTACCACTTTTTTCCCGCTATTTGCACATGATTTTCTTGTACAGCTAACGCATAAATTACGCATTAAATCCTTACAAAGACATTACTTTGTTTATTTTCCCAACTGAATCATAGATTAGAATTTCTTAGGCACAATAATACTTTTGTATTTCGGATTTCCCGTTTCCAACAAGAGACACAACTCCAAACTGATTGGTTGGTAATCGCATTTCAGAAAAAATGACTGTACGAAGAGGAGTGGACAAGGAGACTAAGTACACGTCTTTGAGTTCATTTATACATCTTCGATGTTTTAATTTTTGATTATTTCTCTGAAGAAGTTCTGATCAGACTTCCATATGAAAGGGCAGAATTATTTTATTTCAAATAGGCTGTGACTTACACAAATATAAACGAAATCTAACACCAACCTTTTACTCACTATGTAGTGAGAACTGCCTATAAGAATGTATATGGCGACATGGGAAGTGATACCAACAGACATGTGAGGAATCAGGCAAAAGGAACATAAAATATATCATGACAATATGAAGCGTAAAAAAGTGAGCACAATATCATGCGGAATAAAAGCTAATTTGCAAAGGGACAAATTCTTGCTTCCTATGGAAATTTCATCAATACTAGCCATATTTTGTCATTAAACAATTTAGACTGTACGACGAACTTCTACAAATACTGAATATCTGAAATACTTTTTGGTTAAACCTTGGTCATAGTTCATATAAGTGAGTACCTGTAGTTTGCAAATAAGTGTTTTAAACTATTCAAAGTTTCTGGACTCATTCAGAATATAATATATTGATAAAAAACTTCAAAATGCAGATGAATAAGAAATTTTATCTAGGTGTAGGGTGCGACATTCACAAAACCACAGCTATAAAACTTGTAAAACACTTCCCATAGTCTAGTGGGCAATATTCTAGAAGTGCTCATTCTTCGTGCGTTTCGATGAATAAAGAGGATAGTATCAAAAGGTAATCAGTATGAAAAACGCTTGTTCCCGCTGTAAAACTTCTTAATCAAGCTATCTGGAACCGTATTTAGTACTTGGAGATAAGTCACGTTTGGTCCTGAGTGAACCTATATACAAAGCTGTACAAGGCATTAAAAGGCCAGGGTCAGCCGTTGAGAAGGAACTTATTCCGAACTGGGAATAGTAATATGAGTATTAAATTTGTGCACTGTGGCAGAATGTAATTCTATACTAGATTTGTTTTTCTGATATGGCATATGGTGATGCAATACAATTTACTTGATGACGTTAAAAGCAATAATTATGGAGGAAACGCTTAGTTATGATATTCTTTGGTGGTGCTTTGTTGTCAAGGCTGAAGGGTTTAACCATGAAGCGTACATTGTCATCTTAGACAACATACTAAGGAGTTTCAACTATGTATGTGATTTAACAGAGAGTTCAGTAATAATATGAACACGAACAAAAGATTACGTAAGAAGACTAACAAGTAGGTTACTTGATGATAACTAACAGACAAATTATGTAGTGATACAACGAGTTGAACTCAGTTAAGAGAACGATCATCAAACTTCTGTACAAATAGAAGTTCCAGTCAGGTCCATGTTACCTTTAATTGTGTCTACAAGTTTATATGCGTCTCCAGTAGCAGTTTCATCTACAGAGCAGAGAGAAGGACATAACACAAAATCAAGATGAAAATTCTTTACTCCATTTTAAAAAGTTACCACTTCAGAAAGATGTTTCAAGATCTTCTTGAGAACCTTATCTGCCTTATCAATAAACATAAGCATGGTGAGGTTTGGTTTCATCCAATCAACATAATCAATACTCTACATCTCAGTAACCAGCTCACAAGATAAAAAGTTAACCATCTAAATACCCTAGAAGCCTAATATATTTTCTACTCTACAGAATGATTATGTTTACGGCTGTTTTCATCCGATAGTTCACTGTCGATCACCCACACATAATCTAGCCAAATGGTTGGCAAAGCTCTTGAATCTTGTCAGAAGCCATTTATGTAAGTCCTCATTGAAAGATACATTTGACATTATTGACTGTTTAAATGATATTAATATCAAGGATAAGACTATGTACTCGTTTGATGTAAATTCTTTATTTACTAATGTACCTCTAGTAAAAACAATTGATATTTTATGTGACTATATTTCCTCTAACAGTCTTATATTCCAAGTTGTTATTCATCGAAGACTGACATCAGTTGAAGGAACAAAGGAAACCTGGGAGCACTGGACAGCTGTTTCGTCCAACTAGTATGGGACTCCTCAGCAGTGCGCACTCACGACCCCACCAGCAGGGATCGAACCCGCCACATTCAGGCTCCGCGACCAGCGCGTTACCATTGAGCCACTGGGTCAGAATCCAATGCTCCATATTTCCAACTTCTGTTAGCTCACGATATAGCGCAAACCGCCACCCAATGTCATCGTTGAGTATTTGTCCTCACGACCATCAGGCTTTGACTCCACCGGTCACGACTTGTCATTGGAACTTCGGGAATACTTCTCGAAGCTAGTCACCAACGAGCACTATATTATTAGTCCCTTGGGTTCCTAGTGGAACATAGGGCTTCAGTAGCACGCCTCCAGTGACCTCTGTTCTCTGAGATCTTTTGAACCTGGTCCCACGACAGCCCAGAAGCTCTCATTTCCTGCTCGCACGACCTCCTCCATGTCACCCTTGGACGTCCAACTCGTCGCTTCCCATGGGGATTCCACTCGAGGGCCTGACGCGTGATGTCCTCAGTCGGCCTTCTCAGTGCATGGCCAATCCATCTCCACTTCTTCCTGCATATTTGTTGCGTGATAGGTTCTTGGTTGGTTCGTTCCCAGAGTTCCTTGTTGCTTATTTTTTCTGGCCATCTGATCTTCAGCAGCGAGCGTAAGCAGTTGTTGATGAATGTCTGTAGTTTATTGGAAATACCTTTCGTGACGCGCCAAGTCTCTGAGCCATACAAGAGCACTGACTTGACGTTGGTGTTGAAAATCCGTATCTTGTTCCGCATGCTGAGTGCAGAAGATCTCCACACTGGTTTCAGGCTAATGAATGCCTGTCTTGCTTTTCCGATTCTGACTTTGACGTCCTCGTCCGTCCCGCCTGTAGTTGAAACAGTGCTTCCTAGATAAGTGAAGGAGGTTACTTCCTTTAAGTTTCTCCCGTTGACAGTGATTGGAGTTTGTTGTTGTTGTTGTTGATGGTGGTGGTGCGGTATCTTCATCACTTCTGTCTTCTCTATATTCACCTGAAGTCCCGTCTTCGCTGCCTCTTCTATCAACTTGTTAGTTTTTGCCTGCAGATCTTCAAGTTTATGTGACATTAGGCATAAGTCATCGGCGAAATCCAAGTCTTCTAGGTTCTTTTCCGTCGTCCAGTGTATCCCCCTCTTCTCGCTGCCTACTGTTTGCTGCATGATCCAGTCCACCACAATAAGGAATATCATGGGGGATAGTAGGCAACCTTGTTTCACTCCTGTCTTCACTTCAAAGGCATCACTGAGCTTCCCATTGTGGATTACTTGGCATGTGGCATCTTCATATAGTTGTTGAATGAGGCGGATAAAGGTTTGCGGCACTCCGTAGTAATGAAGCAGCTTCCAAATTACCTCTCGGTCGACGCTGTCAAAGGCCTTCTCAAAGTCGATGAAGTTGAGGTGGAGAGGTGATTGCCATTCTATGCTCTGTTCTATGATGATGCGAAGCGTTGCAATTTGGTCTGCACATGATTTGTACTTCCTGAAGCCTGCCTGTTCCGGTCGTAGTTTTGAATCCAGTGCATCCCTTAGCCTCTCCAGGATGATGCGGCTTAATATTTTACTTGGGGTGGACAGGAGAGTGATTCCGCGCCAGTTCTTGCAAGCACTGAGGTCTCCCTTCTTCGGCAGTTTGACAAGGTAACCCTTCTTCCAATCGTCAGGTACCTTCTCTTCCTTCCACACCTTCTGCAATAGTGGTGTGAGCATGGCCGCTGTTGTCTCTGCATCTGTTTTCAGTGCTTCTGGCGGTATTCCATCTGGTCCTGCTGCTTTCCCACATTTCAGTAGCTTTATGGCGTTCAGGACTTCCATTTTCGTTGGGGGATTATTGTTCACTTGTAGTTCAGCGGCTGCAGGTGGTATTTCTGGACGAAGTGCAGGTGGTGGTCGATTCAAGAGCTTCTTGAAGTGGTCGGCCCATCGTTTCCTCTGTTTCTCTTCTTTTGTAATTAAATTTCCTTCTTCATCTTTTATTGGTTTCATCTGTGTTGGTCTCTTCCCTGATAGCAACCTGGTTATTTGATACAATGTCGTCAGGTCTCTCTTACCTGCAGCCTGTTCTGCTTCACTTGCCAGTGTTTCGTAGAAGTGTCTTTTGTCGTTGCGTGCACTCTTCTTCACTTCTTTGTCCAGTGTTTTATACATTGTGCTCAGTTCCTCTTGTCGTTGAGCATCCTTGCACTGGTTTATCTTCCGCTTCACCATCCTCCTCTCCTCTATCAGCTTCCAGGTATCCGTCGAGATCCATTCCTTGTCTTCCACCTTCTTCCTTCCTAATACTGTTGTGCAGGTTTCTTTCCACATAGCTTTCAAAGACTTCCAATGTTCTTCCACACAGGTTTCTTCAGGGATGTTGCTCGATGTCTCCCATTTTGTCTTGATGGCTGCCTTGAAGATCTCCTTTGTAGTTTCATCCTTCAGTTTCCGAGTGTTGTACTTGAATTGAGGTCTATCACCAGCTTCCTTGAAGGCTTTTAACTTGATTTGGAAGGTTCCTTGCACTAGGTAGTGGTCTGAACCTACATCTGCTCCTCTTCTTGACCTCGTGTTAAGTAGACTGCGTCTCCATTTTCTTGAGATTGAGATAAAGTCGATTTGATTTTTAGTGTGTCCATCTGGTGAAATCCATGTCGCTTTGTGGATATCTTTGTGCCTGAACACACTGCCTCCAATCACCAAATCGTTGAATGCGCAGAATTCTGCAAACAATTCTCCATTCTCATTCATTTCACCTAGTGCCTCTCGACCCATGGTTAGTTCTCTTCCCGTGTTGTCCCCTCCCAGTTTGGCATTCATGTCGCCCATCAGAATTTTGATATCGCCAACTGACGTCTTGTCCAGTGTTGATTGAAGTTGTCTGTAGAAATCCTCCTTTTTCTCTTGCTCTGCATTATTTGTAGGTGCATAACATTGTATGATTGTGACCTTTCTTCCTTTTGAGTTGAATCTTGCTGTCATGATCCTGGAGGAGATTGGTTCCCACTGCATGAGAGCCTTCGATGCTCTTGAGGACATCATGATAGCCACTCCCTCAGTGTGCTCGTGGTTGGCGTCTGGGTGACCGGAGTAGATTATTGATTCTCCAGTTGACAGTTTGGAGAGTCCACTCCCATTCCATCTGCTTTCGCAAATCCCAAGCACTTCGATGTTATACCTTCTCATCTCCCTTGCAATCTGGGCTGCCTTACTGGGTTCAAACATCGTGCGGACATTCCATGTCCCCACGTTTACTTTCGCTTTCATCGAGAGAAGACACATCGGCCAATTGGCTTCCCGAAGGCTTTCACCAACTGGCGTCATTTCGCCTCTCCGATTCCAGCGGGGAATAAGTTTGTTTTCATTTTTTATATTTTGTTTGTGCTTTGAAGTTTCTTTAGCGGTTAGATTTGTTTTACGGGGTAGGGTTGCTAGCCCTATGCCCAACCTTCCCTCTTTACCCGGGCTTAGGACCGGCTAGTAACTAGTAAACTAGTTAACCAGGCGAGGTTACCAACGAGCACTAGTTCAATTAAATTTTGAGGGGGTTGTGGAGATTTGGGAATATTTCAAGTTGTTATTCATCGAAGACTGACATCAGTTGGAGGAACAAAGGTGCTCCCAGTGCTCCCAGGTACAGTGTATAAAACACTACACTGGACAAAGAAGTAAAGGAGAGTGCACGCAAAGAAAAGAGAAACTTCTACGACACATTGGCAAGGGAAGCGGAACTTGGTGCTGGTAGGAGAGACCTGACAACATTGTGTCAAATAACCAGGTTACTATCCGGAAGAGATCAACGCAGATGAAACCGATAAAAGATGATGAAGGAAAAAATCTAAACACCAAAGAAGAGGAGAAAAGGAAACGATGGGTTGACCACTTCAAAAAGCTATTGAATCGACCACTACCTGCACTTCGTCCAGAAATACAACCTACAACCGCTGAACTACAAGTGAACATAAATTCTCCAACAAAAGTGGAAGTCCTGAACACCATAAAGCTACTGAGATGCGGGAAAGCAGCAGGATCAGATGATATCCCGCCAGAAGCACTGAGAGCAGACGCAGAAACAACAGCGAACATACTCACACCGCCATTGCAGTAGGCGTGGAAGGAAGAGTAGGTACCTGGCGACTGGAAGAAGGCTTATCTTTTCAAACTCCTGAAGAAGGGAGACATAAGTCTTTGCAAGAACCAGCGAAAGGGAACACTCTCCTGCCCCCAAAGCAAAACATTAGGCTGCATCATCCTGGAGAGACTAAAGGATGCTCTGGATTCAAAACTACAACCATAACAGGCTGACTGCATTCAGGAAGTACAAATCGTGTAAGGATCAGATAGCAATGCTAAGCTACGCATCATCATAGGACAGAGTATAGAATGGCAGTCAACTCTCTACTTCAACTTCATCGACTTTGAAAAGGCCTTCGACAGCGTCGACCGACAAGTGATTTGACCGGCAGTTGCTTCAACACTACGGTTTTAGTGCCACAAATATTTATCAACCTCATTCAACAAGCATATGAAGAGGCGACATGCCAAGAGATTCACAATGGAAAGCTCAGTGATGCTTTTGAAGTGAAGACAGGAGGGAGTAAAACAAGGCTGCCACCTACTATCACCCATGATATTCCTGATTGTGGTTGACTGGACTGGATCATGCAGCAAACAGTGAGGAGCGAGAAGAGGGGGATATGCTGGCTGCACCGGGGAGAAGAGCCTAGAAGACTTGGATTTCGCCGATGATGATTTATGCCCCATGTCGCACAAACTCGAAGATCTGTAGGCGAAAACTAACAAGTTGACTGAAGAGGCAGGGCAGCGAGAGGAGACGGGACTTCAAGTGAATGTAGAGAAGACGGAGGTGACGAAGATACCCAACCAAAAACAGTATCAACCAACAACAAGCACCAATCACCACGAATGGGAGAAACCTAAAGGAAGTAGTCTCTTTCACCTACCTAGGCAGCATTGATTCAATCAACTACAGGCGGTACAGACGAGAATATCAAAATCAGGATCGGAAAGACAGCGAGACAGGCCTTCTTTCATTAGTCTGAAATCAGCGTGGAGATCTAGTGCACTCAGCATGTGGAACGAGATCCGGATTCTCAACACCAATCCAGTCAAGTCAGTGCTTCCATGTGGTTCAGAGAGTTGGCGCGTCACGAAAAGCAATTCCAACAAACTACAGATCTTCAAGGCAGCCATCAAGACAAAATGGGAGACATCGAGCAACATCCCTGAAGAAACCTGTGTGGAAGAACATTGGAAGTCTTTGAAAGCTATGTGGAAAGAAACCTGCACAACAGTATTAGGAAGGAAGAAGGTGGAAGACAAGGAATGGATCTCGACGGATGCCTGGAAGCTGATAGAGGAGAGGAGGATGGTGAAGCAGAAGATAAACCAGTGCAAGGATGCTCAACGACAAGAGGAACTGAGCACAATGTATAAAACACTGGACAAAGAAGTGAAGAAGAGTGCACGCAACGACAAAAGACACTTCTACGAAACACTGGCAAGTGAAGCAGAACAGGCTGCAGGTAAGAGAGACCTGACGACATTGTATCAAATAACCAGGTTGCTATCAGGGAAGAGACCAACACAGATGAAACCAATAAAAGATGAAGAAGGAAATTTAATTACAAAAGAAGAGAAACAGAGGAAACGATGGGCCGACCACTTCAAGAAGCTCTTGAATCGACCACCACCTGCACTTCGTCCAGAAATACCACCTGCAGCCGCTGAACTACAAGTGAACAATAATCCCCCAACGAAAATGGAAGTCCTGAACGCCATAAAGCTACTGAAATGTGGGAAAGCAGCAGGACCAGATGGAATACCGCCAGAAGCACTGAAAACAGATGCAGAGACAACAGCGGCCATGCTCACACCACTATTGCAGAAGGTGTGGAAGGAAGAGAAGGTACCTGACGATTGGAAGAAGGGTTACCTTGTGAAACTGCCGAAGAAGGGAGACCTCAGTGCTTGCAAGAACTGGCGCGGAATCACTCTCCTGTCCACCCCAAGTAAAATATTAAGCCGCATCATCCTGGAGAGGCTAAGGGATGCACTGGATTCAAAACTACGACCGGAACAGGCAGGCTTCAGGAAGTACAAATCATGTGCAGACCAAATTGCAACGCTTCGCATCATCATAGAACAGAGCATAGAATGGCAATCACCTCTCCACCTCAACTTCATCGACTTTGAGAAGGCCTTTGACAGCGTCGACCGAGAGGTAATTTGGTAGCTGCTTCATTACTACGGAGTGCCGCAAACCTTTATCCGCCTCATTCAACAACTATATGAAGATGCCACATGCCAAGTAATCCACAATGGGAAGCTCAGTGATGCCTTTGAAGTGAAGACAGGAGTGAAACAAGGTTGCCTACTATCCCCCATGATATTCCTTATTGTGGTGGACTGGATCATGCAGCAAACAGTAGGCAGCGAGAAGAGGGGGATACACTGGACGACGGAAAAGAACCTAGAAGACTTGGATTTCGCCGATGACTTATGCCTAATGTCACATAAACTTGAAGATCTGCAGGCAAAAACTAACAAGTTGATAGAAGAGGCAGCGAAGACGGGACTTCAGGTGAATATAGAGAAGACAGAAGTGATGAAGATACCGCACCACCACCATCAACAACAACAACAACAAACTCCAATCACTGTCAACGGGAGAAACTTAAAGGAAGTAACCTCCTTCACTTATCTAGGAAGCACTGTTTCAACTACAGGCGGGACGGACGAGGACGTCAAAGTCAGAATCGGAAAAGCAAGACAGGCATTCATTAGCCTGAAACCAGTGTGGAGATCTTCTGCACTCAGCATGCGGAACAAGATACGGATTTTCAACACCAACGTCAAGTCAGTGCTCTTGTATGGCTCAGAGACTTGGCGCGTCACGAAAGGTATTTCCAATAAACTACAGACATTCATCAACAACTGCTTACGCTCGCTGCTGAAGATCAGATGGCCAGAAAAAATAAGCAACAAGGAACTCTGGGAACGAACCAACCAAGAACCTATCACGCAACAAATATGCAGGAAGAAGTGGAGATGGATTGGCCATGCACTGAGAAGGCCGACTGAGGACATCACGCGTCAGGCCCTCGAGTGGAATCCCCATGGGAAGCGACGAGTTGGACGTCCAAGGGTGACATGGAGGAGGTCGTGCGAGCAGGAAATGAGAGCTTCTGGGCTGTCGTGGGACCAGGTTCAAAAGATCTCAGAGAACAGAGGTCACTGGAGGCGTGCTACTGAAGCCCTATGTTCCACTAGGAACCCAAGGGACTAATAATAATATATAATACAGACATTCATCGACAGCTGCCTACTCTGGCTCGATACTGAAGATCAGATCACAAGGCCAGAAAGAATAAGCAACAAGGAACTCTGCCTGCCTGTCGACGAACCAACCAAGGACCTATCACCCAACAAATATGCACTAGAAGGAAGTGGAGATGGAGATGGACTAGATTGGGCATACACTGAGAGGACCGACTGCGGACATCACGTGCCAGGTCATCGAGTGGAACCCAAGGGGGAAATGACGAGTTGGGCATCCGAGGCGGTGTTCACATGGAGGAGATTATGTGAGGAAGAAATGAGAGCTTGTGGGCAGTCGTGGTGCCAGGTTGAAAAGACTGCAGAGAAGAGAGTGCAGTGGAGACGTGCTACTGAATTTCTATGTTCCACTAGCATCCCAAGGGACCAATAATAATTATTATAATATTATTATATGATTACGAATCCCAAAAGACATATTATTACATTTTCACTTAGCAAAGGTTTATTTTGAACAACGTTACGAAATCTCTTTTAATCTTTCCATGAATCTAAACTGAATATTGCTTACACTGCTACAATTATAGCTGTTTGTAGAAGATCAAATATCTATGCATTTCATCAGTTTACTTGGAAGAAATATGAAGTAATCGAGTGGAAAGAGACATCGGTAATAACGATGCTGAACATATTAAGACACGAACTGAATACGTTACCGACTGTTCGCTGATCCATGAAATATCAGAAGACAAAGACTGGTTTGCAAAAATAAATCATTTGTGCAGTTTAGACAACTAAAAAATGCCTTAGGTCAGAGGTAAAATAGCATATTCTGACTGGCTGCAAGCAGAAATGAAATCATCCAATCAGATTATCATGACCACCTGCAGCATAGACCGAAATTTCAACCTCACCATTTTCCACCTCAGCTGTCAAACACTTGAATTACTGATTTCCAACCTAACCGTTTCCTATCCAGATGCAGAAATGTTGTTGAGAAATCTTGCCTTTCCTGACATTCAATTTTTCTTGCAGACGAATACACTGAAAGTATGATTTGAAACTTCTTACACGTAACATCCAAAGGCATGTAGGAAGTCAGGCTTTTCCATGCTTTCCGTGCTTCCGATATGAAAAATTGAAATTCCACAATATCACTGTCAAAAGATGCAAATCGTTAATTTCATCAGAAAATGTAATCACGTTCTTGTGTGAAATAGTAGATGAAATGCGATATTGAATCCAAAGTCATCATCGAATATAACATGTTATTCTAATTTAAAATTATTCATGGAAGTGCCTAGTGCATTCACAATCCTCAGTATCACGAATGTGATAAGACTTAACAAATAAGTACTTACTGTGGAAGTTCAAAAGCCCTGACTGTAAGTGTTTAACTTGTTTCATCTAATGTTTCACCTGAACTCCTGACCATTATCTGAGAGTCCAAAATGCTCACCCTAATTTGACGAGGAAGTTGATTACCGATTCAAGCAAGTTTATGTCATCTGTTATTGACACCGCTTGCTCAAGCTTTCAGATGACCATTTATAACTTTGAACACCACATGAAATCGTTTGGTTTCGTTGTCATTGTTCATGAGATAGATGTCAAAGGGGTGTTTATTCTGATTTTCTTTTTCATGTATATCCCTTACCAAGTATTTTGAACGATTTTGTGCATTTGTCTCCCTATGATTTCAGACTTTTCATAAGTAAAATTAATACAGTATTGAGGAGACGTGGCAAACACATCGAGGTTAGTTCAAGACGAGGCTAATATCCATTAAAATAAAACTAACATACACTAGTCAATACAGAGCGAGTGAAACAGAAATATTGAATCCATAGTTGGTGTGACTGCTTGTTTTATTCTCAATCGTTATCTTTGACAGATGTAATTTTACCTTTCCAAATCACGATATAAATAAATCTCAATTTGCCACATTTGAAAAGTGACTTAATATTTAAAGACTGAAGATACACCAAGTAGCTGAAACATTAAGTTAGCTTTTGAATGATAATATTTAAAGTCTTCGGGTTTTGGTCGCAGTGTGCTTGTTCGCATCCGAATGCTTTTTAAGGTGAACATGCTTTGAAACTTCTTATTATCGAAATATTGCTGAAAGAAAATCTCCTTTAGTTGAACTTCCAGCAATAACGTGGTAACACATTCAATTTACTTATATATCTAAAAGTTTTAACATCAATGTCCGACGAGAACTGACGCCGTTTCTTTAGTGAAGTGGAAAGCTTACTAATGTCTACAATGCACAGATAGGAGTTCTTCAATAAATTAACAAATAAGTAGTAGATTTTAATATTCTGTTTAGAATTCATTGTTCTAGCAGATTGCATCCAAAACTAACGACACCAGCATGCAATGGTTGCACGGGGAGGAAAACGCATCCTACTATAATTAGTTTCAGGTTTCTTTCAATGTTGCATTCATCATGGACTGCAATCAGTTGGAGAACCACTGAAAACTCGAAGACACCAGACAACGGCTTCGTTCTGGTATGAGACTCCTCAGTAGGGCTCAAACGGTAACCTACCAGGAGTTGGACCCAGGGCCTTGAGGTTTCATGATGAGGTCGTTAGTATTCGGCCACAGGATTGAAATCCAATGATCCACATTTCATACTTCTGTGAGTTTGCGACATAGCGATTCCTTCTTCAAATGGAGTCAGAAAGTATTTCTTCTTGCAATTAACTTGGATGATCCCTGAGCCATCTTCACTAGAACTCTGGAAAATCTATCTCGAAACGGGCTGCTGATGAGCAACAGACATCAACTCATTTTTGAAGTTTGTGGAGATCAACTGACTTCAGGTTAGTAATCACCACGGACTGCTGACTCCCAAACTAGGATGAATTAGCTATCCAGTGTTCCTAAGTTTTCACTGGTTCTCAACTGATGTCGGCGTTTAATGAATACTACCTTCAAATTAATCCATCCCAACAAGTCTGTATACTGAATCTTCCATTTCTGTTTTCCCTAAATATGAGACCTGTTTCTATCGCTTTGCACGGGGCAACTGGAGGACTGAAATCTTCAAGTTAGCGCTTTCTTCTCGTATACGTCTACTGAATAAGTAATAAGATTTTGAGGATCCGTTTGGTCAGTATAATTTCTATGATCACTTACTGAAAGTTGATTGAGTGTTACAGGGAGCATTAATGTGGGGGCTGAGCGGATACAGAAGTGTACTCAGAAGTATGCTTTAGAATCATTTCACAGAGTAGTATGTTTCGTTACATGGTTTCCAAATACCTATTTTTAGTGAAATTTCCTGACATTTCATAACACATCTAGCTGCTACTGAAAGATGACCCATGAATCACCAACTCGTTCCGCATATCGGCTTGTTGGTGTGGATTATTAGTAATAAACAATGTATAGAAAGCTGTCACCAGTGAGAAAGCGAAGTACCTATCTATTCTTAAATGTTTGATATGAAACTTTCCAAATGATTTTAAGATGTTGCCACTAAGTTAGGTGACGCGACACTGTGATACATCGTATTTTCGTTCTGTGTAATGAATATATATGCACTGCGATTATGGAGCTTGTACAGAAAAAGCTTTTAAAACTTCAATGATACCTGGTTTGAAATCCTAACTTCTCAATTTTCTTCTACCTAGTGACTAAACAAATTGTTACTCATTTTTGAAGAGCAAACCACCTATTTGCCTTTCTAACTTCCTTGATGTCAAAATATCTCTCTTTGTTTTCAATGCTTGTTTGACAAACAGTTTTGCAAAGAACAAAAGTTGATCATCAGTTGAATTCTAATCTATTTCTGCCAACTGCATATTATAATATTTAAATATAATAGTAAAGTCTATAGGGTGCATACACTTATCTAACTGTTGTTTATGAAACATGATATAAAAAATAAATACTGGATTTCTTTATCTAGTAAGGAATGCACTTCACAACACGTTAGGACCCAGCATTAGACTTGGTATTCGTCAGTGAAATAGACATATGCGAAACTCGAAAGAGACCCATACTGTTCAACTCAGATCATTGCATTATACATGTTTTGTCAAAAATATATGAAAAACTATACAAAACAGCCTTAACATATAGGTATAAGAAAATCTAACTTAGAAACTATTCACAAAGTAAGATACTTAAACTAAAAGGAATACTACAAGGTCCAGACTGGAATTTGTTTGACAGCGACTTTTTGAACGTAACTATTGATGGTGAGACATACCATCTCAAGTTTTATTCAGATATGCGTTGACTAGTGAAAAGCTATTTCTACGCTCTGATCGTATATCTTTTCCGCAACTTAAGAGACTAAGAAAAAAAAACAGGCTATATAAAGTAAGTTACACCTCTAGGGCTTGTCGATTGAATGTTTCAGTTAACTTAGAAATAAAACGTCTGAGTCCACTATATAACCAGAAACTTTTGTCATGCAAAGGCTTTTCCAGTATGTGGGAAATTTTTAAAGACCTTATGGTCGTAAACACTTTAGTAAAGAAGCATGTGTTGATGTCTGTGCTCTAAACAAATCATTTACACCCAGCTAAACTATCTAATCATAATCTGTCCTCCTATTTCCAAAGAAGAACGTTGTCCGGAGTTCACCGAGAAACATGTTTTCAAATGTCTGAAATCCCTGAACCCTTCATATACTTGTGTTATGGATGGCATGTAAAATTTCCTTTTCACGAAATATACTGATATATTACGCCATCCACTAACTAACATGTTTAACATCGTTTCCAGAAAACATGGTACCAGCTTCATGGAAGAATATTAAGATGGTCCCATTACCTAAGCCGGTGACTTCAGGTGCATATCTGAGATCCCATCCAGTTGCAGTTACTTCTCCTTTTTTGAATATAATGGAGAAGCTAATAATACTTGTGCTTGAACCCTAATTGATGGTTTTGGATATCCTAACCAATTTGCACATAAAAGCTAAACAAGCATTCTGGATGCCACCGTTTTCTTGTATAACAATCAATATTGTTAATAATTTCTATCGAAACCCTACGTATATCAGGTATCCCGTTTTAAACTATACTTCAGCATTAAATTCTGTATCCAGACCTTTTTGCTCGGTAAGATAGCTGGGACAAACATTGAGCCTTGGATAATCAGCTGTCTGTATTCCTATTTCTCTGAAATGAAGCAATATATTGTTCACAGAGGGAAGCGCTTTATCTCGTTGTTTACTAAAGCTGGTATTCCCGAAGGTGCCATTCTTTTCTCCGGTCTTTTCCCTCTCTTTCTGCATGACCTACCATCCTCAACTAGCTTCGATTTTGTTAAATATGCTGATAAACTGACAGTTTCGATACCTATCTCCTCTTCCCAATTGAAGGATTTCCTACCTACTGTTAGACGATGTTTCTCTGTGAATGGTTTTGTGTTTAGTTCTTTAAATGTTAGGCTATAAATTTTAGTTTCAGACGTGAACATAACCTATGTAAACTCCTTAAGTCTTATGCTTTCTGTTCTATTCATAATCGTATATTACAGAACTTTACAAGTGTGATTTATCTTGGTGTGTTTTTCTTTGGACCTTTCCTAGACATCCTGTACCTTACTAATTTCCAGAAGAATCAGTCTAACTTATTATATTAGGAAGCTGAGATTACCTGACGTAACTAAACTTTTTATCTTGTGTTTTGTGAACTCCTTCATCTTGCCTATTATTCTTCTTCATTGTTGCTTCAGTTACTGAAAAAAGACTGCTACACTGCGTTGCATTTTTAAGATGGTCAGCAGAACTAGTGATGTACCTCTAAATCTTCTAATGGAAACTGTTGTGGACAAATATCTTTGCTTATGTAAACAGCTGGTAGTAGTTTTTTATCAGATGACCAGCACCTCTTCACTTAAAGCTCTCTAGGTGTCGGTCTTCAGTCAAGGCCAGGAGCAAGTGTATAAGACTTTATTGCTGTGCTATTATATATACAAACTCAACCATACTGTATTTAGCTCTTATCTTGTGCGAGGATGAAGGTCTCGGAAATGAAATGGCTAATCATCTTTATTTTGAAAGCAAACTAACTGACTATTATGAAGCTTGATGTTATATATGTATTGCGAATCTAATTACTAATATCAATGCCTACCCAAGCTAACTCTGAACTTTCAAGAAAGTTGTAAATGGAGAAAACATACTCAGATTTCTATAATTAATTAGAGTCTCCTTCATTTTATTATGCAAGCATATACACTTTTCCCGTCCAACTAATGTCAAATGGTCCGCTGAAAATTGTGTAGAGCATTCCAGAAATATTCTCCAGTATGAAGACATTATTTACATTATTGCTGTGATTACTACCAGGAAAATATTCACGTCTGTTGTCAGGGCGAAATGGGAGACGTTGAGCAACATCCTTGAAGAAAACTGTGTGGATGAACACTGGAACTCTTGAAAGCTATGTGGAAAGAAACCTGCATAACCGTATTAGGAAGGAAGAAGAAAGAAGATAAAGAGTGGATCTCGACGGACACATGGAAGCAGATTGACGAGAGAAAGGTGGCGAAGTGGAAGATAAACCAGTGGAGGGATGCACAACGAGAAGAGGATCTGAGTACAGTGTATAAAACACTACACTGGACAAAGAAGTAAAGGAGAGTGCACGCAAAGAAAAGAGAAACTTCTACGACACATTGGCAAGGGAAGCGGAACTTGATGCTGGTAGGAGAGACCTGACAACATTGTGTCAAATAACCAGGTTACTACCCGGTAGAGATCAACGCAGATGAAACCGATAAAAGATGATGAAGGAAAAAATCTAAACACCAAAGAAGAGGAGAAAAGGAAACGATGGGTTGACCACTTCAAAAAGCTATTGAATCGACAACCATCACCACCTGCAACTCGTTAGAAGTACCATCAGCAACAGCAGAACTACCAGTGAACAGATGCTCTCCGACAAAAGGCGAAGTACTGAATGCTATAAAACTGCTGAAATCCGGTAAAGCAGCAGGACCAGATAGAATTCCTCCAGAAGCACCGAGAACAGACACAGAGTCAACAGCAGACATGCTCACACCACTACTGCAGAAGGTTTGCAATGAAGGAATGAAGGGAAGGTACCTGCCTATTGATTAGAAGAAGGGCTAACTTCTCAAACTGCCGAAGAAGGGAGACCTCAGTGTTTGCAAGAGCTGGCGGGGAATCATGCGGGTGTCCATGTTCATCCCAAGCAAAGTATTATGCCGAATCATCTTGGAGAGACTAAAGGATGCTCTGGATTCAAAACTACAACCATAACAGGCTGACTGCATTCAGGAAGTACAAATCGTGTAAGGATCAGATAGCAATGCTAAGCTACGCATCATCATAGGACAGAGTATAGAATGGCAGTCAACTCTCTACTTCAACTTCATCGACTTTGAAAAGGCCTTCGACAGCGTCGACCGACAAGTGATTTGACCGGCAGTTGCTTCAACACTACGGTTTTAGTGCCACAAATATTTATCAACCTCATTCAACAAGCATATGAAGAGGCGACATGCCAAGAGATTCACAATGGAAAGCTCAGTGATGCTTTTGAAGTGAAGACAGGAGGGAGTAAAACAAGGCTGCCACCTACTATCACCCATGATATTCCTGATTGTGGTTGACTGGACTGGATCATGCAGCAAACAGTGAGGAGCGAGAAGAGGGGGATATGCTGGCTGCACCGGGGAGAAGAGCCTAGAAGACTTGGATTTCGCCGATGATGATTTATGCCCCATGTCGCACAAACTCGAAGATCTGTAGGCGAAAACTAACAAGTTGACTGAAGAGGCAGGGCAGCGAGAGGAGACGGGACTTCAAGTGAATGTAGAGAAGACGGAGGTGACGAAGATACCCAACCAAAAACAGTATCAACCAACAACAAGCACCAATCACCACGAATGGGAGAAACCTAAAGGAAGTAGTCTCTTTCACCTACCTAGGCAGCATTGATTCAATCAACTACAGGCGGTACAGACGAGAATATCAAAATCAGGATCGGAAAGACAGCGAGACAGGCCTTCTTTCATTAGTCTGAAATCAGCGTGGAGATCTAGTGCACTCAGCATGTGGAACGAGATCCGGATTCTCAACACCAATCCAGTCAAGTCAGTGCTTCCATGTGGTTCAGAGAGTTGGCGCGTCACGAAAAGCAATTCCAACAAACTACAGACATTCATCGACAGCTGCCTACTCTGGCTCGATACTGAAGATCAGATCACAAGGCCAGAAAGAATAAGCAACAAGGAACTCTGCCTGCCTGTCGACGAACCAACCAAGGACCTATCACCCAACAAATATGCACTAGAAGGAAGTGGAGATGGAGATGGACTAGATTGGGCATACACTGAGAGGACCGACTGTGGATATCACGTGCCAGGCCGTCGAGTGGAAGGAACCCAAGGGGGAAATGACGAGTTGGGCATCCGAGGCGGTGTTCACATGGAGGAGATTATGTGAGGAAGAAATGAGAGCTTGTGGGCAGTCGTGGTGCCAGGTTGAAAAGACTGCAGAGAAGAGAGTGCAGTGGAGACGTGCTACTGAATTTCTATATTCCACTGGTAACCGAAGGAATAAATTTTATTAATATAATAATAATTTTATTATTTTTTTTGCCTTCAAAATGAGAAGCATAGGGCATAAGAGGAAGTTAGAAGGATAGCTTTGTGGATTGGTAACGGTATGCTTTCAAAATCTTTCATTTTCAAAGTGATGTCACATATCTTTTACTGTTTTCGAAACTAAGCACTTCCGTCAGTAATGTGTAATTTTCAGCTTATCTTGAAATGGTCATTTTCTTGGTTGTGGCAGCAGAGGAATCCAGGACGCACGTTTTGTTCTGTTTGGGACTAGTAGTCTGGATCTTGAGCCTATATGCCAGCGGAGGTCGAACAGTTCTATCATTTATTAATCAGTGGAGAGTCAATATCATATCAACAACAAGTTATTATTGTCCTTAAATACCCAAGCAGTTTAAGCAGATTTTATGTGGTGAACATACACATTTTTGTCAATTACCAGTTATACTTTACTGCAGATAATATTAAAAAGTAAGTTTCTTGAATAAATAAAACCCTTAAGATTTGTTTTAAAGGACTGAGAATTGTCGCCAGTCTTTAAACTAATGAGGTATTGAGTAGGATTATTTTTCAGATCTGACTCACGTCTCAAACTGACTACTTGCACAGAGCTTGCTGTTATAGGTAGTGGGACTATATAAAACTGAAATTAGCTTAACTGAGATGAGTGTCATTAAATAATGAAATAAAAGATGGCTACAAATAAATTGACTTCACTTCTGCTGTGTATAATTGTTACTTCGTTTTGCCCTTACTCTTTGACGTTATCTTTGTGATCGTTTTAGATCTTTAGTTTTATACTACTCAGTATTATTGAGTAGTATAATTCATGATCTTCGATAGTGTTTTTTTGCCGGTTTATTTTTGTTATAACTGTACTTTGTTCCTAATTCCAACATCCTGCGATGTTTTCATCTCTCCCATTTCTCTTCAGTTGTTTCCTTGATGCCTCATCTTCCCTTAAGAATCTTTTTACTTTATCCCTTTTACCCTGTCCTGTGAATCCGCGCTTTTTTCATATTTTCCACTATATTGTTTTGGTCAGCTTTGCTGTTTATATTGTTGTCACACTTGCTATGAGGTACTTTCGACGGCGATAAACCCAGGGACACCACGCTATCCAAGGTTTTTGGTTTATCAGTCATTGTTGTCTACTTCAGGCAGATCCTTGTTTTCATGCGTTACTCGGGCGTTTGGTTTATTTGTTAAAGAACCACATGGTTGTTTTGAGTTTGAATTTCCTGGAAGAAATTCATAACAGTATACAACAGACACTAGTTCTGTCGGTTAAAAAGAAAAAGTGGCAAAGAAGAGTGGGAAGTAGTATATCGAGGGTCATTTGAACCTATACTGTTTTTTCTTACACTTAGTTCAGCGTAAGTTGAGACTGTTTACATTAGAAACTGAACTGCTGATATTTAAATACGTTCACTTAACGATACTGACAGCAAGTGTTGGTATCTAATCAAGTAATCAACATTAACTTGAAACTGTGGTAACTGCACAAATATCTTTTAGGAAGTCTTCAAATTAAAAATAACATTCCTTTCTATATCTTTACTCAGATTGTACTTTTCTGTCAACATCTGTTAAAACACGTTTTATTTGTCTGCAATGCCAAATTTCCTACCTTTTTAATGGAAGCAGAAATTCCAGGCAAGTATCATCTGTCTCACTAATGTATTTATTTAATAGACATTTTAGTTATGACTTAGTGATATTATTACATAGTTCAACTCAATAGCATTTTGATGACCTTTCACTACCTTATAGAGACCAAAAACGGGAAAAAACGAATAAACGGCAAATGATTGTTAGTTCCCACTTAAGTGAGGGTGTAAGAATTTCATACTCATATACATGTTGTTGGAAGAAAGCTATTATTATCATAAAATTCACTACGAATTACATAGACAAGAAATCATGTCACGCAACTACCTTCCTTGATTTCGCATTCCATCACATATGATGTTTGTATAGTTTTGAAACTGTAATGACCAGCTGTTGATACGTTTCGTCTAGCTTGTAGATAGGTACATTGCTGCAAGGGGCGCGTAGAACAGTGTGAGTTTGGTGGTGACCACGAGAATCTAGAAGGGAAAAGATGAAGAAAAAAGGGTGAACCAACAACTCAGCAAGTACAAAACTTTCTAAACCACCTCAGTCTATATATCTATGTGTGTTATTGCGATTCATTAGTTTTGCGAATGCACTATAAGAACTGGGGAAAATAAACAATACAGGAGAAATGAAGCGAATTCGAGATGGAAAAGTAGACAAATAAATATGTAGGTTGATAGAAGAAAGCGACTTCTTGAGGCAAAAAGAGACAGTTGTGGGGAAAAATCGGTTGCATTTCCCCAAGAATATTGCTTCACTTTTGCATTGGGCTTTCCCTTCGTTCCCCATTTATTTGCCCTTTATTCACTTTTTTCCCCCTTTTCGGTCTGTATGGGTTATTTCCGTATGACGTATAGTTCCGAAATAACCGTATTTCAAGTGAAATCTATTATTGTGCATAATTTCATTTTCGACGCATAAATCAGTTATGTCATGTCTTTATGAGTCATGGTGCTTTGTGAAAAAACAATTCAGTTGCATTCATGCATGATTCAAACCTCAGATATACACGAAATAATGAGCCATAGACCTTGTCTACTATTATATGGAAAAGGGGTATGAAAGACTGATGGTTAAAAGGTTGAAAATATCTCATCTTGTGCCCAGTCCATATGGCCAAATGGACCGGTGACTCATAGTCATCCCAGAAGCGCAAAAGATTTGCGATATTAAAATAGAGAGGTATGTCGAAAGGAGTGACTTAAAGGTGACCCTAACAATGACTGAAACAACAAAACAGTAGTTTTATTTAGACTGCAAAGTCGGTTTTTCACAAAGTACAGCACTCCTATTCGTCACTACAGTAGTTGATAGGGTGCCATTTCGGGCTACTCGTCAAAAAAAGTGAATACAAAGACCATCTTAATAGCTACTGAAGTAGCTAACCAAGCTCTTTTGTTTGATAAAAATAAGACTGTGTAGCGGAAATATAGGGACCTGACTAGAAATCTCAGTGGTTGCTATGACGTCCTGAAGAGTCACTTCTCAAAAGACATAATCACGTGAGACAGTTGTAGTTATTTCTCAGTTATGAGTTCAGACATGCGACTCCCAGTTATATCAACTGACTTGAAGTAAAAAAACCTACCAATATAGTTTCTGTTCTGATTTATTATTTAACCTTTGCGTTCTTAGTGGAACATCGAACTTCAGTAGCACGTCTCCACTGCACTCTCTTCTCTGCAGTCTTTTCAACCTGGCACCACGACTGCCCACAAGCTCTCATTTCTTCCTCACATAATCTCCTCCATGTGAACACCGCCTCGGATGCCCAACTCGTCATTTCCCCCTTGGGTTCCTTCCACTCGACGGCCTGGCACGTGATATCCACAGTCGGTCCTCTCAGTGTATGCCCAATCTAGTCCATCTCCATCTCCACTTCCTTCTAGTGCATATTTGTTGGGTGATAGGTCCTTGGTTGGTTCGTCGACAGGCAGGCAGAGTTCCTTGTTGCTTATTCTTTCTGGCCTTGTGATCTGATCTTCAGTATCGAGCCAGAGTAGGCAGCTGTCGATGAATGTCTGTAGTTTGTTGGAATTGCTTTTCGTGACGCGCCAACTCTCTGAACCACATGGAAGCACTGACTTGACTGGATTGGTGTTGAGAATCCGGATCTCGTTCCACATGCTGAGTGCACTAGATCTCCACGCTGATTTCAGACTAATGAAAGAAGGCCTGTCTCGCTGTCTTTCCGATCCTGATTTTGATATTCTCGTCTGTACCGCCTGTAGTTGATTGAATCAATGCTGCCTAGGTAGGTGAAAGAGACTACTTCCTTTAGGTTTCTCCCATTCGTGGTGATTGGTGCTTGTTGTTGGTTGATACTGTTTTTGGTTGGGTATCTTCGTCACCTCCGTCTTCTCTACATTCACTTGAAGTCCCGTCTCCTCTCGCTGCCCTGCCTCTTCAGTCAACTTGTTAGTTTTCGCCTACAGATCTTCGAGTTTGTGCGACATGGGGCATAAATCATCATCGGCGAAATCCAAGTCTTCTAGGCTCTTCTCCCCGGTGCAGCCAGCATATCCCCCTCTTCTCGCTCCTCACTGTTTGCTGCATGATCCAGTCCAGTCAACCACAATCAGGAATATCATGGGTGATAGTAGGTGGCAGCCTTGTTTTACTCCCTCCTGTCTTCACTTCAAAAGCATCACTGAGCTTTCCATTGTGAATCTCTTGGCATGTCGCCTCTTCATATGCTTGTTGAATGAGGTTGATAAATATTTGTGGCACTAAAACCGTAGTGTTGAAGCAACTGCCGGTCAAATCACTTGTCGGTCGACGCTGTCGAAGGCCTTTTCAAAGTCGATGAAGTTGAAGTAGAGAGTTGACTGCCATTCTATACTCTGTCCTATGATGATGCGTAGCTTAGCATTGCTATCTGATCCTTACACGATTTGTACTTCCTGAATGCAGTCAGCCTGTTATGGTTGTAGTTTTGAATCCAGAGCATCCTTTAGTCTCTCCAAGATGATTCGGCATAATACTTTGCTTGGGATGAACATGGACACCCGCATGATTCCCCGCCAGCTCTTGCAAACACTGAGGTCTCCCTTCTTCGGCAGTTTGAGAAGTTAGCCCTTCTTCTAATCAATAGGCAGGTACCTTCCCTTCATTCCTTCATTGCAAACCTTCTGCAGTAGTGGTGTGAGCATGTCTGCTGTTGACTCTGTGTCTGTTCTCGGTGCTTCTGGAGGAATTCTATCTGGTCCTGCTGCTTTACCGGATTTCAGCAGTTTTATAGCATTCAGTACTTCGCCTTTTGTCGGAGAGCATCTGTTCACTGGTAGTTCTGCTGTTGCTGATGGTACTTCTAACGAGTTGCAGGTGGTGATGGTTGTCGATTCAATAGCTTTTTGAAGTGGTCAACCCATCGTTTCCTTTTCTCCTCTTCTTTGGTGTTTAGATTTTTTCCTTCATCATCTTTTATCGGTTTCATCTGCGTTGATCTCTACCGGGTAGTAACCTGGTTATTTGACACAATGTTGTCAGGTCTCTCCTACCAGCATCAAGTTCCGCTTCCCTTGCCAATGTGTCGTAGAAGTTTCTCTTTTCTTTGCGTGCACTCTCCTTTACTTCTTTGTCCAGTGTAGTGTTTTATACACTGTACTCAGATCCTCTTCTCGTTGTGCATCCCTCCACTGGTTTATCTTCCACTTCGCCACCTTTCTCTCGTCAATCTGCTTCCATGTGTCCGTCGAGATCCACTCTTTATCTTCTTTCTTCTTCCTTCCTAATACGGTTATGCAGGTTTCTTTCCACATAGCTTTCAAGAGTTCCAGTGTTCATCCACACAGTTTTCTTCAAGGATGTTGCTCAACGTCTCCCATTTCGCCCTGACAACCAATGCGAAGATGTTCCTTGTGGTTTCGTCCTTCAGTTCTCGGGTGTTGAACTTGAACTCTGGTCCATCACCAACTTCTTTGAAGGCTTTCCAATTGATTTGGAAGGTTCCTTGCACTAGACAGTGGTTTGAACCTACATCTGCTCCCCTTGTTGATCTTGTGTCCGGTAGTCTGCGTCTCCACTTTCTTCACATTGAGATGAAGTCAATCTGATTTGTCGTGTAGTGTGTCCATCTGGTGAAACCCATGTCGCTTTGTGAATGTCCTTGTGTTTGCACACACTGCCTGACTCCAATCACCAAATCGTTGAATGCACAGAATTCTGTAAACAGTTCTCCATTCTCGTTCATCTCACCTAGCGCTTCTCGACCCATGGTTAGTTCTCTTCGTGTGTTGTCTGCTCCCAGTTTGGCATTCATGTCACCCCATACATTAGAATTTTGATGTCGCCATCTGGGGTGGTGTCTTGTCCAGTGCTGAATTCCTCCTTCTTCTCTTCATCTGTGTTATTTGTGGGAGCGTAGCATTGTATGATTGTGACTTTCCCTCCTTTTGATTTGAAGCTTGCTGTCATGATCCTGATGGTGGATGAGATTGGTTCCCACTGTATGACAGCCTTCGATGCTCTTCAAGGGGACATCATGATAACCACTCGAAAACTCAGTGTGTTCGTGGTTGTCGTGTGGGTGACAATGTCCAAGTAGATTATCGACTCTCCAGTTAAGAGTTTGGAGAGTCCACTCCCGTTCCACCTGCCTTCGCAGATTCCTAACACTTCAATGTGATACCTCTTCATCTCGTTTGCAATCTGGGCAGCCTTGCTGGGTTCATACATGGTGCGGACATTCCATGTCCCCACGTTTACTTTCGCTTTCACGGAGAGAAGAGAAGACACATCGGCCAATTGGCTTCCCGAAGACTTTCACCAACCTGGGTCATTTCGTCTTCCCGATTCTAGAGAGGAATAAGTTCATTTTTACATTTTATATTTTGTTTGTGCTTCGAAGTTTCTTTAGTGGTTGGATTGGTTTTCCGAGGTAGGGTTGCTAGCCCTATACCCAACCTTCTCTCTTTATCCGGGCTTAGGACCGGCTAGTGACTAGTGAACTAGTTAACCATGCATATATTGATTCATTAAGTTGAAATATTGCGGGAAATCTCACTTGCCTTCTTCACCTACCTCACTAGATCCAGTGGACAGATTTCACCGATATCAATCGTTGAAACAGCCTACTGTACATTCATTTGCAGTACAACAGAAATATATGATACTTCGGCCCAAATATTGTTTACAGTATTGTAAAATAAAGTTTAATAATTCACATAAATAAAGTGTTGATGTGATGTCCTTTCTGCACCAAGCTGGGTCTAACACTCCATCTTGCACAACTCATTTTGATCCACTACAGAATCCGTCAGTAATTAGTGAACTACTCAGAAATACACTGACTTCAGGAATAGCTTATTAACTTAGCCAGTCAACAGGGTGTTGACAATAACACAGTATAATACGCGACAACCGTAGCAGAAGTATTTTATTACCGAATTTTTTAGTATCTCTTCAACGTATTTCAAATAAAACACACGCTTAAAAAATATTTTTCAATTTAGGTGTATTCTAGTTTTGAGCTTTGGAATTCTGTCAAGACATCAGTACTCCACTTCGAATGTTGAACTGATTATCAGCTGGACTGCCTCAAGATTTCTAAAATATGTGAAATATTGTCAGTTGAATAAGACTTTTACTTTCATGCAGTGGTCAAGCGAAAAAGATTTAGGACATTTAATAGCTAAAAACGAAGCCGTATGATAAGTGATCAAAAAAGATAATTGTTTGAAGACTTACTTATGTGAAGTGAGAAATGTCTAACTAAGGATACATAGCTTCCCGTGTAACAAATA
This sequence comes from Heterobilharzia americana, assembly GCA_944470555.2. NCBI lineage: Eukaryota > Metazoa > Platyhelminthes > Trematoda > Strigeidida > Schistosomatidae > Heterobilharzia > Heterobilharzia americana. The sequence goes on from OX104129.1 coordinate 16,144,919, forward strand.
GGAGAGCTAGAATAGGTTGAAGAAGTAGTCCTAAACTCTTACAGTCAACGAATCTTCCCTCTGCATCGTTGGTGCAATCGGTACCTTCCTCAACACCGTAATTCCTTCGTTTCCTCTCTTTTGGTCTCTTCTTTTCGATATCCTTTCTGTTGCTTACTTGATGAATCTTGTAAGTCAGTTTTGAAGTATTATTTTCACTCAAGTTTTCCCTTGTTTTTTACCACTGTCCATCTCTAACGCGATTGTCCATTGAGACGAAATCTGTTTGTCTCTAATCATTTGTGCACACTCTGATAACCACGTACCACTAATTAACTTCGACAGCTGCCTACTCTGGCTCGATACTGAAGATCAGATCACAAGGCCAGAAAGAATAAGCAACAAGGAACTCTGCCTGCCTGTCGACGAACCAACCAAGGACCTATCACCCAACAAATATGCACTAGAAGGAAGTGGAGATGGAGATGGACTAGATTGGGCATACACTGAGAGGACCGACTGTGGATATCACGTGCCAGGCCGTCGAGTGGAAGGAACCCAAGGGGGAAATGACGAGTTGGGCATCCGAGGCGGTGTTCACATGGAGGAGATTATGTGAGGAAGAAATGAGAGCTTGTGGGCAGTCGTGGTGCCAGGTTGAAAAGACTGCAGAGAAGAGAGTGCAGTGGAGACGTGCTACTGAATTTCTATGTTCCACTAGCAACCCAAGGGAGAAATAATAATATTAGTAATAATAATTAACTTGAAATCTGTTCCAAAGCCGTAGAGGGATCCATGGGCATTATCAGAGCACAAACTGTCGACCTTCAAGAGAATAACCGTTCCACTTAAGATCGGTGACTAAAACATTCTGACTTATCTTCTCAGAAATGAAGCAACTAACTTGGAGTAGGATTTTAGAAAATATTTTACAAACTGAATGGCTATAGCTTTATGGTGTGTATTTAAGCAGCTGCAGTAACCAATAATTTTCCTTTCTTAAAAGGTAGGTCATGTTGTGTCTGAAAAATGTTGTCATCCAGACTTAAAATGAAATGGCTGACTGACAATTTGAAGCTGTTGAATTGAATCCTTTTATTTTATCCTGTTGTCAAGTCAAACAGATTTGGAAATGGATTATCTCGCAGTTATTTACTTTTGGACTTAGTTTTGTCTGATTTACAATGTGAGGTCGTAGTACACAGATATTATGACACTCATGAAATATATACACCGTAAACCCCTTCCGTGAAATGAAGATATATATATACATATAAAATTTATATAAGTCCACTTGACTTTTAGAAGACACTGCCAGAATAATCCCAATACATAGTGAGAAACTTTAGTCTGTGAGTAAATAGGGAACGTAACTTGCATTCTTTTAATACTATCTCATTGCCAGATTGCAAGTAGTTAGAGTTTATCCCATTGTAATCCAAAATTTCTTGAAATTAAGTAGTAGTGTCACAGTATGTAGATTGTATAAGTGTGTTTTACAGATGTTTAGTTTAAAATTAGCATTTCTTAACACTTAACTTACAAGTTTCATCTACCTTATCTTCTGTAATACCAAGTTTTGTTTATCTGTACAGTTGAAAATTTGCTACAAATACTCTTTTTGCTCTTGAATGTATGAAAATACATCATGTTTCTGTTTTTTTCTGCCTCTGCTAGTAACTGGCTCTGATAAATTGTGTTTTCCAACCCTAACAGGAAACTCCTCTCCCCTCTCCAAAAGTGAAGTTGAGAAAAGGTGGTTTAAGCTAAGAAACACATGAATAACCCCGAAACAACCGATCACATTGTAAAAACATTTAAGAAAGTAATATTAGGGGAAGGGGGATAAAATGTGTACTATAATAAAGAAAATAGTAAGGCAAAATATTTTTAGAAACTTGTTGTTCATGGAGAAGTGAAACCATGAATTCTAACAGATGGTCACATATTATTTCATTAAGGAAACCACAGAAACACTACACACAAAATGCATTACCGATCTACTCGATGACACTACTTCTGAAGTATCATCATCTGTGGCTGCATATAACTGACACCTAAATTTTCAGAATAATTCTAGAAGAAATTCACTGCATCACTGACTGACAAACGCAACAATTCTCAGTGATTTATATTCCTTGTCCATCAAAAGATGTTTCTTGCTGTTGGCTCCGAAGTGTCTAACTAAATAGAGGTAAATATGGTCTTCTCTGTCCTTGTGAAAGACATATAAAATCTATGAATCGCATGATAATCCAACAATAATAGTGGGAGTAGAGGAAACTGATAGTTTTTGAACTCCTGGCATCTAGTCTTCGGGACCAGAATCCGATGATTTAATTTTGCCCCCGCAGTTAAGGGGGAAGTCTCTTCTGCTTTCGTGCTTTTAGCTGTGATGAGAAGAGTGTTTTCAGTGGACGTACTTTTTCAACTTGTAAAGTGAGTTGGTTAGAAACTTATCGGTTGCCGGTAAAATTGGACGTCTTGTTGTGACTCCTGCCTGTATAGGTGCCTGATGGGTAATTTCATAATAAAAGTGAAAAGATATGTGGGGTGATTATGAAGACTGAAAGTAGGGAGGATGAGTAAGGCTAGTAGTCAGGAAATAGAAGACAGGGGGAGTATCAAAACAAACAGTAAGCAATAAATTAAGAATTACTAGGTAGACTTAGTTGGATATAAAGTTAAATAATCAGTGCCTTTAGCACAGTGATAGTAAAACGTACGAACTGACACTGTTGTCCAAATCTCTATTAAACGTTGATACTGAATAGGCCGTAACTACATTCAGAGGTAAAGTATTCAATAAGGAACATATCCTTAGGGAAAAGTAGTTTGAAATGAGCATAGCATAATTTCAATTTCAATTATGTGCCACACATAGGATTCTGTCATGGTAATCACCAGGTTCCTGCTAAGATTGGCTTCTTTGAGTGATTGACTTGGTAAATGGTCTTATAAGCTACGTTGCTGTTCACTCTCTTTCCGTGCTAACTAGAAGTGAATAGATCTATGTGCTTCATTCTATCTGCACACATGTTGCACATGTTTGGTAACTTTTCTATCGCGATTCTGTGTCTTTTCTTTAAGAGTTAGAGTCTGTCTTGAATGCCGAGGGTGCCACAATATTGAGTACTTTCAGATGTCCCAAAACAAATGTTTTAAAAAATTTGGAAGGAGACGTGGTGTGCGTTTACCAAGCGAAGGAATTTCATTTGCACTCTCCACTATTTCATTATAGCTACAGTTTGTGTTCGCATCGCCGCAAAGTTTGAGGTCTAGATCCTTTTCCAGGACACTGTCTACGTCATAGCTGTTCATCTCGTATCCGTGTTTGTATTTGGCTCTTTGCTCCATTTTTCAGTCCGAAGTTCAAGACTTTTTCTAATGGTCAGAGTTCTAGTTGCTACAGATTATTCTGGAGTTGTCCATAGTCGGCTTCCTCGATTTCCACCATCTATATTTTGGTGTCTTCAGCATCAGTCAAGATGTGCGAGGATATTTATGTGGTAGGTCATAAGCAAAGAGCAGGAACAATAATGACTGAAATGTTGTACTTTGTTATATCAAAATATTGATGATCTCAACATGAATTGCATTCTGTTCGCTTCTGTGTAGAACGGTCTGTCCCGTTAATATGCTTCTAGTTAAGCCAAAGTAGGTCCATTAATGCCTGCTAACGAGACCTTATGAACTGGCCAGTCTAGTTGGAGGCTTTCAACTGCTTTTGATGAATCAAGGAAGATGACACGAAAGTCTTCATGTGTCAGCGTCGTATGTGATTTTAGGATTTGTTCTGGTGCGAACTTGACAGATGCAAAGACCAATCACTAATTATTCGGACTTGTTATATACCCACGAATACGAGACCAAGGAAGAACACGATAGCGTAGTCGGATGGAATAGTATATTTGGATGGTTGTGCCAAGATACCGATGCGTTCCAACTAACTGGCTAAAGAGTCGATTACGAGCAGTGCAGAGTAACACGACAGGGTGCCAAATGGCGAGGATGCTTGACCGGATGCCTTCAGCTTAGCGAGTCCAGTTAAACTATCAAGGTCAGCATCACCAATGAGTGTCGTCGAACCCTAGGCTATTGGTTTTGGGGGAGTGTGTGACGCTACATGATAATCAGTTTGGTGGTACATGAATACCTATTCTGAAAGCCAAGCTGAGCAGCGTAAATGGTGTCAGTGAGACCAAAGATGTCCCATATTTAATCTGCCACCAGGTTTTCAAGCGTATGGGGTGCAGCAATTGTCCAATATTAACGGGGTTTCAAGTCTACTCGAACCCGTGACTCTGTAAGGACCAGCTATTGATACTTTTGTAGTGCACCTTCCTGGCATCAAAATACAACCAGGGCCAAAAGAAATAGTTCAAACTAAACTGACTAAATAAACCGCTAGCTCGCCTCCGCATGCTCTAGGTGTTTCAAGTTTTGTTTTAACAAGCATGCATCCAAGCAGGCTTGGACGCCATTTTGCGTTTCCTTAGTGCTGGTTAGCGCGCCCGCACTTACAGTCCCTAGACCAGCCATATTAGCCAAACTAGTTGATTAAACTTTTCCCTCATCCATTACTATTACATTTACTTTAATTAAATACATTGTTCCTTCAAATATATTCCTGAACCGGTTCTTTTGATTTATGTTTCGTTATCAGTACTTACACGTTAGGTAAAGTACTGGTTAAACGGGTACTAGAGCACATCAAGTTAAGTAGGGTTGATCAAACTTTCCGGAGTAGTAACACTCATCCCTACACCTTTTCGTCTAGTCTATAGGTAAGTATGCTGCTGCAAGGGGTGCATAGAGCAGTGTGATTTTGGTGGTGATCATGAGAACCTAGAGGGGAAAAGAGGGAGAGAAAAGGGTGGGCCGGCGGCTCACCAAGTACACAGGACCTACTTACACTTGATAATAAGAGATAACTGACAAACACTAGAGCTTGACAGTGAAGGGGTGAGTCAGTCTAGATATAGAAACTGTAGGCGAACGATTAAGATTGCGAATGCTTTACAGCTCATCAGTCTGGGCATTTGATTTCCAACTAGTGAGTAATAGGTTCCAACCCATTTCTACGTACCGAGGTTTGGGTAACCAGATTGTATAGTTGGCCCCCACACAACAGGGATGAATCACAGCCTTGTAGTGCACCTTTTCCCTCCTTTGGGTGACTTAGCAACCCTCTGGCCAGGTTTGACAGAAACCTAATTATGTCACGGATGACTTCTATATTGCATTGGTTACGGATTCTTTCGCAAGTTAAAATCGAACTCTGTGCAATGAGTACCTATTGAACCAAGCTTATCTTTCATTCTGGAATAGACTTTCATTCCTGTGCTCTGGCCAAAAAATTCTTGGTGGTGGCTAGAGCATTATCTGAGGCGCACTTTGACGGATCCAGCACCAACATCAATAGCGCCAGCATAGAAAACTGGTAGTTTTCTTTTCCCGCATCTATTTCTTGAGGCTTGGTTCTTATTGTTCGGCTCGCCCCTGCTGCGGTCAAGAAAATCTCTTCTGCCTCCTGCTTTTAGCTTCGGTGAGACGAATGTTTCTGTGGGCTGGTGATTGTAATTTACAGATCGAGACTGGTAGGGAGTCACTGGCTGCTGGGAAGACTGACAGTCTCTCGGCGACCCTGTATTTAAAGGTACCTGAACAGCAATGGTGAGATAGCCGGTTAAGGCATATAGGTATCATATGAAATGTAAAAGTAGATAGTGTGGATGTGGTTACTCGAGAAGAGTTAATAGATAATATAGGTGTATTGATAAGAAGGCCGGTGAGTTGCGAATAGGGAGGAAGTAGTGGTGGACTAGTGAGGTCAATAGTGCCTCGAGTGCGACCGCTCTGGGCTATACGGAATACCGTAACTGTCTAACCGTCCTCTGAATGAGTTTACTGAAGGGACCGCGGGCGCGTCCGGCTGTAAGGCACTGCGTAGAACACACTCTAGCAGGGAGAAGAGGTTAGACCTGAGTCTGAGTTAGCTCTCTGATATGGTATCCTGATGGGGTTCCCTCATGATGACCAACGCCCGTGGGCGAGGCTAGCCAGTCTGCGTGACCTGCCTGTCGGATGATCTTGTAGGCCACAATAAGGACATCCCTCTCTTTGTGACAGACCGAAGTGGATAGATTAGGGTGTTTCAGCCTTTCAGAGGATGCACCCACTCTTAGTCTCTCAACTGATTTCTTCTAGATCTTTTTGTTCTCTCGAGAAAGTTACGGTCTTCCTTGAATGTCTAGGTTGCACTATACTGAAGACCTCCAGGTGCGGTTGCACGATGGATCTGGAAACCGTGAGAAACGATTCAAGCTGTTTAATCAAAAAGCGCGAAGTGGAGTTCTCACTGGCTGCTATTTCTTTGTAGTAAGGGTTTGTGTCCAGGGTGCCCGAAAGTTGAGCCCCATGTTTTCTCCCTTGGTCACTTTGGTGATAGCATGGTTACTTCACAAGTGTTGAAATTCAGGCGCTCTTGCTTTGTGGATGCTTATGTCCATTACTTTGCACTTCTCAGGGTTGAGGCTCAAGGCATTTTCTGACGACGAGGGTCCTAGTGGCTTCAGGCCATTTTTCAGTACTGTAGAGTCCGCCTCTTCCATCACTGCCCCCAAATTTTAATACCAACAGTGAAGAGGAGGATGGGTGGGCAGATTTCATGTGAAAGATCGTTGATGAAGAAGAGTACGAGAAGCGATCCCAGAATTGCTCTCTTCAGTATCTTAGATTTCAGTGGCTTCCACTCCAACCGTATTCTGTTTACTTCGGTGCGGAATTGTCTTCCTTATAGATACTTTTTGACCAAGAAAGCAGACGGTCATGTATGCCAACTGACGCAATCTTGTGAAGCGGGATTCCACCTGGTACACCTTAAAATGCCTTGGCTAGGTCGAGAAAAACAGTATGCACCAGTTTTCCGCTGTCCCAGAAGAAAGCCTGGTCGTCCCGAGCGGCAAACAAATCGGTGATACATGAACGACCGCTCTGAAAGTCATAATAGCAATAATAGTAATAATAATAACAACACACGTATGCGTATATATGTATATATATTTCAAATGGTAAATTATACTAACACATGCCGTTTTGCCGGGTAATATCTGAGTGTTACTGTTCCCGGTGAGGCCGAGTAAATTTAAAAAGAATAAATCGTCACAATATACGCAGCCTGCCAGGGTATACAATTATTTGCATGTCGCTGGTCACAGATATTAGATAATAACCGTTTCGCTACGCAACAATAGTGAATAGTAACATAGGTATTGTCACGCAGTATGAGCCTTTAACCAGGCAAATGAGATTAGGCCTCAACACTTCAGTTGACGAGCCGCATAAACAGTAAAAGTAAACAGAACATCAAATCCCAAGAATGAACAAAGGTGAAGAAATGCAAATATTCCATGAGTTTGTGCTGCATGTAAGACTAGATTTAAATCCTGGTGTGGACCGAAGATGAAGCATTGGATCATCAGCACACGGTGTCACACAGTATGTAGCGATTGTTTGGTATTACGCTGTTGAAAACAAATTCCTCGGAACAAGTTAAGCCAAAGTTGCAACTCAATCCAGAAACTGTTGTCATTTTACGGCCCATGATACGCCAGATTTCATCATTAAGCCATTCAATATGTCTTCAAGGTCGGCGCTCCATATGAAGCCAGTTTTGGTTTTCCTCATTACTGGGTGGGTGGCTGTTATTGGTCGGAGCACGTGTATGTTTCGGTACAAACAGTATGTAATGCCAACACTTCTAGATGAAATCCCAATCGTAGCCATGAATTTAGGGCGAACTGCCTGAATAATCGTTATGCAGCGGTTGCACTGTGAATCTGTCTATCAGACAAGAAGGAAACGCAGGTGAGGAACAACCTATTGTACACTTACGTCAGTGAGTAGCAAGATAAGAACGGAATGATCAAAGAAAAGGAACTCACATGCAGATTTAATAGTTGTTGCACAAAGACTGTCTGTCTTATCAACAATAAACTGTGGTGAGATAGTAGTCTGTGACTTTTAATGCACAATAAACATAAAGCATAGTGCTGAAACTATCTGCCTGAACGGTGGAGCATATCGGTCGATATATCTCAGCCAGAATCTATGATATAAGGAACGGGTAAACGCCATGCGTACGGGCGTACACAGATGCCTTGGAATACGAAGTAAGCTTTGACGTGAAGAAATAAGTTAGTGGGAGTCTTGGTGCGTAGAAAATAAGGCAATGTGATACAGAGGCGTTGGCAGAGAATCCTGAGAACAGACTGTTTCCAGTAACACAAGTGGATTTTAAAATCGTTTGAAGTCAGGCGAGTATGCTTTTCACCATATATGGGCCACCCTACCACGATGATACAGGTTATACAAAAGAGGTCTCACTGTTCCAAGTTAAAAGCTATTTAATTCAATGAATAAAGCTTAGAAAGAGATCCCACTCACATTTATTCTCAAGTTGCAGCCAATTTCACTACCTTACGGACACTAGGGTTCTACAGAGCCATCTCTGAGTGCTTCTGTTGCAAGGCATCCGTCCACAAATAAACTGTAGATATCACCTGAACCTGAAAACTAGCTAACAATGCACTCAAATTATGACACAGAAGTTTTTCTGCGTATGGCCGATAGGAGCCTATTTCAGATCAAACTGTAATATGTGGTGAGGAATTTCCATCTGGCATCTATCTACTGCCAGCGTGAGTGCATGATTTCCGGGGCCATGTGGCGGTGCGTATCTCCAGGCGGGTGGGAAAGAACAGTATGACAGGCCATGCAAAGTCTTACACAAGAGAACTAGGTTGTTTCTGGAGCCTCTTTTCCACAGCGGTTTATTAGACAGTGTAGTGCACCTATCTATATAATCTACATTTCCAACGCTACTCAATAATCGTCTAGTGAAACTCCTTTGGATATATTCAAGTGGCCATTTGTCGGTTTTGTTCATGCTAGAAAAAAGAATGAGTCATATTTTAATGTCGGTCTAACACAGGACCTAAACAGTGCAGGTCTGGCCTCTTTTGTATAGAAGCTCTTCAGAAGGAAATCTGGTAGTCTTCTAGATTTAGAGACGATAGCTGTGATATGCTCATTGAAGTTAAGGTTTCAGAATATTGGACGCCCAGATAATATAACTTGCTGAGCGTTTGAATTTCATGATCTCCTAAGCCTAGCGTGCCGCTTGGATAACACCTTCCGAGGTATGGAATTCCACATTCTTCATGGTTGAATCCAAGTTGCCATTTCTGACTCCGCTCAAGCAGGTTATTTAAGTCTGCCTTAGCTGCTGACAGACCTTCTGTGACTGTACCGTACTGAAAGATGCAGACAGTTTTAAGGTCGTCAGCATAAAGATGTGATTTTTTAGGTCTAACCACTTTACATATGTCATTAATACACATGAAAAGGAGAGGTGGACCAAGAACACTTCCCTGTACCACACCACTTGTAATTGGTCATGGGTCTGAGAAGCAATCGTTTAATTTAGCTATCTGAGAACGTTCACGAAGACACGATTCGAACCAGTTATGTAAGGAGTTATCCACACCAATGACCTATGCTTCATGAGCGGTCCCTGGCGAGATGCTCTGTCAAGTGCCTTCTTGAAGTCGAACAACAATAAGGCAACAAAAGGGCCCTGGTTACGCCTTCGTGTGATAAATTCAAGATAATCTAGCATGCGGGTGTCACAGGACCTGGTTTCTAGGATCCCATGCTGCAAAGCTGACAATAAGGTGTCATCGAATAAGCGATCCAAGACGCTATTCCTCATAATTTTTTCCATGGCTCTGGAAACCACTGGAGTGTGACTGATCAGGTGGTAACTATCTAAGTGTGCAGTTGGACCAGATTTACGTGTGGGAAGTAACATAGGTAGTTTTTCAGATGGAGGGGCGTCAAGAACTATCGAGTGACACGGAAAATAACTTCAGAAGCAACAGAGGTATGTCTTCAACTCCGTTTTGAGGGACAGCAGCAGGTATCCTATCTTGACCATCGATAAAATGAAGTTTTACGGTGTTAATCGCCGCAGGAATATTTTGTGCTATAAATCTCACGTTTTCTATCCTAGAGGAAGGTGCTGTTGATCGTTGTAACCCAACTACATTACCCTCATTTATAATCGAGGCAGCAAAGTGGTTACTGAAGATCTCCACAACTTGCTTATGGTCATCCTGCACTTGAACATCATTAACAACACTTTTTGTCTTTTTGGATTTGGGTGATTTCAGCCTGGGCTTTAGAATCTCTGTTAGAGATTCCTCATTCTCAGAAGACAGGGCATGACTTCCTGTCCGATGGCCCCATGTGCACGTGGAGCAGTCCACATTGTGCTTTATCAGTTAAGGAATTCCGCAATCTCATCGGCTATCAGACGTTCCAATGATTTGGACAGCATATGGCATAGGGCGATCGGTATGCAGCTACCAGGGCATGTTGGGGATTCGGTGTTAGAAGTACTAAGCTGCTCTTTGTAGTAAGAGCTCAGAAGTTCAGCCTTCTCTAGACCCATCACTGCATCTTCACCGGGACCTGAGATAAGGTAAACTCCAGCACTGGTTGACTTCCACTTTGACATCAGATGGTATAAACTACTTTACAACCCTTTTGCCAGGTTTGTTTGACAGCTAGAACCGTCACTACAGCTTCTTATGTTGTGGTGGTTGCTAACTCCGTCGTAGTTCGTGAGGTTGGACTTTCAGTGTGATGAAGGCAAAATGAACCACATCTGTTTTTTGGTTCGAAGTAGCCCCTCCATCGCGCGCTTTACCCACGAGGTTTCCATTCCCGAGCGGTGCGTTACCTTTGGTACACTGAGGTTGATCCCCTCAGGGATTGTATTCTTCACCTGTGTCCACTGTTTATCTCTTATAAGATGAGTTCAGCCTACCCATGAGATAATCTCCCGCGGTTACACAGTTGGCCTCGCCGTATCAAGGGAAGCCTTCGGGCGTTTCTGATTACAGGGTCTCCTTGGTTATCATGCAGGAAGTCATCACTGCATGATCAGTGGGATCAAGAGGCGGCCAGCTGCGTATATTGTCAATGAGGAGGTTAACATTCGTCTGAATGTGGTCCAGCCGTAGTTTATTTCCGTCAGGCCTCCAACCTGTCATCCGCATTCCGTGAGGTATCAATAGTTTGGACTCTTTGGCTTCTAATTAAAAATGTAATATGCCTCCCCTTGGTTTTGAAGGAGGATGGAGTACTGAAACGGAGCACAAAGCTTGTGGAATCGCAACACGCAGGTGAAGTCCCTGAAGTAATGACCGTTTCCGTTTACAACGGAATGAATGATTTGAAAACTCCCCTGAGCACCCTGTTTGACAGCAGCGATACTTATTTAAACATTTTCACCCTCACTATGGATACTATGCTTTTAACCGTACTCGACGTACTATTATTTTGCCACTTGCTCGCCTTCTTTGACGCAATACTCATTATTTTTCCTCCCTTTGGTCGAAAATCATACCTAATGCTTCACTTTGATATTGTGGGATGCTGGACTGTTGACAGCTTAACGTCCCTTCACTGTTGTCAGCATCTTGTTTTGGCTCATCTTAAGGTTGCGCTTTGAACTGACCGTTTGTCTTCCGAATGCCAACTGGAAACGTTTATTGATTGGTTTGGTCCTAGTTGACAGATTTTTGATCCCATTTTGTTGGGTATACTCTTACTGGCTCTCAGGTACTTAACGATTGTGTCTGGTTAGTCAGCGTTTCTCTGTATGGTACGTATTTTGTACCGTAGAAAATTTTAGACTCCATAGTTGCTCAGCGGCATTGTTGAAGTACTTTAGTAGTTTTGATATACATTGTTGTTTAATAGTATTACAGATTTATCACGTCAGATCGTGTTTTGACATTGTTGGAACATAACCTTTAATTGTATGCGACTCAAGAAAGTTCGGGCAACTACAAGGTGGAATGCACTAACTCGTCCGGATCGCTTCAGCCTGACGCCGTTGAATTGTTTCCTGCGTTCAGACCAAAGTAATCGTATTTTGTCCGTTATACTACGTGTGCAAATAGGCCAGCGTTGGATCGTTTCTTTCAACCGATGCCCTGATGTGTGGATCACCCTCCTCACGATTCCAGGCTCTGCATGCGCCTTGAAACAGGAGCTTATTTATACAGCGTCTGCACACTCGCCGTCTGAGCTCTTCCTTCTCGCCGAAGATTTTCACAGCTCCCCCTATTAGAAACATGCAGGAACAGCCACGATTTCATTTCGAATATGTTATCAGAGTTCGGATGTTCGCGGAGCGCCCTCATCTCTACTGGTTTCCTTCTTAGTCCTCCATCGTTGCCGTACATATTCGCTAAGGCACGCCCTGTAGAACAAGAGAGCTGGCTACATATTTCTTAGAGGGGAGCGCTTACCTGTTTGCTCCTAGGGCCGCCAGTCCCTACAGGCATGGGATCTCTTCACTTTTCGGTGCTTAACTTTCAGTCGGGGGGAGGATGTAGTCGTGGGAGCTTCAGTATTCGGTGCACCTGGATAACTGACTCGCGTCCGTGTGAAAACCGCTGACTCTCTCTTCCTACCCGGCGGTTTTGGCTCACTCTCACACATGCTTATTGACCCGCTCACGTGGTCCTTCACGTTATGTCACGCGTTGGGAACGTCCATGATAGAGACATGTGAGTCAGGTCACATGTCCAGCGGTGTGGGAGTGGAGACGGACTTCATGTATGTCGGTCCCGGCAGCCCGTTGACCCCGTTGGCCAGCATGAAGTGGGGACCAGTCTTACTCAGGAGTCACTACCATTATTAGACGTCGCTGGGTCACCGACCTTCAGCAGAGAGGTCGTTTGACGGTTCTGAGACCCTAAGTTGAATCTTAGTGGTTTTCTTACCTGAATTTCCAACTGCGAAATTTCTTTCCTCACCTCTCAACGACCTTCGTTCTCAGGTTTGGCTGGGATCTTGAAGACGTCGACATTGTCCGCTTGGCGTCAGGGATGGGGGTATCTTTGGCCCCTCTGAGGGAGATCAGAGATACACATGAGGGTGGCGGCCTGTCTCGGGAGTTGCGGCTACCTCAAGGACGGCGAGGCAATATCGCGGGAAGATGGGGGAGTCCTAGTGTTGATGCCAGCCGACTCACGTTTGACCATTAAAATGTCCCTCCTTAACCGACCATGAGTCGGTTGGTACGCCTACTTTGGCCAAAGCGTACAAGTTGGCCCTCCTGTCACTTGTATTCTTCATAGATGACACGCCCGATTTCTTAGTGGGTTTCTCATACACCTTTTCAGGTCGTTTCGCAGTCAGGGTTCAAGGTGTTCAGGGTGGGCTGCCTCAAGGGTCCAGCGGACGGTGTCTTTTTCCGTGCGCTTTACATTCTCTAAGGCCGGGTAGGGGACATGGAAGTCCCACCTAATTTGGCCTCCGTGCACGGCGGTGCGTACACAGCTGTGGTTTTAACATTGTTTTCTGGCCCCATTTGTGTTATCCATTGACATAGATCCTACTTCGTTTGGGAAGGTTGATTGTTTCTCTGTGGTTAGGGGTAGCCTTTGAAAGTCCATGGTATGGAATATAGGGAGATTTCTGCATTCCGAACGAATTTATCGGGACCGTTAGCGCAGTTGTCTTTTCATAAACTTGTATTACTGCCAGGGTAATCTTCTGCCACAGTTCCAGCGCACCCATCGATTACGTGAGTTGCATCCAAATGCTTCGTCAAACACCGACAAAACCAGTGTAGATGCTGCAATCATCGTGTGTTGTGTTGCAGCCAGCCTTTTTTGCGAGTGGCGCTTTGGTTTGTGGGGAACTGCTTGCAGCCATCTAGTTCCTGCGCCTGGTTCCATTACTTCCTCTTTTTGGGCATGGCCTGATCCTAGCCAGGGATGATAAGACTGTGTGACACAATGAGGCTAATATCCATCATCACTGTGGAAGTTGCATGTATCCCAGAAACAGAGGGAAACCGTTTCCTTAGGAGATTGCGATTCTGCCTTAAGTCTAAGTGGCTGTGAAAGCAGCCTGGAAAATTGTTTGGGTGGCATTTATCCTCCTTAGTTTACGATAGCGTTATCCGCATCAGTGTCTCAATGCACCTTTTCGGACCGGAGTGACGGTATTATGAAAATGAATTTAACAGTGGTTGGGGCCGGTGGATTGAATGTTTTTGAAGAACAGAGTGTATAAAGGAAGCATTTGTGTTGGCTTACTGTCTGACAATTGGCACCTGGTCCTGTACACCTACCCAACGAGTTAAACTGTGAGCTGTAGACCGTATGTAGAACCAGGAAAGATGTTTCTTGGGCAGCGACCTCCAAAGGGGACTGAGAGCTAGGGCAGCTGGCCAGTTTGGATAACCGGGAACCACTCACAGTAGATGAAGCGATTTAGACACCCACCTTGGTTATATAGGCGTGGATACCCACTGATGATTGCGACCGTATAAACTGGTTCCTTGTGGTTAGCAAAGCTAAAAACTGAAGGACCTTCTGATGAATGGACGGTTATGTTGCTAAATAACAAACTGTCCAGATGGACTAAAAACGTCTGCTGGTTATAAAGCAAGCTTCAAACATTCAGCGCTCTTGTTACCGATGGTGAAACCTATCTCCGTAATGGCAGATGAAAACCTATGCCCATCTCATGATTTGTGGCAGGTTTTGGTAAGGTTAGGCACATCAGTAACTTGTTGTGAAGGTTGCATGATGCCGACTACCATTCTAAAAAGTTTCAGGAATTATCAGCCCGAAGATGCTTGCAAACTGGTATCTCCCAAGTCAACTTCATTATATGAGAATAATAGTTTTTATTATCGTCACTTCGACGTTCTGGATAAGCTCAACGGTGGCGTGTTCTTCTTTATCTCATAACCGCGATCTTCTGATGTTTTTCATCGAGTTTAACTATCTCCCCTCTCTACCATTCGGGACCAGTAAGATCTTGTGGACTTTTTTGACATATTTCGATGTGATGGTACCTGTAAACTGGCTTCCCCCATGTTAAACTACTAATGTGCGAGCAAAATATTTATTTGTTTATATTTACATACAGATTGGCGGGTTCTTGGAAATTTTGTTGCTGGTTTCCTGCAGTTTAGAGTTATGTTGACTAGTAAGCGGTGGTCAAGTACGTGCAACCTCCGGAGTGCTACAAATTTTAGTTTTGATGGTTGCAACATTCCAAGCGGGGGCTACCTAATGTGCAAAAATCCCAGTTAGGAGGAACACAGTTTACTTCGTGATTCGAAACGCGCGTGATTTAAGCCCACGCGTGTGCACAACGTGAAATGCCCTAGAAATTATCTTTGTCACTTTTGTCCACTGCTCATCTATAGTGGTGAGATCTCGGTCCTTAGACAGTGGCGTGCTTGCGAGATTATTTCTCATGGTCCCATGGTTATTCCCTGTGCAGTAAATAAATGAAGCGAGTGCACGTGGCTACAGAATCCCCTCACTTATCGTGCAGGAGGCTAATTGCAAATAAACAGTGTGACGAATCGGTAGCTGAAAGCATGCCGTCAATGAGACCACCGTTTATCAAAGTGAAGTCCGGCCATGACTTATCCTCCCCAGGCCCCCAAAAGTGTGACATGGCTACCCCTCTCAGAAAAACCAGGTCCCCTAATCAGATGCTTCGGCTTCCTCTCCACGGATCTAGTGATGTCTCCCATCCACTTTGAAGCAGATGGATGGTATGTCGAAGTCACCGGTGATGGTTGTTGAGTCATGGTCTGAGACCATATGGTTAGGCGTACCAGAAGTTCGTGAGGGTCGTGACGACTTATATTTTGTAAGTGGGCAACCATCCTAGTCAACATCACAACCAAAATATACATGATTCAGATAGTTATGGAGTTGCAGTTCTAACAGTATGAATCGTTTCAGTCCGCTGTAGCTGGCCGTTGTGAACGTAATAACATGCCGACCAATAGCGAATAGTTTCAGGCAATGTTTGCTCTTCTAAGAAATTTTGGGTTATGTCCAGTTTGACGTTTAAAACGGAGCAGCCTCTTCCAGCAGTAAACAAAAGAAGGCAGCAGACAGGGAAAAGAAGCAAGAGTTTCGAAAGGGGGTTTCTTCCCATATGCACGTTTCTCTTTGCTTGAGTTCCCTCATTATGACGTGGTGATGTCTATTGGATACTAAAGTAAGCTACTCACTAGATGCCAGAGATCAAGACACCAGCGCCCCGATCTTGCACCATCGATTTCTGATGTTGGACGACCACATCTGTTAATTTGTCCGTCAAAATTCTCATTCAGTTTGATTTCAAAATCATGAATGAAATATGAAAGGATTTGAACATCGGAGGACATTATTCCGACGAGAACTATTTCTGTAGGTCAACCGTCCACAATGAATGTCACCATCCTGTCGATATTCCACACAATAGATTTTAACACGTCGAACACAGTTGTCACATCACTTATGTGCCTATCTCTAAAAGGAAGCGGTGTGCACGTTCCAAAACAATAAGGATTTCACTGTTGTTCATACTTTCATTAGAAATTTCATTTAGGCTTGGAAGTTAACAGTCAGTGTATATGACTTCCGAAGAAGAATAACACGGGGTGATTAACCGATTCGTGTTGAAAAATATTACGTGTATCCGTTCTCCCACATCTAGAGGTCAGAGGAGCACCAAATGGAGCCCCATTCGCTATTTTTATCATCGGCTCAAGGAAACACTCAGATTCGTTTCCGAGGTATGGAAAGCCTATGGATTTATATCAAGCTACCCCTAGCACATCCTCGGTTATCGGGTTCTCTTTTAAAGGAGCCAAGTGGTAACGCGAACACCACTGCTTCTGGCAGTCACTTGTAGGAGTTGATTGCATGACTCGAGAACCTCTGCGTATGGAGACTACATTCATCCCCTGCTTTTTTATTCTCCTGCTATGTCCCCTGAGGCGTCTCGACCTAGTGGGGGGGAAAAGAGTAGATAGGGCGGATCCACAGTCCCTTCTTAGAATCCTCTATAGCATGATCAGATCCCCGTCTGTCTGAAGTAGGACCGAGAAAAGAGGTTTAGCTCCTTAATCCGACCTACTTAGGTGAGGCTGGCTGTCGTAGGGACCTTACGGGGGCTGCCCTCTGAACTCTTTCCAGAACGTTCGAGTTGCTTTTCAGGCAAGGATTTGCCGCTTGCGCACCGCTCTCTATCTTATATCCAGCCACGTATGTGCGCAAGACTGTGAACATATCACCAATTATTTTTGTAAGCTTTCTGCGTGATGCCAGAAGTGTCCCAAGCTCAGAGCTGTGACCAATCGACAGTGTGCCAATGTCTTCAAATTATAAGTTACCGCGGCTGTAGACCATTAGGAGTCGGTAATGATAGAGGAGTCCCACCCACATCAATTGTGTCGCTACCTGCGTGCCTCGTTTGGATGCTCACACAATTACCTGCGTTGGCAGGCACCAGACGCTCCCCTGACCAAGCAGACAGGCCGCTTAAGTCTATCTGAAGTGCACGTGCATCGTCAACCACAATTTCCCACAAAGGTTTACGTCACCGGCGTGGGAAATTATGGAAGATTTCATGATATTCGGCAGCTCATCCTTGTGTAGGAGAGATGGCAAGAGATGCAGGACTGTGCTTTGTGAAACCTTACTCTCTACCGACTTCCAAGGAGGAGTCGAGAACTGATCCCTACTCTCTACATATTACCAACAGGGATTTGCCCGCTCCGTGCAGGTAGGTAGCCGGTGATTTCAAAATGCTTCAGCTCCCCATGCAACCCGGAATGAGGTACTCTGCCTAGCACCCCTAGAAACGATTGAAGTGCCACTCACCGGTATCCTGTCATCCTTGGACTCCACCCAACTACCTCTCACTATGGCATTCCCAGGTTCCTTGTTATTTCTCCCACACACAAACGTGCCGCGGAATATCCTGAAATCTCTCATGGCTGTTTGGTGGGAAATTATGGTTGACGATGAACGTGCACTTCAGATAGACCTGAGCGGGTTGTTTGCCCCAACAAAGAAGTGGCTGTTTGTAACCCTTTAAGATAACGGAACTGACGAACCCCAAGTATTTGCTTACGTGAGTCGTTTTTATAGGTTGTGTTTGAGACAAGACACTCACCAACTTCCACCCTACTTCCCACTCTACCTAACTTAACATCCAGCCTTAATGCCAGTTTGGAGCGAGTAATTGGGCTATCAATACGACCACACCGAAAAGACTACACTGAACTCTGTAAGAGATCCTCCTGATATTATAGGTCTGCCAACAACCCAACAAATCATCTGTCACACAGTTGGATGAGACCTTCTCAAAAATGATAGTCTTCAAAGACTTCTTATTGTAGCATCTGGAACAGGGAAAGATGAAGTCATCTCCTTTTTCATTTCTAGGTACACAATTCGTCAAAACATTGCATTCCCAATAAAGACTTGCGGCAGGTAATTCATCTAACCGCCAGTACCCCAAAACGTAATCTTCGCTATAATTCATCGAACGTTTGTTGAGGATCAGCAACGTAATTTGTAAATGGGCACAGTGAATGACTGTGAACACTACATCTCCAAGGCTTCGAAACCCTGGTGCCGAGATTCCGTCACCAAAGTTTACTGTATACGGCATGTAGTAGTCAGCAAACGTAACTTTCCGGTCTCCCCAGCCTTAAGCGTTCTCAGGTATCATAGCTGGCAGAAAACCTGCAGTCACGTAGTTGCTCATTACTAGTAGAATCAAATACATGCGAATTCATCCTATTATCACCCTTTCTGAAGAGACCATAAAAAAGGGCACATATGTGTTTCCACTGGTAACTTGCTAGAAAAATATATCCTATTCCGTGGTACGCAGCCTTCCCACATCACCAGAGAAAAACCTTGGCCTTACTACTCTGACAAGCCAGACGCCTGCGTCAAGTATCTAGTAGATGCCTTCGGGGCCACCACATGCACCTCATGGCAGGGCGACTAAGCGCCTTCACACCAGAACTCTTCCTGAGGCTCTACGAAACCTGCGTTCGACCTCACCTGGTGGTCCAGCAAGATTAAACTTCAAAACTCGGCAGAAGGTAACCAGGTGGCATTTAATCCTGGGAAGTGCAAGGTTATATACGTGAAAAACGATGTATCTCGTGTATGCAGTCTCAACTGTATGGAACTTGAAGCGTCACTGACAGAGAAGGATTTAGTCGTTTTAGTCCCTCAAGACTTAAGGTCTTATACTAACTGTGACAAAAACGCCTTTCGCTACAACCCTGCGCTGGTAACTGTTAAATGAATTTTCGGACAATTCGATCAGCTTCATATGACCACACTCGAAGCTCGGGACCGTATTCCTTCTCCTTCGCTGCAGAGGGACAAACTGAGGTTAGAAGGCATCCATAAGCGCTTGGCGGCCGGCTGCGCCGAATCCGTATCCCCTGTAATAGAGAAGGCTAGGAGGAGGCTTAATAATGCCCTGCAGCGCTCTGAGAACCGCCGGACACCCACTCTATCAGTAGTTAATCTTGGCTGTGGCACCGATCCCTCTTAATTTTTGAAAATTATTTAACCCTTGGGTTCCTAGTGGAATGTAGGGCTTCAGCAGCACGTCGTCATTTCACTGTCTTCTCTGCAGTGTTTCTAACTTGGCTCCATGGCCACCCAGAAGATTCCATTTCTTCATTACGTGATCTTCCCCATAACACCCACGGACGCCCAACTCGTCGTTTCCCACTTGGGTTCTGCTCGAAGGCCTGGCCCGGCGCGGGAAGTACCCAAACGGTCTTCTCAGTGTATGTACAATCTAATCCATCTCCACTTTTCTGGCGTTCGAGACTTTGACTTTCTTACGGGGAGAGGGTGGTGCGTTTACTCGTAGTTCTGCTGTTGCTGATGGTACTTCTAACGAGTTGCAGGTGGTGATGGTTGTCGATTCAATAGCTTTTTGAAGTGGTCAACCCATCGTTTCCTTTTCTCCTCTTCTTTGGTGTTTAGATTTTTTCCTTCATCATCTTTTATCGGTTTCATCTGCGTTGATCTCTACCGGGTAGTAACCTGGTTATTTGACACAATGTTGTCAGGTCTCTCCTACCAGCATCAAGTTCCGCTTCCCTTGCCAATGTGTCGTAGAAGTTTCTCTTTTCTTTGCGTGCACTCTCCTTTACTTCTTTGTCCAGTGTAGTGTTTTATACACTGTACTCAGATCCTCTTCTCGTTGTGCATCCCTCCACTGGTTTATCTTCCACTTCGCCACCTTTCTCTCGTCAATCTGCTTCCATGTGTCCGTCGAGATCCACTCTTTATCTTCTTTCTTCTTCCTTCCTAATACGGTTATGCAGGTTTCTTTCCACATAGCTTTCAAGAGTTCCAGTGTTCATCCACACAGTTTTCTTCAAGGATGTTGCTCAACGTCTCCCATTTCGCCCTGACAACCAATGCGAAGATGTTCCTTGTGGTTTCGTCCTTCAGTTCTCGGGTGTTGAACTTGAACTCTGGTCCATCACCAACTTCTTTGAAGGCTTTCCAATTGATTTGGAAGGTTCCTTGCACTAGACAGTGGTTTGAACCTACATCTGCTCCCCTTGTTGATCTTGTGTCCGGTAGTCTGCGTCTCCACTTTCTTCACATTGAGATGAAGTCAATCTGATTTGTCGTGTAGTGTGTCCATCTGGTGAAACCCATGTCGCTTTGTGAATGTCCTTGTGTTTGCACACACTGCCTGACTCCAATCACTAAATCGTTGAATGCACAGAATTCTGTAAACAGTTCTCCATTCTCGTTCATCTCACCTAGCGCTTCTCGACCCATGGTTAGTTCTCTTCGTGTGTTGTCTGCTCCCAGTTTGGCATTCATGTCACCCCATACATTAGAATTTTGATGTCGCCATCTGGGGTGGTGTCTTGTCCAGTGCTGAATTCCTCCTTCTTCTCTTCATCTGTGTTATTTGTGGGAGCGTAGCATTGTATGATTGTGACTTTCCCTCCTTTTGATTTGAAGCTTGCTGTCATGATCCTGATGGTGGATGAGATTGGTTCCCACTGTATGACAGCCTTCGATGCTCTTCAAGGGGACATCATGATAACCACTCGAAAACTCAGTGTGTTCGTGGTTGTCGTGTGGGTGACAATGTCCAAGTAGATTATCGACTCTCCAGTTAAGAGTTTGGAGAGTCCACTCCCGTTCCACCTGCCTTCGCAGATTCCTAACACTTCAATGTGATACCTCTTCATCTCGTTTGCAATCTGGGCAGCCTTGCTGGGTTCATACATGGTGCGGACATTCCATGTCCCCACGTTTACTTTCGCTTTCACGGAGAGAAGAGAAGACACATCGGCCAATTGGCTTCCCGAAGACTTTCACCAACCTGGGTCATTTCGTCTTCCCGATTCTAGAGAGGAATAAGTTCATTTTTATATTTTGTTTGTGCTTTGAAGTTTCTTCAGTGGTTGGATTGGTTTTCCGAGGTAGGGTTGCTAGCCCTATACCCAACCTTCTCTCTTTATCCGGGCTTAGGACCGGCTAGTAACTAGTGGACTAATAAACCAGGATCTAATTCAAGAGGATAAACAGTAATTAACGTAGGAATATTTCAAGTCGCATATTAGACACAACTTTTATATTTCAAGACTTGTTACAGCATGGAATGCTCACTATCCAGACTTGACCCAGGCTGCTTTCCCTGAGTCCTTTAAACGTTGGCTGGATACCTATTTCACATCTGGCTGGGATCTACGGAGAACTGATGGAATTTTTACATTTTGACAGCCACATTTTCCTCTTTCTTTACTTGTGCACAAGTTGGCAACCACAAGAAGTATAGATCCATAGGTTTTTGGACTCGGAAGCTAGTCAAGTAAAAGCTTCTTCTACCCTGTCAACAACCATTTGAACCGTTTCCACCCAGTCACTCTTTGGGCTAACCATAGGTACAGCAGGCGAGCGAGCAGACCTACTGCATCGGAAACAACCAAAAACATGCAACCATTCCGCAAGACTAAGAAGCTGCCGCTAAGAAATCAACCAGTTAACATAAGATTGTAGAAAGAAATTGGATATTGGATGTGACCTTCAAGTGCAAATAAAACATTTTGAAAGACCAAGGAATACAGTGGATATTTCTGCCAAACTCAAAACTTAAGGCATCAAGTGGTATTCTTTGTCTTGAGGTCATTCATAATCCATTTTTACTAAGCCTTTCTGGCAGAAAATTTTGAGGTCTTCAGGAATTCGTACTCATAATGCTGGTTCTAAGAGAGAATATATATACCTTGGTGTAAGTAATACCGAAATACTATTGCAGTCTTCATAATATTGCTTCATAACTAGGAAGTAGCTTCATTTCAACTTTTTGTTGTTGATATTTTGACTAGAAAGGGTATATGTGAAACATGTACATGCTTCGCATCCAAACCTAACCCTAAAGCGTTCGCGTGAAATATGAGTGACGTGTTTTTCAATGTATCCTAAGTTTTCTCGTATATCGCTTAATATTAAGCGGTATCAGTGTTAGTGCACTGATCAAAAATTCCAGCCTCTCCCACTTCAACTCTGCAGAACGACCAAAGAGCTGCAGCTTCTTGCTCTACGTGCAAGTTTATTATCTGGTGTTTGAAGATAGGAAGCTGTTTGTACATGTTAATTTCCTTCCAATGGAATCTGATTTGTCCAGCCCCATCTTGAATGAATTTGTGGCTAACGTTAATACAAGTACTTCACTCCAACGACATTCGTCTTTGGCTTTTCACTCTTTTATGTTCTCTAAGGTTTTCCAACCTAATAGAAAGAGGTAAATAATGTGTATAGTCGCATGTAAATACGGTCCAGTTCTCAGAGGTTACTGCATTAACAGCTGCCTTATTCATCCTCCACAAATCGGGTTGACCTGGGTTCTCATCTTGGCGTAAAATGGCTGTTGGGAATCTGATGATCACAGCATAGCCACTTTTGTCAAGGAGGCATGGTACATGATAAATATTATATCACCTTAATGAGCAGATACTAAGTTTCTGCCGCAGTGTGCTGTATGAAAGCCGTAGAAATCGACAGTTCCATCAAGTGAATTACCTTATGATTCTTTTGTTAGACTATCCCAGTCAACTTTTAGTGCACCAATCTTCTAGAACAGAAAATTTGCTTGTTTTTTGTTTGTTTATTCGCGTGAAACTCTTGCGCCTCACTTTCAGGACTACTTATTAACACGACTAAGTTAACAGCTTGTCCACTCCATTTCAGTCCCTAACGTAGAATTTTCATACGCGACCGTTTAAATGGCCTTTAAGATGACGCTGCTACCTGTAAATGCTAATCCATTACCATAGTGGAAAACGAAGAAGAAAGTCGTATATCTGAGATCAATTATTTTGGAGATAGCATAGCTTGGTTCACTTTATCAAAAGGCTCACACCATTTGTGTGCAGGACCATAAAACCTCCTATGTGAGTTTTCTACCTACTTATAGAAGCTCCAGCATCATTTGTTTCCGAAGCTTCACTATACAAAACCCACCAGTTTGTGATCTTCCTCTCCTGATGTTAATCAGGATTCCAGTTTCTTTTCTCGCTTTTTGGTTTCATAAGTCTTGTATCCTTATTATTTCGTGAGCATGTTCTAGCGACCTGCATTATCGTGGTTTGTTTATTAAGCGTGAACCCCGTCAACCTTTCCCCTGTTTCCATCTACTTTCAGCTGCTGCAAATAAGTGTAAACCATCCTGCATAATGCAACTGACAAACAACATTATGTAATAGTACTGCTTAGCAGCCATGATACCGTGCAAAAGTTATTGAGGCAAAATGAAGGCATTTGTGTACACTACAAATCTGGGGTTCATACTTAATAAACAGACCGCGATAATGCAGATCGTGCGAGCATAATCTTGAAGTAACAAGGAAATAATGTATGTAGTACAAGAAGCCGGTTATTCTGCAGCTAAACGGCTGTATTTCCAAACCCTTTTTTGATTAGGTGTATCGGCGTTTTTCAAAAGCATTCTTTATAGAATGAGCCTCCCGAAACCAATATTAAGCCTCTTAAAACTTCCTCAGCCTCTCACACTGCGACCATTGCCACCGATCAAAGTAGTTGGAGACTCAATTTTAGCCTCCTATGACATCGTCATCCATTTCTTTTGGTACTTTCAATGTCCAAACCCCATGCCAAATCGGACAACAAACACCGCTTGTCAGAACTCTGAAATATCGGGCCAGGAATGTACGCTGTCCCTCTGAGACTCGTATACAGGATCCGAGTGTGATTATTAAATTGACCTCACCTTACTATTGTAGTGGACCGTCAAAATTCACCTTAAGAGTATCCGGAGACCCGATGGCTCTGGTAGACTCTCTGGGGTTAAACATTGCATTGAGTTGTAGAGAAACTGCACTTTCGGCTGGATATCAGTTAACAGCCGTCTATCTGCCTTTCGACTGAATGGATCTGTAAAAGCTGGGAAGTATCGAAAGACTAGTCAATACTTATTCGTAATTGACGCCTACGCACATATCGACTGCAGCTGGAGTGATGCCAAGGACGAATTCTATCATAAGTTCTCTGTTTTGCTACAGAGAACGAAATGTTACTATACAGTCATAATGGCAAATAACTTAAGTGTTCAATTAGGAAAGATGCCAATCAAAAAGACATCTTGCGGGTATTTATGGAATCCAATGCCAACAAACCGAAAATTTTGATTGTCTTTTGCAGTTTAGTTCTGACAACCATTTATTTCTGACCAGCACTAGCTTTAAGATAAGACGCTCTCACTTGGCATCTGCTGACATCAAACCAACGGTAGACACAGATCATATTGCTGTAAGCCATCATTAGAAAAGATCCGAGAACGATTATCGCTCTTTCTGGAGTACTTGTTCGGACTCGAATCACGCGTTAGCACGGGCATGTGTATCCCTTCGTCTAGCTGGTTGTAAGAAACAGACGGCAGTTAAGCCTGTCTACGCTCGATTGAAATATCACGCCAAGTATGTATTTAAGGGGGAGTTAGCTAAGCATTTATCTCAGCGTGACAACACTCATCTTGCGGAAACGTGGCGTGATATTAAGTTTGCTGTAGAAACAGCGGTTACGACGGTCGGTAACCTACACCCAAAAGTTATGAACTTCATTGGATTTCCGAAACGTCATCTGGACTGATTAATCCAAGAAGACTGATTCTAGCTGGATTAGACCACAATTAAGAGCGAAAGCAACTTAAACGTAAATTATTGAATTTATTGAAACCATTACCGAAAAGGATCTGACGCTGATGATCTCCCAGGACAGATGGCTAGAACCTAGGGCGCAACACTAAAGCACAGTTAAACTCGCTCACAACAACGCTCCAGTTGCCCAACATCCACCCCAAACATGAATGAAACATAAGTGTCGTTTCTCCAGCTCTTGTCGAAGTTGAGCAGGCTGTGTCAGACCTGAAACGGTGAAAAGCAGCAAAACTTGGTGGTTTGGCACCCGAAGCCTTTAAATATAAAGGTAGGAAATCGCTGGTTTAAATGACGGAGGTACTAGGTAGTGTATGGAAATCAGACGCAGTGCCATGAGACTGGTCTACTTTACTGATCGTCCCAATCTGTAAACATTCTTCTTGTAACAACCACAGGGGAATTAGTTTGACTGATATTGTGTCCAAGATCCTAGGGTCCATAGTTATCCGACGCATAACTTGAGCTCCACTCAAGGACAACCAGCTCGACAAAACCAGGCAGGTTTCAGTCCCACATTAATTGGTCACGGAAGAGCGACCAACTTAATGTTGTCTAGTCCGGTGTGCTAACTAGTTTCTATGGATCATTTTCTGAATATGGTCACCAAGCTAGGAGGCTCAGCATCGCGATGCACATTGATAGGTGTTAGTTGGTTGGAGGCAATCAGCAGGAAGCCCTAGACCTAGGTTTCGTGCTTCTTGGCAGGTTCAAGGCTTCCTGTCAATTACCCCCAACCAACTAACAGGTTTCAAACCTAGACGAGGGTGCATCGATCACATTTTTGCCCTACGACAGGTTCTGGAACTCAGGCGTAACTACTGACCAATAGCCGACACTTGCCATATTTGTTAACCTGAAGGTGGCATTGACTATCACCCGAGAGGTGTTTTAGCAGTGTCTTAGTGTAAATGGAATACCGAACAAGTATATAAAGCTAATCAAAGCTGTCTACTCCAACCCAAGCTGAAATATATGGGCTTATGGGGAGTTATCAGTTGAGTTGACGACAGCTAATAGTGTCCGCCATACCCACTGTCACTGTTCTTATTTAACTCACTGATAAACGTACTAATGGACATAACCCTAGGTTAATCTGACTTAACTGGGATTGACCTACTACCTGGAGGTTATCTGGTTGACTTGGAGTATGCAGACGATATTGTCCTGCTATGTAAAGATGCTGAAATGTATGGTATTCTGAACGCGTTGAGCAGAAATCTGAGTATGTTTGGCGTGGATTTCATAAATATAAGATGATGGTTCAGGACCAGTCTGCAACTACTCCTGGTTCCAGGATAGAAAGTAAAGTGGTGGAATAAACCGACCACCTTACCTACTTGGGGAGTTGCGTCAGTTCAAACGGACTCGTTGCTGATGGAATCTGAGCTCGGATACAGAACCCCTGTTTTGTATTTGCCAACTTGCGTCATCTCTGGTGCTGACTGACAAAATATCTGTCTACCCAGTAACGGACAAGTATACTGCGCTGCAGCCCGTTCTGCATTGCGTGATCACTATCTTAGTAAGCGCTCCAAATGAGTCGATAGCCTTGCACCGGTCGGCTCTTGCGATAACTGATGATGACATGGTTTTTGTCTGTCTACCGTAGAGTTGAAACCGGTGGACGCCGTTTCAGCCTGTTCATGTTGGCCAGAAATAGGTGGTTATCTAAACACAGTTATAGCACACGATAACCATTATCCACCTGTCTGACCAGGTTTCCGAAAGGACTATCTAAGTGCTTTTCTGTCGCACTTGAGTCAGCCTTATCACTTCTTCTTTGGAACCCCGTCATAGCGTAGTTATTTACATTAACCGTAACTGCTTTTTGTCTTACCACTATCCAACAAACTTTTTTGATATGGTAAGATCTTGTGCAACAAATTTACCCACCCATCTATGGAAATCTGATCACCATGTAGTGGGTAGCGGCCATCAAGTGTGTCTATGTATCGTATATTCCAATGAACTATCATCACCTGTGGTCAGAAATTTCTTTATGAACATTTGGCAGCTCACCATACACTGTAATATGACTATGGGTTATCGAGAACAAAGCCTTGTTAGGCTGGTATACCTTACAGTCAACCTTTTCAGAAAGAGACAGCACCTTAAAATACTCAAATGCCATCTTCAGGCAGAAAAATGCAGTTATTGTCGGGTGTCGATATTTCTGTGTTCCAGGACTCGGTGTAGGAAAACGATCGGGTGGATACACCCAAAGCTAGGTCTAAAACCTGGCTCTCTCGAGTTGAGCTGCTGTAAGTCGTCACGTGATAACAGAGTGTATAATCTTAGACACATTATTCGTCAGTCTGATTCCTCTTGTAGTATGTGACAACCTGTGGTTGCGACTAGTCAAGGGGAATTATATCTGATTCTCATACTCCATCTAATACTTCAGGCAGTCTAACCAATAATCCCGAACAACCGTCTTTCAATGCGTTTGGGGCTTTTCCACCAGTGTGGGACTGTTCATTTTGAGTCAAATGTAATCTTCCGAACTTTTGCAAGAGATGGACATCCTATCTTAGTTTTCCACTCAGGATGCGACTAGATAGTGGGCAACAAAAAATTGGCTAAGGGTCAGTTAAACCGTTGCTCGAAATATTCTACCTATCCTTCTAGCCATTCACTATGGTCTCACCAGCCATTAATCTTTTTACCTGTTTCTTTTGTAAGTTTAAATAACTGGATACAAATACCTTGCATCGTTTCATTTAGGATCTCTGTAGCCTTCGCTACACATCACTGCTCACAATCGTTGCGTAGGCTTTTGATCAGTTTACATTTGAGTTATTTTCATTCTTCATTCTGCTTGGAGCCTGCTGGAGTTCGTTCACGTCCATCCACTGCTTTAGAAGCTGATGAGATTCATTGACTTTCTGTAACCTTTTCCTTTCAGTCAGTTGCGGTCTTTAAAGCTCTTCTTACCAAAAACTGAAGATGCTACTAGGTTTCTTAAGGATAAATAACATTATCATGATCCTATAACTGTCTGGTCATTTATTCTGTGTAAGAACACTTAGCGTTTTCATTTTCATATTGAACTCTTATAGGTGTTTGACTCGTACTATCTTTGTTTTGGCTTTGTGCTACGTCTTTACTTGAAGAAAAAACCGTTATCGTTGGCATCAGAAATCCGTGTGAAGTTTTTTGCAGCTGACAGTTTCTTATCTTTTTCTGATAGGTGGAAGGCAGCATCTACTTGTAGTGCTCGTTATCTTCAGGAGATAGCTTATGGTAATGATTCCTCTGACATCCAGTAGTAATACTTTGCTCTTCCTCCTCCTATTACGATAACTGCTTTTATTTTTCTGCTATCCACCAGGTTTTCTGGCATTGTTGGGACTCAAGAAACAGTTATTTCAAATGAAATAATGTATTAAGTTTTTGCAGTATCCAAACCAGACCATCAGAGCAAAGCAGCTGTCAGTCAAACGAACACCAATGCTTTTGCTTTTTTCTCTCCCATGTCAATGACTTAACGCAAGTCACTGGGAGTAGGAATTTTATTGTACTAACTCAGTATTGAGTACTGTTTATCACTTATCGGATTTTTTTTATTTGTACAGGTGTTTCCTATGAGCACAAGGATGCTGGGAGATGAACAAAGTACTCCAAATTTTCAAACCCAACCTAGGAGGTCTACTAGAAAGAGTCTTGTTATTCGTCTCTCTTGTCCAGTCAACCAATGTTTAGAGGAGCAAACCGTATCAGGTGATCCAAATGTCAGTTGCCAAGTGACCGACAAGACAACTAAAGATGTGACCATAATTTATCAAAGTGAATGCCAAAAATGGGACGAGTTGGTGAAGGAATATGAAATACGATTAAATATAGCTAAAAATCCGACTGATTTTCCGTCTGAGAAATGGATTAAAACAGATCCTGTTACTCGGAAATATTTTAATCTACTTTATTCACGAAAGGTTTTCGGTACTTATGATTCATTAGACAGTTTTAAAAAATCTCTCTTCGAAACTAATAATGATATTCTGTATGAGCTGGAGAAACTTCCACATTTACTCGAAAGACAGTGTTTATTCTTGGAAAGCCTTAAGAAGAAGTTGCGCCTGAAGCAGCATATTCTTGAAGACCTACACTTCACCCGTGACTCCCCAGTTTCGCTTTTGTCTGAATTCCTTGATACATCAACTTGACATGTACATATGTCATTGTATTTTCTTGATGCTATTTCACAGAACTGATTGAAAGTTATACCTTCATTTAGAGCTGTTTTCTCTTTATCCACTTCAGTTATCAATTCCTAAAACAGAAATATTTATACACAAGTTTTCTTAAATATGTCCACTTTTTACTAAAAAATAAAAATAATTTCGAATCATTTGTAAAGAACCATGTGAATGATCAGAATCCAATTAAGCAAATTGTTTTGAACTTATGTACTTACACAATATTACTTTTAAATTATTCTATGAAAAGTGGGTGTATGCTGTATTTGCTGAGTGGAGGATTTTACTCTAGTTTTCTAGTTTTTTTCTTTGATTACCATCTGTATTTAAATAATATTGACTTCTGCTTTATGACCCTACTATTTGAAAAGTCTGTGGTCTTAATTTACTACTTCACTTTAAAAAATGTGGAATGAAAACTTTTAAAGTGCGACTAAAAGACAAATTTTTATCACGACAGTTATTATTTTTCCTTGTTGTTTATATGAAAAGTGCTATAATCTTCATATAATTCGTTTTACTATGACTGTAGCACGAAGTATAAGACATACTAAATAGTATTGGAACGAAAGGTAATATTTATTATGTAGTACAATGCCACAATCATTTCGGGCTATATAGGACTGCAGAGGGCCACTTCACGTCAAACTGTTGCATTCATACTTCTGTTTTTCTGTACTGTATCGTCAATTAACTCATCAATCACTGTTTGAAGTGAAAAAATTGGGGTTGAAGGTAAAACTTAAAAGATTTCCGAACTGTTGAAGTGAATATTACAGAGGGGATACTTTTCTCCCGAAAAACATAGGGCACGATCATAGACCTACTTCTGCAGTCTAGAATTCGATAAGACATATTTAGAAGTGTTTCAAAAATATAGAGTAGGCTAGAGCGAACTGTTGGGCAGTATGCCTGTTCTTTGATGTGCAGTCTGATGTCTTGTCAGTGCTATGAATGGTGTAAGGTGGGAAATATCGAATTTCCCTTTGGATCCAAGATGAGATTCTGTTACCCGATTCAATTTCCCAGGAAAGTGAAGTGGTCAGTCACTCAATTTTTTTCAGCATAAAATTAGAAGTCAGTACAGAATATCATCTTACAGTCGGCAGGTGCTAGTTCAGTCAGTGGAATAATGTTCAGCTAAAATATTTTTCGAGGTGGTCCGTTCAACGTCTTGGAGGTAGGTCATCGGTTGATATAGTATATTCTTACATCAGCTCACTGAAAACTGTTTTCTTGATGTCGGTTGCGCCTACAACATCCAACTGTTGTCAAGTGAAACTGGTTCCCTGCAGTCATCACCTCATTGTGTTTTCTCACATTTAGGGCGTACTCAGCACTCACCAGGATGGACCAGTGAGCAACGAGGCCTTTCAGGGAACGTACAGAGACCCCATGGTTATTTGCTAAACACTCATTGAAGCTCGAAACAGTTTAGCTTACCGTTCTTACGACGTCTTGTTTGTACAACCAATGCCTATTTACACTTTCTGGAGGATAGGCAACCAATCATGAATCTCGTTCCATTTAATATTTGGCTACAAGAAATTTAGTTATCCTAACTTGCTAAGCGTCATATTTTTAAAATACGAGGTGTACCTTACGCACTAAAACATGATTACAGTCCAAACGGATAAGTCAAAAATAGGTGGTAATTCTACGTGAAGTCACGCTGTGAGTAGCTTATGCTATATAGTGTATTTGAGTCCAGGTTAGAGTAAACAGCACACCGAAATTCCATTTTGTTAGAGATAGATTGTGACTTGTAAAAACCCAAAAGGAGACTATTTGTACTGACTACTAGCATGATTTTCTTCCAAGCCTGGATATACAACCTATGCATTTGAATCTACCACTAGTGTTATGACATTTTCCGCATGCACTTATCTGAGGTCAATAAGTTTATGGTAAAAGTTATACTTTGTTCCATCCGGGAAAATGGATATAAAAAGGTGTCACTTTTCTTAGTCTGGTCGAACTTGATGATTGCTATCAACGACAACTTAACTGATTAGTATGACTTCAGTTTCACCACTCAGTTTGATATCGAAACTGTTTAGGTCCGATCCCACAAAGTTCCTAAGTTTGTTGTTCTTGTGACACGGTTTTCAGTCTTCCGGACCCAGGTGATTCGGAAGTTTTGTGGCCCATGTTTGAGACTACTGAATAAATTCATGTTGAAATACTGGTTGATTTTTCTTTGTTCATATCTTGGTTATGCCTTTCTTCCTGTTTCCAGTTCACTTGGCGACTCCGAAAAAATGTAGAAGTGATTAGCTCGTGACATGCATCTTTGGTGTAAAAAGTAGTCAGATCGAGTATTTTTAGCATCACACCGCGAATGGAATCCAAAAGACCATACAACTCAGTAGTTTAATATTGCTAGGAACTAAACCTCTTTTAATTTCTACATGGCTTTGTGGTTATTTAGTTAGTGTTGACACTGCTATAAAAGACGAGTAGATAGCATACAGACTACTTCCAAACCATCGTCTTTCTTTGAGAGTTGTGACCAAGACTATTTGAAACACGAGTGGCGTGATTTATGGCGTTTTGGGAATAGTATTCGTTCAACCTCAGTCCAATTCTGTAGGGTGCAAACAGTTTCCCTGTTTTTTGCTGAAGTAAAACACATGAGAGTACTGCTCAAAACCAATGAGTTTTTTGCTAACGTCTGGTAAGGTCAGTCGATTATTTCTCTGATATAAATTTTTACCAGCAGAGTCATTACTTCAAGTAGTATGCCATTCATCATGGACAGTATGTAGTTTCGTATGGTTTATTAATATGTGATGTAATTTGAAGAAGGCTGATGAAATTCCAGTGGTAAACTACTAGCATATTATATTGATCCTCTGATGCAGTTAGAGGGAATAAACAATCTGAAAGTAACGGTTAATGCAAATATTCAAAATTAAGAAGTTTTCAAGGAATGAGTACATCTGCGTTATTGTGACCGATTTTCAGCCACTTCACCAAGAGTCTCCAACCACTGATTCATTTCATCCCGGGACCCTTACCAAGCAGTCTACATCTTCCCACATGACTTAGACCAACAGTTAGAGACTTCATCGACTGGTACCATGTCTTGGTCTGGCACCTTGAACTCTCTCAGCTCTATCGAACTTCCCCCACCAGCATGGCACTTCAATTTAGGCGGTGGCTCGACGTGTCCAAGCCATCTTAGTCGACGAAAGATCATGAGCTCATCAATCGACTAAGCACCCTTCGCCTGACCTTATCATTGCCACACGGGGATTCCACCGAATGCGAGAAATGCTACGAAAACACCTGTGATCAAACCCCACCAATGGCTTCATGTCTTCTAACTTTAATGGGCATGCCTCACAGCCGTACAACAAGACAGAAATGACTGCAGCGTAGAATACTCGTCGTTTGATTGATAGTCGGATATCCTCCCGGCCGCTACCATAAATGACGCTAGTTGGCAAGTGCCAAACGGGCGTTCTGTATTCCAGCTGAAATTTCGCCAGGAATTTCAAACTATGGTATACTGTCGATGCATTCATAATAGTACTTTCGTAATATATCACTAAGGTTTTTAGTAATAAAAGACTGAACAATGTAAGCTCTTAAAACTTTGTTACCCATGTTACGATACGAGTCCGAGTAATAATGCTACCTAAATGGAATGCATGTAGTGAAATTTTGCGGAACTATCGATTAAATTTGCTTTTCAAGACAGTGCAGCAAGTTTAACTCGAAAAAGAAACCGATCTTGGCATGATTTTCCTAGAAGTTATACAGCTATCTAAATTTCTTGCATTTTTATAGGTGGTTTCGCAAATTGTATATTACTTTTTAGCATAGCAACTTGAATAATGAAAGAAGTATGCTGTTGGCTGTTACGCATATCCCAACAACCACCTAATCAGTACTGTTGTTTTAACAAAATAGTTCTATCATTCTTTTCGTATTTTAAATGTACCCAATATAATGTCTTTTTATTCAAAGCTTTGTGCACTATGTATAAACTGTTATACCGGTTACGGTGGTAATCGTTTCTTTGTACACATATTTTTTTTGAAATATTTGATAAATACATCGGTTGAAAATGTGTAGATCGAAATCAGAATTTTTGAGTTATGAAAATGAAATTGTAAAGGGTTGACTGACATAGCCCTTTTAAAATTCTGAGAAAATAGAACGAACAAATTCCTCGTAATGTACATTACCATCGCTGTCAACTTTAGCTAAATCTAGCATGGCTTCCATTTCCTCATCTGTCAAGTTCTCACCCATCGTACATAGTGCACGACGAAGCTCAGAAGCAGAGAGAAAGCCATTATTTTCAACATCAAATGTACGAAATGCTTCAATTATATCTGATTCTGTATATATGTCATTGTATTTTCTTGATGCTATTTCACAGAACTGATTGAAAGTTATACCTTCATTTAGAGCTGTTTTCTCTTTATCCACTTCAGTTATCAATTCCTAAAACAGAAATATTTATACACAAGTTTTCTTAAATATGTCCACTTTTTGCTAAAAAATAAAAATAATTTCGAATCATTTGTAAAGAACCATGTGAATGATCAGAATCCAATTAAGCAAATTGTTTTGAACTTATGTACTTACTCATCAATCGACTAAGCACCCTTCGCCTGACCTTATCATTGCCACACGGGGATTCCACCGAATGCGAGAAATGCTACGAAAACACCTGTGATCAAACCCCACCAATGGCTTCATGTCTTCTAACTTTAATGGGCATGCCTCACAGCCGTACAACAAGACAGAAATGACTGCAGCGTAGAATACTCGTCGTTTGATTGATAGTCGGATATCCTCCCGGCCGCTACCATAAATGACGCTAGTTGGCAAGTGCCAAACGGGCGTTCTGTATTTGGGCTGAAATTTTGCCAGCAACCGGGCTGATGCAATACTCCTAGTACATGAAATGGTCCACACGTCTCACCATTTAACTCCTAATCATTAAGGTGGGAGTGGTCGCAGACCAGTCCTGAACCATCATCTTATATTTATGAAATCCATGCCAAACATACTCAGATTTCTGCTCAACGCGTTCAGAATACCATACATTTCAGCATCTTTACATAGCAGGACAATATCGTCTGCATACTCCAAGTCAACCAGATAACCTCCAGGTAGTAGGTCAATCCCAGTTAAGTCAGATTAACCTAGGG
Organism: Heterobilharzia americana; assembly: GCA_944470555.2. NCBI lineage: Eukaryota > Metazoa > Platyhelminthes > Trematoda > Strigeidida > Schistosomatidae > Heterobilharzia > Heterobilharzia americana. The sequence continues at coordinate 16,179,403 of OX104129.1, forward strand.
TTATGTCCATTAGTACGTTTATCAGTGAGTTAAATAAGAACAGTGACAATGGGCATGGCGGACACTATTAGCTGTCGTCAACTCAACTGATAACTCCCCATAAGCCCATACATGGCAGGTTGGGTTGGAGTAGAGCACTTTCAACTCATTACCATCTAGTGGGAAGTTGAGAGTCGGAACTGGTGAGTCGTACACCTACTATTGATGAACAGTGGTTTAATAACCTCTTACTATTTTATGCATCTTAGGGTACTTCCATCTGCGGTTACGCTAAAAGAGATGATACAGTCACTTGTAAAGCAGTCACTCTTCAGATAATATCAGGTTTTATAATTTGATAAATTTTTAAGACTGCTTGTGCTGTTCGAATGTGTAACAGCTTAAATTTCTAGATACCTGTGTTCAATTCTTGTATTATCTTGTGCAAGTGAAATAAGTTTTCTCATACCTAGCCTAAAATGAGTGGCTTTATCAGTATTAGTTTGAATATCAACGATGTTCATTGCTATTTTATTTGATAATGTTGAGATTATGCGCTTTGTAACAGTTTTGAACCACTGAGACTCACCTCAATCTCTATATTTGAAGGCATCAAACCCACTCGCCGCATCAACAAACTTACATCCGGAACCGATATTTTCCCCGTGTTATTCTGGTCTAGCGTATCAAATTGTGCTTTATACTCAACTATTGTCTCCTCTGTTAACTTAGCCTTTTGTTTTTTGGCTGATGTCGTCATTTCCCACTTTACAACGGGATTAAGTGCAAGTTATAACGGTTTGTTTGCTCCAGGTCTAATCAATGAGAAATAAATTAACTGCATTAAAAAGCGCATCAAAAAAGTACTAACTGTTCAGAATATCATAAGAAGTAAAAGCAGCTGTGGTCAAAACTGTTTCATAAATCCCATTTATAAATAACTTCTAAAGTTATATTTATTATACGCTTTTGGAGAAAGCTGATTTTAATCCTTACAGGAAATAAGGAAATACTTTCAAAGTTGTGACTTATTGGACTGTTTTCTTGAGAGTATATGTGAAAATATTACGTCACTTAATGTGAATCCTCAAATATTTATGGTTAATTTCTCCTTGTAATACTACTGATTGATGCTTCATGTTGAGTCCAAATCACCCTCACCTTTTTCTGTTTGCGTAGTGTACTACTTTCAGTCATAACAGCACATGTATCTTCTACCTTGTACAGATACTCATATCTTTTTAATCATTTACAGTCTCTGAATCATATCTGTAATAGATATCTACAGAATATGACATAGTTGAAATGTGAGGATTCTTTTGACTAAGAATCTTGATGATCAATATCTTTACTGTATAAGTGCTGTTCATCTTCACTATGCATAAGGTTAAAACAGAATGACTCATTGGTCACTTTATCATAATATGCCTAGTATGTGTTTACATAATCATTTCTCACAAATAATACAGGCCCATAAATCTATGGAGATATCAATGACCTCTTTTTCTTTACTAAAAGCAAGTGTCTTCAAAATGTCTCATGGGAAGTTAAAACAGTTGGTAAACTTTCATGCAGATGAATATTGGGATAGTTAACAATAAATGCGGAATAGGATCTCAACAGAACTTGAAAGATATATTAGAATCACTAGGATATTGTAGTGAACTAAGTAGCAACACTTCAAAAAGAGGTAAAGTGTGTATTTCAGTGCATCCAAGCCCTTGTTTAATCACTTCCTCATCGATGACAATCCTTTATACATACTTTTAACAACTGACACCAAAAAATGAGATTCAGTTCTTTTGGCTTTAGTAAAATGAGTTGAGAAATCTTAGTGAATCGTAAATGATAAGCAAGATTGATACGCTTTAATAAATGCTATGTTATAGAGTTTAAAATAAAGTCAAACATTTGACTAACTGCTTAACCATTCACAAGAAAAAAGAAAGATTTTACGAAGGTGGACATCTATTGATAACGAGTAAGAACAAAGGATTTTTAAGAACTCCAAAGAAAAGGCCTGTGCTGAACAATGAGAATTGGTTATCTGTAGGTCTATTCAGTAAAAAGTCTAGATGAAGAGATAATTTATAACGATGACTGAAGTGATACGAGCAGTTCTGCTTACCTCTTCTACATTCAGAGATTCGGTTAGTAACAAATTCCCCTTATTTTTGAGAAGAGTGAAAGTAAAAAAAAGTGAACACACTGATGCTGTGTCCACTAACTTCCTGAATAATCACGCACTAGTAGGTAAACTACATTCTGTTTCTTATTTGAATCGCAAAAGATCACTAGTATTCATCTTTCAGTCTATTAATGTGAAGCACTAGCGTAGTAAAAAGAAGTTGGTCTTTATCATCACGTAATACAATATGGCTAAATAGGCTATTGTTTACGCATTCATTCTTCAGTTTCCGTAAGATCTTTGGAAATTATTACTTCTGATTTACATGAAATGGGCAGTCCAGGAAGAATATATATATATATATATATATATATATATATATATATATATATATATATATATATATATATATATATATATATATATATATATATATATATATATATATATATATATATATAGTGATGCGTAAAATCAATAAAATAATAATCCACCTATGGAATATATGAAATGTGGATGTTAGTGTTTGTGGAGATTTGGGTCATTGGTTTAGAGATGACCATCCACTAATAGGTGGCGGGTTAGAATACCTGTCGAGATTTGGGCAGCCAGGTATTATCGTTGACCATCACACAATACGTGCGGCTCATTTCTTAATGCACGAATGTGCATAAGGTTACTGGATGAGTTTCGATATTAATATTTCTAGTGGGGATTCTAACGACTGTCCTTAGATCTTTTTGTACAATCATTGGAGTAAACAGCGTTTCTATAATTTTATGACCCCTGAATTTATAAGATTTAGAAGTAAGAATGCAGTTCGTCACTGAAAAATAGGGAATAATTCAAACCATCCAGTCCATTGTTGGTCAGGATACCTTCAATAACTCGATATTTAACAAATTATTTTACGCTAAATTGGTAGCATCTGATTATGGTTCAGAGTCGGTAAAAATGCATTCAGAACATTGGATGACACTCAAAAAAGTATTCTTCGATTTATTTAGGTACAAACATTCTTCTGGTCCCTTAGCAAAATAAAACCTATGAAATCTTTGTATAAAAACCGTTTGTATCGAGATTAAATACTTTACATGAGTCTACATAAAGAGCTAAGTTGTTGTGTGGGTCTTGTTTTCAATCTTTGCAAAATTATAATTGTGTACTATCGTCACCAGCTTTAGATATTGTGTTGGATCAATTGTTTCGCAAAACAGATAAAAATTTCCCCATTGTCACCAAGTACATAGGGTTAGTATTTTTCGTTTGAGCTCCTGTCTTAATGCATTTCAGTTTAAACTCATTAGTTTAATAATTAATTTCTCAGTAGTTCAACCAAAGGTGCAATTTCTGCATTAAAACTTTCTGAAAGGGTTAATAGTTTTCAGAGATGGCATTATTCTGAACACTTGCACCTACAGAATATAAAGCAGCTATACAGTGAAATTCTCATACAAAAATAACTTATTTCAGTGACTCAGTTGGTAGAGCACCGGGTCGATAACCCAGAGGTCTCTGGTTAGAATCCTACCTCAGCACAGATTTTCATTTCACCCTCATTCCTCATCCAGTATCAATGCAAGTCTGCCAACCATAGCTATCTTAGTCAGATTGATAAAAATGTTTAAGAAAATGTAATGCTTTACTGAAATCTTTCAATGTCTGAAGAATCCTTTTTCGTAACTCTCATACAATATTATATTAGTAAGGCTTCCATGATTTAATTTCCACTAGTTGACATTATGACAGTTTATCATGACTAGTGATTAGCGTTTGACAAGAATAAATGTTGAAAATAACAATGTAATAGTTGAGGATATTTGTAAGACAGAAATGGAAGTAAATATGTGAATTTTGACACAAACTACTGTAAAGAGTGTTTCACTTACGGTATACCAATCAGTTTCTTGACAACAGAAGCCAAACTGATAACCATATAGCAGAGGGAAAGCAGATATTTATCCAGGGTCCATTGCCCTGTCACAGTGATGATACAGTCAAACACGCAAACTTGTTGCTTTAAAGTATGCTTTGAAAAGAAGAATCGCATTCCTTACTTTCTGTGTTGTTCTAGCTCTTAATGTGTTTAGCACATTAAAAGCTAACCTGGTTAACTTCATCTGAAAACATTTCATTTGAAAATTGGATTGATTAACTTTCTTGTTGTGTTGGTTACGAGAGTCTAGGCTTCCTTTTCTGTTTTCACCTTTTAATTTTCTTGCATTGCATTGGTCTTAAGTAGAATTCCTTCACTTTTGTTTTACACACTTTTTTATTGTGAATTACATTGCGGTTTTGGAAAGACCCCCTTTAGGACGATCTGATGGCAAGTTTTCCGTTACCCACGGGATGAAATATGATGGATGCGGTGAATCATCCTCCCAGGTGTGTACCAGAGCAACATCGATGGGTTATACAAGATAAACCAAACCTGCCTCTCCCTAGTTATTTTTTAAGCTGTTGATGTTGTTGATCCATTATACTTCAGATAAAGTGGTATCTAAAAACCCTTTCGAAATGATCCCGATAACAACATTATGACGAGTTTAGAGTTGGATGGTTACACGGGTAATGTCATGGTAAAATATCTTGTCAACAGAAAACCACTAAGGCTGTCGTGTTTGAAGAAGAAGACAAGGTTGTTAACAATTTGCAGCCTCCTATCCTGACCAACCATTATAGTAAGACAGGAAATCCGACAGCCTAGCCGAAAATGCGTTTATTTCACAGAGAGAACATTGAATACTTACTCTACCAGACAAATTATACCAAGATGGAGCTTCTGCAAACTTCAGCGAATCCCAGCCAAAATGGATCCAAACCTCTAAGAAGAGTAGATCAACAAACAGTTGCCATTAGCGACAACTATGAGCAAAAGGTTAAAAAAAAGTACCAAGTGCTGAATAAACCGTATCTTACGTTAAGGGTACAGAGTATAGTATAATCTTCTGAAATTTGGAAGAGCTGAAGGACTCCAAAAGACATTAACATAACCTAAGCCTAGTTGGGACAGCAACCCCAACTCTTTTTTGAATCTTCCCGGGATTTCAAGTGGAGAAGGACATAGCATTTGGTGAGTGGGATGGCAAGACTGACTACACACTCTGTCTTGCAAAAGTTATATTCAGAAATCATGATAAGTTCGATATTATCTTCAGGAATGAACATAAGATTAAAGTTGAGAATATACGTCCTGATTGGTCAATTCAAGGCAGGATAAAGAGGAGGGAGTTCTTTGTCTTTCCGAAACCCCAACAGGAAAAAAGGGAGAAAAAACTTATAATTTAAGGTCTCTGAGTGACCAGATCTCTGGAGCATCGGTTACCAAGGGCAATATTAGTGAGTCTGACATCTGTACTAGCAACCTCAGTGGTCTGTTGCTTTAATGCTTGCGGTCTCCAAAGTAAAATGAGTAAGTACTGAAAACGAGGTTCAATAGCTGTCACTAAAACATGGTTAACGTTGGGCGTGGAAACGTCTCCACTCATCCCAGTTTATACAAGTATTGGGACGAACACGGTCAGGGCTAGTATAGCTGGTGACCTAATCCTTTATGATCATGATAACCTGCGGATCCGTCCAACTACTTCTGAGACACACTTCAGTAGCATCTGTGATGCTGTTAGTCGTCAAGTTAGTTCTAAACAAGGATTTTTGATAACAGGAGTTTCGCGTTATACTATACTCCGAAGTGGGACACTAGCATTAAACTTCTGATAGTAGAAGACTTTAATGCACCTAATGTTAATACGCACCAACTCAGAGTGTAAAGCGTCTTATATACTTTGAGCCCTCAGTCTTCGCAAGTCAATTTGAGGCCATGGTAAACCTAGATTACCTAGCCTCATTAACCAGTAGTAATCATGTTGTATTCAAGTTTAAATTTGGAACTCCGCATTCGATTTATGCGATAATTTTCTCTCACTCAAATGCTTGGTGCATGAAAAAGCAAAAGGTTAGAGACACAGCAATTCCGAATGACTTTTTCGTTGATGTGTATAGTTCTGTAGAGATGGCCTGGGAAAGGTTTACAAATACATACCATGGAGAAATATCACCATTTATTCCTTTGAAGACCCTTTCGGAAGCTTATAAGCTATCTTGGCTCTTCAACAATAGTTTTTTTCATACGCTTAGTGCCAAAGATGTTACTAAGCCTAATGATGAAACGTCCGCGACAAAATGCCAAAGCTCAGGGAACACCAAAACACCTTCATCTTGAGCTACAAGTGTTTTCCATCATTACTAGGGAATCTCTGTTTTGTTACCAAACAGCGAAGAGAAAGATGTGGCAGAATCGAACCTGTCTAAAGTAGGTAGTTTATCTAAATTTTTTAATCTAGTGTCTTCTGCGGACAGTTATGATGAAATTCTGGACATGTTTATCGTTCTGAACGCTTCTCTAACGGAACTTATCCGAATCACGGAAGCAGTCCTCCGATTGCTCAGAGTTATAAACCCTTGAAAGTCACTGGATCCAGACAAACTACATCGTACGATCCTGTTACTGTTGGCTGATACTGTTAATGAGCCTTTAACTGTTTTATTCATTATGCTCTTATCTCAGACATAGCTCCCTATGTATTGGAAAGATGCTGTAATAGGTCCTGTGTTTTAGGAAGATAACTGATAACTAGTCACCAATTGCTGACCTATTATTCTCAATGGCATCTCAGTTAATACAATGGAAAACATAATTCGTGGCGAAATATTGAAGCATTTAGAAGAAGATAAGCTACCGATAAAATGGCAAAATAACTCTTCTTTGACAAACCTAATCTCTGAGACGGGGAACTGGGTTTACGCTACAGGTAACAAACCCACTGCGAACTTGGTGTTCACTTACTTTGCAAGAGTCACATACAAAGTGTGTGAAGCAGGTTTGCAAATTTAGTGTTGGCAACTGAGTTAAAGTCTGGATTATGGAGTGTTTACATAAGAGAAGGCTTAGAGTAAGAGTGAATAGAACACTGCCTAAGTGGTAACCTGTCACCAGTGGTGTTCCTCAGAGTACTATCTTTGGAACAGTAGTCTTCCTTCTTTACGACGTTGAAATAATATGTTCAGGTTATCATCACTGTCATTTGGCGAAATCAAGATAAGAAGGATCACTCCTAATGAGAATTGTGACAGGTCTGCAATTTAAGCTGACTTTGATGACCTGGTTTAGTAGTGCGGTAATGTTTATTAGGGGTGGCTACTGTGGAGGAAACTCAATAAATGGTCAACCAATACTTCGAGTCTTTGAACAAGAGGACAGAGGTTATAATGAGTCATGAATTAAATTTGACTGTAAATTGAAATTCTTTTTGAGACTAATGCTGTGACTGCTCAGTAGCGCACTCAAATTCTTTGACGAGATGTTAAGCATCTTATACCTCTCTCATGTAAGGTGTTATATCCGGACAGTCAGTTTATGATTCAAGAAGAAAGCCAGTACATTAGAAAGAGTCCCATTAAATTATTGACAGGTCCTGCTTACCTTTTCTCTAAAGAGTAACTAGTAGAATTAAACATTTTTCCTTATTCTGTGTAGACAGGTGGTTTGGTTTGAGCCTTTCAAATTTCTAATAATGACCTAGGCATTGATCTATCTAATTTATTTACTCCTTCTAGGATTCCTTGCCTTAGACAAAATAAAAACGCCTGAAAACCGTAGTCAGCTCATATTCAAATACAGTTCCGCTTCTCCCACGAAGTGGTCAATTACTGCAACTCGTTATCAAAATGATTAGTTGTAACTCCCTCGGTGGTAGCATTCAAGGAAAATTTGGATCTTTATAGGTATAAACACCGTAGAGAATAACACAGGCTAGTAGTCTGCTGTTCTATTTATTGAAGACTAAAGACTAATTATCCAGCAAGGATCCACTTTCGTTTATTCAAAATTTACCTGAAAATAACTGGTGAAGATTCAACGAATCCAGTATTTTTCATCTTCCAGGCGTTTAATGTTCAGTACACTTTAATATTTCGCTAAAATTTTGTCTTGACTAACTTATTTCTCATTTAAATTAAGAAACCAGTTGGTTAAATATTTAGTAGCTGTTTACCTGAAGGTCCAACATACATGATAAAGGATATTGCTGATAATCACTCCCATTAGAATAAAGCACTATAAAAGCTGTGTCTTATGAGCGAAACAGTCATGTATTTAAGTCTGTTATTAATTCATTGTGGGTTAGGGTGAAAAGAAAATTCTGAGGAATATCTACTATTTGGTCCCTTCTGTTCTCAAAACTATAAACTATCTCATCATATTTTTTAGTCTGACTTGTTTAGTCATAATTATAGCGTGCAGCTGCCAAATACTACGACGTTTCAGATAATGTTGACATAAGTTAAAAATTCAAAACCCGATAAGTATTGCTTCCTGTTACATAAGTGTTATCTTAAGCCAAGTATCAAAAACTAATATTTTCTTATATAACAAAACATTCCATTGAAATATTTACACATAACCATGTAATTAACTGCAACAGACAATAAACTTAACTGGAAATAAACTTATTTAAAGTATCTCAAAGAGTTGTCATGGGCGTTTGGTAAAGATAGTAAGACTAAACAATTCCAATATCCAATATCTCTTTGACGAGCTTGTGTGAACCAATTGATTTCTTCTTGCTCGCTTCTTGGTCTTGCAGAACGGCTCCTGATCTTTTGGCAGATTACGATGCAGTTGGTCCAGCCACTCGTCTGCTGTAGCTCTGATTTACAGAACGGAAAGTTAGGTGTTGGTTTGTTTGACTTGGACTCTGGTGCAGTCGGCTTCTTCAGATGTCAAGTTGCCAGGCAGTTGTTAGGGCTGGTCGCTAGAGAGGGTTGGAGATAGTGAAGAGAAAACCTAGAAAGTGTTTGTGTGAGTAAAAGAAGAGAGGAAAAGTGAACTAATGGAGTAATCTACTTACACCCAAGTAAGGTGAGTAGGGGTGCAAAGGTATGAAGAACTTAGGTAAGTGAGGCTAACTTATGGCAAGTGGAAGGGGTGAAAAGGGCTTAAATGGTTACAATAGGAAGAAAACTGGTTGGGGTGGCTTGACATCACTTCGTGTTCCAGCTAGGTGTGGGTAGACCGTGAGTCTCTGCATGACTGCCTAGCCTCTTCTTGAAGATTTCAACAGTTGGGGCGGAGACCACCTCTGCTGGTACTGCGTTCCAGTACCCGCAGACTCGGAGGGAGAAGAACTGTGAACGCACATGCGTTTTTGACCTTTGGTGGGCTATTCTATTGGGGTTTCCTCGAGGATCTCCGTAGTGGCCACTCGGTAGAACTCCTCTGTTTGGGTGACTTGGGTTACTCATTATTTTGTAAGCCATTATTAAGTCGCCACGTATCCTTCAATAGCTTAGAGAGTATAGGCCTAGGCCTTTCAGTCTATCCTCATATGGTTTTCGTTGCATTCCAACAACCCCTTTCGTGGCTCGCCTCTGGACTTTCTCCAGTAAGTTTGCGCCTCTTTTCAGCTGTGGTGGAGCGAAGACGTTATGGACCTCTAAGTGGGGCCGTACGTAAGTCTTGTAGAGCTTCAGAAAGAGTTCTGGGGTGAGGGCACCCAGTTGTCTACGCACAAAGTGTAGTACCCCATATGCTTTTGAGACATCACCTGGGTAATTGGAACTGGTGTCCAGTTTCTCCGTCACCGTTAAACCCAGGTCTTTTTCTACTGTGGTATGGGATAGACGTGAACCACAGAGATAGTAGGATGTTTTCTGGGGATCAGGAGTGCGGAAAAACATGGACCGACGCTTATCCAGATTAAATACCAGTTCGTTATTAGTTCCCCATTCCTCTAGTGTTCTGAGGTCCTTCTGTAATGCCATAGATTCCGCCTCGCAAGTTATTGCCCTCCATAACTTGACATCATCAGCGTATAGGAGAATCGGGGAGCTGATATGTTGCGGCAAGTCATTTACGAACAGTAGGAACAACAGTGGGCCCAAGATTGCTGCTTGTGAGACACCGGATGAGGATGTTCTCCAAGTTGAGTAGACCCTGTTGACTTTCGTGCAGAACTCCCTGTTGTCTAAGTAGTTCTGCAGCCACGATAGCACCTGGCTGCGAATACCTAACCCAGCTATCTTATGTATTAGGATATGGTGTGAGACGGTGTCAAAGGCTTTGGCGAAGTCCAGAAAAATTACGTGGACAGGGACCTTGAGATCCCAGCATGCTGTCCAGTGATCATGGGCCGTCAGGGGGTTGGAGGCACAGGACCTACCCTTCCGGAAGCCATGTTGAGCGTCACTGAGTGCCCGCTTGGTGTCCAGGTATTCTCTGATACGGTCGTCCATCACACTTTCCATTACTTTTGATATTACTGGTAGAAGTGCTATGGGTCTATAACAGTTGGGATTCTGTCTGTCTCCTCCTTTGAAGATGGGAGAAAGGATAGCCCGTTTCCACCCTCGTGGGAGCTTTCGCTCATCCAAGGAGTGTTGGAAGAGGTTGCAGAGTGGGCCCTTGGGGTACTTGCACATTCTTTCAACACAGATGGGCAAATGTCGTCGCACCCTGGGGATTTTCCCGCACTTAACTTTAAAAGCTTGTCGAAAAACAACAGCGCGAGTTATCTGTATTTCGTGTAACTCAGTAGCATCGGGTAACGTTGAGGCTTTTCGTGCAATTGGTATGCGCACTTTCTTGATGGAATGTTGAGCTGTGTGTCAAATGTGGCGCTCAGCATTTCAGCAATCTCCTGTCCAGAGAGGTTTTTTCCGTTCGGACCTTTTATGACACATGCTCCTTGGCTTGTCGATTTTCTTTTGCCATGAATCGGTAAAGGTTTTTAGGGTTTGCCTCAAGCCTTTCGGCAGGTTGGACTGGAACGACCTCCTGTATCCCCGCACCCTTATGTTGCTTCGATTCTGCGCAGTCATGTATGCGTCATGGTCGTCCTGTTCTCTGGAGAGTCTCCATGTGTGCCATGCCCTTCTCTTGGCTTTTAAAGGCGCTCAGTGCCCCGTTTTATCCATGACGTTCGCTTTCTGGTTGTTGTTACCGCCGAAGGGACGTTTTGTGAGACGGCCGCCTTAATGATATCTTTTACTAGTTCCCAGTGCTGGTCGATCGATAGGAACACCAATCCACTGGCCACGAAGCTGTTGAAAGGCTCTTGTTCATACCTTCGTAATTTGCCTTGTAAGGGCGAGGTCCCTCCCATGATAGCTCTTCACTAAATACCAGGTCGAACGTTACCGTAGCGTGATCGCTACTTCCAAGAGGGGTTTGTACCTGAACGTTTTCAACCAGAAAGGGATCAGTAGTCAGTAGGTAATCCAGTTAAGATGGTTTACCATCTGACCCCCAGCGGGTGTTTTCGCTGATTTTTTCCTGCAGTCCAGCCATTTGGATGGCGTTTAGCAGGTTACAGTCGAACTTCCGGCTCGGGGTAGTGCCACCTTGCTCTAGGCTGAGGGTTGGAGCGTTGAAGTCGCCAGCTATTAAAATCTGGTCGTACCTTATAGTTGACACTGTGGATATTGCTTGGAGTAGTTTTTGGTTGTGTTCCAGGTTGCTATTAGGGGACCTATAGATTCCTCCAACTAGGAATTTGGTGTTTGACCGTGAAGTGGCACCAGATAGAGTCTGGGAGCTCTGTCAGTGCCTGTCAGTGGTTTGTTCGCTTCTGAACCACTTGTTCACGTATATTGCAACTCCCCCTCCGTCCCTATGTCTCTGTCTCTGCTCAACAGAATCATATCATCTATGTTAACTTCGGTGTCAATTATGTCTGGTGACAACCACGTTTTGTCAGGATCATGATTTTCGAGACAGCGGAATCGGAGCTCTGGCATTTTACTTCGGAGTCCTTTCACGTTGGTGTAGAGACACTTGGATGTGTTTCTCGTAACGTGAGATGTCTCTGAGTTAACTAGTGGCACTGGTTTGGATGTGGGGGTTTCTACTGACTGGCCAGTTCCAGTGGAACTGGCCCAGTTAAGTTTTTTCCCTCGTCGACTGGTGCATTCGGTGTTGAGTGGAGGTTTCTGGTCTGACTCTCAACATTTCGGTTTAGGGTTACGGTGGCCTGAGCACAGGGCGTAACTGCTGTCTGTTGTTGTCGCAGTGTTCTCGGTCTGCTTTCACAGCAGCGAACGTTACCGCTTATGGTGCTCTTAACTTTGTACCACGTCTCCAGCACTCTGGTGAGTACTTCTGGGGATACGAAGTTGCCAGCCATTAGTCTAGGTGAGGTCATGGTTATCAGATGCAGGGGGTGTGGTAGTCTGCAGCTGCAACCCCGCTCAGCTCCATCCGAGCCGATAACCACTCCTATTGTTTGACGTCGTGTGTGTACTTCTCACCTGGGGTACCGGTCACCATTTCAGGTATTCCATGTACGACCATGGTTATGGGTTTTAGTGGACCAGCTGCTTCTCGAGATGTCTTTCTTGACACCCATGATCGGTCAGGTCTGGCTCTAATGTTGGACGATCTGTTGATGACCAGGGCGTGTGACAGTAAGGGGAACTTTTCAGCGTCCCTAGTTGAGACTAGAGTCACTCTCATCGGCGGAGGCTTCCTTGCGGGTGAGTGGGTGCCTTTGTAGTCGACACAGTTTTGCCTCGAGAACGCCCAGACCTAGCGTGGCACAGAGGGAGTCCCACTGCTGCCTGTCAAACTTGTCCTTATGTTCCAGGGTGGAACGTTAAACAGAATGACAGAGCTAGGTCGGTCAGTGATGCCAATATTATTCTATCCTATAGATGCTTTTCACGGGTGCTTCGAGTTTTTTTCCACCCTGACTCATTCTCTATGTTGTCCACTGGTTGCTGTTTCTGATGTGACTGTATGGCTTGAGGTGGATGCAGTTGTCGTTGGTGTAGGCAGTGTTTTGTTCGGCTTAGAACCTCTCAGGTTTTCGGCCTTCAGTAGGCCATTGCCAAAATCATCTGGAGAGTGAATATCCTCTGTGACAGTGGTTTGGACGGATACCTGCTTTTTGATTACTGGAGATTTATCGGTTACTCTGAGTAAGCCTGAAGCTAGGTGCGGTCTCAGACGGCACTGTGGGCAAATGTACCAAAACCACGTGCACGGGTGACGCGTCATAAAGCTATAGTACTGATGTAGCACTTCTTTGTCACATCGGCAGTGCACCCATCTGTTGCACTGTTGCACTCAAAGGCAGCATCAGTGAGAGCACATGTTTGGCAGTTGTCATCATGTCCATGCGGTTTTCCCAAACGTTTATGCCCTACTCTTTGACGTTTCTGCCTAGTGGTTCTCACTGGGGGATCGGGGTGGGCGCAGAGAGTAGCATGGGGCTCTCGGTTTACTTGACTGGGTAAAGTGACGTTTACAGTGCCGGGAGGACTGGCTGCACGGCTAACTTCAAGTGTTGCAAGCTGTGACCGACCGAGAGAGGTGGACTTGGGTGGTGCGTTCGTATCCTCAGTTGCTTTCTTTGCCACGCTTTGGCGTCTCGTAGCTCCAGCCCTAGTAACTACTGAGAATCAGGTGGTCAGTAACTGTGGCGAGATTGTACTCAAAGCATTTTTACCGCTTGCCTTTATCGGGGTCAGCACACTTTTACCACGCATATTAATATTAATAAACAGATGAAGATAAAAGGAGTAGAGCAATGAAAATGCACAGTAGTAAACAGAAGACTTTCGACCTTACCTTCAATTGTCTGTTCCTGCGACTCTGTCGAAGTTCAAAAACTACCAAGTCCTGGACGTAGATGTTGGTGAGATATATTTTGCTGCAGATACAGCAATCTGAGCTATAACAGTTGGTCGAGACAGCTAGACCTACCACACAGTTGTCCGTTTGGAGCGTAATAGTGGTGATGAAGTAAGCAGTGATATTTTCTGCAGCAAATTGTTGCAGAAACGTTGAATGAGGAGTTGAAAGCCCCTAGTGGATAGTTGTAAATGTGGATTTTGTCGAGATGGATGGGGACTAGCTAAAACACGTCACTACTCAAGGAGCGCGCGTTGAATACATTTCAATAAGCAATGTGGAATAGGAGTGCTAGTCCGTTTTACCTGTATGCTTTTGACCCTTTTATAAATGTCTTAGAGTATTTTTGTGTCTTTGGAGATTCTGAAGCATCATCTACATTCTTTCACTTGCTGTAGCTCTGATACCCAAACAGACCACGAAGAAAGAAAAATCAAATAAAGGTCCAAAACATGAGAAATCAGGGGAACCTCAGTGTGAAAATGAAGCCAAATTCGTGGGCAAGTACAACCGATCCCCTCTTTTAACGCCTTTTTTCTCCTGAACTCGCCTTCCTCTTTCAACCTATATGCTTACTTTTCGCCTGAAATTCGCTTTGTTTCCCCTTACTTGTCCACTTTTCCCCTGGAATTCGCTGTATCTTTTCATATTTATCTACTTTTCTTAGGTACTAAAGTACATCTGCAAAACTAATGAATACCAACAACTCAGGTGAACACAGAGATGTGGACATTTTGGAAGCCATTAACTCACCATGCAGGTAAAATGTATTTTATTTTTCGCAAGGTTCAGAGCTACACAAGCATTAGAAATGAACAAGTAAACATAACAACTTCATCAATGTAGTGCATTTTGCATGAAATTACAACAGTCAAAGTTTTTGTGCGGTTTACGCGATCTGCCACTTCGATTCCATCAATAATTAATCCCGCAAACGAGAAAAGAAGTATGGTGACAATCAGTGAGACCTTTAAATGCAATAAAAGTGGAATTTGTTTGATACAGTCATTTTAAATCGTAAAACTGATGCTGTTAATCGTATCCGCTTCTGTTTCCACTCCGCTAGTTTTCTGGAAAGTTAAAAAATGCATTGTTTAACGACAAAGTTGTTAATGTTTCGTAAAAATTAGATAGGGTGAGCAATGTAGGGACGCTCACCGTTAATTGATTCCTGCCTAAACATTTTAAAACCCTGTCTAGGGTCATGGAGGTAGGCTTTCGTGGTGTCATCTATTTCCTCCCTCAGTCCAGTCTCCCTTATGCCAGGGAGAAGGAATTCGGCAATTAATAAAGCTGAAGCAGAAACAATAAGTTACCAATAAGTTGCCGCGAAAATGTTTTACGACGTTGCAGAAACTGGAAAGACGGCTACCTCAACAGATTATGCACTCCAGTAGTCATAGACCCACAGGAAAAATTGTAGTCACGTACGGGTTTCGCCATTTGATAGGTGATCCTATCGTAATCTTCATGCCGGTCGTCATAGCGACCATTGGGTGACACCTACTGTCTGTGTGACTTTGGACGCTAAGTATTTGTCATGGCAACACGAATTCACCACGTGCTCAAGATAGCCAAAAGCGTGAAGACCTTGATCCATCAGTCTGCAATGGAATGGTTCTCGCCGCATCTGTAAACACCCTTCATAGCTCGAATCAGCACCTTCTTCAAGAGGCTCACTAACCGAAGGTGACCTCACCTGACGCGCCAACCTTGAAGTCCTATTGAATGGTTTGATGGTGAAACGTCTTATATTCGCCAGCATAATATGATAACAGCTGCTGGATAAAATTGCACCCCTGAGTTTACTTTTTCAAATGGCTATGTTTACAACATTATGGACCTAAACTAGTGCCAAACTCTGCATGGTACAACACAATACCAGACTCAAATTTGCGTCCGCCGTCCATCCCAGTTTTGATTGCCATCTGTAGACAGTACGAACTTATTGAACAGACGTATCACTGGACTCATTTGTTCTCAACATTCGACATGCAATATACTCTTATGGATTAAATGACCCACCATTTCCAGGATACTTCTCATACTGAGAGACTATATCCCCATTAATCTTCACCACTGCAGTTTAGCGGTGTGGTTTTTATCCAATATTTGTGGCCAGCAACATCTTAAGGATTGTTAGCCCAAGAATTCCGTCTAAACTTTTGCATCACCAACAAGGAGATGACATTTGGATACTGCCTGTAAAAATGACATGTGTTTGGCCAATCCATTATTCGATGGATATTATTGTCATGATTATCATCATGGCAATGCATCGGTACTGTGAGCCCCGAGGATGGTTCGCACCCGAATCATTTGCGGCCTCAGGGGAAGCTCTCGTGTGTAGCCAAGTAGCTAATTACTCACAAAGTATAGTATCGTATAGGTCTGAAACGTGTCTGTCAGATTCGCAGGGATATTCACTTTTACACTGTGTGTTATATCCAACACTAATCCGTAGTTGCATAAAGACGTCTAGTGCCTCACGGGGACGGTAAGAGAGCAAAATACATCCCGCAAATCAGGAGTACCGAAAACGTTACCTGACATTCATTGACGTCACATGACGGTCCATCATTTTACGCCCATTCCTTAAGTGTAACTGTAGTACGTTTCGGTCGTTTTCAGGCCTCCTTGCCCCTCAAATCTCAGCGTCCCTAGTGCGTTGTGGGACTGGAAAACTGAGACCCCACACCTGGTCATTCAACGATGCCAGGAAAAACAAAATACTCAGAGTGGCTATGAGGTGTAAGAGGACGATGCTGTTGAAGTTCAGCGTACCTGTGGACTTTCGTTCAGAGCTCCTTGTAGTATCCCGATCAGAACAGAAACTAACCACTGATATTCAGCCATCAGATTTCCGGCGGAAGCGCGTGAAACCCTATCAAAGGCTTCGAAAGGGTCACGAAAATAAGACATGGACATGAACTTGCAAGTTTTGGAACTCTATTCAGTTGCCACTGACTGCTAGAAGGTTAGACACGAAGGATCTACTCTTTCTGATGTCATGTCTAGCCTAATGGAGTGCACTGTTTCCGTCCAAATGTCCCGTGATATGATCGTCTACCAGCCTTCCCGGGACTTTTAACAGCACCGGGGACAGCGTAACAACTCGGCAGCGCTTGGTGTTCCTTCTATCTTCCCTCATGAAGACGAGAGAATGAGTGCTAGTTTCATCTCCGGTGGCAGCTGGCTTTCCCTAACATCTCCGGACTAGGTTGGTGAGAAAGCCATCGAGTATCAACGCATATTTCATCACTGACCTATGAACGCCATCTTAGACATGGCAATTTTCAGCAATCAGCTCACCAGAATTCTCAGAACCCTGTTGGGATTTGTGGGCCATGTTCCCATTTCATCTTGTTTACGTATCGTTAGAAGCCGCACAAACCTTTGCGAATATGATTGCCCGATGGGTCATTAAGATACTTACTGATCGTCTTCGCGGAAATGTTGCCAAGCCCCAGTAAGGAAGAATAAGCCAGTGTCGAAACAGAAATAACACATAATCCAAACTAGTGGCTGTAAAAGCGAGAACCAATTAATCTTGACCCGAACGAAGGAAATAAGTAGTCAATGCCAACTAAAGCGATCTGACTAGTTCCTGCGTTCTACTGTAAAGCGTCCAAACTTCCGCGAGCGACGTACAGCCAAAAATTGGATTGAAATATCAAAGCACGGTTTGCAGTAAATCAGTGGTAGATTCGTTACAAAATCCGTGGTACTATCAAAGCAACAACAAGTTATATCAAAACTACACAAGTACCTCAACAGTACCGTTGGGTAACTATACAGTCCAAAAGGTCTCGAGAGCAAATGCGTACTAAACGGTAAAAACTGGTTAAATAAATACAACTATTAAATACCTGATAGTTAATAAGAATATTCCCGACAAAAGGGATCAAAGCTCTGTCTGCCAGAATCAAATAAACAAATAAACGTTCCCAGCAGACAGTCAAGAGACAAACAGTCAAATCACAGTGCAACCGTAAGTTGAACCACAACAAAATGTCGGGGGCAGTAAAACAAATTCATGTTGTCAATAGTCCAGCGTCACATAATAGGAAAATGAAACATTCATGATAAGTCTCAACCATACAAAGGCAAATACTGAGTGCGAAGTCGAAGAAGACAGTCAAACAGCAAAATAACATTGCACCGGCTAGGGTCAAAGGCATACCACCCATAACGAGGGTGAAAATATTCAAATAAGTGTCAATACCACCAAACGGTGTGATCAGGAGGGATTTTTCCGTTAAACAGGCCGCTAAAATCCCTCCAGATATGCAAAACACCTCTCAATGCATTCCACCGTGGCTCTCCCTACATAGCTGCCTCCATACCCCATCCTTCTTCCACTCCCTCAAGAGGCAAAGCTTCGTATGTCTCTACTCACCGTACCTTCCTTCATGCGCACCATCACCGTTCTTACTAGACCATCTCCGTCCTTCTCGCATGTTTCGGCAACTCCCAAAGGCCAGGAACCACGTGGTGTTTTTCAGAGGCCACAAGCACCATATCTCCTCCCTTGAAATTTCTTCTCTTTTCTAACCACTTCTGGCGAGTTTGCGAGCATGGAAGATACTCTTCCACCCATCGGTGCCAAAATGCATCAGCTAAGTAATTAACTTGTTTCCAACGTCCCACGTACTAATCGGCAATAGTACCCTCCTCCACTACCTCTCAGTGACAGTAAGCTGTTGGGCGTGAGAGCTAATTTGTCTTTTGCGTCGGTCGTCATGGGGACAATAGGACGGTTGTTCAAAATTCTTTCTATCTCCATGAGGTAGGTGGCTAATGTATCATCATGCAGAGTCTGTTCTTTGGATATAGTCATCAACAACCTGTGTGCAGAACGTATCATCCTTTCCCATATTCTACCTTGATGGCTCGCTTGTGGGTGGTTGAAACTCCATCGTATCCCCTTTGTCATCATAGCATCATTGATTCGCCGTCTATCCCACACATCCACTGGTTGTCTCAGTTCCGAGATGGCTCCAAAAAAGTTAGAACCACCATCACTGTATATCCCTGCAGCGGTTCCTCTTCTTCCCACGAACCTCATTACAGCCATCATGAAGGCTACAGTGCCTAGGTTGAAGGCGACTTCTAAATGTATGGCTCGCGTCTGAAGACAAGTAAACACACACCCGTACCTCTTTTCCCCTCTCCCTCCCCGGCGAACCGTGAGTGGTCCAAGTGATCAATTCTCACTCACGGGGAACAGAGCCGTCCTCTCTACACGCGACAGACCGGTACGGGGCCATCATCTGCTGACCCAGTGCAGCTTTTAATCGTCAACGCTCTATACACTTTCTAACAACACGTTTAACCGCACTGATCCCCTTGATTATCCAATATTTTTTTCGTAGAGTGGCCAGGACCTGTGAAGTACCAGTATGTCCTTCCATCATGTGATCATGGCTTGTGGTCAGCTCAGTCGCGAAGTGATGTCTGGAGAGGACAAGCGGATGCTCAGAAGTGGGTGGATAGTCAGAATAGTTCAACCTCCCACGGACACAAACCAATCAATCAACAAGTATAGGTGACAACATCTGCGACTCACCTTCTTCAGTCTCACAACTACCCTTTTCTTGGAGTTCCTTTGTTAGTCCTCCATACACCTCCTGTTGTACCATGCATAATACCTTATGTTTGGAAGCTCCCAGTTCATCGACTGTTAGATAGCCAACATTCAATGACACATCTCGGCGACACGAATACATAACAGATATGTAGACCACATATCTTTTAAGCCATGTAACGGCCTTAATCAGTCTCACCCAGTCCGAATGCTATGCCAAAATCGAATCAACAGTGAGCCCAGTAACGTCTGTGTTTGTTAGGACCGACCTCTTTAATTCGATATTTTTCGGTGGTTCCTTCTAGCAGGAGCCTATGGTACTTGGAAACTGTCGGGTTCTCAGGATTGGGGGACCCTGAATCCAAGACACTGAATCACACGCTCTTCGTATACCTTTCGAGATCCAGTCTGCGGGATTCTCTTCAGATTGTATGTACCCCCACTGATTAGGGGATGAATACTGGTGAATAATGGCTAGATGGTTGACCACGAACGTACTATACCGACTCTGTATTTCTAATATAGTACAGTACAGTCATAGAATCTGTCAAAAAAGAAATCTTTTCAAAGCTACTTGGGAGGTTCTTTCTCAAAATTTCACTCATTCTTGCACTCCCAGGGAGCAGCCCTAAAACCACTTCTGTTCCTCCTGCTTGTCAATGATCTGCCACACAAAATACCCTCATCCATCCTCCCATTCGCTGACGACATTGAAATTCGGAGGGTGGTGAACGGAGAAGCTGACTGTACAGCACAACGAAATGACTTCTAGCAACTCGAATTCTGGTCGTCGGAAAATGGCCTGAGCTTCAACCTGGAAAAATGCAAAGTAATGTACATCAGTAAATATGAAACAGGTACAACTGACTTCCACTACATGTATAGCGCATTCGAAATCTTTCTCATTCGCCTCTGAGTTTCGATTTCTAGACTGCCTGACCTCTTCATTGTCCACCTAAACCGTTTGTCAGTTATCTTTTATTATTAAATGTAAGTACATCCTATGTACTTGCTGGGTCGTCGGCTCACCTTTCCTCTCTTCCTTTTTTCTTTTCCACACTCTCGTGGCCACCACCAAACTCACACTGCTGTGTGCACCCTCTGAAATAACGTACCTATCAACAGGCTAGACGAAAACTCATCAGCAACTGGCCGTTACACATACTGAGCAACAGTGCTATCACCAGAGTGTCCACGGAGAAACATTTAGGGCTTAACCTCTCTGACACCTTGAACACCAGTTGCAACTACAAAGATATGACAACCAGAGCGAACGCCATTTTGCACTTTCAATGTAGACAGCTTGGCACCCTCACCCCCAAACTCTTCCTCACCGTTTTCAGACGCTACGTGAGGCCGTAACTGAAGGTCTTCAGTAAGGTGGCCTCCCTAACACTCAAGGGAGACTCTAATCTCCTTGAAAAAAATACGAAGAACCACAACAAAATCAGTGGGGCTAAGTGGAAAGCTTATCCTGAAAGACTTAAACACACAAACCTATTTACCTTGGGTTGTCGTAGGAATAGGGATGACCTTATTATGGCCTAGAAGATCGCCCACTATGCAAACAAATCACTTTTGTCTGCAACATAGTGGTCTTCACGAGGAAACCCCATTAGGACAGAACATCAGAGAGCCAATATCATGCTCAGGTCCGATTTCCTCTCCTTGAGAGTACGTGCTTTATGGAATGCCCTACGGCAACATATTGTTATACCCCCTCCAGTTGGCTCATTCAAGAGACGCTTAGACAGTTACTTCACCTCGCATGGTCTACCACGGATGTACTCAGGGAGTCACCAACCTCAACAGCCCACCCTCATCTCCCTTCCACCGCATACCCTTTCCTCTTCTTTTATTTTTTCCCTCCCCTTTTTACTCTTTTTTCTTTTTTTCATTCTTTACCACCGCCTTACTATTCTCATTCAGGTACTTACACAGACAGAAATCACGACAGTCCCTTAACCATCCCAGCAACCCGTAGCTCTCCAATCACTCTACAAATTGCCCCTTACCAACCCACAAAACATCCATCTTACCGGAGATAAACTCAGGTAAGCAGAGGGGATTTCCTCATCCACTGCAGGAGTGAACCAAACCACGCAAACCAAGTCTTGAAAACTAGACACGAGAGATCAAAAACTATCAATTTTCTACACTCAAACTATCAATATTGGATATTAGATGACCGGTTTACGGAACCACACCTGGTTTACCCTGTGAACTAGTCACTTCGGCGGGTAGAAAGCCAAATGTTCCCAATATACGTAAGGTTTTCGGTGTATATTTGCCGAAAATATCAAGCTCATTTCGCGTCAACCTCAACTAACACCTACTCGTACACAGAACAGAAGGGTACAGTTGAACATAAAGCTTCAAGACAGCACACGCGTTTTTGTGAGCTCCGGTGTTGTTCGAAAGCCTCCACAACCACCTTAAAGCTTATGAACTCTCCAATATTATCAGCAAGAAAGAAAAGCTTTTTGTCATCGACAGATACGGAAGTCAAAACATCGTGAGTCCCAACCACTTGAAGGCAGTGTATATGGATGACCCACTTCCCTTTAAATCGATAGAACTAAGAAAGCGTTTGCCGAAAAACTCCAAAAAAAATTTGAGTATTCGCAAAACTCCTAAGTTTTCCAGTAAAATACAGTACGTTCTACACGCACTCGCTGGCGTGTACACTGGCCTAAACAGTATATATATTTTGTTGATTAGGTATAGACAAACTTAAACTATTCATACAGTGAGTTTCGTAAATATTTTATCACTGTGCTCACCAACACTGCATTTTCATACATACAGTTTTTACTCAAAATTTTTGTCAAATATCAACGAAGAACAAAAGCCTTCAAGACATAAAGGACAAAAATAGATAAAAAAAGGGGTGAGGATCTCAAAAGAAAATTTTTTGTTGTTAATTACTTTTTTCCCTTATTCCCCTCATATTTGGTACGTGCTTAATTTTCTTTTCTTTATTTCTCTCGTTAAAAAATATTAGAAACACGTTAAAAATTGAATATAACTGGTCCCCCAGTATGCCACTCAGATCGTTCTGAGGTTCTTTTTGTACTAGCTTCTCCCTCTTTAGATTAAGGAACAATTAGGAAATGTAGACAGAGCCTTCCGGTCATCTATCGTTGGAAGAAGAGCTGAGTCTAGGCTCAACGTTCTATAAACCCCGTAGGTGTACAGCTGAACTGGCTTCAAAAGCCCCCACGTCACCTGCACCATTCTAAATTTTGAAAGATGTTGCGTGTCCTCTTCACAGTTGCCTCCTAGGGTCAAAGGTTGCCAGTGTCTCAACAACCTTGTAGGAGGATAACCTTTGCTACCAATCCCTGGCACCAAAATGCAACTGAAGCCAAAATGAATAGATTAAATTAAATTAATATTAACTAGATAAGCTTCAAGCTCACCTCCGGATGCTTAAAGTTTTTTAAGTTTTGCGTTAACGCCCACGCATCCGAGCAGGCTTTGACGCCACTTTGCGCTCGCTTTGTGCTGGTTAACACTCATATCCTGAGGTTTCCTAGCTCAGCCATAACAGCCAGATAAATTGGATAAAAGTTTTTCTTAAAAGTCATCTTCATTTTTGTTCTATTTAAATATGTTGCGCTTTCGAATGCACTCCCAAGTAAGTCAGTCTTTTTGACTCGTGTTTCCTTATCAGTACTGAGGTGAGGTACTGATAATAATAATAATAATTCCTGAATTCACAAGTGCACATCATTTCTACGGATGTGGTTATTACATTAAGTGACGAAAAATCTTTGTTTATGGTGTTTATCATCTCTTCTTCATCCCAGGTAGTGGCAATACCAAAACTAAAATGGATGATTTCACATCGTATACAGATAATGCACGTTAAGTTACATGTTGAATTTTTGTGTTCATTCATAGGTATCATTAAGTTTTCTGGCAGAAGTGAAGATCGACCTTAGCGAATGTGTAAAGGCATCATACAAAAAAGGGGAAGCAATTCAGCAGGTTCATTCTCAGAGAAGTATTGGTAGCTGAATTCCTCAAGCGTTTTCATTTAATGATAATAATATACATTCACACATCATTTTTGCAGGCATGTATAAATTTCTCTGTGGACACATGTTTCTTAAGGGTAGGTGGCTTCAATCCTCACCTATTCATTCACTAGAAGACATGGATGTTGCATGTCATTGGGATAAAGCATGGCAGCAGAATAGTTATGCACAAACTTATAAGACTGACAAGTGGAAGTATTGTCTCCACATTAACAAATAAACCAGAACTTGTATGTGATCACTGAATTTACTGCCTGGAGAAACATAAAGCTTGAGCCAATACTGCCACTGCTACACTTCACATATTTTGCCTAAGAATAAGGATGAAACATTCATGAATGAATATATACATGTTGTCTCCTGTTTATTGTTCATTATTGCTTGCAGAACTGTGTATTTCACTTATTCGCGCATCAGTTCACATCGAAGATTCATAATCTTGCTGAAAATTACATGAGCGAGCCAATTATCTGCAGTTTTCTACTCCAGCATCGAAACGCAATAGGTTTTTTTGAACGCATCAATCGGACTTCCAGAACACCTCGTTTCGTGGGTGGTGGAAACTTGTGGTTTATAAATGTGAGATTTTCTTGGTCACCCTCATAGTCGATAAATGGTAGATTTAGATAATTATGAGTCTGCAGTTCTAAGAATATGAATCGTTTTTATCCGTTGTAGTAGGGTTTTGTAAACGTGATAACGCATAGACCAATGGAGGGTAGTTTCCACCAAGGTTTGTTCCTTTAAGAAATTTTCAATCATGTTCAAGCCAACATTCAGAAACGGACAGCTTTGCTACAACAAAAAATGAAAACGAAGCAGGGGACGAGAAAAGAAACAAGAATTTACATAAGGATTATGTTTCCTATGTGCTTATTTATTCTAACTTAACTTTCTTTGCTATGGCATAAGTTGTACACACACACTCAAGAACATAGCTTTCATGCTTTTATATAGTTTATGACCTTTATCTATGTTTACCATGGTGGATAAAAAGGAGTTTATGACGTTAGTATAAGGTAAGAATTCTTGAGGAAGCGTCCTCAACGTTACGTAAATTGTCCCACGGTAGGTTTCTTGTAAATATATGTACATCTATGTATAAGGATGCGCTAGAGTACATACAGTTTAGTAAGGTTGGTCAAGTGTTACATAATAATAATGCGTCCAGTCCCTTCAAAAGACACGTTACTGTAATCCACTGTGATAACCTGCCAATGGGATAAAAATAAAAAGAAACATGGAAGATCGTGTTAGTTACTTGAGAATTTAGAAAAATGATATATATAGTTTAAATCTGAAAATGGAAGGTAAGGAAGAAGCAACTGTATGGAGAAAAATATTGCACTCATATCTGTAAAACTGCTGTATGCCTGCATATTCAGGAATAAATATCATCTTTATCATTATTGACTGCAGATTACTCTGTGTAAGCAAGACTCACTGATAAGTACTGGTGCCAAGATTTTGAAAGTCACAGAATTTCAGAAGTGAAAACTAACATTCCGTAGTGATTTCAGAGCTTATACAACAAGTATAATTTTTCTAAGGTCGCAGCACAATTTGATTACCGCTCAACTTCATGAGGTGTAAAGCAAAGTAAACCTTTGAAAGAAAATCACTATTTTGGAGAAAACTTTAATCAGCCTAAGGAAGCTTATAAAAAGTCAGCAGCTTTTCAGTTGGAAAGTAAATAAGCTACTCAGAGTAATGGCACAGGTTCCAATCCCGTCTGCTTCCATTTACAAAATGAAGTATCCTGTAAGCGTAGTTCATCAAATGTCAACTAACGACATGATGTTATGGTGATATGATATATCTTAGGTATCCGATGAATACTGACTATTAAATACCGTATCTAACCATCATGAAAAGGTTACACAATATCAGCAAATTTCATCAGCGCTTCCTGGATGATAGACAGGTTTACAGCCTGGGGTAACAATGAGGAACGATAAAGCTCAAATGTAGACTGCCAAATAGTCTGCATAATGACGGTTAGTGGTAGTAACCTGTGAAGGTTAAGGATACGGAAAAAGCAGTGGTGACAGTTAACAGTAGATATCAATTCAAAATCAAAAAGAAATTCAATGATAAGTGAGACCACAGCCCAGAAGACGTTGTGTGCGATCTACATTGAAATGGTTTAGAGAAGGAAAACAACCAGTGGTACTTACGAATACTAACAAACTTGACCACCTTAGCTGCAAACTATCTCTCTGCTGCACACAGCCTTGAAAAAACTTGATTGACTGTAGAGGCGACCACTGTTTGTGCAAATACTAGTCACTGTTCGTCAGTTTACTACTTACTTCCGATGCCCGCTTATTATATGATATCAAGTAAAATATGGAATGGCACAAATACCCCGAAACGTTTCTCTATTTCCCAAAAGTCAGCAGTAAATTGAGAAACGAGATAAGCATTCCGACAACTCGACATTTCCCATTCACTTCATTAAACAACAACGACATTGCGTCTCAAACACAAACCCAGCAACAATCATGCACATTGGGGTTAACACCATATCCCAATCACATTACCTACTTGATACTTAGTTCTACACCAAAACAGGTGGGCGGTGAAAAGAACAGTGAGGCAGAGAACAATTCCGGTAACATATTCTAATTAAATTATTTCAGTTTTCAACATTTTCTGACATAACTTTCACCACTCAAATCATGCCAAATAAATTCCCAACAGCAGACCACATCAAACAACACTGAGTTATGCAAGCACACAAAACCATCGAAATACTACCCTAACAAAACACAATCTTCGGGATGAAGTTGCTTGTTATATACCCATGAAAGTCTTCATCGGAAAACAATCAAGTTCACTGCCACATTCTAACATCCCGTCACATGCAGCAGGCAACACTCAACTACCAAACGAAGCTCTGCACTGGCACACACACACACCGTCATGAAACCTACTCAACAAGTCCGTAATCATACATAAACATAACTCAACCATGACAACTGTCCCAAAACATCTCGGCAATCAATTAACACCCAACGAATGAACACCAAATGAACGAAAATCCACGCCAGTAACACATAAAACAAGCCTACCAACACATACCACCTACACAAACCATAACTAGAGGTATACCGTCAAGAAATCACACTATCACATGCACAAAGATTTATTTCACTCAGTTCTAGATTCACATTGAATCAAGCCTCTTCATTCTCCTCCTCCTCAAACTCTCCCTCTTCTTCCGCTGTCGCATCTTGGTACTGCTGATACTCACTCACCAGATCATTCATGTTGGACTCCGCTTCAGTAAACTCCATTTCATCCATCCCCTCTCCCGTATACCAATGCAAGAAAGCTTTGCGTCGGAACATCGCAGTAAACTGTTCACTAACACGCTTGAACAGCTCTTGAATAGCAGTGCTATTACCAATAAAAGTGACCGACATCTTCAGACCTCTAGGCGGTATGTCGCATACAGCAGTCTTCACGTTATTCGGTATCCATTCAACAAAATAGCTCGAGTTCTTGTTCTGCACGTTCAGCATTTGTTCATCAACTTCCTTCATCGACATGCGGCCTCTGAACATTGCTGCAACTGTTAGGTATCGTGCATGACGTGGGTCACACGCAGCCATCATATTCTTCGCATCAAACATCTGTTGAGTTAGCTCTGGAACTGTGAGAGACCGGTACTGTTGACTACCACGACTGGTCAGTGGAGCAAACCCAGGCATGAAGAAGTGAAGTCGAGGGAACGGCACCATGTTGACCGCTAGTTTCCTCAAATCGGCATTCAGTTGACCAGGGAAACGAAGACACGTTGTTACTCCCGACATCGTTGCACTTACCAAGTGGTTCAAATCACCATAAGTAGGCGTGGTCAGTTTCAGTGTGCGGAAGCATATATCGTACAACGCCTCGTTGTCAATGCAGAATGTCTCGTCGGTATTTTCCACTAGCTGGTGAACTGACAGAGTCGCATTGTAAGGCTCCACAACAGTGTCAGATACCTAAAATCATCACACTGAGGAAAAACAAAACGCCTCACCTTCGGTGAAGGAACTACCGAAAATGTGTTCATGATACGATCAGGATACTCCTCACGAATCTTTGAAATCATAAGCGTACCCATTCCAGATCCTGTCCCACCACCAAGAGAATGAGTAAGTTGGAAGCCTTGAAGACAATCACACGATTCCGCTTCCTTCCGAACAACATCCAACACTGAGTCCACTAACTCAGCACCTTCCGTATAATGACCCTTTGCCCAATTGTTGCCTGCACCACTTTGCCCGAACACAAAGTTATCAGGACGGAATAACTGACCGAATGGTCCCGCACGAACACTATCCATAGTCCCAGGTTCCAAATCCACTAGGACAGCACGAGGCACGTACTTCCCACCAGTCGCTTCATTGTAGTAAACATTTATACGTTCCAGTTGAAGATCAGAGTCACCATGGTATGTGCCAGTCGGGTCAATCCCGTGTTCATCAGATATCACTTCCCAAAACTAAAATAGAATAAGCTGAGTATACTCACTGAGAACTTCCTACCTTAGCACCGATCTGGTTACCACACTGACCGGCTTGGATGTGAACAATCTCGTGCATACTCTACAAATTACCTTCTCACACCATCGAAGAATCAAATGCACAACCAAACTATTGGAGTTAACTGACTGCCACTTCGCATATACGTATACATAATCACAGAGCCTGCCGCCATGGTAATAGAGCAACCAATAGAGTAACTAATTAAAACAAATCATAAGTTGCTACGCCCTCAAGATTGAGGTTAGCAATTTTTGTTGGTGAATTATGTTTACGGCTGATTATCAGAACTGAAAATTGATTATAAGATACCTTTTTTTCATCGCATTTTCAGCTTGTTGAGTAAGTCTACAATCCAGGATTGGAATCACCAATTCAAACAGTTTCCTCTCTTTCTTTTTCACTATATGACGTCAACTAGATACATCAGTTTTTGAACGCTGTTGGCTAAGATATTTCAGGTCAAATGCATCATTTACCAAAATAAAACGAAGGTTGGAAGTATCATGTGTGTGTATATAGCTTCAGATGTCTGCAGATTGGAGTTCTACTTAACAATTAGGAACGGTTATGCAGTATAGTGCTGAGACAAATGATGCATTCGTTTTCAGAATTTGGTGTTGATGTTTCCACTAGGAGATTACTGGTGTATTGGGATCAAGCTGTTTCCAAAACTTGCAGTGCAGTCCCACCAGTCCTATCTGCTTACTTCTGTTCAGTGGTCCACTTGAAGCCATACTATCTACTTAATGCATACAGAAAGTTGACTACATAAGTGATTGGCATACAGAGCATTACAATCTTCAGAATGTGAGATGCCTACATTGAGTGTTACGACTCGAAAACTGCAATGGTCGCTAAAGATGCACGGATATCGACAATCAGCCACTAACGCTCAACAAATTCCTAGTTGATTCCCGGCCCAAATAATTAATGGAGAAAATGTGATGAAACGTGTATTGGGGTGGAAAGGTAGAAGACGAGAACAAAGGAAAATATATCCAATATGTAGACAGTTCGCCGTTTGCCTGGTCTATTGTCTCTCTGTCTCACTATAAACATGATAACATAAAGTACTTTTTGATTGGTCCCTCTCTAGACTAGTCTTTTCTCTCTATCGCCATATGAATGAGTTGATGTCATGGATGCAACTTAGCTTCACTTTGTCTTTCATTCTAGATATCGTAGTGCAATTTCAATTTTCTCATACCACATAATTTGTTTTTATAGAAGACAGATCGAAATAATTACAGTAATCTATTGATCATGAAAAAAAAAACAATTCTAATTGTTGCTTTTTTCAGGTATAGGGATTTCATTCTTATCATTCGGTCATGTCTAGGTGACTCGTTTGTAAACACTCAAGGTGTACTTTGAAAAGTATTTAGAATCTCTGACCCGTGAAAACTGTGTGCGATAACTGTGAGTAGAAAAGTGAACGTTAAAATATCAAAAATTCAGGATAGATGCGTGTGTTAATGAAAATCACCCATTTTCTCTGCTCACTTTCATCAGATTATCAAATCATTTGACTGTTTGATTGAAAAGGCATATTTTCATGAGATAAGTTTTATTGACACAATTTTTTCTGGTCATAATAATAGTGCTAAACAATCAACTTTGAACGCTTCTTCAAGAGCATAATCTAGGAGTTGTGAGATAAGATAAAATCTACAACTATGGTAACTTTAATCAAAGAAAAAAGTTTAGTCACCTATGTGTGAATACCCATAAAACTTATGCTTTACAACAGTCCATGACGTGAATAAAAAGCATTTTCCATATTTTCCGTACACTCAAACTTGAAATTCTTCAACTCATGAAATTTGGTCGATTTCAAGGGCATGGATCAACATACTGCATTGAAGTAGATCAATTTACAAACTGATTTCCACAGTTTAGTTTTACGTTGATTCATTAAACTTACAAGTCTGTTTCGAAAACATAAGTGTCTAAATTAGGGCCCAAAATAAATACTCTTCTTCGAAAAAACTACATAGCATAAGGTTATTGTTTGTTTCAATAACCTGTTATATCTCCACCATTTATTCCTTTTCCTTGAATATACTAAAGATAGCTAAAATCACTGCATCTCACCTCAACTTTCTTCTCATTCATTTCTTGAACAGATCATCAACGGAGGTGAGTGGTGAAGATGTTCATGATATTCATCTTGAGAATGAGATGAATTCATTGTATGTTGATAGAAACCTGTTAACTGTTCTGCCTTATATATTTTATGCGATGAAAAGGATGTTTTCTAACACCACAAAGTTACACATAACAACGGGATAGTAATCAGTCCACAGTTATAGTGTCTAGTCCACCTCAACAATGCCAGAATGCCGCTGACAAGTTTCGCAGTCTGAGGGGAAGCAAAAAATTGGCGTTGGTTGCCTGAAGAGCAAAATGAGGAAACCAGTATGGAGGTTCTGTGTAGATAGTGTGAAATTCTTCAAGATGAATTTTGAAGTATCACATCATTATTTTAACTCTACTGGGACAGGCTTGCTCTGAAATTTAGATATGAAGATTGAACCTTGGAGATGATAATAACATTTTTCAATAATCTATCTTGACCTGATATTCATACGGCAACACTATGTTCATTTCCATATATTAGGTGGTTGTTTCACTGTCTTGTCATTCACTTATTTCCAAATATGAGAATGTCAACAGGAATCCAAAGGGCTAACGTCTTGCAGAGATTTGAACTAACAACCTCACGGATAGCAGCTGAATCTTTTATCTCTGTAGGCAGAGCATTCAACTGATAACCTCGTGACTACTGATTCCATTTAAGGAGTCTTCCTCAAACAAATCCTCTATTAGCCTATTTGATAAGGGAAGCTTGAATATTTTGAAATAGGTGTCACGAGAATCCCATCATTTCCATTCAGATCACCACTACCTGTATAAGGATTCATCTGAAACCAATTGTTATCAAGATGAAATCTTCAAATGAATCAACGTGCTTTCATTTGTAAAAAAATTCGGCAATGAGCAAAGTGGAGTTCTAGCGTAGTGTCGTTATGACGTTGAGTGAAATAATCCAATGATTTATGGCCACACAAAGTGGTGAGGGAAACAATTTCAGTCCTGTAGGCTTTTGTCTCACGGATCTACAATTCGAACAACCGATCTACCTATTTTTCGTCTAACTGCTGACTGGTGGATTTGTGGATAATTGGATTAGCCAGATGACTTTTACCTAATTGTTCACGGGTTGTAATCCTGCCCCTCATACCAAGATTTGGATGGCTAGGTAGTATCAATAACCAGAATGGAATCCGTTTCGTTCATTGCACGAAAATAAACGTAGTTCTTGCAATACATTTCATCCATCACTTCTTTACGTTTACAGCTCAGAAGAATTTGAATATTGAAAAGACAAAAGAAGGTTACAGAAAATAGATAAAATATCAATTTATGATACCGCTTAGGGAGATAAACACTTACGAATGGAGTATATACATTTGAAGAATGCAGCAGAAAGGATGCTAAGCTCAAGTGCAATGAACAAGAAAGTCAATAAACGGTTAACCAACAAGAGAGCTAACCAATGTCTCTAGCTGCTCCCAGTGAATTTCACGATAGAAAACCATTGAGAAAACACTATTCATCATTAATATGTGAGTAGAAATCTTGCACGGCATCATAATGTAATACCATCTATTTTCATTCATTAAATTATTATCAATACTATTACAATCACTATCATTATTAGATCTAGTTATCCAAAACATAATTCAGCAAACAAAATTATTCCACAGTGTCATAAATCTAATAAATCAACTAAAATACAATATCCAACTTTGACATTAAATGAAGACGAATAAACTGATCAGTTCACTCAGTCCACGATATTAGTTCAATTGAGGCTACAGATACAGCTTGCTGATGAATACCAATTAGTCGGAAACTTATGGTCACGGCTTCCTTCCAATTAACCCCCTTCAACTAACACATTTTATTTTCGTTCGTTTGTGTCCTCACCATTGTCTTGAGACAAACTTCTTCACCCATAAGGGAGGAAAACACAAAGTTATCGCTGATCGTGCTCTCCTATTCTCATTTACAGATCACTATCATACACACATCAGAAGATGAAATATTAGTGACAAACAAACAAATAAACGTGCAAACAACACCCATTATACACTGAAATCTATGTGAATTGTGTGCACCTTGTTGTCTCGATTAGGGTTAGGGTGCAAATTCATTCTTATAGTTATTACTCGACTTGCACTGTTGAAGTTATTTATTATTTCTCATCATAACAGTTAGATGTGACAGCCAATGTTCCCATAGTTACGAAATGAAGACAGAAAATTGAAGAAAGAAAAGAAAGACGAACAAATAACTTGGGTTGCACACACACACACACACACGTACAGAGAGAGAAGGAACTGAATAAGTGCAACAATTATTGGGTACATATTTCACGCCGTTACCATAGTGAACGGGTTGTTTGTTTCAGGTAATGGCTACAATTAATATTGCAATTATCGTCAAAGTGATTAACTGAACTAAATTACCAACCCTCCCTTACTCTACAATTGATAAAGAAAGGTACCTAGACGGGTGAACTTGGAGAAAGATAAGGCCTTCAGAATCATTTGTCTGATTATATGACTACCAGCATTCAGCGTACAATCACTAGCACAACTGCTATAACCACACTTGCTTAACCGATTCTCACTCCACAACATTATTCATCTAGTAAACAGAAAATCCTGATTCGTGGTTTTGCACAGTTGGCATCTCCAGTAAACCTCATTGCATAAGAAAGAATATGATTGGTCTTATAATTATGAGGGGAGAGGTGAGAGGAGTAGCAGGTGAAGTCAACTGAAATTTCGTTTCATGTTTCATGAAGATCAATGTTAGTTACTAATGTAGCAACTACAAGTTAGATACTGAGATGGAATCAGTAGGATTTGTGTCACATTTATGCATAAATGTAGACAGGGTGGTGTCGACTAATGTGGAATTTGATTGTTTAATCTAAGTGGCTAAATGATATATATCATTCTCCAACATTCTGAGTGCTAAATATGTAGAAGTTATGCGACATGATTCGTTGCACTTACAATTATAACTTGTTTACAATTATTCGAGAGATGAATCTTCTCCTGTTCCTTGGAAATTTCAAGTGACATTGATTAACACGCACCAACCCGATATTCTGCAAAATGGCACTCTAATTACCTCAGCAGTTATGAAAATGGCTGACATATTGACTGATCTGTATTATTATTCATCCACAATATATTTTACTAGTGCTGTTACTATTGTTAGTATTAGTATTGCTGCCTACAGCTTGTGATAATGTGCATCCTTACTCTAATATTCCTTCAGTGACTTGATCTAAGTGATTTCGCTATTGACTGTTTGACTGCAGACTAATTGAAACTGTGGTTCAAAACTATTTGAATTCACTTATACTAACAGAGATTTGAGTTTTATTTTCTACAACTACCTGCAGGATGAATTCCTTGCATGCTAAATGCAATGGAATGATGCAGAAGATTATTCCGATTGAAGTTGATGAAATAGTTGGTTCTTCGAAGTGATGAGGGGTCTAAGACGTTATTTAAGGACCACTTCCATTACCAAATAATATCAATGAGTATTTCATACATGGAAAATTGAATATTCAGTCGGGAGATGATTATTTTGCTTCCATTTGAAAATCACATCAGCCGCAGAATCAACGAAAATCGCAGAGCATGAAATCTTCTTTGAAAAGTATCAAGTGGGAACGTAGCAGTGTTAACCCTTGATGTTCACCGAGTTGTATTTCACTTCTGGAAAAGATATCATTTTGACAATACAACTGTAATTATAACGACTACAATTGCAATCATCCAAGCAATTTAATCCCTACTGATATTTGGCATTAGATTGATATCATCCCTCTCCTAAGACACTTTCCTCCTTGATAAGATTACTTGCTCACTGACAATGTAAGTTTACAGCTAAGCATAATGCACACTTTCCTTAGTTATGATTTTCCGCATTACTCCTATAATGATGAGAAGTTCTGGAGTGAATACCTTCTGTAGACTATAATCTCATTTTGATCTGTCCCCTTTGGCGTAAGTTGACGCACTTAACAGAGAGTGTGTATGCATTCAGATTCACTGAGTGTTCTTTTTGTAATGAGTGAATTTACTTTCTTTAGGTTTCGTGAAATGACCAGTTAGTTAGTGAATCACCTGGATATTTTCAGTAGGCGGGAGAGAATGAATTAATTATTCACGACCTACAAGTTTGTTTACCTGTTGTATCTCTCGATTAGACAGTAGAGAATGAATGTTTACCGATGACGTAAAACAATGATCACCGTCTCCATTAAGATTCAACTGAAACCACCTGCCATCAAAACGAGATGTCCAAGTGAATCAGGCTATGAATGAACTGCAGTTCCAGCGTAGTATGCTTATGCGGCTGAGTAAATTAACCTAATGATTTATGGCTACAGAAAGTGATGAAGGAAACAATTTCTGTCCTGTGGGCTTTTGTCTCATGGATCCACAGTTCCAATAACCGTTCTTCCTACTTTCTGTACTGATTGGTGGATTTGTGGCTTACAGGGTTAGCCAGATGACTTTCAACTAATGGGTCATGGGTTGTAATTCCGCTCAGCTTACCGATTTTCAGTTAGCCAGGTAGTATCAGTAAACCTCACATAATTGGAGTGGCTTACTGCAAGAGAATGCACATGCTTCTTTGAGCACACATCATTCATCTCGTTTCACCTACTGATTGGAAGAATTTGATTACTGAAATGACAAAAGGAAGTTGCAGTCTTTCTGACGAGCTTATTTTCGCAGCCATAAATTCGTGAAAATAAAAGTGGAAAGACAGAGTGTTCCAGTCAAGTTTCCGGTCAAAGGTCAAACCTAATCGATAGATGTGTCTATGGAATGAAATGAAATGATAACACCAAACGCAAGAAATGACCTGAATAGTCTTCATAAAATTCATTGGACAGTAAAACTTAGTATCTGGTGAAAATAAACAAACATTTAATGAAATATATACATAAATAAATAAAATGCACCTCTGCGTATCTTATTTTGATTTATTTTAAAACTATTTCCATATCTTGTTTTGCGTGATATCATTTCATTCCCCAACTAACTTCCTTTGGCTTTGCATCGACCAAATAAGGATTTTTCGTTATTTTCTGCATTTGAATATTGCTAAGTGAACCGAACAAGTAGGAAATAGTCTTCGAAGCTGAGCGACGTGCTTAACTAACGAAGTTGTGTGACAAACCGAACTACGGCATGATCGTGACTTTCTGAACGGTCGCAGCACAGCTCGTGGGTAAAGAAGTCTGAAGAAATGAGTTACTTTCTCCAGCAAAACTTATCACTCACTGAACATCTTCTCTAACGAAAGTCAACCATTATTTCACTCATCAAAGCATCACTGGATGCAAAAAAGACAAAACTTTCGATTCTATTCAGAAACCATCTCAAGGTGCATCTTCTCGAAAATGACCATGATAGTGTGTAATGAGTTGTCTACCAGAACTTTATACTGTCTTGACTAGAGATTGCCATCACATTAAAATATATTTTTATGATGATTATTTTAACTTGGTTGGAAAATGACCGTATTGTGAATAAGGTTTCTCGCGATTCACTAAAACACAACCTCTGTCATCTTTTTGTGGAGAAAACACCATTCTCTCCAGATGTCTTTTCTTTCCTAACCGATCTGTGTCGTCTTTGTAGTCACTCCACTGCATATTTGACTACAAACAAAAGCTAGTGATTTCGCCAATGAGAAATTCACCAGATACTAGATAAAATCGGTGATATTTGACGGTAGTCGAAATGCCAAGAATTGGCTGCTAAACTTTCACTTCCTGGACAAATAGACTCGATTCGGCAGATGAGAAGTATCGGATATTTGGTGACGGAATTGACTGATATTAACGCTGATAAAGTGACAGCCTTACTTCCAAGTGTATATCATCAACAGAATTCACAAGTTCGATTGCTTCCATAAAGGAGCTTCAAAAGAAGAATTTAGGTAGAAGATATAAAGAACATTTCACCTACTGTAATAGAATATAGTCCATTCCTCAACTGATTTTAAAATGTGAAGTGGTTCAGGGTAACGAAATTTCGTGTATCTCTGTAGAACAGCATCATGCTGCACTCTGTGGCTTGATTATTCTAGCAAAGCGATGTCAGACTTATTGGAGGGCGAATGCCAGAGAGACTTGAATCAAGGAGGATTTGTTCGAAACGGGTTAGGAGTTTGATGAGACGTAGTGAAATTAAGCAAGGGCTCCATTAGGAAATGCACACGTGTGGCATTGTAAGAAAATTGAAGAAATCATGGTGACTAACATTATGAAAGTCTCTCTTAATACCCCAAAATTTCACAGGAGATTCTAGTTGGTGAAATGAAACACGGGCCTATGTAAAGTATTATGTCTGATGCATAGTAATGTAGAATTCCTCTCATTTCGAAGAGGTCACCGACCGAAAATCCATGGTCAATACACTTTCTTTCCAACCGAACACTGAAACTTATCCTCTGGTTTGTAAATAACAAGATGATTTTAAATACTGTATTCCGTGATGAATACCACACTAATAATAACACCCATGTACACCTGAAAATACATTACTGTGGAGTTATCAATTCGCGGACTGTTGAACTCTGAAGAGCATGCCGGGGAAATTTATTCTTTCATCGCTCCCACTTATTCTGGAAAATCAAATTCCACATTAGTCGACACCACCCTGTCTACATTTATGCATAAATGTGACACAAATCCTACTGATTCCATCTCAGTATCTAACTTGTAGTTGCTACATTAGTAACTAACATTGATCTTCATGAAACATGAAACGAAATTTCAGTTGACTTCACCTGCTACTCCTCTCACCTCTCCCCTCATAATTATAAGACCAATCATATTCTTTCTTATGCAATGAGGTTTACTGGAGATGCCAACTGTGCAAAACCACGAATCAGGATTTTCTGTTTACTAGATGAATAGTGTTGTGGAGTGAGAATCGGTTAAGCAAGTGTGGTGATAGCAGTTGTGCTAGTGATTGTACGCTGAATGCTGGTAGTCATATAATCAGACAAATGATTCTGAAGGCCTTATCTTTCTCCAAGTTCACCCGTCTAGGTACCTTTCTTTATCAATTGTAGAGTAAGGGAGGGTTGGTAATTTAGTTCAGTTAATCACTTTGACGATAATTGCAATATTAATTGTAGCCATTACCTGAAACAAACAACCCGTTCACTCTGGCAACGGCGTGAAATATGTACCCAATAATTGTTGCACTTATTCAGTTCCTTCTCTCTCTGTACGTGTGTGTGTGTGTGTGTGGGTGTGTGTGTGGGTGCAACCCAAGTTATTTGTTCGTCTTTCTTTTCTTTCTTCAATTTTCTGTCTTCATTTCGTAACTATGGGAACATTGGCTGTCACATCTAACTGTTATGATGAGAAATAATAAATAACTTCAACAGTGCAAATCAAGTAATAACTATAACAATGAATTTGCACCCTAACCCTAATCGAGACAACAAGGTGCACACAATTCACATAGATTTCAGTGTATAATGGGTGTTGTTTGCACGTTTATTTGTTTGTTTGTCACTAATATTTCATCTTCTGATGTGTGTATGATAGTGATCTGTAAATGAGAATAGGAGAGCACGATCAGCGATAACTTTGTGTTTTCCTCCCTTGTGGGCGAAGAAGTTTGTCTAAAGATAAGATGGTGAGGACACAAACGAACGAAAATAAAATGTGTTAGTTGAAGGGGGTTAATTGGAAGGAAGCTGTGACCATAAGTTTCCGACTAATTGGTATTCATCAGCAAGCTGTATCTGTAACCTCAATTGAAATAATATCGTGGACTGAGTGAACTGATCAGTTTATTCGTCTTCATTTAATGACAACGTTGGATATTCTATTTTAGTTGATTTATTAGATTTATGACACTGTGGAATAATTTTGTTTGCTGAATTATGTTTTGGATAACTAGATCTAATAATGATAGTGATTGTAATAGTATTGATAATAAATTAATGAATGAAAATAGATGGTATTACATTATGATGCCGTGCAAGATTTCTACTCACATATTAATGATGAATAGTGTTTTCGCTATGATTTACTTTAAAATCATAGTAATCACAAGAATAGTAGTAATAATGTTCACCAAGTTAACGGTAATACTGATAGGGACAATATTTGTGGGACGGATGTTGCAAGTTATTAATTTTGTTTGCTGGTTAACCCTTCTGGATAGTTCTCTAACTTATTTTTGTTATAATTTCAATAAAAAGGTTGTATATGAATGTTCGTTCATATGACCTTATATTAGTAATTATCTTTTTCATAATATTTTAATTGACTTTAAATAGAAAAGAAGAAACCAATTGTTCTGTACGATTGCTTCTGAGAATCCGACGATTAATTTGGATCAGCTGGAGAACCGCCAACAATGAGCTAAGCAGCAATGATGCATGCGCGCCAGTGACACCGAATGCTGGTCACTTAATATCACTGACTAACTGAAGCTTGAATACTACAGGCATAACTTTTTAACATTACTGGTCATGACATGAGAATTTTTTATTCTGCATTATGTTTGTCGAGGGGTGAAAGTGTACTCTGTTGAAGAGTGATTGTCAAAGTGGAATGACATGGCCGTGAAAACGGCACACACACACACACACACACACACACACTTACCCTGCGGTCTTCCAGTGCCCACATTACCCGTATAGCTGAATTCATAAAACATTAACGAAACTCTGAAGATTCCCAGAAATACCGTGTGTGACCGAAGTCATGAAGATGTCATGTGGGCTCTATGGTCACGTGCCTCCATTATTAAACCATATTCTTTTCCAGATACCTCAAAAACAATTAGGCTTCCATGGCGTGGGGAGCCAGGAAGTCTCAACAATTCTCATAACTCTATCGACACTTAATTTCCCCTAAACCACTGATGCTAACGTTCTGAATCCCTCCCTTCTATTTCGTCTTCACGTCTCCCAGTTGACATTTATGCTTCATATTTAGTTACTCCTAGCTATGTATCTCTTCATAACATTCGGAGTTTACATAACAACATTCTCGATCCCCCAAAACTGTGTTCTAAACTAAATATTAGAGCTTCCAATGTTCGCACCCTCCACCAAGTTAGTCAGTAAGCTGTGCTAGCCAAAACCATGTCACCTCTAGCAATGGACTTGTACTGTGTGTGCATGTGTTTGTGAGAGACATACAGGAGGGAGGTGTGGGCATTTATTCAACCTCATCCGGCTAAAATACTGAGTCTGCAAAATCCACCTTTCGAGTTTCCGCAAATTCGATGGTGTTCTTGTGGTCTTAGAGGTGTAGGCATAGTATTGAGTCATAGGATAAAAAGTGCACTGGTCGAATGGATCACGGTCGACATTGGCCTGTGCACTGTTTCATTGAATGGAGCAGTGAAGACTAAAAATAATGGTGAAACTCACCGTCCTCACTTTGTAATCTCTCCTCACATACCCACTGACTGCAGCTTGGAAGAAGTAAAGGTTGAGTTCCCCTGAACACTTTCTAGC
Organism: Heterobilharzia americana; assembly: GCA_944470555.2. NCBI lineage: Eukaryota > Metazoa > Platyhelminthes > Trematoda > Strigeidida > Schistosomatidae > Heterobilharzia > Heterobilharzia americana. Next base: position 16,218,971 of record OX104129.1, read on the forward strand.
CTTCTACTGAAAGACGGACGTTCATATGTGGTCGTCGTAGCAGGTGATTTCAATGTACGAGCATGTTATCTGAGATATAGTCGTGATACCCAACTGTCTGTTAAGGAATGCTTGTGTATTTCAGAAATATTATTTTACTGGGCTAAGTGGTCACACCGACCTTCGAGAATGGCCACTTCGCATAGCCGAATACGCCAGCTGATCATCGCTTCATGTGTGCATGGGCCTATTCACGCACATGGTAGTTCACGGTTTTACAGGGATTCAAATTCAGCACTAGACATGAATAGATAATCAGAAGGAATTCCGTCATCACAGATTGAGCACCGTAGACAGGAATGTGGTTAGCTTCCAAAAGGGTTCTAAATGAAATCCAGAATAAACAATAGTCAGCTTTACCGTTTCTTGATGTAGTGCATTCGGTGTAACCAGCATAGAAGTAAATTATCGGAAACTTGGGAATTCGGTTTCATGCTTACCGACGTTGACCAACAAGTGGATATCCGCTCATTCGTAAATGCGTTGCAGGCAATGATTTTTACCATCGTAACGTAAAACCATTTCTGAATGGTTCACTGAACAAAACTCACTTGGTGATATAAGAACAGTCTACTCGCCAACACTACAAACTATTCACGATCTACTTGTTTTCTTACTGAAGAATGGAAGGACAAAGAGAAAGAGGGAACATGAGAGTGATACTAAAACAACCTGAGCTAAGCTGAAGCACACTACTGACTTGTAAAAGATGATCATAAGGCATGAAGAAGGCACTAATCACAATATCCTCAGGAAAATTCCTATCGGCAGAATGGATAGTCATAACCCAGTCAAAAGCTGAAGAAATCCCTCAATCAAAAGAATATCGGTAATAAAGAACATTATACACAGTTCATGATGCGATGTGAAAAACATTATATTGTAAAACATAGACACTCAACTATGAAGTAGGAATCGGTTGCCACATTTATTTCACTCAAAAGGTAAAACTCTAAAATTTGAGGTACTTGGAAAATTGAATATTCAGTCGGGAGATGATTATTTTGCTTCCATTTGAAAATCACATCAGCCGCAGAATCAACGAAAATCGCAGAGCATGAAATCTTCTTTGAAAAGTATCAAGTGGGAACGTAGCAGTGTTAACCCTTGATGTTCACCGAGTTGTATTTCACTTCTGGAAAAGATATCATTTTGACAATACAACTGTAATTATAACGACTACAATTGCAATCATCCAAGCAATTTAATCCCTACTGATATTTGGCATTAGATTGATATCATCCCTCTCCTAAGACACTTTCCTCCTTGATAAGATTACTTGCTCACTGACAATGTAAGTTTACAGCTAAGCATAATGCACACTTTCCTTAGTTATGATTTTCCGCATTACTCCTATAATGATGAGAAGTTCTGGAGTGAATACCTTCTGTAGACTATAATCTCATTTTGATCTGTCCCCTTTGGCGTAAGTTGACGCACTTAACAGAGAGTGTGTATGCATTCAGATTCACTGAGTGTTCTTTTTGTAATGAGTGAATTTACTTTCTTTAGGTTTCGTGAAATGACCAGTTAGTTAGTGAATCACCTGGATATTTTCAGTAGGCGGGAGAGAATGAATTAATTATTCACGACCTACAAGTTTGTTTACCTGTTGTATCTCTCGATTAGACAGTAGAGAATGAATGTTTACCGATGACGTAAAACAATGATCACCGTCTCCATTAAGATTCAACTGAAACCACCTGCCATCAAAACGAGATGTCCAAGTGAATCAGGCTATGAATGAACTGCAGTTCCAGCGTAGTATGCTTATGCGGCTGAGTAAATTAACCTAATGATTTATGGCTACAGAAAGTGATGAAGGAAACAATTTCTGTCCTGTGGGCTTTTGTCTCATGGATCCACAGTTCCAATAACCGTTCTTCCTACTTTCTGTACTGATTGGTGGATTTGTGGCTTACAGGGTTAGCCAGATGACTTTCAACTAATGGGTCATGGGTTGTAATTCCGCTCAGCTTACCGATTTTCAGTTAGCCAGGTAGTATCAGTAAACCTCACATAATTGGAGTGGCTTACTGCAAGAGAATGCACATGCTTCTTTGAGCACACATCATTCATCTCGTTTCACCTACTGATTGGAAGAATTTGATTACTGAAATGACAAAAGGAAGTTGCAGTCTTTCTGACGAGCTTATTTTCGCAGCCATAAATTCGTGAAAATAAAAGTGGAAAGACAGAGTGTTCCAGTCAAGTTTCCGGTCAAAGGTCAAACCTAATCGATAGATGTGTCTATGGAATGAAATGAAATGATAACACCAAACGCAAGAAATGACCTGAATAGTCTTCATAAAATTCATTGGACAGTAAAACTTAGTATCTGGTGAAAATAAACAAACATTTAATGAAATATATACATAAATAAATAAAATGCACCTCTGCGTATCTTATTTTGATTTATTTTAAAACTATTTCCATATCTTGTTTTGCGTGATATCATTTCATTCCCCAACTAACTTCCTTTGGCTTTGCATCGACCAAATAAGGATTTTTCGTTATTTTCTGCATTTGAATATTGCTAAGTGAACCGAACAAGTAGGAAATAGTCTTCGAAGCTGAGCGACGTGCTTAACTAACGAAGTTGTGTGACAAACCGAACTACGGCATGATCGTGACTTTCTGAACGGTCGCAGCACAGCTCGTGGGTAAAGAAGTCTGAAGAAATGAGTTACTTTCTCCAGCAAAACTTATCACTCACTGAACATCTTCTCTAACGAAAGTCAACCATTATTTCACTCATCAAAGCATCACTGGATGCAAAAAAGACAAAACTTTCGATTCTATTCAGAAACCATCTCAAGGTGCATCTTCTCGAAAATGACCATGATAGTGTGTAATGAGTTGTCTACCAGAACTTTATACTGTCTTGACTAGAGATTGCCATCACATTAAAATATATTTTTATGATGATTATTTTAACTTGGTTGGAAAATGACCGTATTGTGAATAAGGTTTCTCGCGATTCACTAAAACACAACCTCTGTCATCTTTTTGTGGAGAAAACACCATTCTCTCCAGATGTCTTTTCTTTCCTAACCGATCTGTGTCGTCTTTGTAGTCACTCCACTGCATATTTGACTACAAACAAAAGCTAGTGATTTCGCCAATGAGAAATTCACCAGATACTAGATAAAATCGGTGATATTTGACGGTAGTCGAAATGCCAAGAATTGGCTGCTAAACTTTCACTTCCTGGACAAATAGACTCGATTCGGCAGATGAGAAGTATCGGATATTTGGTGACGGAATTGACTGATATTAACGCTGATAAAGTGACAGCCTTACTTCCAAGTGTATATCATCAACAGAATTCACAAGTTCGATTGCTTCCATAAAGGAGCTTCAAAAGAAGAATTTAGGTAGAAGATATAAAGAACATTTCACCTACTGTAATAGAATATAGTCCATTCCTCAACTGATTTTAAAATGTGAAGTGGTTCAGGGTAACGAAATTTCGTGTATCTCTGTAGAACAGCATCATGCTGCACTCTGTGGCTTGATTATTCTAGCAAAGCGATGTCAGACTTATTGGAGGGCGAATGCCAGAGAGACTTGAATCAAGGAGGATTTGTTCGAAACGGGTTAGGAGTTTGATGAGACGTAGTGAAATTAAGCAAGGGCTCCATTAGGAAATGCACACGTGTGGCATTGTAAGAAAATTGAAGAAATCATGGTGACTAACATTATGAAAGTCCCTCTTAATACCCCAAAATTTCACAGGAGATTCTAGTTGGTGAAATGAAACACGGGCCTATGTAAAGTATTATGTCTGATGCATAGTAATGTAGAATTCCTCTCATTTCGAAGAGGTCACCGACCGAAAATCCATGGTCAATACACTTTCTTTCCAACCGAACACTGAAACTTATCCTCTGGTTTGTAAATAACAAGATGATTTTAAATACTGTATTCCGTGATGAATACCACACTAATAATAACACCCATGTACACCTGAAAATACATTACTGTGGAGTTATCAATTCGCGGACTGTTGAACTCTGAAGAGCATGCCGGGGAAATTTATTCTTTCATCGCTCCCACTTATTCTGGAAAATCAAATTCCACATTAGTCGACACCACCCTGTCTACATTTATGCATAAATGTGACACAAATCCTACTGATTCCATCTCAGTATCTAACTTGTAGTTGCTACATTAGTAACTAACATTGATCTTCATGAAACATGAAACGAAATTTCAGTTGACTTCACCTGCTACTCCTCTCACCTCTCCCCTCATAATTATAAGACCAATCATATTCTTTCTTATGCAATGAGGTTTACTGGAGATGCCAACTGTGCAAAACCACGAATCAGGATTTTCTGTTTACTAGATGAATAGTGTTGTGGAGTGAGAATCGGTTAAGCAAGTGTGGTGATAGCAGTTGTGCTAGTGATTGTACGCTGAATGCTGGTAGTCATATAATCAGACAAATGATTCTGAAGGCCTTATCTTTCTCCAAGTTCACCCGTCTAGGTACCTTTCTTTATCAATTGTAGAGTAAGGGAGGGTTGGTAATTTAGTTCAGTTAATCACTTTGACGATAATTGCAATATTAATTGTAGCCATTACCTGAAACAAACAACCCGTTCACTCTGGCAACGGCGTGAAATATGTACCCAATAATTGTTGCACTTATTCAGTTCCTTCTCTCTCTGTACGTGTGTGTGTGTGTGTGTGGGTGTGTGTGTGGGTGCAACCCAAGTTATTTGTTCGTCTTTCTTTTCTTTCTTCAATTTTCTGTCTTCATTTCGTAACTATGGGAACATTGGCTGTCACATCTAACTGTTATGATGAGAAATAATAAATAACTTCAACAGTGCAAATCAAGTAATAACTATAACAATGAATTTGCACCCTAACCCTAATCGAGACAACAAGGTGCACACAATTCACATAGATTTCAGTGTATAATGGGTGTTGTTTGCACGTTTATTTGTTTGTTTGTCACTAATATTTCATCTTCTGATGTGTGTATGATAGTGATCTGTAAATGAGAATAGGAGAGCACGATCAGCGATAACTTTGTGTTTTCCTCCCTTGTGGGCGAAGAAGTTTGTCTAAAGATAAGATGGTGAGGACACAAACGAACGAAAATAAAATGTGTTAGTTGAAGGGGGTTAATTGGAAGGAAGCTGTGACCATAAGTTTCCGACTAATTGGTATTCATCAGCAAGCTGTATCTGTAACCTCAATTGAAATAATATCGTGGACTGAGTGAACTGATCAGTTTATTCGTCTTCATTTAATGACAACGTTGGATATTCTATTTTAGTTGATTTATTAGATTTATGACACTGTGGAATAATTTTGTTTGCTGAATTATGTTTTGGATAACTAGATCTAATAATGATAGTGATTGTAATAGTATTGATAATAAATTAATGAATGAAAATAGATGGTATTACATTATGATGCCGTGCAAGATTTCTACTCACATATTAATGATGAATAGTGTTTTCGCTATGATTTACTTTAAAATCATAGTAATCACAAGAATAGTAGTAATAATGTTCACCAAGTTAACGGTAATACTGATAGGGACAATATTTGTGGGACGGATGTTGCAAGTTATTAATTTTGTTTGCTGGTTAACCCTTCTGGATAGTTCTCTAACTTATTTTTGTTATAATTTCAATAAAAAGGGTGTATATGAATGTTCGTTCATATGACCTTATATTAGTAATTATCTTTTTCATAATATTTTAATTGACTTTAAATAGAAAAGAAGAAACCAATTGTTCTGTACGATTGCTTCTGAGAATCCGACGATTAATTTGGATCAGCTGGAGAACCGCCAACAATGAGCTAAGCAGCAATGATGCATGCGCGCCAGTGACACCGAATGCTGGTCACTTAATATCACTGACTAACTGAAGCTTGAATACTACAGGCATAACTTTTTAACATTACTGGTCATGACATGAGAATTTTTTATTCTGCATTATGTTTGTCGAGGGGTGAAAGTGTACTCTGTTGAAGAGTGATTGTCAAAGTGGAATGACATGGCCGTGAAAACGGCACACACACACACACACACACACACACACACTTACCCTGCGGTCTTCCAGTGCCCACATTACCCGTATAGCTGAATTCATAAAACATTAACGAAACTCTGAAGATTCCCAGAAATACCGTGTGTGACCGAAGTCATGAAGATGTCATGTGGGCTCTATGGTCACGTGCCTCCATTATTAAACCATATTCTTTTCCAGATACCTCAAAAACAATTAGGCTTCCATGGCGTGGGGAGCCAGGAAGTCTCAACAATTCTCATAACTCTATCGACACTTAATTTCCCCTAAACCACTGATGCTAACGTTCTGAATCCCTCCCTTCTATTTCGTCTTCACGTCTCCCAGTTGACATTTATGCTTCATATTTAGTTACTCCTAGCTATGTATCTCTTCATAACATTCGGAGTTTACATAACAACATTCTCGATCCCCCAAAACTGTGTTCTAAACTAAATATTAGAGCTTCCAATGTTCGCACCCTCCACCAAGTTAGTCAGTAAGCTGTGCTAGCCAAAACCATGTCACCTCTAGCAATGGACTTGTACTGTGTGTGCATGTGTTTGTGAGAGACATACAGGAGGGAGGTGTGGGCATTTATTCAACCTCATCCGGCTAAAATACTGAGTCTGCAAAATCCACCTTTCGAGTTTCCGCAAATTCGATGGTGTTCTTGTGGTCTTAGAGGTGTAGGCATAGTATTGAGTCATAGGATAAAAAGTGCACTGGTCGAATGGATCACGGTCGACATTGGCCTGTGCACTGTTTCATTGAATGGAGCAGTGAAGACTAAAAATAATGGTGAAACTCACCGTCCTCACTTTGTAATCTCTCCTCACATACCCACTGACTGCAGCTTGGAAGAAGTAAAGGTTGAGTTCCCCTGAACACTTTCTAGCCTTCTACTGAAAGACGGACGTTCATATGTGGTCGTCGTAGCAGGTGATTTCAATGTACGAGCATGTTATCTGAGATATAGTCGTGATACCCAACTGTCTGTTAAGGAATGCTTGTGTATTTCAGAAATATTATTTTACTGGGCTAAGTGGTCACACCGACCTTCGAGAATGGCCACTTCGCATAGCCGAATACGCCAGCTGATCATCGCTTCATGTGTGCATGGGCCTATTCACGCACATGGTAGTTCACGGTTTTACAGGGATTCAAATTCAGCACTAGACATGAATAGATAATCAGAAGGAATTCCGTCATCACAGATTGAGCACCGTAGACAGGAATGTGGTTAGCTTCCAAAAGGGTTCTAAATGAAATCCAGAATAAACAATAGTCAGCTTTACCGTTTCTTGATGTAGTGCATTCGGTGTAACCAGCATAGAAGTAAATTATCGGAAACTTGGGAATTCGGTTTCATGCTTACCGACGTTGACCAACAAGTGGATATCCGCTCATTCGTAAATGCGTTGCAGGCAATGATTTTTACCATCGTAACGTAAAACCATTTCTGAATGGTTCACTGAACAAAACTCACTTGGTGATATAAGAACAGTCTACTCGCCAACACTACAAACTATTCACGATCTACTTGTTTTCTTACTGAAGAATGGAAGGACAAAGAGAAAGAGGGAACATGAGAGTGATACTAAAACAACCTGAGCTAAGCTGAAGCACACTACTGACTTGTAAAAGATGATCATAAGGCATGAAGAAGGCACTAATCACAATATCCTCAGGAAAATTCCTATCGGCAGAATGGATAGTCATAACCCAGTCAAAAGCTGAAGAAATCCCTCAATCAAAAGAATATCGGTAATAAAGAACATTATACACAGTTCATGATGCGATGTGAAAAACATTATATTGTAAAACATAGACACTCAACTATGAAGTAGGAATCGGTTGCCACATTTATTTCACTCAAAAGGTAAAACTCTAAAATTTGAGGTGCAATCAATATCTTTCTACCATCAAACGAGGTGTTCAATAAACTACTTTTCAAATACAAACTCTTCTGGCTTCCTTCCACAAAGGGGTTTTTTTCTGATCTAATAATCATATAATTATTCTCATCTGCTTGCATCTAATTGAAAATTCAGCAAAATGCCTATTTTTCAGAAAATAACAGTTATCTAACTGTTTGAAGATCTAACTACAGTCTCTTTTGTGTGATCAGCTTATAACTCCAACAAAAACTAGTGAATCAAAACAAGTAGGTGACTAGGTATCATCAGAAAGGTCAGCAACTTAGATGTCACTGAGTGCTAAGCAAACTACTCTAAACCGTGTTACACTTAATTCAATATACCTCATCTAAGTGTGACTGAATATATTTTAACCATTTACTATTTTTATTTTCAAAGATATTTTACTCCAAAGGCTTTTCACAACATTGTTTTGCAACTATTTTTGAAAGCTTTTTAAAGATCTATAAACTTCGGAACTGAATTATTGTCCAGTGAGTTTCAGCGACATGCCCAGGGATGGATATCTCGAAGCCCTAATCAGAAGCCGTAACCAATGATGTCAACAAAGTCATGTATCAGTAATTCATAGTTAGTCAACTGTAGATTATCCCCATCATTTTGTAACCGGAATGGATGTGTTACATTTTTGTAGTTTATTGTGTGTTATGGACCAAACTTTCTCCATTTCGGCTGTAAAGATCGTTTCCTATAAATAAAGAAACCTAATTTTTTCAGTACTTGTTTGAAGTGGCCTTTAAAACAATTCCATATTTCGCAGTGATCCGTATCGATCACATGAGGCAGGCATATCAGAACCCATATCCTTGTGTCCTGACGTACTATCGCCTATTGTAAACATTCTTCCTGATTGGCCTTAGGATCAGTGCTCATGTACACACAATATATTTTTCATCTTCATTCTCACAAAGTTTTGTTAACCAACGTCTTGAGGGTTTGAAGTCCCTACCTTTCTCGATGCGTTCGTTGACACAAAGATACATACATTGATCAACTTGACCCGATAAGTCGTGATAGATTACTGACGGGACTAACAAAATAAGAAACCACAATGTGCGTCAATTCTTGTGAAGTGAATTCTCTTTTTACAAAATCCCTGTTATCACCAGTTTCATTCACACTTCATTTCAATGATATTATCTCGAAAATTCAGCCTTTAGAGTAGTTCAGCATGTTCAAAGACGAACAAACTTATTTGACAATTACTCCCAAATTGCAATTCGTAGTCGTGTGAATAGTGTGCAACTGCAACAAGAAACCTTGCATTTCTCTATCCTTCTACTTGTCAAAGATTTTCGAATTCAGTATGAAAGCTACCTCAAGTATTTCTTTATTTAAACATTTAATTCACCTGTACTTGAAATCAGTATTAAACAGTAACAGAAAGATTCTAAAGTACAACTGCATCAGATAGCCACTAATATTCATCAGGTTAATCTGACTTCCCTAATTATAAACTTAGAACTTTTGACCACAACTATGTCACCGCTTATTTATCTTGTGGACAACTTCCACAGATTCTGATAGGACTCAACCTCAATACAATGTGACCTCCAATCCTTGGACCAGCAAACTGCTGTACACCACAGGGCAACGTTATCAAACACCTACTAACTGCCAACAAATCGATAGCAAACCCAGTAAGTCCATACCTCCACTCAAGCAACTTGACATAGGGTGATCACTGAGCCAATCGATTTACTCACGGTAACTCGAGAAAACCTAAATACTTCTTCAAATCGTATTCAAGACAATCAAAACATTTACTAACACAGAAAATATGTCTTGAAAGGTAAAACAACGGGGATCCTAGTCAATAGATTTAACTGGTCTACCATAATCTCCGAACATCAGCAGTTTCATTCTCTCAATCGGTACTCAAGACTTTTAAAGTTTCACTATCATTACCGTATTATCTCTCTGATAACGTTCACATACCACGTGCCCGAAGACTACTGTAAGAGATGAGGGTGAAGGTGTAACACTGGGAAGCGTCATACTTTCGCATGTTTCTTAGCTAGCGGTATTTTCCGGCTGAAAACATTCTACCAAAACGCAAATATGAGCTGACTTCAGATCAGCTAAACATGTTCGTCTCAAGAAATATTTTGAAGTCAAGTTATATTCACCACATGATACTTGGATTGAAAGAAGCAAAAGACCGGTATGCAGGAAGGAATGTATATTGTCAACACGTGGGACAGTAGTGGTTAAATATGGTACAACTTGCACTAAAACCATCATTTGCAAAATATGCTTCATTTCCTCTTCTGCTTCTTTCTTGATTTTCTCTTCATACGCCTGCCTCGTCTTTTGCGTTTCTCTTGGCGGAATCCTTACCCATTGCTGGTAATTACCTATGATTTCTGCCACCCTCTCAACATATATTACTTATACCCATTCTTATCAGCAACGCCCACTACAGGATCATGATGCTTGGATTAGAGAATATAATGTGAATAGCCCTTGTGTGGTAGTCACTGTCACACAACACCAATACGATAAGGTTTGGTGATATAAATAAACTATCATCATGATATCCAGGCCCGACCACCACGTCAAGGTGGCAGTCATAAGTCAGGAATCACGTGGCCGTATTAATCAACAATAGACTGTTAACTGTTAGCGATACTTATGAATACGACTGTACAGCCTTGGGAATGATATCAACAAAGGAAAATTTCCTTTGCCATATTGCTTCCTACCTTTCTCCTTAGTCTGTTATTATTTGCATTACATGTTCATGAATTCATTAGTTCTTCTAGACCGATAGCTGCTACCTTGACGTGGTGGTTGGGCTTGCACATCACAATGACCAAACGACATATGCTGGTGGAACGCTTGCTCTCTACAGGTCCTACCAAGTGAGAAAGGTCCGTTGGATAGTCGTGAAACGAAAAGCAGTTACCGACGCAGTCTAAATTACCACAGTATGATGGGGGTTTGAGGGTGAACTTGTACTGCTGCTAGCTGAATGCGCTGTAGCAGTAGGTGCGCTTGTCGACAGGATAAAAGTCAACACCCGGGAAGAGATAGTTAAGCATTTATCTGAACATGAAATCAATGCTTATGCTGAATAAACCTGGCTTGATACTAAGTTTTCTGTATAAATAGCGGTGAAGATAGTTGGTAAACTACACCCGAAGGTTAGCAAACTTCTCTGGATTTCCACAACGTAGTCCAAACTGACTGATGCGAAAAGACTAATTCCAGGTGACTCTCATAACGACGAAGACTGAAAGCAGCTTAAACGTAAATTGATCAAGAGTCTTCACAACGACAGCCAGCAGTGGTGAATAACGAAAATGAGAGATGGAGGAGGTATCAGTGGTGGGAAGTACCTGGAAACTATTTCGGTGAATTGGGGATGCCGGCAAGATGATGGTGAGTGAAACCATCACCAAAAAGGATGAGACGCTGATAGCCTCCAAGGATATGTGGCTAGGACGTTTGACAGAACATTTTGAAGTGCAGTTCAACGGGGTCACAGCAACGCTTTGATTGCACAAAATCCAGTATGAGCCACATTGACGCAGATGCCAATCTCCCAACTGTACTAAACCTGAAATGATGCAAAGCTGCAGGACCTGATAGCTCACCACCTGGAGTTTTCAAGCATGCAGGTAGGAAGTTGCTAGTCAAGGTGACGGAGGTACTAGCTAGTGTGTGGGAATCAGAGGTAATGGCGTCAGATTGGTTTACTTCACTGATCATCCCAGTCTATAAGACGGAGAAATCTTCTTGTGACTGCCATACAGAAATTAGTTTCAGTACTATTGTGTTCAAGATCCTAGCGTCGATAGATATCCGACGCCTAACTGGAGCTCACTCAGCAACAGCTAACTCGAGAAAACTAGACCTAGGTGAAGGTGCATCGGTCATATTTTTACTTCACGACAGGCTCTGCAACACAGGCACACCTACTGGCCAGTGGCCGAAGGTTGCCACATTTCTTGACCTGAAGGCAGTATTTAACTATTTCGACCGTGAGGTGTTGTGTCAGTGTCTGAGTGTAAAGGAAGTTTGGAGAAAGTATATAACGCTAATCAAAAGTTCTCTACTCCGACTCACTAAACAGTGTCAGGGTTTATGAAAAGTTGTCAGGGATGCTGACTGTCACCGTTTCTGTTCAACTTCACCACAGACGTACTAACGGACACAAACTTAGGTATGTGTGACTTCACAAGTATTGATATCCTACCCAAAGATCATCCGGTTGACTTGAAAACGATATTGCCCACTGGGTGAAGACGCTGACAAAATTTCAAGTCTTCTGAATGCACTGAGTTGGCATCCATAGATATGTGGCATACATTTCGACGTCAACTGTAAGATGATGATCAATGACTGGTCTGCTGCAAGTACTGTGTCGACCACTCCACATACTTCGGTAGCGTCATCAACCCGTACAGGCTAAAAATATCTCACCTCAGATACAAAAGGCCTGTTTAGCATTTGCAAACTTCCTTTGCTTATAGCGCGCAGAGAAACCCAACTATCTACCAAAGGACGAGTATAATGCGCAGCAGCAGCCTTTCTGCTGTACGACTGTGAAATATGACCACGGCGCTGCAACACATAGTGAATCCCTTCCCCTACATCCTTACTTAGTCTGTAATTAATTGCCTCATAAAAAGACTGAATCCAATAATTCTCGCCGTCACCGCATGACAACAGGTTGAAGTGATATGCAACTTTCGCCAACATGCCACGCAAGCATGTCGTTTAGCAGAATGGAGTACAACCACAACAGATCAGGTTCACTGCCACATTCTAACATCCCGTCACATGCAGCAAGCAACACTCAACTACCAAACGAAGCCCTGCACTGGCATACACATACGTGATGAAACCTACTCAACAAGTCCGTAATCATACATAAACATAACTCAACCATGACAACTGTCTCAAAACATCTCGGCAATCAATTAACACCCAACGAATGAACACCAAATAAACGAAAATCCACGCCAGTAACACATAAAACAAGCCTACCAACACATACCACCTACACAAACCATAACTAGAGGTATACCGTCAAGAAATCACACTATCACATGCACAAAGATTTATTTCACTCAGTTCTAGATTCACATTGAATCAAGCCTCTTCATTCTCCTCCTCCTCAAACTCTCCCTCTTCTTCCGCTGTCGCATCTTGGTACTGCTGATACTCACTCACCAGATCATTCATGTTGGACTCCGCTTCAGTAAACTCCATTTCATCCATCCCCTCTCCCGTATACCAATGCAAGAAAGCTTTGCGTCGGAACATCGCAGTAAACTGTTCACTAACACGCTTGAACAGCTCTTGAATAGCAGTGCTATTACCAATAAAAGTGACCGACATCTTCAGACCTCTAGGCGGTATGTCGCATACAGCAGTCTTCACGTTATTCGGTATCCATTCAACAAAATAGCTCGAGTTCTTGTTCTGCACGTTCAGCATTTGTTCATCAACTTCCTTCATCGACATGCGGCCTCTGAACATTGCTGCAACTGTTAGGTATCGTCCATGACGTGGGTCACACGCAGCCATCATATTCTTCGCATCAAACATCTGTTGAGTTAGCTCTGGAACTGTGAGAGACCGGTACTGTTGACTACCACGACTGGTCAGTGGAGCAAACCCAGGCATGAAGAAGTGAAGTCGAGGGAACGGCACCATGTTGACCGCTAGTTTCCTCAAATCGGCATTCAGTTGACCAGGGAAACGAAGACACGTTGTTACTCCCGACATCGTTGCACTTACCAAGTGGTTCAAATCACCATAAGTAGGCGTGGTCAGTTTCAGTGTGCGGAAGCATATATCGTACAACGCCTCGTTGTCAATGCAGAATGTCTCGTCGGTATTTTCCACTAGCTGGTGAACTGACAGAGTCGCATTGTAAGGCTCCACAACAGTGTCAGATACCTAAAATCATCACACTGAGGAAAAACAAAACGCCTCACCTTCGGTGAAGGAACTACCGAAAATGTGTTCATGATACGATCAGGATACTCCTCACGAATCTTTGAAATCATAAGCGTACCCATTCCAGATCCTGTCCCACCACCAAGAGAATGAGTAAGTTGGAAGCCTTGAAGACAATCACACGATTCCGCTTCCTTCCGAACAACATCCAACACTGAGTCCACTAACTCAGCACCTTCCGTATAATGACCCTTTGCCCAATTGTTGCCTGCACCACTTTGCCCGAACACAAAGTTATCAGGACGGAATAACTGACCGAATGGTCCCGCACGAACACTATCCATAGTCCCAGGTTCCAAATCCACTAGGACAGCACGAGGCACGTACTTCCCACCAGTCGCTTCATTGTAGTAAACATTTATACGTTCCAGTTGAAGATCAGAGTCACCATGGTATGTGCCAGTCGGGTCAATCCCGTGTTCATCAGATATCACTTCCCAAAACTAAAATAGAATAAGCTGAGTATACTCACTGAGAACTTCCTACCTTAGCACCGATCTGGTTACCACACTGACCGGCTTGGATGTGAACAATCTCGCGCATTTTCCACAGACACACACGAACAAGACCTTCTCACAACAACAAGCAGCTAAATGTCTGAAGTGAGCCGAGTGCCGATTCCTATATATAGTCGAAGAACATGTCGTCATGGTGACATACAAACGTACAAAGTAGCCAATTAAAACAAACCATAAGTTGTTATGCCTTCTAAGACTGAGGTCAGTGATTTTTGTTGGTGAATCATGTTGACGGTTGATTATCAAGGCTGTGAATTGACTGTTAAGAATTTTTTTCATATCACATCCAGCTAGTTGGGTGGGACTACAGTCCACTATATGAATCACCATTTCTAACGGCTTCTTCTTTCCCGTCTTCATGATGCAACTTCAACTAAATACATCTGTCATTATCCGTCTACGAACTTTGGTAGATTAGATATCTTTGTCTAAATGTATCATTTCCCAAAATTATAAAGCAGGTTGGAGGTGTACATTGTGTAATAATTGCTACAGCTGCTTTGAATCTCGCAGGTTAGAGATTTATTTCACAGTTAAGAAAGATTATGCAGAGTGATGTTGTGACAGATGATAAAGTTGCCTTCAGAATTTGGTGTTGACGTTTGCATTAGATGAAAGGTGAACCAATGGAACCATGTTTCTTTCCTGATTTTTGGTTCTGTCCGCCAGTTCCATCTGCTCAATTCTGTTTAGTGCTCCAGGCGAGACCTTACTTCTCATGTGGTATATTTCTAACACTGCCAACAACTAAAGAAACAATTTTTGCCATATTAGTTTTTATCCCGTGGATCGAAAATTCGAATAAGCGCTCTGCTTATTTTCTCCCTGCCTACTGATCGGTGGAGCTGTGGGCAATTGGCTTGGCTAGATGGCTTTCAAACAGTGGGTCGCTGGGTTGTAATCTCGACCCACATACTGACGTTTTCTGCTGCACGTGGTATGATAAGCCACCACGTAATTGGCGTGGATTACTGCACCAAAATGCACATGGTTGTCTGGCTGCACTTCATCCAACTTATCACTTCGCCCACTCATCGGAAGTGCTGAATACTAAAACGACAAGAAACTGGGTCGAAAACAGATAACATCACGTTCCACTTTAATTAGGTCAGACGTCAAACCCTTTTGGGTGGGGTATATCCTTTTGAAAACTACAGAAGAGCAGGTGTTATGCTCAAGTGGAATGAGGAATATAGTTTATTTCGGGCTCAACACTGAAAGAAGAGAGGGTGTTAGTCAGTGGTCGGAAGGGGGATAGAAATGGTGATAGATCAGAGGTCACTCACTGATAACGGAAAGTTCAAGGCTAGTTAATCATTGGTCACATTTGTAGTGATAATCCAATGGAAGTTTCTCGAACAAAGTAACGACGAGGATGTCAACCAAAATCCCGAGCGACCTAGCACTATAAGATTGCGTAAGTACCTCATAAGACGAATGCCAAGTGTTGCGATTTAACCCGAGTTAGTTACAAAATTCCACGTGAACAAAAGACGACGTAAGTAAACAAGAGTGAAGGAACAAGCATCCAGGGTTGACAACGAGTGATGTAGTCGAGGATTGTAGAGAGAGACAGAGGTTGACTTTGTTTTCTTTTTGAACACATAAATCGGGCACGAAGGGCTTAGTGGCTATGGCTTCAGTAGAATTGAGACCGTTTGTTCATCATCTTGGAGGAGTTGAAGACGTTCTCTTAATGTCGAGTGTCAGTGAGATGCCGAGCGACTGCACTGTCAAAACTGTCGCTTCCTCCCAGTCGTAGATTCTTTGAAATATGCTCGGAAAATCTGCGGCGCGTCCATCTTTCTGTTCTTCCAATGCGTCTCCCTCGGCAACTACACGTAAATTGATATACTCGTTTGGCGGTCGCATAAGATAGGCACCACTTGGCTTTCGTGAGAAACGCCAGAGGGGACCGTAGAATTTGTAAATAGTTTATGGATTGGTTATTCTATTCATTTGCAGATTATATTGGACATTACTTGCCTAAGTTACTCGGCCACGTCACATTCGATACAGCTCACCTTCATCACTCAATCCAGACCGTAGGATTGCAAACGAATCCAAACCATATCCCAGTCAAATAGCCTTATTTTGAAGCATCCTCCTCTATCTGGTTCTGCACTGTTCAGAGAAATTTACTTGGTGCTAAGTAAAGAAGAAAACATTTGCCATATAAAAGTGCGAGCCAAGGATTAACAGCAAGAAGACTGTTTTCACCATATCCTTTATTCACGAATTTTGTATCCCACTCTGAATCCACATCATTCTCTTATCTACTGTTCTTGAAAAATTTGAGATATATTTATGGTAATGGACCAAGGTTGAAAGCATTTTCTCCGTGTCCATTTGTCAGCTGAGCAGCACTCTGTTTCGACTCTGTCCATTGCATGGAAATGGTGCTAAAAGCCTATGGGACACCGACTTCACATACTTTATCTAGTGTGAGAACTGTTAGAGAAGTCTCTTAGTCGGAAATATCTCTAATTGTAAGAATATTCCTTGAGAAGCGGACACATCTTCTTTGTTGCTTCCTCATGACGCTTGTGAATACGGTGGTAGGTGATATTAACTGGCTATAGATATGTGTTAATTTAGTTACTTTCGCTGGTCGCTTTGTACCCCAAACGTGCTGGATTATATGAGAATATTGGATTCCACGTCAAATTTTAGAGTTTCCCCTTGATCGAATCAAAGATGGTGACCATTTCCTGCTCCATATTTCTGCCCCCACCTTTGCAATGTAATGTCATCCAAGTCGCGTAGTTTATTGCATATGGTGTGCTTTATTACCCACATTCCCCTGATTGTGGGGTCACCGGTTGTTTTAGGACGTCGGAACGTTCACACTCGTTTGGTCCCAACATTGTTATGCTCATTGGTTCATCATCGTTTCGTCGGGGAGCCTCATGGCTGCTAACTCAATCTGTATGCGGAAGCATGGCGGTCGGATGCATTTTATATGACTACAACGGCATTAACTGGTGGGCAGACTAAGTGGTGGCTGATCATTTGTGTTATGGGGCTGTGATCAATTGTACAAGCAAGTATTGGATCCGGATACGAGAGTTGTTTTCTTCAGTTGTTCTGGACGTTGGTGTTAGTCATTTTTATTCTGGTCACCGTAGTTGTGATATCCACACTGGAGGACCACGGTTCCATTGACACTGTTCGATCTGCATCGTTGGAATCTCTGGTCCTGTTTCGTTGATCTCTATCTGGCCAAAGTTGGTGTCCCTGGGCTCACGTTCTGACGGTGATTGTTGGAATCATCGATGCATGGGCCTGAGAGCGAATTAAGAAGTGGGTGGCGATCTTAATCTGCATGACGCTGCTATGACTGGGTTTGAGGATGCTTGTTATTAGATAGATGGTATTCGCACGCAGGATGCTTCCTATGCTTATGGCGGTCCAGTGGTCAGGCTTCCGAACTATGAGTTGCCGAACTTCGATGGTTTTCCAGCCGGTCACTTTAATTTCATGAGTAAAACAGTAGGATTTTTGAGTGGTGCTAGGCTGGCAAATGAGATAAGGTGAATGTATTCGGCGCGGTACTGTACTGCAGAGGCCACTCGAGAAATGCAGTTTTCTAGCGCTTCGAAAGAAAACCGCAGGCAGAAAAGGGGTCGTCGGTTGAGCAGAAGTGAGGATAGCAACGGTGAGAAAAGGCATCCATTGCTCACGGACAGCCAAGACGAAATTAATTCAGTAAGGGTGCATTACTTGCCATGGGATTCGAGAACTTAGGAGGTGTACCTGGTTGTAGTACCTGTGACAGCAAAGAGGCCTAAGTCGGCTGGGCATATGTATCCATGGATGGATCTGACGTCACCTTAAGTGACCCCGGATTAACCAAGTATTTAAGTTTAAAGGCACCGGCAGACTGCCTGTCAGTGATGACCGTCAACTGTTCGAAAACATGGTCATGTAATAGAGTCTCACTTGACCTGGAGTCATTGACAGATGTAGAAAATGTAAATGGCGGGGAATATTTGTAGCTCAGGTGAATGGTCTTGGTTGCACGTGTCCGACCACTGCTCGAATGTTGTTCATTTATACACAGCAGCGTAAGGGTTACGGACAGACTGAAAGTCGAGGCAGTTCAGAGAACAACGACGTAAAATATGCCTCCAAGCGCAACATCCTAGGATTTGAACCACTATAGAAACGAAGGCTCAGACTGAACCTGATACTGTTTTATAAGCTCCTTAACAGGTTAACTTATAGCGCATTCACAGACATATGGTCCATAAACGAAATTATATGCTTTAAGAAATGTAACTGTAACAGTAGCGATTGAGCATTTCAGAACAGTCACTAGGGCGAACTTTTTTGTGATAAAATATACTCAGATATGGAACAGATTACCCAGGGAAGTACGGGAATCAAACACTTCGACAGGGTTTATAGGACAGGTTAACTCCACACCACGGGACAGCACCACAAAAGGCACCGCTAATACTGTCACTAGAACTACAGGCATTAGGAACTCTCAATATATAAACAATTTTCAAGCTTAAAAATGCATAGGCTACACCTGCTTTTGTTGTTTTTCTACCAAAATTTCAGATGGTTGCAACGTGAAGATATCATTAGACTATGAAGAAACTGGAATATAATGAAAACTTACCAAATTATCTGGAAATCTGAACGCTAAACGATCAAAGGGTTTAACTCAGATCCTCGAATACCCACATCAGAAAGATGACCTTCGATGATGACAACAGGACACGAATGAGGAATACACGTTACCAATTCTCAACATTCCACTTCTTTTCGAAGCAATGAAACTATGCTACCACGAAAATTACTGTCCAATCAGCAAGAATTACCAATATCATTCACTCATTTGACTCCCCTACCATATGAACATTCATCAATCCTCGAATTACCCAAATTTCTGGACGGTCATAATGGCATCGAAAATCTAGACAGGCAGTAAAATCCAGGAGATCAACTCACCTATTAACTTTAAAGTGAACATGTTCACAATAATGCTATGCAACTGACTTCTCCAGCACTTCATCTAACAGTGAATATACCTCCCTAAAAATGCTGCATACCTTAACGTGAATAGTATAGAAAACTCAGTGACATTGGTTCGCAGGTTTCTTCACATGTTTATTCCTCCGCACCACAATATCTAATTCTGATGGCGTAGATGAATATTGCTGTGGATAATAACACTTCATTAGACATTCACTTGGATTACATGATTGCGTGGAAACTTACGGATTCTCGACGTCGTCAGTTTGAGTTTTTTTGGTCTCCGAAGCTATAAGCAAGAATTTATGGTAAAATAGACGTTTATATAGGGTTAGAGGGCATCGCGAAGACGAATAAAACAAGTCGACTGCTTGTAGAGGAAATTTGGAATTCCACGAGACCTTGGTGCTACTAGTGGTGAAAAAAGGAAGTGTGACTGAAAACGATCCAAACTCTAATACTCTGCATACGCTGAAAGGTTGTATTTTCTTGTTCATCTCATGACTTGTGTAATCTTCTGACGTTTTTAATCTGATGTAATGACCTCCATTCCGTACCATTCATATTCCGTAATCTTGTACATTTTCCAACATATATCAATGTGATGATGCCTGTAAACTGGCTTCTCTCATGTTAAATTACCAATATGAGAATAAAATATTTATTTATTATTAATTATTCGTATTGTGTTCTCCGAGCTGGTTTGTTGGATCGAGAAGCTTTCATCACCTTTCTGGACGCCATCAGTTGCGCTAACTTTAGCGTGAAGTTAGTGGTGATGATGTTGTCTAGAAGGGTGATGAAAGCCTCCCATATACTGGAAGAGAGATATAGTAGTAGGCTAAACTTATGTATTGCACGCGCGCTGATTTTTTTCTTGCGATGTACCCAAGTACATTTACAACTCATTTATTTTGACTTTCATTCGATCTGCGCGTTTAGCCACACTGAAATACTTGTTTCGACTGGTGTCATAGTTGCATTTCATTTTGTCCAGAAACTGCAGCGGCCATTAAGATGGAAGGTTCGCAACTAAATTTTTGACATATTTTGCCATAAGGGACAATTTTAACAGAGTTCACTTGCCATTCGAGTGTACACTTACGGTGTGGCAGCCAACTGTTTTGGATTTGGCTGGTTTCACATTGCACATGGGAATTCTGAAAATTCATATCTTCGTCACTCTCTACTCAGTGAATTTGTGGTGATACAGGTTCTTCGGTTTCACTCTGGTTCTTTGGCTGGCGATTAGAATCATTCTTTTTTGAAAAAAGTCTCAATACCTGGGATATTCTGCCACTCTGCATGTGTTTGCTGATCGCGGAAATCAAGCCTCAAGACGAGTTCATAACGCTGGATCTAGACATCAGAGGAGAGTCTAACATATGGATGACAGCTAGGAATTTTTAATACTTGGTGCAACGATAATGAAGGTGAAGTGAGCGTTGGTGGTATTGCGTGCATGATTCATGTAGTTAGGATAATTATATTAACTACCGGACACCGAAACATTTGTCGGAGGAGATAAGGCTAGGAAGAGAATCAGGATCAGGGGTTGTACCGTTCGGCGATGAGTCAGTAGTTGAGAATATGGCATGCAGTTATTCTAAGGTTAACAATGGTGTTATAACGCCTGAAGCCAGTGGTATACAAAGTAGCTTGGCATCGAACGTGAGGTGCCGTTTGGTTTCTATTGTGAACGACGTCTTTGCCAAGGATAGGAGTGATGTATTTTGACGGTCACCCCAGCCAGCACCAGCTGTTTATCGATCAGGTTAGAGACAAGATAAAAACTGAACTCACTGACAAAAGCTAAATGTTGACCCATCTCCTACGCTTTTGTAAGGTGGGGGCAAAAACGGCGATGTAGGCACGTACCTCACTTACTGCTGACCTCGGATATGATCAAGCGGAAGAAATCCCTCATGATATGTTTAGACAGGGGCATATGATTGACCATCACTTGTTGATTATTTGGTTAGAAGCGGCCACCCGGTTGAAAGTACGGTTGGGGCTATAAATGAGTTCTCTGTGAAGCTCGGAAACGAACCAATAAAATTGTCACACACCGGCTGTGTTGCAGACTTGAATTCGCTGGTCAAATTGGAGGCTATTGTCAGTCGTCAACCTATAGGTTCACAAGGCAGATAGGCTGACGTGGCGGACAAGACTTTGGTCACCGTGAGGGAACCTGGATTTGATGACTCAGTTTGCCTTCTTGAGGAAAAAGATAGGGTAGCTCGATCGAAGTACAGCTTGTTGATACGAAACAACTTGGAATGTGGTCAGATGAAGAGTTCTGGCTCACAGTCTAGCAGAAGGTAGCGATGCAGTTTGCCGGAGGGTGCAATGGTAGAATGGTCTAGAAATCCCCTTGATCTCACCATTTGGTGGTATTGACATTTATTTGAATATTTTCACCCTCGTTATGGGTGGTATACCTTTGACCCTAGCCGGTGTAATGTTATTCAGTTGTCTGACTGTCTTCTTCAACTTTGCACTCAGTATTTGCCTTTGTATGGTTGAGACTTATCATGAATGTTTCACTTTCCTATCATGCGACGCTGGACTGTTGACAACATGAAGTTGTTTTACTGCCCCCGACATTTTGTTGTGGTTCAACTTACGGTTGTACCGTGATCTGGCTGTTTTTCTCTTGGCTGTCTACTGGGAACGTTTATTTGCTGATTTGATTCTGGTGGACAGAATTCTGACCCCTTTTGTCGGGAATATTCTTATTAACTATCAGGTATTTAACGGTTGTATTTATTTAACCAGTTTTTACCGTTTAGTACGTATTTGCGCTCGAGACCGTTTGGACTGTATAGTTACCCAACGGTGCTGTTGAGGTACTTGTGTAGTTTTGATATAACCTGTTATTGCTTTGAGAGTGCCACAGATTTTGCAACTGACTTACTACAAACCGTGTTTTGATATCTCGATCCAGTCCTTGAATGGGCGTCACTCGCGAAATTCGAAGGCTATACAGTAGAACGCAGGAACTAGTCAGATTCGCCTTAGTTGACACTGTCTAATTATTTCCCGCTTTTAGGCCATGATTCTTGGAATTTGTCTGTTGCAGAAAGTACTAATCACTTGACATGTGATAAGGCTACACGTACAGCGAAATGCATCTTATATCTTAACATGTCACATGAATTTGGGATTGTAATAACCCGCGCCACATTGTTGTGACAGATATAATATACAAATGAAGAAACGAATTGTCTTGTCCGATGGTTTTTGAGAATCCGACCATGAAGTTGGGTCGACTGGAGAACCGCCAACAATTAGCTAAGCGGCGACGACATATGCAAGCCAGTAACACCAAATGCTGGTCACTTTAAACCAGTAACTATCTGAGGCTTAAAATACTTCAAGCTTCAGTTGTCAAATCAGTACTGACCATGACATCAGAAATCCCCATTCCGCATTATCTATGTCGAGGGGTGCAAGTGTGTCCTATTGAAGAGTGAGTGTCAGAGTGGGATGACACGCCTGTCAGATAATTATCCGGCTAACTTCAAGTCAACATTGAAAAGCATCTTCAAATTCAACACCAACTTGACCATTAGAAGAATAGCTTACACAATGACGTGAACAATCACAGAATCACTCTGCTTGACGTTCCACGTGGATGATCAATTGTACATCACTGAGAACAATGAGTAGTTGGGCAAGTGACAGACAAGCCAATGAAATAGCGAGTTGTGTGGCTTGGTCGAGTAACTGGACGTTCTCATCTTAACCAGTCACTGATAAAGCTAACAGCAACCAACTGTTCACACAACTTCACTCTGATTAACTGACTCAGCGTAGGTAGCTGGTTAGATTGAAGCTTGGGTGAACAATTTACAAACTATCTATATAAAGTAGAATCAGAGATGAAATTTCTTACTGCCCAGCAGTTTTTCATTGCAAAGTATGATAGGAACATGGTGAAGGTTGTAGCTAATCTATCAACTAACGAGTCATGCTGTTGATTGATATGCGTAACTGGATCGATCAAAGTCGTACAATCGTATAGTCATTATTAATATCGATAACAATAATTTGTCCCTGCATTTACAGTTGCATATCATTTTTACAGATACGGTTATAACAATTAGTTGTGTAAAACGACTGGTAGTATTTTCTTTCACAGGAAAATTTTTATCCTCCTTTTCATTCTAGGTAGTGGAAATCCTGAATCCGAAAAAATAAAACTTCTCACCACATACAAATCGTGCACTTAAACCCAAATTTGGAGTTTTTGTTGCGCTTTTAAGTTATCAGGCAGAAATTATAGTCACGTCTGATGAGTATGTAAAATCCTCGCTCAAGAAAGGGGAAGTAACTGAACATCTCGCTCGAAAAAGAGTAATGCTGGCCAAATTACTCAATTGCCTTTATTTGAATGACCACATGTGATGAGTGAAGTACCGCTGCGGATTCGATGCGTTTTTCAAAGGACGTGGATCCCCTTGCTCATTGGAACGTCAAGATACACTGTATAGACAATGATAAGTAATACTACTAGCGATATATCAACCTCGCTTGGTTAACTAGTTCGCTAGTTACTAGCCGGTCCTAGGCCAGGATAAAGAGGGAAGGTTGGGCATAGGGCTAGCAACCCTACTCCGCAAAACCGATCCAGCCGCCAAAGAAACTTCAAAGCACAAACAAAATATAAAAAATAAAAACGAAACTATTCCTCGCTGGAATCGGAGGGCGAAATGACGCCGGTTAGTGACAGCTTTCGGGAAGCCAATTGGCCGATGTGTCTTCTCTTCTCTCTGTGAGAGC
Organism: Heterobilharzia americana; assembly: GCA_944470555.2. NCBI lineage: Eukaryota > Metazoa > Platyhelminthes > Trematoda > Strigeidida > Schistosomatidae > Heterobilharzia > Heterobilharzia americana. The sequence continues at coordinate 16,243,247 of OX104129.1, forward strand.
GAAAGTAAACGTGGGGACATGGAATGTCCGCACCATGAATGAACCCAGCAAGGCTGCCCAGATTGCAAACGAGATGAAGAGGTATCACATTGAAGTGTTAGGAATCTGCGAAGGCAGGTGGAATGGGAGTGGACTCTCCAAACTCTTAACTGGAGAGTCGATAATCTACTTCGACATTGTCACCCACAGGACAACCACGAACACACTGTGTTTTCGAGTGGTTATCATGATGTCAGAAAGAGCATCGAAGGCTGTCATACAGTGGAAACCAATCTCATTCACCATCAGGTTCATGACAGCAAGCTTCAAATCAAAAGGAAGGAAAGTCACAATTATACAGTGCTACACTGCGCACCCACAAATAATGCAGATCAGGAGAAGGAGGAATTCTACAGACAACTACAATCAGCACTGGACAAGGCACTACCCCAGATGGTGACATCGAAATTCTAATGGGAGCGGACAACACAGGAAGAGAAGCACTAGGTGAACTGAACGAGAATGGAGAACTGTTTGCAGAATTCTGCACATTCAACGATTTAGTGATTGGAGGCGAGGCAGTGTGTACAAATACAAGGACATTCACAAAGCGACGTGGGTTTCACCAGATGGACACACTACACTACAAATCAGACTGACTTCACCTCAATGTGAAGAAAGTGGAGACGCAGACTACCGGACACAAGATCAAGAAGGGGAGCAGATGTAGGTTGAAACCACTATCTAGTGCAAGGAACCTTCCAAATCAATTGGAAAGCCTTCAAGGAAGCTGGTGATGGACCACAGTTCAAGTTCAACGCCCGTAAACTGAAGGAGGAAACTACAAGGAACATCTTCGCGTCGGTTGTCAGGGCGAAATGGGAGACGTTGAGCAACATCCTTGAAGAAAACTGTGTGGAAGAACACTGGAACTCTTGAAAGCTATGTGGAAAGAAACCTGCATAACCCTACTAGGAAGGAAGAAAGAAGAAGATAAAGATGCTTGGAAGCTGATAGAGGAGAGGAAGGTGGTGAAGCAGAAGATAAACCAATGGAGGGACGCACAACGAAAACAAGAACTGAGTACAGTGTATAAAACACTGGACAAAGAAGTGAAGGAGAGTGCACGCAAAGAAAAAAGAAACTTCTATGACACATTGGCAAGGGAAGCGGAACGTGGTGGTGGTAGGAGAGACCTGACAACATTGTGCCAAATAACCAGATTACTATCTGGGAAGAAATCGACACAGATGAAACCGGTAAAAGAGGATGAGGGAAATCTAATCACCAAAGAAGAGAAGCAAGGGAAACAATTGACCGACTTCTTCAAAAAGCCCTTGAATAGACCACCACCTATACTTCGTTAAGAAATAGCACCTGCAACAGCAGAACTACAAGTGAACACAAGCCCCTCGACGAAAATCGAAGTCCTGAGCTCCATAAGGCTGCTGAAGTGTGGAAAAGCAGCAGGACCGGATGAAATCCTGCCAGAAGCACTGAAAACAGACTCAGGGACGACAGCGAACATGCTTACATCACTATTGCAGAAGGTCTAAAAGGAAGGAAAGGTACCTGCCTATTGATTGGAAGAAGGGCTACCTTTTTAAACTCCCAAAGGAGGGTGGATGACCTAAGTCTTTGCAAGAACTGGTGTGGAATCACACTGCTGTCCACCCCAAGCAAAATATTAGGCCGCATCATCCTGGAGAGACTGAAAGATGCGCTGGATTCAAAACTACGACCGGAACAGGCAGGCTTCAGGAAGTACAAATCGTGTGCGGATCAAATTGCAGCGCTACGCAGAGTATAGAATGGCAGTCAACCCAACTCTACCCCAGCTTCATGGACTTTGAAAAGGCCTTCGACAGCGTCGACCGACAAGTAATTTGGTGGCTACTTCAACACCACGGAATCGCGCAAACCTTTGTCAGCCTCATTCATTAACTACACGAAGACGCCACATGCCAAAAATATCACAAGGGGAAGCTCAGTGATTCTTTTGAAGAGAAGACAGAAGTAAAACAAGGCTGCTTCCTGCTATCACCCATGATATTCCTGATTGTAATGGACTGGATTACGCAACAAACAGTGAGGAGAGAGAAGAGGGGCATACGCTGCCAGGAAAGAAGAACCTAGAAGATTTGGATTTCGCCAGTGATTTCTCGTACCCAATGTCACATAAACCTGAAGATCTACGGGCGAAAACTAACAAGTTGACAGAAAGTGAAGGCTGAACTTCAAGTGAACGTAAAGAAGACATGGGCGATGGAGATATCCAACCAACAGCAACAACAACATCAAGCTCCAATCACCATCAAAGGGAGAAACTTAAAGGAAGTAGCCTCCTACACCTATCTAGGCAGGGTAGCATCGTTTCAACTACAGGCCACACAGACGAGGGTGTCAAAGTCAGGATCGGAAATGCAAGACAGGTCTTCTTTCATTCGCCTGAAACCAGTGTGGAGATCTTCTGCACTCAGCATTGAGAACAAGATCCGATTTCAACACCGACGTCAAGTCAGTGCTTCTATATGACGGTTCAGAGACTTGAAGCATCACGAAAGGCATTTCTAACAGACTAGAGACTTTCATCGACAACTGCCCGCGCTCGTTACTAAGGGTCGGATGGCCAGGAAGAATAAGCAATAAGAAACTCTGCCTATCGATGAACCAACCAAGGACCTATCACCCAACAAATATGCACCAGAAGGAAATGGAGATGGACTAGATTGGTCATACACTGAGAAGGCCGACTGGGGACATCACCCGCCAGGTCCTGGAGTGGAACCCAGATGAATAGCTACGAGTTGGGCTTCGGAGAGTGACATGGAGGAGATCGTGTGAGGAGGAAATGAGAGCTTGTAGGCTGCCATGGTGCCGGGTTCAGAAGATTTCGGAGAACAGAGTACACTAGAGACATGCTACTGAAGCCCTATGTTCCATTAGGAACCCAAGGCACAAATAATAATAATAATGATAATAATAGCGACATATCACCCTCCTGAGGAAGCTATTTATTTTTGTTTATTCTTGCTAAATTGGATATATGTCTTTAGTAGCCACCATGTTGCTCTTCATTGTGCTTAATAGCTTGGTGAATATCAGCCAAACTCCTTTGAGTCCCGAAGTCAAGTGAAAGAATCCGTTTCTGTAGATAAAGCTGTGAATATTTTTCCGCATTTTTGTATGCTGTTTACAGCTGCAGTGGACGAAATGGCCCCAGTCAATGAAACACTGCATTAATAAATGTCAAAAGGCTCCAAGGAAGTATCTTCGTGTGATGCCATAAGGATGTTCATCATAGGTCCCAGGTTTGCAGGGGAGTTGCCTGAAGACGGACGCAGTGATATTTAAGAATGGTAAAAATGAAATATTGTAATTCCAATCTAATTGCAGGTTTCCAAGATCCTATCTACAATAAGAGCAGAGAAAACAGAGAGAGGGGTACCAAAGCACGAGGAAGTTAATTATATGTACATTTTAACTTATGTACATGGTGTCGTGTCCACCATCAAATGCGTGGTCTTAGGTTTCATGTTTATATTCCTATTAAAAATATGCTTTTAGGCAATATTATTTTTGAGGGGCTACACCTGAGGATGTCTCCATTAGTGGTGGTTATAAATGGGAGGCGTAGATGAACGACTTAATTGACGGAGTGGTCCCAGTTGTCCCTGGGATGCAATAGGAGGAGTGGGTTTACCGATGAGAGTGTCACCCCATAGATTTAAGGGGCCCACTGCACCGAGCGTTGTGAGAAGTGGTTGTGATCCCTCAGTATGTTGGGGAGTTTGCGGGAGGACAGGAATCTTTCTAACATATGACTAAACTGGATAGTTGAGCTCGAAGCTCTGGTGTTAACAGGAAGATGGTCTCATATTTTCAGGTGTTTAATAGGGAGGAAGTTGTCCCAGATAGATGCTCTTAAGGCTTTCGCTGGGTATACCTGAGCCTACCTCTAAGCGGTTGGTTTTGGACACTTCTTAAAGTAAGTTTTGTAGTCGGTACAAAGAACTCACCTACATGTATCATGGTTGATCTACTCCTGAGTATTTTTATGCTCCTGTTTCTAATTTCACCTGCTGCTTGCTTTTGTTATTCACTTCTCAGGTTTGACTAACCAGTCCTGCAATCAAACGGAATCCTAGAGATCACGTTTGTCAGTGTGCACCATGCCATCAAAACCTTATGACGAACGCACACACCCCAAGGTCATGTCTCTACTGCCTGCCCCACCTTCAAGAATATTGGAAGATTCAGGCAATAACCGAATAATTCCTAAACTCCAACTAAGCCTGCTCCAACACACCTCTTACATGCCATAAATAACGGCATCTAATGTACAGCCTAACATTGTACATAACACTCATTTCTCACTGCCAAAATGATCAAACCTGTAAACTGGTTTGTATTCATGTGACCTATGTTGTATGAAATACATATTGTTATCATTTTATGTAAAACCTTAGAGAAAAATATAAGGTGGGTCTTGAGACGTCTCATCCAAAGCGGTCTCAGATTAAGCGGCGTACACTGAGACGCATAGTTATGACCACATTAGTGACCAAGCAGCCTGGATGCAAAGTACCTCTGCAAACACTCAACCTTAAGTTTGTCGTCTATACGGACGCTCCCTAAAATAAACGGACGGTATTCTCACAAGAGTCGGACGCAAGTTTTGTATAGCAATAATTTGGCCTCGGGGTTATAAAAGTTACGAATTGCACAGCCCAGTAGTGTTCCGGACAAACTGATTTGCATCGCGACATGTCCAGAGAATGTAAGGTCGTTAGGGTAACGGAGCCCTAAGTCAGGGACTCCATGGAGACTAGGTAGCATCAAAATTTGCGGGGATAACTGTGGACGAACGGATGGCGCTCCAAAGCATATCCAGCCGCACTTATCGACGTTGAGTTAGGGGTTCCATCTGATGGACCAGGTGGTTAACAGGTCAAGTTTGCTCTGTACTAACCTTTGGAGGTGGGGCAGGTCGTCACATGAGAATGTGTAAGCAACCTTTAGATCCTCAGAAAGCAAAAACATTCTACCAACGGACAAGCATTTGCAAAGGTCATTGACATAAAGGGGGAAAAAAAGAGGACCGACCACGCTACTCTGAACTACATCAGAAGCGATGGGCCTTGGTTTAGAAAGCTGAGACTCGATTTTAACAACCTCTGAACGGTTACAAAGAAAAGATTTAACCCAGCCCAATAAGGGGTTTACAAGTTTAAGGGCTTGTAGCTCATGGATAGGTAGTGAACGATCCACGCGGTCGAATGCCTTGGAGATATCAAAATAAAGGACAAGGACTAGCTTACGTTGATCAAGGATAGCGGCTAAGAAGTTAAAGAAATGGAAGTGGCAAGTTATATATGATCGTGACTTCAAAAATCCAAGCTGACTGAATGTGATGACATTATTGTTGAGGATGTGTTGCAGGATATCTTCTTCGAAAACTTTCCCCATAATTCTGGGCACCACTGGCGTGATATTTATAGGTATGTAGTTATCAACTTCAGTTTTTGAGCCAGATTTGTGTCTGGGTATTGTGAAGGACACCTTCCATACATCGGGGTGTGTAGAAGTCTCCATGGATAAGAAGTATAGTTTAGGCACTAGTAACGAAATGCCAGGACTCCCATTTTTAAAGAAGCATGAAGCTGTTCCGTCAATACTTGTGCTCCTAAAGAGCCTAAGTGTTTCTACGGCTGAGTTAATGTTGGCACATGTGAACTCAGTAGTGCCAGTACGTTCCAGTGTAAGAGGGGACAGCCGGTCGCTAATTTTAATTGAGTTCTCATTATTGCTGGAGATTGCTGGAGGTAAGTAGCTAGCAGTGAACATGTTATTCAAGAGATCGCTGATTTCTTCTGTCTTATTATAGACCTTACCATCGTGAGTGAGGAAAAGAACATTATGCTTCGGCCGGTTGGATCGCTTCTTTAGAAGTTCCACGAGAGCATATACTTTGGAAGAGCTAGCTGGTGCAGTGGTTTCACCATTTTTTGCTATCGTCTCCTGATAATTACGAGTGGAACTAAGGACATAGAGGAGAGATCTGAGTGCTCCAAAGTCATGATACTTGAAGTATTTGTCGAAAGCTTGTGCAGTTTTTGACGAACGTCCTGTGGAAAAAAGACTTTTTTGACATGGGATTTTTTGATTTTTTCAGAGGGGCTATAATATCAATGCAGGCGTAGAAATTAGAGTATAGTATACCAAATGCCAGTTCTAGATCAACAGTGTTGAAGTGCATTCTCCATTCACTACCTCTAATCAACGAATGAGCTGGATCCCAGTGTCTTATCATAGCCCCTGCACTTGGATCGTGAGAGGGTGGAGGCAATATGCGTAGTGCCGGTTGAAGTAGGAAGTGACAGTGCACACCGTACCACTTTTTGGTCGCTTCCTGGGAACTCAAAACTAACACATTGCGAATGAGGATGAATATCGTGACGTATAACTAGGTCAAGTACGTTCTCACCCCTTGTCGGACTAGTGACAAATTGTTTCCATCCGAGTTTATCCAACGTACCAGGAAACTACCATATCTAGCGGGACAGGCATACGTGTCCCATTTGACTTCCGGTAGATTAAAGTCTCCGCGTACGATCTTGTGATCATAATGGAGGGAGAATGCGTGTTCAAGAGCACCATTGAGAGAGGATTCGTCTTCAGAGAACATTGTAGGTGCTCTGTATATGCAACCAAGCAGTACCGTCGCATCTTTGCCGTGCACTGTGACCCACAGGGAGTCTTCAATTCTACTTAGCGCTACATTTTCCAGTCTGAACACAGCTCGGGTGTTTAGAAAGTATGTTAAGCACCCATCTCCTCTCTTAAATGTGTGAACACGTCGATACTAACTTCGTCACCCGGTATACTGGGGTGACACCATGATTTCGTAATTATTATGATGGGTGGTTTGAACAGAAGTGATATTTTTCTTGGTGTTGGTAGTCTGCCTTTAACAGATCTGGCATTATTAAGGATAATGGAAAGGTTTGGACAGTAGGAATGCTTGAACGCTTAAAGATCGGTGAAGAGAGTCAGAGGTATGTCAGAGCCCGTGTTTGAGTATGATCTGACACCATACCACACGAGTTACCATTATTTGAAGTTTTAGCTGTTGGGGAGGGAGACGGTTATAGTAACGAGGAGGTGGGGTCAGGTGATCCACTTAGTTCACCTTGAACTTCGTATGAAAGTGAGGTGGAGAGTTGTTTTGGAGCCTCATCAGTGTCTGTGGACGGGTATACCAGATGAACGACGTCTTTTTATACGTTGGCGAGTTATTTGAGCGTAGCCTAGCTAGCCCTGCATTTGAAGCGCCAACGAAAGACACTGTCTAGAACCTTTGGGCCTATCACTGTAGGTAGGGTATATAAGTTGGATCGGGCAGGAAAACCGTTTGCCGTATGATCGGTTGTTCAGTGACCTACTACTGGGAGGAAAGTCTAGCAATTCGAGTGCAATAATATTGTTTGAGGGGTGACGTTCTTGCAGCGTACTGTAATTTAGTGGGCCACCTCGACTGTTATGGGCCCCACTGTGTTGTCTATGTCCCATGAAGCTACAATCATACAGGCTAGACAGGTACGGTTGGTCATACGTATTCCGACCACAGACGTTGGTTTTCGGTGTGTATGAGGAATGGAGCACTTGAGAAGGGTGATTTAGTGGGTCGTATGCCACGTATTAATTTATGTATGGTCTTGGATGCGCGTATGGAAAACTACCTACTGGGCAATTCGGATTTGCAAGCATAGGCTTGGAATGTACGTTTCCTGCGAAAGAGGTCCGCTGGAGAGTTTGCCTGCTGTTCATATGCTGATATGACCGCATACTGTTTTGGCCGTTTTCTGCATACCTGAGATAGCCTGGGTTGCGCGCCCGTTTAAATCGATCACCCGAGAGGGATTCCTTGTAGTCCGTCTTTGGGATATTCCACATCTTAGCCTCAGCATAACCTTGAATCCCACTGTTCTGCTTGTTCAGGGTAGGTCTTTTGTGATATTTGGTTTCCTGCTTTGAAGATGGCTGCTCTTGCATATCAGGCGGGGAGCTAAATTTGTCAAGGTCAACACTGACATAACCGCCAAATACAATCATCAGTAGAACTGGTGGGTGTCAGCAAAATGATTTGGGATGGGGTTGTTTGGGTATTCAAGGCATATGGGCAATCGGTAGCAGGAGAACATCTGCTTTTAGGTAGTGTTGATTGCGAGTCTATACTACTTTTGTAGGTTCGCTGTTAGTTAACCGTCTTTTCTGATACTATCTTAGCGTTTCTATGTTTAGTATTGGGGATGATAGTGCCACAAGAGCTGATAAACTGGGTAGCCCTTTGTTGACTGTCAAAACGAAATGGAACTGGGTAGCAGTATTTCTGGTGTTTCTTCGAGAGCCCAAAACAACTGCATGGAATATCTAACATGTTAGCAGCTTTAAGAAGTGCTCTGTCTGCGGTATTTGTAGGCGTTTTTTTCTGGGACAAGGTATACAACTGCCCCCTGGCCAGCTGCTATGCCCCTTATGACTTCAGTAGAGATGTAATTGATTACATTCTCTACCTTTAGCATGGCATCAGGCTCGGTCTGGACTTTGCAACTAGTACCTGCGAGGGTAGTGCTGAGTTTGGTGGTGAGCGGCTTTAAAGTTGCAACGTCCTGCATATCTCGTACCATACCGTCTATGTTGACTGGCATCGCATCAGTTAAGAGGATCTTAGAGTGGAGTTCGTTCACTTTCAGCTGTAGGTCTTGAGTTGTTTCCTCAAGTTTGGAAAAAGTTTAGAGTTCCTTACTGAGAATCATTAATTCAGACTCAACCACCCGTACAACACCTGGAAGATCTATTACAGCTTTCGCCTATGCACTAATGCTATCTACGGTTAAGACAGATAGTCCACAGTTGTAGGGCTGCTCGTCAAAACATCTATAAGTTTTAACATCGGTGTTGTGATGAATTTCGCATCGGTGTTATCCCTGTAAGGACTCACACTAGTTACATTCGATAACAAAAGCATGTTAAGAGTAGTTTTTCACTACCATGAACTTTGCTGATGCCTTTACAAGCGCGTTCATTTGAGTTTCAACCCATGGTTTAAGGGTACATCTTTCCTTTGGGGTGAGGTCAGAGAACTGTGGTCAGTTGGATATGGTGAGTATCACTAGGAAGGTTCGTGCCAGTGACCAGTTATGAATGCCTGTACAACAGCTCACTCAGGCAGCAAGAAAGATTCAAAAGCACAGAGGTGTGAAATTCTGTGCCATATGAGCACCATTGGTGAACGAGAGTGTAAAACAACGGTGAAAAACAACGTATCGAAAAGCCGAGGATAGCCGCAAGAATGTAACGCAAATTACGTACGCACTGTGAACAATCCCTGTAAAGTCGGAAAAACAGTATGTGAAGCTTGTGTCATTCTGATTTCGAGGTTGTTATCAAATGGAACTGCTCCCCTTTAACTGGTTTGTTTCTCCGTTGCAACTGGAATTCACCGTCGAAAACTGCATGCAAAGCAACTGCAGAAATGATGCCGGTACTAACTGACATATTAAATTGTAATTCGCTCAGGTCTATCAGGGGCGTTTGCTAGACTTATGCGGTATCGCAGCAGGTAGCAGTAAGTGTTCTAAACATTTAAGTTTCTACAAGAACTCGCGGTGACACTCCCCACAACACACTGTGTATTTCGCTAACACCTGATATGACATAGGTACGACCAGGTTCCAACTATATTTCCAGTAGTTTCGAAGAATCACCACTCTTGGCCGAATCATTCAGAGAGCATCGCCGATGAGCTTCACTCTAAATGGTGTTAATAAGTCTACAGAGTTGACATCTTGAGCTGATTAGAGGGTTGTGACGGTTGATGACAGTGACTGGCCTCATTCACGGAGAATCTGTAATAATAAAAAAGCAATAATAATAATGATATATTTCACACGACACAAGTTACATGAAAACAAACCCGTCTACAGGTTTGATCATTTTGGTGATGTGTACCGACTGTTATGTACAACATCAAGCTATACAACAGACACCATTCTTTCCGGTACATAAAAGATGCGTCTAGAGTGGGAACATTGTAGCGTCACACACTTCCCCAAAATCAAAGGCATAGGGTTTGGCGACTTTCAACATTGATGCTGACCTTGACAGTTTAACTGGACTCGCTAAGCTGAAGGCAACCGGTCAAGCATCCTCTCCATTTGGCACCCTGTCGTGTTACTCTGCACTGCTCGTAATTGACTCTGTGGCCAGTTAGTTGGAACGCATCATTATCTTGGCACAACCGTCCAAATATACTATTCCATCCGACTACGCTATTGGGTTCTCCCTTGGTCTCGTACTCGCGGGTCTATAACAAGTCCGAATAATCAGTGATTGGTCTGCGCCTGTCAAGTTCGCATCAGGACTGATTCTAAATTGGTGAGCCCGACGTGGTCAAATATCCCGACCAATAACAAATATTGAATTGATGAGCCTGTTCCATTTTATATTTGCATATTGTTTTCATTTCGATAACATTTATATGTCCATGTCCGACCACACTCCCAAGCTTATTCTTATTAAGCCGACTACAAAAACGATCCAACTCGTGCCATATTGGCCAGACAGTGTGGAAACGTGGTTTCTGTATGCCAAGGCCGATTTTCGAGAACAAAGCGTCTCAAATCCTCATTCTCGATTTCTTGCCGTCATACGGTCACTACTGCGAGAATCAAATAGACATGCTACGGCACACATGTTTAATCCTGAAGTAAGCAAGTTCGCACCAGGGCTAATCCTAAAACATTAATGCTTTGCGGACAGCAAAGAATGAAACGGATAAACACTAACCTAATTGTTCATCATACTGAGGCAGTCTCAGTTCGAAAGCAGGAAATATTCGGCTATTGCTTGAATCTTCCAATATTCTTGAACGTAGGGTGGGTAATACAGCTATGACCTTGGGCTTCATGTGTTCGTCATAAGGTCTAGATGGCATAGTGCACGCTGACAAATTACACTGCTAGGATTCCATGTGGATGAAGGACTGATTGGGTAGACCTGAAAAATGAATAACAAAAGCGAGAAGCAGTCGAAATTTGAAACAGGAGCACAGAATTACTACGCAGAAGCACGCCGACCACGATACATGTAGGCAAGTTTATTTCGCTGACCGCAAAGGCCACTCTCAGGGGCATCCAAAACCTACTGTCTATAGATAAGCTTATGGGGAAGAAGATGAAGGTGCATACAAAAGTAGTGGAAACTAAACTGGAGCCGAAGATGTCACTATGGAATACAGAGAACAGAAGATTTTGGACCAGGTATCCGCTTATGTGCAGAAAACCTATGTACAAGAGTTTGTTGAAGTTATAAACATTCAGATAGAACTCATGCTTTTTGCTGTAATGGTAACCACACTTTATATAGTCATGGGGTGGGGTGGTCATGGTGTTACCTGTTGAGTGTTACCATATCAGGACTATAGGGACAATATGGTGGAGCCTGGTGAGCTGAGCTAGTAGACTTGGAGAACTTTTTTGGTAACCTCATTCTTTTTACTGTTAATTTGTCGTCATAAGTACAAGAGCCACAGGGTTCATAAAGATACCGCCATAGAGGCAAGGGTAGTTCAAGTTTGTCTCCCTACCATCATGCTTCTTGGTCAGTTATCACCATCTTCGCAAATTTTAACGTTATTTTTTTAAATATTCTTGTTTTACGCTCAATAGAGTTGATGGTTACGAGGATATTTCCAGCTCACTGTCAGCTGGCTAGGGCCGTGCATACATTATTGATTCAATCGCCCCTTGGTATATACCACACGTCAGCCAACACTTGTGACCATTATACCTCTACTCATGCAAAAGTCAGGCTCTATCTATCGCGCGAAACTGACTTGTACTACCGTACAGCACAAAGACTCCAGGCTTATCACAAGGAAAAAAAGGGAACGGTGGGTGGAATGTTTAGTTGTGGGAGGGGTTAAGAGCAGCTGAACTATGGCAGCATTCAGACTAGGAACAGTAACTAGCATCGAAAACAATTACCACAAAGTTGCACAGTCCGAAATCTCCTTATAACCTGAGGTGCAATGTTTAGTCTCAGACATGGTTCATCCAACCATTAATACTTGGCTCGCACTTTTATATGGCAAATGTTTTCTTCTTTACTTAGCACCAAGTAAATTTCTCTGAACAGTGCAGAACCAGATAGAGGAGGATGCTTCAAAATAAGGCTATTTGACTGGGATATGGTTTGGATTCGTTTGCAATCCTACGGTCTGGATTGAGTGATGAAGGTGAGCTGTATCGAATGTGACGTGGCCGAGTAACTTAGGCAAGTAATGTCCAATATAATCTGCAAATGAATAGAATAACCAATCCACAAACTATTTACAAATTCTACGGTCCCCTCTGGCGTTTCTCACGAAAGCCAAGTGGTGCCTATCTTATGCGACCGCCAAACGAGTATATCAATTTACGTGTAGTTGCCGAGGGAGACGCATTGGAAGAACAGAAAGATGGACGCGCCGCAGATTTTCCGAGCATATTTCAAAGAATCTACGACTGGGAGGAAGCGACAGTTTTGACAGTGCAGTCGCTCGGCATCTCACTGACACTCGACATTAAGAGAACGTCTTCAACTCCTCCAAGATGATGAACAAACGGTCTCAATTCTACTGAAGCCATAGCCACTAAGCCCTTCGTGCCCGATTTATGTGTTCAAAAAGAAAACAAAGTCAACCTCTGTCTCTCTCTACAATCCTCGACTACATCACTCGTTGTCAACCCTGGATGCTTGTTCCTTCACTCTTGTTTACTTACGTCGTCTTTTGTTCACGTGGAATTTTGTAACTAACTCGGGTTAAATCGCAACACTTGGCATTCGTCTTATGAGGTACTTACGCAATCTTATAGTGCTAGGTCGCTCGGGATTTTGGTTGACATCCTCGTCGTTACTTTGTTCGAGAAACTTCCATTGGATTATCACTACAAATGTGACCAATGATTAACTAGCCTTGAACTTTCCGTTATCAGTGAGTGACCTCTGATCTATCACCATTTCTATCCCCCTTCCGACCACTGACTAACACCCTCTCTTCTTTCAGTGTTGAGCCCGAAATAAACTATATTCCTCATTCCACTTGAGCATAACACCTGCTCTTCTGTAGTTTTCAAAAGGATATACCCCACCCAAAAGGGTTTGACGTCTCACCTAATTAAAGTGGAACGTGATGTTATCTGTTTTCGACCCAGTTTCTTGTCGTTTTAGTATTCAGCACTTCCGATGAGTGGGCGAAGTGATAAGTTGGATGAAGTGCAGCCAGACAACCATGTGCATTTTGGTGCAGTAATCCACGCCAATTACGTGGTGGCTTATCATACCACGTGCAGCAGAAAACGTCAGTATGTGGGTCGAGATTACAACCCAGCGACCCACTGTTTGAAAGCCATCTAGCCAAGCCAATTGCCCACAGCTCCACCGATCAGTAGGCAGGGAGAAAATAAGCAGAGCGCTTATTCGAATTTTCGATCCACGGGATAAAAACTAATATGGCAAAAATTGTTTCTTTAGTTGTTGGCAGTGTTAGAAATATACCACATGAGAAGTAAGGTCTCGCCTGGAGCACTAAACAGAATTGAGCAGATGGAACTGGCGGACAGAACCAAAAATCAGGAAAGAAACATGGTTCCATTGGTTCACCTTTCATCTAATGCAAACGTCAACACCAAATTCTGAAGGCAACTTTATCATCTGTCACAACATCACTCTGCATAATCTTTCTTAACTGTGAAATAAATCTCTAACCTGCGAGATTCAAAGCAGCTGTAGCAATTATTACACAATGTACACCTCCAACCTGCTTTATAATTTTGGGAAATGATACATTTAGACAAAGATATCTAATCTACCAAAGTTCGTAGACTGATAATGACAGATGTATTTAGTTGAAGTTGCATCATGAAGACGGGAAAGAAGAAGCCGTTAGAAATGGTGATTCATATAGTGGACTGTAGTCCCACCCAACTAGCTGGATGTGATATGAAAAAAATTCTTAACAGTCAATTCACAGCCTTGATAATCAACCGTCAACATGATTCACCAACAAAAATCACTGACCTCAGTCTTAGAAGGCATAACAACTTATGGTTTGTTTTAATTGGCTACTTTGTACGTTTGTATGTCACCATGACGACATGTTCTTCGACTATATATAGGAATCGGCACTCGGCTCACTTCAGACATTTAGCTGCTTGTTGTTGTGAGAAGGTCTTGTTCGTGTGTGTCTGTGGAAAATGCGCGAGATTGTTCACATCCAAGCCGGTCAGTGTGGTAACCAGATCGGTGCTAAGGTAGGAAGTTCTCAGTGAGTATACTCAGCTTATTCTATTTTAGTTTTGGGAAGTGATATCTGATGAACACGGGATTGACCCGACTGGCACATACCATGGTGACTCTGATCTTCAACTGGAACGTATAAATGTTTACTACAATGAAGCGACTGGTGGGAAGTACGTGCCTCGTGCTGTCCTAGTGGATTTGGAACCTGGGACTATGGATAGTGTTCGTGCGGGACCATTCGGTCAGTTATTCCGTCCTGATAACTTTGTGTTCGGGCAAAGTGGTGCAGGCAACAATTGGGCAAAGGGTCATTATACGGAAGGTGCTGAGTTAGTGGACTCAGTGTTGGATGTTGTTCGGAAGGAAGCGGAATCGTGTGATTGTCTTCAAGGCTTCCAACTTACTCATTCTCTTGGTGGTGGGACAGGATCTGGAATGGGTACGCTTATGATTTCAAAGATTCGTGAGGAGTATCCTGATCGTATCATGAACACATTTTCGGTAGTTCCTTCACCGAAGGTGAGGCGTTTTGTTTTTCCTCAGTGTGATGATTTTAGGTATCTGACACTGTTGTGGAGCCTTACAATGCGACTCTGTCAGTTCACCAGCTAGTGGAAAATACCGACGAGACATTCTGCATTGACAACGAGGCGTTGTACGATATATGCTTCCGCACACTGAAACTGACCACGCCTACTTATGGTGATTTGAACCACTTGGTAAGTGCAACGATGTCGGGAGTAACAACGTGTCTTCGTTTCCCTGGTCAACTGAATGCCGATTTGAGGAAACTAGCGGTCAACATGGTGCCGTTCCCTCGACTTCACTTCTTCATGCCTGGGTTTGCTCCACTGACCAGTCGTGGTAGTCAACAGTACCGGTCTCTCACAGTTCCAGAGCTAACTCAACAGATGTTTGATGCGAAGAATATGATGGCTGCGTGTGACCCACGTCATGGACGATACCTAACAGTTGCAGCAATGTTCAGAGGCCGCATGTCGATGAAGGAAGTTGATGAACAAATGCTGAACGTGCAGAACAAGAACTCGAGCTATTTTGTTGAATGGATACCGAATAACGTGAAGACTGCTGTATGCGACATACCGCCTAGAGGTCTGAAGATGTCGGTCACTTTTATTGGTAATAGCACTGCTATTCAAGAGCTGTTCAAGCGTGTTAGTGAACAGTTTACTGCGATGTTCCGACGCAAAGCTTTCTTGCATTGGTATACGGGAGAGGGGATGGATGAAATGGAGTTTACTGAAGCGGAGTCCAACATGAATGATCTGGTGAGTGAGTATCAGCAGTACCAAGATGCGACAGCGGAAGAAGAGGGAGAGTTTGAGGAGGAGGAGAATGAAGAGGCTTGATTCAATGTGAATCTAGAACTGAGTGAAATAAATCTTTGTGCATGTGATAGTGTGATTTCTTGACGGTATACCTCTAGTTATGGTTTGTGTAGGTGGTATGTGTTGGTAGGCTTGTTTTATGTGTTACTGGCGTGGATTTTCGTTTATTTGGTGTTCATTCGTTGGGTGTTAATTGATTGCCGAGATGTTTTGAGACAGTTGTCATGGTTGAGTTATGTTTATGTATGATTACGGACTTGTTGAGTAGGTTTCATCACGTATGTGTATGCCAGTGCAGGGCTTCGTTTGGTAGTTGAGTGTTGCTTGCTGCATGTGACGGGATGTTAGAATGTGGCAGTGAACCTGATCTGTTGTGGTTGTACTCCATTCTGCTAAACGACATGCTTGCGTGGCATGTTGGCGAAAGTTGCATATCACTTCAACCTGTTGTCATGCGGTGACGGCGAGAATTATTGGATTCAGTCTTTTTATGAGGCAATTAATTACAGACTAAGTAAGGATGTAGGGGAAGGGATTCACTATGTGTTGCAGCGCCGTGGTCATATTTCACAGTCGTACAGCAGAAAGGCTGCTGCTGCGCATTATACTCGTCCTTTGGTAGATAGTTGGGTTTCTCTGCGCGCTATAAGCAAAGGAAGTTTGCAAATGCTAAACAGGCCTTTTGTATCTGAGGTGAGATATTTTTAGCCTGTACGGGTTGATGACGCTACCGAAGTATGTGGAGTGGTCGACACAGTACTTGCAGCAGACCAGTCATTGATCATCATCTTACAGTTGACGTCGAAATGTATGCCACATATCTATGGATGCCAACTCAGTGCATTCAGAAGACTTGAAATTTTGTCAGCGTCTTCACCCAGTGGGCAATATCGTTTTCAAGTCAACCGGATGATCTTTGGGTAGGATATCAATACTTGTGAAGTCACACATACCTAAGTTTGTGTCCGTTAGTACGTCTGTGGTGAAGTTGAACAGAAACGGTGACAGTCAGCATCCCTGACAACTTTTCATAAACCCTGACACTGTTTAGTGAGTCGGAGTAGAGAACTTTTGATTAGCGTTATATACTTTCTCCAAACTTCCTTTACACTCAGACACTGACACAACACCTCACGGTCGAAATAGTTAAATACTGCCTTCAGGTCAAGAAATGTGGCAACCTTCGGCCACTGGCCAGTAGGTGTGCCTGTGTTGCAGAGCCTGTCGTGAAGTAAAAATATGACCGATGCACCTTCACCTAGGTCTAGTTTTCTCGAGTTAGCTGTTGCTGAGTGAGCTCCAGTTAGGCGTCGGATATCTATCGACGCTAGGATCTTGAACACAATAGTACTGAAACTAATTTCTGTATGGCAGTCACAAGAAGATTTCTCCGTCTTATAGACTGGGATGATCAGTGAAGTAAACCAATCTGACGCCATTACCTCTGATTCCCACACACTAGCTAGTACCTCCGTCACCTTGACTAGCAACTTCCTACCTGCATGCTTGAAAACTCCAGGTGGTGAGCTATCAGGTCCTGCAGCTTTGCATCATTTCAGGTTTAGTACAGTTGGGAGATTGGCATCTGCGTCAATGTGGCTCATACTGGATTTTGTGCAATCAAAGCGTTGCTGTGACCCCGTTGAACTGCACTTCAAAATGTTCTGTCAAACGTCCTAGCCACATATCCTTGGAGGCTATCAGCGTCTCATCCTTTTTGGTGATGGTTTCACTCACCATCATCTTGCCGGCATCCCCAATTCACCGAAATAGTTTCCAGGTACTTCCCACCACTGATACCTCCTCCATCTCTCATTTTCGTTATTCACCACTGCTGGCTGTCGTTGTGAAGACTCTTGATCAATTTACGTTTAAGCTGCTTTCAGTCTTCGTCGTTATGAGAGTCACCTGGAATTAGTCTTTTCGCATCAGTCAGTTTGGACTACGTTGTGGAAATCCAGAGAAGTTTGCTAACCTTCGGGTGTAGTTTACCAACTATCTTCACCGCTATTTATACAGAAAACTTAGTATCAAGCCAGGTTTATTCAGCATAAGCATTGATTTCATGTTCAGATAAATGCTTAACTATCTCTTCCCGGGTGTTGACTTTTATCCTGTCGACAAGCGCACCTACTGCTACAGCGCATTCAGCTAGCAGCAGTACAAGTTCACCCTCAAACCCCCATCATACTGTGGTAATTTAGACTGCGTCGGTAACTGCTTTTCGTTTCACGACTATCCAACGGACCTTTCTCACTTGGTAGGACCTGTAGAGAGCAAGCGTTCCACCAGCATATGTCGTTTGGTCATTGTGATGTGCAAGCCCAACCACCACGTCAAGGTAGCAGCTATCGGTCTAGAAGAACTAATGAATTCATGAACATGTAATGCAAATAATAACAGACTAAGGAGAAAGGTAGGAAGCAATATGGCAAAGGAAATTTTCCTTTGTTGATATCATTCCCAAGGCTGTACAGTCGTATTCATAAGTATCGCTAACAGTTAACAGTCTATTGTTGATTAATACGGCCACGTGATTCCTGACTTATGACTGCCACCTTGACGTGGTGGTCGGGCCTGGATATCATGATGATAGTTTATTTATATCACCAAACCTTATCGTATTGGTGTTGTGTGACAGTGACTACCACACAAGGGCTATTCACATTATATTCTCTAATCCAAGCATCATGATCCTGTAGTGGGCGTTGCTGATAAGAATGGGTATAAGTAATATATGTTGAGAGGGTGGCAGAAATCATAGGTAATTACCAGCAATGGGTAAGGATTCCGCCAAGAGAAACGCAAAAGACGAGGCAGGCGTATGAAGAGAAAATCAAGAAAGAAGCAGAAGAGGAAATGAAGCATATTTTGCAAATGATGGTTTTAGTGCAAGTTGTACCATATTTAACCACTACTGTCCCACGTGTTGACAATATACATTCCTTCCTGCATACCGGTCTTTTGCTTCTTTCAATCCAAGTATCATGTGGTGAATATAACTTGACTTCAAAATATTTCTTGAGACGAACATGTTTAGCTGATCTGAAGTTAGCTCATATTTGCGTTTTAGTAGAATGTATTCAGCCGGAAAATACCGCTAGCTAAGAAACATGCGGAAGTATGACGCTTCCCAGTGTTACACCTTCACCCTCGTCTCTTACAGTAGTCTTCGGGCACGTGGTATGTGAACGTTATCAGAGAGATAATACGGTAATGATAGTGAAACTTTAAAAGTCTTGAGTACCGATTGAGAGAATGAAACTGCTGATGTTCGGAGATTATGGTAGACCAGTTAAATCTATTGACTAGGATCCCCGTTGTTTTACCTTTCAAGACATATTTTCTGTGTTAGTAAATGTTTTGATTGTCTTGAATACGATTTGAAGAAGTATTTAGGTTTTCTCGAGTTACCGTGAGTAAATCGATTGGCTCAGTGATCACCCTATGTCAAGTTGCTTGAGTGGAGGTATGGACTTACTGGGTTTGCTATCGATTTGTTGGCAGTTAGTAGGTGTTTGATAACGTTGCCCTGTGGTGTACAGCAGTTTGCTGGTCCAAGGATTGGAGGTCACATTGTATTGAGGTTGAGTCCTATCAGAATCTGTGGAAGTTGTCCACAAGATAAATAAGCGGTGACATAGTTGTGGTCAAAAGTTCTAAGTTTATAATTAGGGAAGTCAGATTAACCTGATGAATATTAGTGGCTATCTGATGCAGTTGTACTTTAGAATCTTTCTGTTACTGTTTAATACTGATTTCAAGTACAGGTGAATTAAATGTTTAAATAAAGAAATACTTGAGGTAGCTTTCATACTGAATTCGAAAATCATACCGTCAAATATCACCGATTTTATCTAGTATCTGGTGAATTTCTCATTGGGGAAATCACTAGCTTTTGTTTGTAGTCAAATATGCAGTGGAGTGACTACAAAGACGACACAGATCGGTTAGGAAAGAAAAGACATCTGGAGAGAATGGTGTTTTCTCCACAAAAAGATGACAGAGGTTGTGTTTTAGTGAATCGCGAGAAACCTTATTCACAATACGGTCATTTTCCAACCAAGTTAAAATAATCATCATAAAAATATATTTTAATGTGATGGCAATCTCTAGTCAAGACAGTATAAAGTTCTGGTAGACAACTCATTACACACTATCATGGTCATTTTCGAGAAGATGCACCTTGAGATGGTTTCTGAATAGAATCGAAAGTTTTGTCTTTTTTGCATCCAGTGATGCTTTGATGAGTGAAATAATGGTTGACTTTCGTTAGAGAAGATGTTCAGTGAGTGATAAGTTTTGCTGGAGAAAGTAACTCATTTCTTCAGACTTCTTTACCCACGAGCTGTGCTGCGACCGTTCAGAAAGTCACGATCATGCCGTAGTTCGGTTTGTCACACAACTTCGTTAGTTAAGCACGTCGCTCAGCTTCGAAGACTATTTCCTACTTGTTCGGTTCACTAGGCAATATTCAAATGCAGAAAATAACGAAAAATCCTTATTTGGTCGATGCAAAGCCAAGGGAAGTTAGTTGGGGAATGAAATGATATCACGCAAAACAAGATATGGAAATAGTTTTAAAATAAATCAAAATAAGATACGCAGAGGTGCATTTTATTTATTTATGTATATATTTCATTAAATGTTTGTTTATTTTCACCAGATACTAAGTTTTACTGTCCAATGAATTTTATGAAGACTATTCAGGTCATTTCTTGCGTTTGGTGTTATCATTTCATTTCATTCCATAGACACATCTATCGATTAGGTTTGACCTTTGACCGGAAACTTGACTGGAACACTCTGTCTTTCCACTTTTATTTTCACGAATTTATGGCTGCGAAAATAAGCTCGTCAGAAAGACTGCAACTTCCTTTTGTCATTTCAGTAATCAAATTCTTCCAATCAGTAGGTGAAACGAGATGAATGATGTGTGCTCAAAGAAGCATGTGCATTCTCTTGCAGTAAGCCACTCCAATTATGTGAGGTTTACTGATACTACCTGGCTAACTGAAAATCGGTAAGCTGAGCGGAATTACAACCCATGACCCATTAGTTGAAAGTCATCTGGCTAACCCTGTAAGCCACAAATCCACCAATCAGTACAGAAAGTAGGAAGAACGGTTATTGGAACTGTGGATCCATGAGACAAAAGCCCACAGGACAGAAATTGTTTCCTTCATCACTTTCTGTAGCCATAAATCATTAGGTTAATTTACTCAGCCGCATAAGCATACTACGCTGGAACTGCAGTTCATTCATAGCCTGATTCACTTGGACATCTCGTTTTGATGGCAGGTGGTTTCAGTTGAATCTTAATGGAGACGGTGATCATTGTTTTACGTCATCGGTAAACATTCATTCTCTACTGTCTAATCGAGAGATACAACAGGTAAACAAACTTGTAGGTCGTGAATAATTAATTCATTCTCTCCCGCCTACTGAAAATATCCAGGTGATTCACTAACTAACTGGTCATTTCACGAAACCTAAAGAAAGTAAATTCACTCATTACAAAAAGAACACTCAGTGAATCTGAATGCATACACACTCTCAGTTAAGTGCGTCAACTTACGCCAAAGGGGACAGATCAAAATGAGATTATAGTCTACAGAAGGTATTCACTCCAGAACTTCTCATCATTATAGGAGTAATGCGGAAAATCATAACTAAGGAAAGTGTGCATTATGCTTAGCTGTAAACTTACATTGTCAGTGAGCAAGTAATCTTATCAAGGAGGAAAGTGTCTTAGGAGAGGGATGATATCAATCTAATGCCAAATATCAGTAGGGATTAAATTGCTTGGATGATTGCAATTGTAGTCGTTATAATTACAGTTGTATTGTCAAAATGATATCTTTTCCAGAAGTGAAATACAACTCGGTGAACATCAAGGGTTAACACTGCTACGTTCCCACTTGATACTTTTCAAAGAAGATTTCATGCTCTGCGATTTTCGTTGATTCTGCGGCTGATGTGATTTTCAAATGGAAGCAAAATAATCATCTCCCGACTGAATATTCAATTTTCCAAGTATGAAATACTCATTGATATTACTTGGTAATGGAAGTGGTCCTTAAATAACACCTAAGACCCCTCATCACTTCGAAGAACCAACTATTTCATCAACTTCAATCGGAATAATCTTCTGCATCATTCCATTGCATTTAGCATGCAAGGAATTCATCCTGCAGGTAGTTGTAGAAAATAAAACTCAAATCTCTGTTAGTATAAGTGAATTCAAATAGTTTTGAACCACAGTTTCAATTAGTCTGCAGTCAAACAGTCAATAGCGAAATCACTTAGATCAAGTCACTGAAGGAATATTAGAGTAAGGATGCACATTATCACAAGCTGTAGGCAGCAATACTAATACTAACAATAGTAATAGCACTAGTAAAATATATTGTGGATGAATAATAATACAGATCAGTCAACATGTCAGCCATTTTCATAACTGCTGAGGTAATTAGAGTGCCATTTTGCAGAATATCGGGTTGGTGCGTGTTAATCAATGTCACTTGAAATTTCCAAGGAACAGGAGAAGATTCATCTCTCAAATAATTGTAAACAAGTGATAATTGTAAGTGCAACGAATCATGTCTCATAACTTCTACACATTTAGCACTCAGAATGTTGGAGAATGATATGTACCATTTAGCCACTTAGATTAAACAATCAAATTCCACATTAGTCGACACCACCCTGTCTACATTTATGCATAAATGTGACACAAATCCTACTGATTCCATCTCAGTATCTAACTTGTAGTTGCTACATTAGTAACTAACATTGATCTTCATGAAACATGAAACGAAATTTCAGTTGACTTCACCTGGTACTCCTCTCCCCTCTCCCCTCATAATTATAAGACCAATCATATTCTTTCTTATGCAATGAGGTTTACTGGAGATGCCAACTGTGCAAAACCACGAATCAGGATTTTCTGTTTACTAGATGAATAATGTTGTCGAGTGAGAATTGGTTAAGCAAGTGTGGTGATAGCAGTTGTGCTAGTGATTGTACGCTGAATGCTGGTAGTCATATAATCAGACAAATGATTCTGAAGGCCTTATCTTTCTCCAAGTTCACCCGTCTAGATACCTTTCTTTATCAATTGTAGAGTAAGGGAGGGTTGGTAATTTAGTTCAGTTAATCACTTTGACGATAATTGCAATATTAATTGTAGCCATTACCTGAAACAAACAACCCGTTCACTATGGTAACGGCGTGAAATATGTACCCAATAATTGTTGTACTTATTCAGTTCCTTCTCTGTGTGTGTACGTTTGTGTGTGTGTGTGGGTGGGTGCAACCCAAGTTATTTGTTCGTCTTTCTTTTCTTTCTTCAATTTTCTGTCTTCATTTCGTAACTATGGGAACCTTTGCTGTCACATCTAACTGTTATGATGAGAAATAATAAATAACTTCAACAGTGCAAGTCAAGTAATAACTATAAGAATGAATTTGCACCCTAACCCTAATCGAGACAACAAGGTGCACACAATTCACATAGATTTCAGTGTATAATGGGTGTTGTTTGCACGTTTATTTGTTTGTTTGTCACTAATATTTCATCTTCTGATGTGTGTATGATAGTGATCTGTAAATGAGAATAGGAGAGCACGATCAACGATAACTTTGTGTTTTCCTCCCTTGTGGGCGAAGAAGTTTGTCTAAAGATAAGATGGTGAGGACACAAACGAACGAAAATAAAATGTGTTAGTTGAAGGGGGTTAATTGGAAGGAAGCCTTGACCATAAGTTTCGGGCTAATTAGTATTCATCAGCAAGCTGTATCTGTAGCCCCAATTGAATTAATATCGTCTCTGAGTGGACTGATGAATTAAATTGTCATAATTCATTGATTATAGTAGATATTCTCTTTTAGTTGACTTATTAGATTTGGCACATAGTGGAATAGTTTCGTTTATTGGATTACGCTTCATATCAATAGATTCTATCATAATGCAACAACATCCAACATCAATGGTGACAGTAAAGTAAGCTTGGTGGTTTTAAGCTCTCGCTTCTAGGTTCTTAGGATCGATTCTTTTTGTTCGGCAATACTCCTTCTCGATGATGTCAGAAGTCTTCACGTTTTTTCCTGCTTATTGCTTTGGAGGTAGTGTATCAGACACAATACTTTACATAGGCCCGTGTTTCATTTCACCAACTAGAATCTCCTGTGAAATTTTGGGGTACTAAGAGGGACTTTCATAATGTTAGTCACCATGATTTCTTCAATTTTCCTACAATGACACACGTGTGCATTTCCTAATGGAGCCCTTGCTTAATTTCACTACGTCTCATCAAACCCCTAACCCGTTTCGAACAAATCCTCCTTGATTCAAGTCTCTCTGGCATTCGCCCTCCAATAAGTCTGACATCGCTTTGCTAGAATAATCAAGCCACAGAGTGCAGCATGATGCTGTTCTACAGAGATACACGAAATTTCGTTACCCTGAACCACTTCACATTTTAAAATCAGTTGAGGAATGGACTATATTCTATTACAGTAGGTGAAATGTTCTTTATATCTTCTACCTAAATTCTTCTTTTGAAGCTCCTTTATAGAAGCAATCGAACTTGTGAATTCTGTTTATGATATACACTGTCACTTTGTCAGCGTTAATATCAGTCGATTCCGTCACCAAATATCCGATACTTCTCATCTGCCGAATCGAGTCTATTTGTCCGGGAAGTGAAAGTTTAGCAGCCAATTCTCGGCATTTCGACTACCGTCAAATATCACCGATTTTATCTAGTATCTGGTGAATTTCTCATTGGGGAAATCACTAGCTTTTGTTTGTAGTCAAATATGCAGTGGAGTGACTACAAAGACGACACAGATCGGTTAGGAAAGAAAAGACATCTGGAGAGAATGGTGTTTTCTCCACAAAAAGATGACAGAGGTTGTGTTTTAGTGAATCGCGAGAAACCTTATTCACAATACGGTCATTTTCCAACCAAGTTAAAATAATCATCATAAAAATATATTTTAATGTGATGGCAATCTCTAGTCAAGACAGTATAAAGTTCTGGTAGACAACTCATTACACACTATCATGGTCATTTTCGAGAAGATGCACCTTGAGATGGTTTCTGAATAGAATCGAAAGTTTTGTCTTTTTTGCATCCAGTGATGCTTTGATGAGTGAAATAATGGTTGACTTTCGTTAGAGAAGATGTTCAGTGAGTGATAAGTTTTGCTGGAGAAAGTAACTCATTTCTTCAGACTTCTTTACCCACGAGCTGTGCTGCGACCGTTCAGAAAGTCACGATCATGCCGTAGTCCGGTTTGTCACACAACTTCGTTAGTTAAGCACGTCGCTCAGCTTCGAAGACTATTTCCTACTTGTTCGGTCCACTTAGCAATATTCAAATGCAGAAAATAACGAAAAATCCTTATTTGGTCGATGCAAAGCCAAGGGAAGTTAGTTGGGGAATGAAATGATATCACGCAAAACCAGATATGAAACTGCTAGTTTTGTTTAAGTGAGAATGTCGCACTCCTATATTTGTCTATTTCGCTTTCACTCACGTTATGAAAAGTGAAGTAATGGTTGAGTGTGAAGCTCAAATGCAAACAGATAATGTGTCTACACAATGACGTTCAGCGGTTGGAAGTTATGAAGTTTAGAGCCGGAAATGGCTGGGTTGATGGTTTATAGTAGACATCCATTCAAAGTCGGAAAGGGAAACATTTGAGAAAATTCAATGATAAGTGAAAAAATGGCTGAGAAGAATTTATCTGCGATCCACATTTTAACGGCTTGGAGAAGGATAACAACTGGTGGTACTTACAAATACTAACTAAGACGAAGGCCGTAGCTTACATTCATCTCTTCAGTGTTGCTTTGATAAGACTTGACTGACGGTGCAAGCAATCAGTGTTCGCACGACTGCTAGTCACCGTTTGTCAGTCCACCGTCTACTTGCAATGCTCAGTCATCATATGAAACCATGTATCAACACAATTACCGCTTAAACGTGTCTTCAGCAACCAACTATCAACAGTAAATTGGGAAATGACATAAGCCTTCCGACAACTCAACCCTCCTCATCCAATTCATCAAGTGACATGGCATCGCAAGCAAAGGTGAAGATCGACTCCAAATCAGATTAACCGCTCGGTAGTTAGATCAACAGAAAGATAGGTAGGCAGTAAAAGCACGCTGAGCCATAAAACACTTCGGGTAACATACCATTCGAATTAAATTATCCCAGTTCTCAACTTTTCCCTACATAACATACCCCAGTGAAATCATGCCAAATAAATTCGCAAGAGCAGACCATATCAGATAACACATAGTTATGCAAGCACGCAAAAGCATCGAAATAACACCCTAACAAAACACAATCTCCGGGGATGAAGTTGGTTGTTACATAGCCATGAACGTCTTCACCGGAAAACAATCAAGTTCACTGCCACATTCTAACATCCCGTCACATGCAGCAAGCGACACTCAACTACCAAACGGAGCTTTGTACTGGCACCTGTGAAGTGAATTCTCTTTTTACAAAATCCCTGATATCACCAGTTTCATTCACACTTCATTTCAATGATATTATCTCGAAAATTCAGCCTTTAGAGTAGTTCAGCATGTTCAAAGACGAACAAACTTATTTGACAATTACTCCCAAATTGCAATTCGTAGTCGTGTGAATAGTGTGCAACTGCAACAAGAAACCTTGCATTTCTCTATCCTTCTACTTGTCAAAGATTTTCGAATTCAGTATGAAAGCTACCTCAAGTATTTCTTTATTTAAACATTTAATTCACCTGTACTTGAAATCAGTATTAAACAGTAACAGAAAGATTCTAAAGTACAACTGCATCAGATAGCCACTAATATTCATCAGGTTAATCTGACTTCCCTAATTATAAACTTAGAACTTTTGACCACAACTATGTCACCGCTTATTTATCTTGTGGACAACTTCCACAGATTCTGATAGGACTCAACCTCAATACAATGTGACCTCCAATCCTTGGACCAGCAAACTGCTGTACACCACAGGGCAACGTTATCAAACACCTACTAACTGCCAACAAATCGATAGCAAACCCAGTAAGTCCATACCTCCACTCAAGCAACTTGACATAGGGTGATCACTGAGCCAATCGATTTACTCACGGTAACTCGAGAAAACCTAAATACTTCTTCAAATCGTATTCAAGACAATCAAAACATTTACTAACACAGAAAATATGTCTTGAAAGGTAAAACAACGGGGATCCTAGTCAATAGATTTAACTGGTCTACCATAATCTCCGAACATCAGCAGTTTCATTCTCTCAATCGGTACTCAAGACTTTTAAAGTTTCACTATCATTACCGTATTATCTCTCTGATAACGTTCACATACCACGTGCCCGAAGACTACTGTAAGAGATGAGGGTGAAGGTGTAACACTGGGAAGCGTCATACTTTCGCATGTTTCTTAGCTAGCGGTATTTTCCGGCTGAAAACATTCTACCAAAACGCAAATATGAGCTGACTTCAGATCAGCTAAACATGTTCGTCTCAAGAAATATTTTGAAGTCAACTTATATTCACCACATGATACTTGGATTGAAAGAAGCAAAAGACCGGTATGCAGGAAGGAATGTATATTGTCAACACGTGGGACAGTAGTGGTTAAATATGGTACAACTTGCACTAAAACCATCATTTGCAAAATATGCTTCATTTCCTCTTCTGCTTCTTTCCTGATTTTCTCTTCATACGCCTGCCTCGTCTTTTGCGTTTCTCTTGGCGGAATCCTTACCCATTGCTGGTAATTACCTATGATTTCTGCCACCCTCTCAACGTATACTACTTATATCCATTCTTATCAGCAACGCCCACTACAGGATCATGATGCTTGGATTAGAGAATATAATGTGAATAGCCCTTGTGTGGTAGTCACTGTCACACAACACCAATACGATAAGGTTTGGTGATATAAATAAACTATCATCATGATATCCAGGCCCGACCACCACGTCAAGGTGGCAGTCATAAGTCAGGAATCACGTGGCCGTATTAATCAACAATAGACTGTTAACTGTTAGCGATACTTATGAATACGACTGTACAGCCTTGGGAATGATATCAACAAAGGAAAATTTCCTTTGCCATATTGCTTCCTACCTTTCTCCTTAGTCTGTTATTATTTGCATTACATGTTCATGAATTCATTAGTTCTTCTAGACCGATAGCTGCTACCTTGACGTGGTGGTTGGGCTTGCACATCACAATGACCAAACGACATATGCTGGTGGAACGCTTGCTCTCTACAGGTCCTACCAAGTGAGAAAGGTCCGTTGGATAGTCGTGAAACGAAAAGCAGTTACCGACGCAGTCTAAATTACCACAGTATGATGGGGGTTTGAGGGTGAACTTGTACTGCTGCTAGCTGAATGCGCTGTAGCAGTAGGTGCGCTTGTCGACAGGATAAAAGTCAACACCCGGGAAGAGATAGTTAGGCATTTATCTGAACATGAAATCAATGCTTATGCTGAATAAACCTGGCTTGATACTAAGTTTTCTGTATAAATAGCGGTGAAGATAGTTGGTAAACTACACCCGAAGGTTAGCAAACTTCTCTGGATTTCCACAACGTAGTCCAAACTGACTGATGCGAAAAGACTAATTCCAGGTGACTCTCATAACGACGAAGACTGAAAGCAGCTTAAACGTAAATTGATCAAGAGTCTTCACAACGACAGCCAGCAGTGGTGAATAACGAAAATGAGAGATGGAGGAGGTATCAGTGGTGGGAAGTACCTGGAAACTATTTCGGTGAATTGGGGATGCCGGCAAGATGATGGTGAGTGAAACCATCACCAAAAAGGATGAGACGCTGATAGCCTCCAAGGATATGTGGCTAGGACGTTTGACAGAACATTTTGAAGTGCAGTTCAACGGGGTCACAGCAACGCTTTGATTGCACAAATTCCAGCCTGAGCTACATTGACGCAGATGTTAATCTTCCAACTCTCCAGCTGTACTAAACCTGAAATGATGCAAAGCTGCAGGACCTGATAGCTCACCACCTGGAGTTTTCAAGCATGCAGGTAGGAAGTTGCTAGTCAAGGTGACGGAGGTACTAGCTAGTGTGTGGGAATCAGAGGTAATGGCGTCAGATTGGTCTACTTCACTGATCATCCCAGTCTATAAGACGGAGAAATCTTCTTGTGACTGCCATACGGAAATTAGTTTCAGTACTATTGTGTTCAAGATCCTAGCGTCGATAGATATCCGACGCCTAACTGGAGCTCACTCAGCAACAGCTAACTCGAGAAAACCAGACCTAGGTGAAGGTGCATCGGTCATATTTTTACTTCACGGCAGGCTCTGCAACACAGACACACCTACTGGCCAGAGGCCGAAGGTTGCCACATTTCTTGACCTGAAGGCAGTATTTAACTATTTCGACCGTGAGGTGTTGTGTCAGTGTCTGAGTGTAAAGGAAGTTTGGAGAAAGTATATAACGCTAATCAAAAGTTCTCTACTCCGACTCACTAAACAGTGTCAGGGTTTATGAAAAGTTGTCAGGGATGCTGACTGTCACCGTTTCTGTTCAACTTCACCACAGACGTACTAACGGACACAAACTTAGGTATGTGTGACTTCACAAGTATTGATATCCTACCCAAAGATCATCCGGTTGACTTGAAAACGATATTGCCCACTGGGTGAAGACGCTGACAAAATTTCAAGTCTTCTGAATGCACTGAGTTGGCATCCATAGATATGTGGCATACATTTCGACGTCAACTGTAAGATGATGATCAATGACTGGTCTGCTGCAAGTACTGTGTCGACCACTCCACAAACTTCCGTTGCCTATAGCGCGCAGAGAAACCCAACTATCTACCAAAGGACGAGTATAATGCGCAGCAGCAGCCTTTCTGCTGTACGACTGTGAAATATGACCACGGTGCTGCAACACATAGTGAATCCCTTCCCCTACATCCTTACTTAGTCTGTAATTAATTGCCTCATAAAAAGACTGAATCCAATAATTCTCGCCGTCACCGCATGACAACAGGTTGAAGTGATATGCAACTTTCGCCAACATGCCACGCAAGCATGTCGTTTAGCAGAATGGAGTACAACCACAACAGATCAGGTTCACTGCCACATTCTAACATCCCGTCACATGCAGCAAGCAACACTCAACTACCAAACGAAGCCCTGCACTGGCATACACATACGTGATGAAACCTACTCAACAAGTCCGTAATCATACATAAACATAACTCAACCATGACAACTGTCTCAAAACATCTCGGCAATCAATTAACACCCAACGAATGAACACCAAATAAACGAAAATCCACGCCAGTAACACATAAAACAAGCCTACCAACACATACCACCTACACAAACCATAACTAGAGGTATACCGTCAAGAAATCACACTATCACATGCACAAAGATTTATTTCACTCAGTTCTAGATTCACATTGAATCAAGCCTCTTCATTCTCCTCCTCCTCAAACTCTCCCTCTTCTTCCGCTGTCGCATCTTGGTACTGCTGATACTCACTCACCAGATCATTCATGTTGGACTCCGCTTCAGTAAACTCCATTTCATCCATCCCCTCTCCCGTATACCAATGCAAGAAAGCTTTGCGTCGGAACATCGCAGTAAACTGTTCACTAACACGCTTGAACAGCTCTTGAATAGCAGTGCTATTACCAATAAAAGTGACCGACATCTTCAGACCTCTAGGCGGTATGTCGCATACAGCAGTCTTCACGTTATTCGGTATCCATTCAACAAAATAGCTCGAGTTCTTGTTCTGCACGTTCAGCATTTGTTCATCAACTTCCTTCATCGACATGCGGCCTCTGAACATTGCTGCAACTGTTAGGTATCGTCCATGACGTGGGTCACACGCAGCCATCATATTCTTCGCATCAAACATCTGTTGAGTTAGCTCTGGAACTGTGAGAGACCGGTACTGTTGACTACCACGACTGGTCAGTGGAGCAAACCCAGGCATGAAGAAGTGAAGTCGAGGGAACGGCACCATGTTGACCGCTAGTTTCCTCAAATCGGCATTCAGTTGACCAGGGAAACGAAGACACGTTGTTACTCCCGACATCGTTGCACTTACCAAGTGGTTCAAATCACCATAAGTAGGCGTGGTCAGTTTCAGTGTGCGGAAGCATATATCGTACAACGCCTCGTTGTCAATGCAGAATGTCTCGTCGGTATTTTCCACTAGCTGGTGAACTGACAGAGTCGCATTGTAAGGCTCCACAACAGTGTCAGATACCTAAAATCATCACACTGAGGAAAAACAAAACGCCTCACCTTCGGTGAAGGAACTACCGAAAATGTGTTCATGATACGATCAGGATACTCCTCACGAATCTTTGAAATCATAAGCGTACCCATTCCAGATCCTGTCCCACCACCAAGAGAATGAGTAAGTTGGAAGCCTTGAAGACAATCACACGATTCCGCTTCCTTCCGAACAACATCCAACACTGAGTCCACTAACTCAGCACCTTCCGTATAATGACCCTTTGCCCAATTGTTGCCTGCACCACTTTGCCCGAACACAAAGTTATCAGGACGGAATAACTGACCGAATGGTCCCGCACGAACACTATCCATAGTCCCAGGTTCCAAATCCACTAGGACAGCACGAGGCACGTACTTCCCACCAGTCGCTTCATTGTAGTAAACATTTATACGTTCCAGTTGAAGATCAGAGTCACCATGGTATGTGCCAGTCGGGTCAATCCCGTGTTCATCAGATATCACTTCCCAAAACTAAAATAGAATAAGCTGAGTATACTCACTGAGAACTTCCTACCTTAGCACCGATCTGGTTACCACACTGACCGGCTTGGATGTGAACAATCTCGCGCATTTTCCACAGACACACACGAACAAGACCTTCTCACAACAACAAGCAGCTAAATGTCTGAAGTGAGCCGAGTGCCGATTCCTATATATAGTCGAAGAACATGTCGTCATGGTGACATACAAACGTACAAAGTAGCCAATTAAAACAAACCATAAGTTGTTATGCCTTCTAAGACTGAGGTCAGTGATTTTTGTTGGTGAATCATGTTGACGGTTGATTATCAAGGCTGTGAATCGACTATGAGGTATTTTTTTCAGATCATATCTGTGTTGTTCGATCGGTGGTTCAGTTTTCATTTATGTAGATTTTGTTCTAGTGTGGCTCAGATGGTTCAGATGATTGTTTACAGAATAGAGGAAACTTTAGCTTAACTGGCTTCCGCGTCTACAATTGGTGGACTACCACTCCTTATGGTTGTTAACCTGATGTACAAGTAAAGAAATATGAAAATTTACGATTAAAATGTGAAAATTCACTTGGTTTTGGGCAGATCCAGACACTCATCAAGTGGGTATCCAGTCGGCGTCTAAAAGATTCAGACGAAGTGGCCTGGATTACATCCTCAGGAATAGCTTTTTAGGGTTTAACAACTCTTGGTTAATAGAAGTTTCGCCTGACGTCCAGCCTTCCATGTTCCAGGCTTAGTTTCTGTGCATATCCTCTAAGATTAGAGCTGCAGCTAAGGTTTATCATGTGACGGAGTGGATGGCCAGGCGTTCTCAGAAAGTTGTAAGTCATTATCAAGTCACCTCTTGGTCTTCTGTATTCCAGAGGATACAGATCCAGCTCAACTTGCCGTTCTTTGTATGTTTTGGACCTAAGTGCTTGAACAGATTTTCTCGAACGCCTCTGGATGAGTTCTAAGCTTAGTTTGTTCCCCTGGAGATGATGAGGAGAAGACGGTGGTTCCGAACCCCAGGTGAGGCGGTATGAAGCTGTTGAAAACTTGGTGGAAGCATCTGCGATCGAATTGCCTGAAAATTCGTCCAAGAGTTACTAATGCCAAGTTCTCACGAAGTGCATTTCTGTCACGGTTGACATGGGATTTTAAGTCCTGGGGACCAACGTGCCCAAATCCTTTTCCGTCAGCACTGCCTCAAGTTCCGTGCCGTTGAGGCTGTATACACGAGATGCATCTTTTTTTAAGTGTGTTACCTTGCATTTCTCAAGATTAAATGCAGGCCCATTGTTGACTGGCAAACTGTGAAGTCGAGTCAAGTCTTCCTGTTGAGAAACACTGTCTTCTTCACTTTTGATTTCCCTTCAGAGTTTCTAGTCAGCTGCAAAAAGAAGGTTTTCAGAAGAGACCTGTTGAGACAAATCGTTTATGTATATTAGAAAAAGGGGAGGCCCTAGTTCTGAACCCTGAGGAACACCAATTGGACATTCTGTTTCGTTAGGCACAGAGCAACTCACCTGAACTCTCAATGAACGGCCTCGTAGACATAGAGACAACAAGCCAATGAGCGTAGGTCGAATCCCAGTTAATTTTAGTTTATCCATAAGACAGCCGTGATTAACACGATCAAACGCCTTAGCAAAGTCTAGGTAGATAACGTCAATTTGTCTTCGACGGTCAACAGTGCTGGTTCACCTATCCACCACAGTGAGCAAGTTGGTGATGCAGGAGTGCCCCTTTCGAAATCCGTGTTGCTGGGCGTAAAGAAATTTATCTTTGTGAGGTAATCCCTCAGTCCATCGTATATCAGCGATTCCATTACTTTGGAAGGAATGGATAGAAGTGTCACCGATCTGTATTTCTTTGGACTGCTTCGTTGACCCCCTTTGAATATTGGCGCCATGTGGCCCAGCTTCCGAGAATCAGGTACTGACTCACAGAACTCTTAAGTAACTTACTTAAGAATTCGGACAAGATTGAGGCTCCCTCACGCAGCACCACCGGATGAATTTTATCTGTTCCGGGAGAGGTGTCTCTGCTGAGCAGTAGCAGTTAGAGCTGTACTAGCTCAAAGGATAGGTAGACCGCTGAGAGTCCTACTTCGTTTGTGGGATATTTGTAAGCTCCTGAGTTGGTGGACGATGAAAAAAGATTTGTAGATACTGGTTGGCCAGGAGCTCAGCTGCTTCAGTGTCACTATTAGTCAGTCCGTTTGCACCTAGTAGTTGAGTGACTCCCGCTCTAGCCCGTCGGAATGAAGCACTGTAGTGGAAGAGACTTCTGGGGTCAGATACAAACATGTTTGTAAGCCTGACTTGATGCCGCTGCCGACCGGCTCTCAAAGCCTTCGTACACATG
This sequence comes from Heterobilharzia americana, assembly GCA_944470555.2. Taxonomy (NCBI): domain Eukaryota; kingdom Metazoa; phylum Platyhelminthes; class Trematoda; order Strigeidida; family Schistosomatidae; genus Heterobilharzia; species Heterobilharzia americana. The sequence continues at coordinate 16,277,059 of OX104129.1, forward strand.
GTTCTTGTCTGTTCGAATTGTCTATGGGTACATTCGGTGCCAACCCTTTTGTGTTCAGCCCAGCGGTGTCTCTTCAACTTAAGCAGTTTGCGAGTATGGTTCCTTAATACCTTGGGTGACTTGAGGCACTTCAGCCTCGAGAGTGGAACAGACCGACTGATCGCATGCCTGATCTTGTCAGGCATGAATTTCCAGTGGGTTTTCATATCTTGGCACATACGGGTCACATCCCAATCTATCTGTTCCAGTGCTATTAGAGGAGCCGGAGTGTTAAGCCGTCTGAAGTTCCAACGATGTTCACAGAAAGGTCTGGTTAGATTGGTCTCGCAAACAGATTGGAAGCCGATGACAACGTGGCCACCACTACCCGAATAAGGTAGGATTGCTGAGTTGTCTATCAGGAATTCTTCACTTGCGAAGACGCAGTTTAAGCGAGATGAGGTTTGAGCCTCCCTAACTCGCGTTACCGTTCTCACACTATCCGTAAGCCCCGGCCCCTCAGTCAAGTGGAAGAATCTGGCTTCAATGGAATCGTCACTCCGCCAAACGTGCGATCTGCAAAGTTGACCTTCGGTAGGTTAAAGTCTCCTAAAATCAGTATGCGTGCGCCGCAGTTTAAGAGAGCAACTGACTGCCTCTGGTATTTGGTTATCATACTGTAAGTCTTCAGATGGCTTCCTGCAAATGGTTCCTACCAAGCGCTGTGAAGTCTTAGACAGCTTTATGGTCCACCAAACGGACTCTTCTTCTCCATCTTCAATCCCAAGTACTTTTCCTCAGTGGGCCCTAACATTATTGCACGGGCCGTTTAACTGTTTTTCCATTAGCTTGGGTGGTTTAGTCAGCCAAGTACACATTAGCAAAGTATATATCATCTTCATGAAGGGTTAGTTTTACTCGTGAGTCTATAAATAAGCACGGTATACCCAGAAACTTGCACGAATTCCGCCTAGGAAAATCATGAGAGTCATTTTTATATGCATAAATTAAGGTGTACATATAGCTCGAACGTCTCTAAGAAGATAGGAACTTATCTCTCCCTAGTTTCTACTTGTGTATTATATCATTCTCCGGTTTCTGCTCGTGCTTCCCTTTTCTCCTTCATTTCAGCTTAAGTTTGAAGAGAACCTTGAGCATAATTTTGACCGAAATTGTCAAACTACTGAATGTACTGCTTCTTACCTGATACCAAAACTTGTTGGAAGAATTCTGCAGCTGGTCTTACCCTACTGATTTTTAGCTTTCCGAAAAGTTCCACAGCAAACTCGTCCAGTTGCCAACAGCCTAGATGCAACCGTGTACGAAAACCCAACTACGTTAATTGATCTAAGGCTTATGGACTGTCATAATGGCAGTGAAAATCTGAAAAAACAACCAAGTCCAAGAAATAAACTCACCCAGTAACTCAAAGCGAGGCATGTTCGCGAACAAACTTCTCCAATTCTTCATCTGATTTGACTCCGTTTGATAGAAGACAATTAACAGTCAACTTACCCCCCTGATAATGCCGTATGCTTCAATGTGCGCGAAACTCCGTCAGCACTGGATAATAGCCCTTCTAATGTTTATTTCTCTGTACAGCAACAACTAGTTCTGATGGATTACGTCTGTATTGCCGAGTAAGGTCACACTACGAGCGGGAAGTGCGGGGACTTATATGTTCATATGGATTACATGGTTATGTTAACACTTACCGTTACCTGAAATCTATGAAGTGGGTTCTTGTTGGCCAGTGATACCATAAACATGTGAGCTGACGTCAGAATAAATGTTTATCTGACGAAACACGGGACTATACCACCAGGTTAACCATCTAGGTCACATGTAACACAAACGTGGAATACTGTATGATTTTGGTATCACTTTATTGTGTAAAAAGAATGGTGACTGAAGACAACCGAAACTCATAAACAATCTGCATGCGCCGGGAAGTGACAAATTTTTCTGCTATTTTTATAAGCCGTAGTCACATTTATTAGCATGATTAACCCTGATGCGATACCTTCTGTATCATTCAGGACGACTCAACTACTGGAGATTTCTCTACCATTATCACTTTGCTGATGCCTGTAAACTGGCTTCTCCCATGTCAAAATTTTAATTTGAAAATAAGACATTTGTTATTTATTTGTGGCGTGAAACACCACCAGATTCGGAGTGGAGAGAAGCCTTGGTGCTTTCGCCGCACTAAATTTTGATATCACGAAATTCGGTTAATCACGATAAATATGCTGCACTGAGGTGGACTGGTTTATCGCTTGGTTTCCACGTTTTAATTTTAAATCAATTGGTCAAACTTAAAAGTTTGTATTGAAAACACGACTGTCTGCATAAGGGTCCAAAACAGATACCCCTATTCGAAGCAAAATACGCAACCCCGGTTGTTGTTTATTTCGATAACCTGTAATATCTCAGCCGTCGATTATTTTTCCTTCAGCATACGGAGAACAGCTGGAATCGCTGCACCTTGCCCTGAGTTCCTCCGCTTTTTCTTCTGAAGGAGATCAACGAGAAAGATGGGTAGTGAAAATGTTCATTATATTCGTCCTGAGAACGAAAAGAATTTATTTCACGCTGACAGAAAGCAGTTACAATGAAAAGGATGTTGCCTAACACAACAAAGATACACTTACGATGGAATTGCAATTAGTCGACAGTTATAGTGTCTAGTCCACCACAACAATGCCAGAATACTGCTGCCAAGTTTCGCAGCCTGAGGTGAAACAAACAGGGTAGTGTTGGTTGCTGAAGGGCAAGAGAAAGGTGCCGGTTTCCGGGCTCTGTGCAGATAGTCCCTAGTTCTTCGTACCGAAATTTGAAGTATCACACCGTTGTTTGAACTCTACAGAGATAGGCTTGATCAAAGATTTGGCTATGAAGACTGAAGTTAGGAGGTGACAATGATATTGAACCTTTTGAAGATATTTCAATCACATGTCTTGACCGGAAATTCATACGGCAACAGTACATTCGATTATATGCTTTAGATGATTCACCATTGTATCATTCGCGTATTTTTAATACAGTGATGTCAACGGGAATCCAAAGGGCCAGAGTCATACGTAGATCTGAACCGACGACCTCATGGATTGCAGCTGAATCTGTGATCCCTGTAAGCGAATCATTTAAACTGTAATCTAGTGAACACTGATTCCATTTCGGACGGCATCCTCACACAGATATCCTCCATTAGCCTATCTGATGAAGAAGGCCCGAATTCCTTGAAAAAGGTGTAATGAGAATCTTGTCACCTTCCTCGAAATCACCTTTGCCCATTCTGGAATCCGTCCAAAGCTACCTGCCACCAAAACGAGGTGTCCAAGTGAGTCAGCCTGTGTGTATTTGATGACAGTCCGGCTGTGACTGAACTGGAATCCCAGCCTGTTGAACTAATACTCCTGAGTGGATTAACCGAATGATTAACGGCCATGGAAAGTGGTGAGCAATAATTTTCTATCCTCCGGGCTTTCGTCTGGCGGATCTAGAATTCGAATGACTGCCCTACATCTTCACCATCCACCTACTGATCGGTGGAGCTGCGCCCAATTGGCTTGGCTAGGTGACTTTCAGCTAGTAGAACCGAATTCGCAACCTCGACGCACACACCGAGTTTGTTTGGTGAATTTCATTCATCTTGTCATTTCATCCACTTATCAGAAGACTGTGGAAATTGAGAGGATAACTATTAGCATCACCCTCCGATGCCATTAGGAGAGGCCAAAAACTCTTTGGAATGGAGTGTATCCTTTCAAAAATTACTGAACAGCAGATGTTATGCTCGAGCGGAATGCAAAATAGAGTCTATTTCCCGCTCACAGCTACGACAGCGATCACATGTTTTCCGGTCCTAACGGTGGTGCCTACAAAGGAAAACTATACGAGAAAAAACGTCCATCATTAATAAAAGAGATGAAATTGAACGCTGCCGTAGACCACAATCCCACCATAGTTTGTTAACCAGATTTACTGTTGTTATTCCGTGTTTTCAAGGAGTCCTTACAGTTACCCCATCCAAAAAACATCCTATATCCATATGTCACCACTATGTTGAGACAGGCTTGATCTTAGCATTGCGTGCTCCGAGCTGGGTTGTTTAATCGTGAAGCTTTCTCCCTCCCCATAGACGACATCATCAGCACTAACTTCAGTGTGAAGTGAGCTGTCAATATCTCTCCGTCAGTGATTCGGCAGCTTGCTCTGACGAAGTGATCTGTGACTGGTTGTTTCCCTCGATTGTTATGCCATTGAATGCACAAGCTTTCTTGTTGGCTGTTCCTATGCCTGACCCCTGACCTTTCTGTCGTTCATCATTTTTCTCATTGACTGATAGATTGAGTCTGTCTATACATTTGTCGCTTGCTGACTCACCTGAAGGCCAATGAGACCATCCATATCCGGACCAATAGTAGAAGCAGTGATACAGGGACCGAAAGCCATCATTCCACATCCGATCGAACCAAAAATTTGGATTCACTATGTGGAGGACACTTTCGTCATCGTTGAAAAAGGTGATATAGAAAACACTCACAGCTTGATCAACAGTGTTTTCAGTGACATCGAACTCACAATTGAGGAGGAGTCAAACAGTCAACTACCATTCCTAGATGTTTCAGTCAGTAGGACAAATGTTGGGAAGCCTGAAACTTAAGTGTACAGGGAGCCAACACACACTGACGAAATCCCGAACTACGGTAGCAACGGCCCAACAATGCACACGATCAGTTGCGTGCAGACCCTATTCGGAAGAGCAAGAACACGCTGCAGCACAATAACTTCACGGAGAAACGAAGAAAATTACCTGATGTCCACCCTGAAGAAGAATGGCTACCCATGAAACTTTATCAGAAGATGCCTATCCCGTGCATCACCAACTACGAAGTCACCAGCAGAAATCAATCAACGCGTCATCCAACCATACACATAGAATATATGGGAAATCCCGGCAGGACTACTAAAACCACCTGGAATCGGTGTGGCTCATAAACCAACAGACTCCCTGCAAACGCTATCATGTAGACCAAAGGATGCGACAACCAAAGAAGACAAACTAATATTAATAATGACTAGTAATAATAACAAACTAATAACTAACTAATAAGACAAACTAAATATCATTTACCAAATCAACCGCAGTAGCCGTAGTCAACACCACATTGGACCAAATAGCCGCCCTCTTCGCCTACGTCTACACGAACACTAATTGGTTATTCAACGTCACGATATCTCATCACTCATTTCAGTGTGTGTGGACAACTATGGACATGAATTCAATTCCGACGATCTAGAAATCTTGGACGGAGGGAGGAAATGCGAATAAAATATCAGAGAATTCCTGGAATCTTGGCATTCAGGTCAGTCGGCAATCAACAGATGCGTAGACAGACTCAATCTATCAGTCAATGAGAAAAATGATGAACGACAGAAAGGTCAGGGGTCAGGCATAGGAACAGCCAACAAGAAAGCTTGTGCATTCAATGGCATAACAATCGAGGGAAACAACCAGTCACAGATCACTTCGTCAGAGCAAGCTGCCGAATCACTGACGGAGAGATATTGACAGCTCACTTCACACTGAAGTTAGTGCTGATGATGTCGTCTATGGGGAGGGAGAAAGCTCCACGAATAAACAACCCAGCTCAGAGGACAATATAGCCAAGACCATCCATCTGAGCTGCAAATGCCCTACTTTATTACACAGACTTCTTTGCCCGGAAAAGAGGAGAACACACCGTTTTTACTGATCGTGCTCTCCTATTCTCATTTACAGATCACTATCATACACACATCAGAAGATGAAATATTAGTGACAAACAAACAAATAAACGTGCAAACAACACCCATTATACACTGAAATCTATGTGAATTGTGTGCACCTTGTTGTCTCGATTAGGGTTAGGGTGCAAATTCATTCTTATAGTTATTACTTGACTTGCACTGTAGATGTTATTTATTATTTCTCATCATAACAGTTAGATGTGACAGCAAAGGTTCCCATAGTTACGAAATGAAGACAGAAAACTGAAGAAAGAAAAGAAAGACGAACAAATAACTTGGGTTGCACCCACCCACACACACACACAAACGTACACACACAGAGAAGGAACTGAATAAGTGCAACAATTATTGGGTACATATTTCACGCCGTTACCATAGTGAACGGGTTGTTTGTTTCAGGTAATGGCTACAATTAATATTGCAATTATCGTCAAAGTGATTAACTGAACTAAATTACCAACCCTCCCTTACTCTACAATTGATAAAGAAAGGTATCTAGACGGGTGAACTTGGAGAAAGATAAGGCCTTCAGAATCATTTGTCTGATTATATGACTACCAGCATTCAGCGTACAATCACTAGCACAACTGCTATCACCACACTTGCTTAACCAATTCTCACTCGACAACATTATTCATCTAGTAAACAGAAAATCCTGATTCGTGGTTTTGCACAGTTGGCATCTCCAGTAAACCTCATTGCATAAGAAAGAATATGATTGGTCTTATAATTATGAGGGGAGAGGTGAGAGGAGTAGCAGGTGAAGTCAACTGAAATTTCGTTTCATGTTTCATGAAGATCAATGTTAGTTACTAATGTAGCAACTACAAGTTAGATACTGAGATGGAATCAGTAGGATTTGTGTCACATTTATGCATAAATGTAGACAGGGTGGTGTTGACTATTGTGGGATGTGATTTCGTAATCTAGGTGGCTAAATGGTACATATCATTCTCCAACATTCTGAGTGCTAAATGTGTAAAAGTTATCCAGCATGAAACTTCAGACTGACAATTATTTCTCTCTTTCCCTCTCTCCCTCTCTTTATATACATGTATACATATATACATATATATGTATATGTCGTGCAACATAGACTGCCCCAGAGGAAACCCACTGTTACGTGCAACAACAAACATTACGTCAGCCATCGTTATTTGTGGTATATCAGAGATGAGTTTAAAGAATGATCATTAGTACTTCGTGGACAAGAAATAATGATGTAGGTAGACAGCAACATTTTCGTTCGGTGAACCAACGCAGGTTTGGTTGGAAACCGGCCTTATTCTGTCACTGTCGGAACTATCGAATTTCTTGAGGGAAAGGCAAGTAGCACAGCAATGATCTTGAATTTTGCCACATATGCCTTTGTTATTTCTTGGAAATTTCGGCTTACATGTATCAACGCATACCATCCTCATCTTCCACTAATTGGGTTGACTGAACAGCATGCGCTTTGGTTCGGAGGAGTTATCCTGGCCGCGAGGCAAGTCGTAGCCAGTGATCTCTTCAGTCTCCTGCTCATAGCCTCTGGAATGTCATCTCTCCTTTGAAATTAGGGTGAGTATATCCGGACCTTTGGCGACCATAGCTTTTTTCAGCGTTTCATTCTCTGTTTCTCGATATTTGTCGATAAGTGCCCTTGCAAATCCACTATCACGTAAGGATCACTCAACTATTTGTAACCCGTTCCCCAAGTTTCACCAGAATATACCATTTTAACTCTGTGAAATTGAAATTAGATTGGTTGGCATCCCATGTGCTCTCTAGATGAACAAATCTTTGGAACGCCATCAGTTTTACTTTCTATTTCCATGTCTAGAAAGTTGTATTTTCCAACACCTTTGGATTCCATAGCAATTCCAAAAACCTTGTAACTGATGAGATGCACAGAATGAATCACCACAAACAATAAGAGTCTGTTCAACCTACCTGTTGTGAAGTGGGGCTTCACATATACGCATTAAAGTCGAATGTATAAGCTTCTTTTTCACGTAGTTCTTGATTATATCGGTTTTGCGGATTTCCTGTTGTCTGACTACGTATTACTATATTTTTGCAGTAAAATTTCAATCTATCCCATGCATCTGGCTTACAGCTCCGCTTTTCTCCTCACATGCCGTGTTACCAACGTTTCAGTATACTACCCATTGTTGTTTGCCGTTTTTTCTATTTCAGCACCAATTTTCGGTTTTAACGTCTTTTTAAATGGGAAGATCCAAGGCTAAACGTTCTGCAATCGACTGCTCTGGTGAGAAGAAGCAAAGACGTGGTCAGTCCAGTGCTCTTTTCTGTTAGAGAAGCATTGTTGCTCCGTATATCTCAGATCTCGTATGTCCCACGATTTTTGTCAGAACTGAAGACATCATATCAGTTATGAGTAGCAGTATTAACAACCATAGGAAAGAAATGGATAACATTAGGACCACGATGGAAGAGATTCGGAGAATAGTTGAGGACTTCTATCCATTAGCATATCTTCTAAGGAAGCATGAGAATTTAGCTGAAGACCATGTAGTGAAAGCAGAAAACCTAATAGACCACTTGGCGACGGAGGTAATGAAGAGACTATCGTCGTCCCAACAGACCATCGTTTATAACATACCTGATACCCTACCCCTGGGTGTAGTTAAGACAAAAGTATCAAACTCATGCGGTATGGCAGTAATACACTGTGACTGTAAGCGCCTCCGCAAAACATCAGCGCAGTCTAGCTGCCTTATGGCCTTCAAGTTCACTGCTCCATCTGACGCCAAAAGACTTACTAAACTTCAGGACCACATAAGGTTACATAGCAGCATTACAAATATTGCTATTGCGCAAGACAAAACCGCTTGCCAACGCAGAAAACAAAAAAGGAGTGGTCTGACCAGTTCATCGCCTCCGAACCGAGGCCGCTGTGTGCGCTAACAGACTACTGGGGGGTGATGACGTGGTCAGTAATTCTTTTGGACGTGCCTCTTCCTCGGTACAACAGTCTCAGTCGGATCTAGCCACAAGTCAGCACGATCCTTCAGCTGCTCGTAAAAGGAAAACTGTACCGTCCCCCCTGAGGTCACCATAAATGGAAGCCCGCTGGGTGACAGAAAACCCGGAAATCCAGGCAAAACCTCACTATATAAAGCTAAAAAGTTCTTGAAGAAGGACCATTTCAGGCACGTGCTTTCTAATGACGGAGAAGAATATTTCGTGGCTAAGACACTGGCGACACACAGACCCAAGGGCAAGTTTTCCGTCAAACTCCTTCTTTGAGAAGTGAGTGCCAGGACAACTCGAGGTTGCATCACACGAGATACTCTTTCGGACCACATCCCTTTATTCACAGGGGCCACAACGTGATGCTGAGTGGCGTACCGAACGCTCGAATGTCCTACATATCACAGACACCTAACCACTGTTCAGCTGTGCATCTTAATAATTCTAGTCAGTACTTTGGGAACAGATGTACACCCCCTGCGAGAAACTTCCCCACTTATGAACCCTACCAAAATTTTTTCTGATCTCCGCACAACATGTACTACTTATGGTGTTTAGGCTCGTTTGGCCCCCTGATAACACAGGGCTGGAACCAATTTCCTTGACTTGTAACGGTCATAAACCATACCTTACGTCAACAGTAAAGAAGAGATGCACGTTAACAATCTATGAGTGCCGTGAAAAACTAAGCAATCACATACTCGTGAGGGACAGAAACTCACCGGTCACACCGGAACACCCCACTGTTGAGTCCTGTCACGTCCGAGACACAGGTAGTGCACCGTCTAGCGAACTGAGTACCAGAAATTCTTCCCCTCACCGAGGCCTAAGAGACATGGTAAGTTACTTTGCAAGCCATAGTAGCCTTTTTATGCTTCTACTTATTAGAACCCGCTCGTTACTTAAGAAAATGTCCGACCGTCAAAAGATAGTTTCGCTAACCAAACCCACTGCCTTATTAGTTACTGGATGATGGTGTACTGACTCAATACTAGATGTGGACCTATGTATTGCACTATTCGTGACCACAAGAGTAGTGGAGGCCGTTTGATTTATGTGTGTAGCCTTGCTACCGCAAATAAGGTTGAAGATGATATCTTCAATGATCTGCCGGACCCACTTTGGATCGTTATAAACGGTAGTAACTACAAAATCTTCATTGGCTGTGTGTATAGAGCGCCATGTTCAACGAAAGAAAACGGTGAACTGACGGCCAGACCATTTGCCTACGCTGGACTCCTCACTGTTGACTTCAAACTGATTACAGGCGACCTGGACTTGCCTGAAGTCAACTGGGAGGTCGGTCGCGGCCCACAACGATTTGATGAAATGCTTGCTGTCACAGATATCTTTGCCTGAAAACAACGCGTTCGGCAACCCACGAGTGGAGATAGTATGCTGGACCTAGTCTTTTGCTGTGACATCATCCCTGTCACTACCCACGTTAGTAGCGAACTTCCCAACAGTGGCCATAGGATGGTATTCTGTTGCTTACCGTTTCTTCCTCCCAATGAGAGAAACAAGCAATTTTCAAATTGTACTCGGCACAGAAGCTATAAGAATATGCAGTGGGAAGTGTTCGTCAAGCTACTCAGGTGCTCTCCATGGGATGACTACTTTACCACAGCCTCATTAACACACACACTCTCACTTTTCTACAGAAATATAGAGCTGTGTCTAGATACTGTTGCTCCTGTGAAAACAGTTGGGGTTTATAAGGAGCCAAACCCATACATCCCTAAAATATTCCGCAATAAACTTAAGAAATTATCATCACATTACCACTCGTCGAAAGACTTCATGTCACTGCACTTAATTCATGGGACTTGCGAATCTATCAAGACACTAGGTGCGAAACACGCAGCAAACGAAGAGATCGTCGCTCTCAAAAGTGACTCTAGAATACACAAGTTGACATCTCCTCCAAGTAAGTGTCTGAAGCCATCAACGGATGTAGCCTATCTACTACATAGTGGGGTAGTACACGATTACCCCTTCAAGATTAGTGAACTGTTTAGCGAATCACTCGCTAATTTCAGCCCTAATGCCCTCAACCCAACTAGCTTTACTCCAATTGCCACTGATTCATGTACTAGAGTGGAGTCCACTGTCAAAAGTATCACTGAGACTATCACAAGCCTAAAACTATCGACAAGTACGGGAATAGATGGCCTAAACTCAATAGTCATCAGAAACAGCGGTGATGATATGCCACTGTTCTCGCTTAAGATATTCACACTATCAATGGAAAGCGGGAAGTATCCCAGAGAGTGGAAAACTAGCTTTATGATTCCTTGCCACAAGTCCGATGACAAGGCGAATGCTAATTACTACAGACTTATCAACATAACGCCAGTCGTCTCCCGAATCATGGAAAACGTGATTAGGGGCGGCATGTCTGACTACCTACTTAACAAAAACCTGATCACAAAGTCTCAGCACGGTTTCATTAAAAACAGGTCTTGTGTTACTTGCCATTCCAATTTCTTCAAATCTATCACTAGTAGCCGCAAGACACATAGAATCGTCACTGTTCCATACTTTGATATATCAGAGACATTTGACGAGGTGCCACACAGTATTCTTTTTGATGAGCTACAATCGACTGGCGTCCATGACCCTTCATTGGCTAAAATCATTTCTTAGTGATCGGAGTCAAATCGTCAGAGTAAATTCTATGCAGTCTACACCTAGGTTCATAACTGGTGGAGTAGAACAGGGTAGTGTCCTTGGGCCTTTGTTGTTCAAAACTTATATTGATAGTGTGTGCAAGTGCTTCACTGTAGGGGAAACATTCCTATACGCTGATGACCTTAAGGTTGTGTACTCATGCTACGCCCATGGACTAGGTAGTACCCTATCTACTGCTCGACAAGAATTAAGTGAAGTTGCTAGATCGTGTGATGAGTCCAATCTCCAGTTCAACATTGATAAATGTGGTTGGCTTAGCAAACGCAGCGATAACCTAGATAATAATATTTTATTCCTGAATTTACGGGTGCAAATCATTTTTACAGATACCGTTATAACAGTTAGTGGTGAAAAATATACGGTAATATTTTCTTTTACGAAGAAAATTTTTATATCATCTCTTCACTGCAGGTAGTGGAGATCCTCGGTCTGAAGAAAAAGAAAACTTCGTTTGTTCATGCTAAATTGGACATATATCCACAGTAGCCGCCATGTTGCTCTGCCTTGTGTTTAATAGCTCGGTGAATATTTGCCACATTCCCTTGAGTTTCGTGGTCTACTGGAAGAACCCGTTCCTGGAGATGAAGTTGTCAGTATTTATCTGCATCTTTATATGCTGCTTACAGCTGCAGTGGATGAAACAGTGCCAGTCAATGAAACACTGCATTAACAAATGTCAAAGGGCCCCAAGGAAGTATCTTAGTGTGATGCTATAAGGATATTCATTGCAGGTTGCGGGATCGCATGGGAATTGCTTGAAGATGGATGCAGTGATATTTAGGAAAAGTACTGATGAGGTGTAGTAATTCGAATGTTATTGCAGGGTTCCAATATTCTATTTAAAATAAGAATAGAGAGACAGAGAGCGGGTGACCAAGGCGCACGGAAGTTAATTATATTCTAAATTTTAATTTATGTACATGGTGTCATACCTACTATTAAATGTATAGTCCTAGGTTTCATGTTTATTTTGCTTATTAAAATATGCTGTTGGGTGTGTTTTGGAAATGCTATTTTCGAGGGGCACATCTGAGGATGTCTCCAGTAGTAGTGGTATCAAGTGAGAGGTATAGATGGACAACTTAAATAACGAAGTAATCCTAGTTGTCCCTGGGATGTAATAGGGAGGAGTGTGGACTGAATGATCAGGGTATGTCACCCCATACATTTAAGGGGCCTACTGTATTGAGCATTGTGAGAAGTAGTTGTGACTCGCTCTGTATGTTGGGGAGTTTGCCGGAGGATAGAAATTTTTCTAACATACGACTAAACTGGAAAGTTGGGCTCGAAGGCCTGATGGCAACAGGAAGATGGTTCCATATTTTCAAGTAATTAATAGGGCAGAAGTTAGCTTGGGGGGACGTTCTAAGAGATTTCATTTCAACACTGTAGACTTGTTTGCGAAGACTCTAGCAACCTTCAGGTGTGAAACGGACTTCTTCACTAGCTGTAAAGGACATTTTGTATAAAATCCTGAAGGAGAATATAAGGTTAGTCTTAAGACGTCTCATCCAAAGTGGCTACAGATTTAGGGACGTACAAGCATGTGGACAAAAGCCACCTAGACGTTCTTGGTTTTAGATATTCCAGTGACTTAACATTCTCTGAGCAAACGGCTTGTATCACATCTAAGTCACGTGGACTCCTTGGATGCATCGTCCGTAACTTTTATGGCACTGAATCGAGGGTCCCACTCTACAAAGTGAGCCCCCGCTCAATTTTAGAGTACTGCCTGTTTACCTTAGGTGGCCTTCGTATAAGCGACCAAGGAAAAATTGAAGGAGTACAACGCCACTTCACAATAAGAACACCAGGAGCTGACTGCAGCCCAGACTACACCTCCAAATGCAACATGCTAGGACTGGAACCTCTCTGGAAGAGGCGACTTAGAATGAATCTTGTATTTTACTATAAATTACTTCGTGAGCAAGTGCACTCATGTGGCCTGGAAGTTAAAATAGTTGTAACACCAACTCACTATTTACGTAATCACAACCTATTAGCGGAAAATGAGTGTTGTAAGAACAAATTGCGAAGAAGCTTCCTCGTCAATAAGTTCTCTCACATCTGGAACAGACTTCCTGAGGAAATGGGTACCGCAGGCACATTATCTACCTTTCGTTCTGCGTTTAATAAGCTCCTAAAGAATGATCAGTCTACCGCTCACCTAGGCACTGTCCGTATGTTCTGGGCTAATGATAGCATACTAGGACCTCTAAAAGTATAGAGTAAAGCTATCATAAATCTCAAGTACTTTTTTACCTCAATGGACTCATAAAGAGTGCTTGGTTACTAGCCCATCTGGTCGGATTGTGCAGTACAAATACACAACCCGTGTTCTCTTTAAGTTTACCAACAAAACTCTCTATCTAATAACCCGTGTGAACTTCATATAAGAAAAAAAGGAAGATTCATTCTCATATGAATAAATTAAAGTTTATATGTAGCTCAAATGACCTTAAAAAGACAAGAACCTCTCCCCTCCCAGTTTGTTTTACCTGGTATTCCATTCTCCAGTTTTGCCTCGCGCTTTCTTTTCTCTTTTCTTTCTAGTATCAGCCTGATGAGAAAGTCCTAAGCATTAGTTTGCTCAAAAAGTATCAACCCACTGGAAATCCTACTTCGCACCTAATACTGGAGAGTGATGTTAGAGGTGTCCAACTGCCTCGCCCTGATTTTCCATTTTCCTGTTTCTTGAACAGCTTAACAACCAACTCACCTCCCTACCAGTACCCTAAACGCTACCACATACGAAACCCCAAGCGCAAGAACCGGTCTCAGATTTCTGGTCCATGACAAATGCAGCGGAAATCTGGAAAAACAGTCAAACTCGACAGATCACTTTACCTAACGGCAACACATCCATAATAATGCTATATAACAGATTTCCCTAGTGCTTTGTCTTGCATCAATCCACCTAATAGAAGTCAATTAACAGCCAGTGTTGCATACTTTAATGTGAAGTCTATGAAGTTTTACACATGTGTAGTATTCACCGCTGTTGAACGACGATGCTTCCAGTCTTTAATTACTTGCACCACCACGAATGTTTTCAGTACTACCAATCTGAATTGCTGGAAAAGGTAACGCTTGAAGGGTGAGAAATTTCTTACTCAAGCGTTAACGCCTGAACTTAGACATTCACCTGGGTTAAATGATTGTATGGATACTTACATAACCTTGAAATCATTGAAGTAAGTTATCATTGGTCGATAAATCTACGAACATGAGAGTCACTGTTAAAATAGACGTTTATCTGGCGAAGCACCGGGTCTTGCAGACGGGTCAATCATGTCGACTACTCACAGCGCAAACACCGAATATTGCGCCATTTGTGTGAAGAAAGAGTTGTGAACAAGAATGACTTAAACTCAGAACGATGTGTGTGTACTGTAAACCGAAAATTTCCTGTTATTATCATAACATTTAGACACTCGGTATCATGATAGAGTTTAAAGCCCTCCCTCTGTATCATTCAACACTCCTTAAAGCCTTTTGTTTCTGCAATTATGAATTTCATGAGGCCTGTAAACTGGCATATCACGTTAACTCCATAACTTCAGAATAAAGATATTTATCGATAATAATTATCTATTTACCGCGTTTAGGCCAATATTATTGGATTTGGGCCTTACAGTACTCAACATACTGTCAATGCTGTACCTGGCAAGCCCAAGGTGTTCCCTGAGTCAATCCCGGACAGAGAGGGCGACATGTCCATGGATCCACCCTCAGATATCGAGCAACTCCACTTTGATGTTATTTCATGCGGGGCTCTGATAATGGCAGAATTATTCACCATAATAAGACCAGCCCCAGCATCGCCTCTGCTGAATTGAAGTTACGACGGTTGGATGAAAGGCGAAGTTGGAGCCTCGTGAATTCAAGGCTAAACAAAGACAATGAAGGTTACTTTTGCATAAGGAACTGAACTTATTACGTGCGAAACGGGGTTCGTGTGATACCTCTTCTTTGGACGATGATATAGGGTGTCACAAATCAGTTTGTCTTGGTATTGACCCCACAGTGGGCTCGATCCTGAAATGACAAACCAGGTGTGCGGCATAGAAAACAAGGAGTTCGCCGCTACTTTGTCCCGTGTTAATGTCAGCCAGAGGCTGCCAAACGTAGAATTATGCAGCTCAGATGAGCACCGAGCCAAATACTGGAAGTTTATGAGGCAGTTTGAGCTCTACGTTGTCTCTAAGGTTGATGATGATGGACAGAGGCTGTTATACTTGTCACATCACTGTAAAGGTAGGGCCAGGGAAGCTATAGAGGAATGCATTATGTTACCACCGTCTAACAGTTACCGTAGGGCTCGAGATATACTTAAGCATTTGTTCGGAAGGACTCATGAAGTCAACCGGGCCTTACTACAGGATCTGATGGAATGTTCGAACGTAGGACAAAACGATGCCGAGGCAATGTCGAGGTTGGCTATAAAGATGGAGAACCGCCCTACAGCCCCGGAACGAATGGACAATACCACAGACCTCAACTCTTTGAGAACTTTGGAAGGCATGGTAAAGAAACTGTCCTCCGTGTTACAGATGAGACGAGCGGAGACTGCCGAAAACTTAACCAAGAACGAACGAGAACCCACCTTCGCAGAGTCGACGCAGTTTGTCAGCACGTGCGAGCATTTTGCTAGGTAGGTCTGGACAACTGGCAACAAGTAGTCGACGACCAAACAGTAAAATAGCATGCTCCATGCAGCAGTTAGTACCCGCTGGGGAAGTCGTGAAACCTTCATGTATATTTTGTGGAGGAAGCCACGTGGTCACAAAGTGTGCCACATCCCTGTCGCTACCGGTGGATGAGAAATGGTCGAAGGCTAAAGAAATTGGTTGTTGTTTTTCCCGCCTTAAAAAGGGCTGCGGGTCCGTAGAATGTAAAGTTCATAGGGTGTGCAGTCTAGAAGGTTGTAAGGCACCCCATCATCCTCTGCTACATAAGAAGACCCACAATGCCGTAAGTGAACAACTGGAGAAAAGTAGTTGTGGATGTACTGAGTATCTCAGAGAAAGCGTATGTTTGGGCCCACTCCTGGTACGCGCAAAGCACGGTAATAAAGAGGTTTACGGTCATGCTTTCCTGGACAACGGCTCTGACACAACTTGGATCACCAAAGGTGTTTTGCAACTTCTAGGACTGTCGACTGACGGCACAAAGATGACCATCAAAACCACTGGTGGAAGTAGATTGGCGAGGTCAGTCAGCAGGCCTTTTGAAGTTTAGCCACAAACGGAGGCGAATGTGTACTTATAGATCAGGCAGTTGTGGCAACAGATCTCCTAGTACGGAGACCTAAAAGGTTGGCATGAGAAAGAATCATAAAGTGGTTGCATCTCACTGACGTACCCTGGACAGAAGTGGAATACGAGGAGGTTTCGCTGCTCATTGGTTGCGATGTACCTGAAGCCCACTGGGTTCTGGATCAGAGGTTATTTGGCAGAAAAAGCCCATGTGCTGTGAGAACATTGTCGGGTTGGGTCGCGTTCGGTCCGGCAAGCTTTCGTGAGCACGTGGAGAGGTTTGTGAATTGTACGTCTCGGTCAGATTTATTAATTGATCAATGGAGGAGAATTTACGACTATGAGTTCAGTAATCTGTACTCGGGAGATAAGTCGTAATCGCTCGATGACTTAGCCGCTGTGAACATGGTGGAGAGAGGCACTTATTGCGACAGTGGACATTTTATTGTCCCTTTGCCCTGGAAAGTGGAGTCCAAGATTGCGTATGGTGAAGGCGAAGTAGCCAGACGACGTTTAGAGAGTTTGAAACGTAGACTGATGTCCTCTGAAAGTCTGCGCGAGAGCTACACTGGCGCCATGGAAGAGGCCACCAGAAAGGGACATGCAACAGTAGTTCCTGTGCCCCAGCTTGATCCTGGCTACCGCCCACAATGGTATTTGCCGCTTCATGCTGTATTCAACCCCAAGAGACCGGGCAAGGTAAGAATTGTACTGGACTGTGCTGCCAAACTGTTCGAAACTTCTTTAAATGACCTCCTGTATTGGGGACCAGACACGACAGCGGATCTGGTCGCAATATTATTGCATTTTCGCAAAGAACCGAGTGCCTTGACAGCCGATGTGGAGGAAATGTTTGCTCAGGTGGAAGTCCCGGAGTTTGACCGTGATGCTCTGTGGTTCCTGTGGTGGCCTCAGGGTGACTTCTCGAAGGAACCTATTGAATATCAAATGACGTCACATCCATTCGGTGCAGTGTTCCCACCATTTTGTGCGCATTTTACAGTGGCCAAGACCGCCGAGACGTATGCCAACGATTATGATAGCTATGTGGCAAAAGCAGTGAAACATAATTTTTATATTAATGATTGCCCAGTGTCCTTTGCAAGCTCAGATGAGGCAAGAACGCCCGTGAAACAGTCGAGCGAGTTGATGTTGCGTGATGGCTTCAAGTTGAAGGAGTGCGTGACTAATTCAGAGGCAGTGAGAATAGTTCCTACCGGTCCAAGCCACATAGAGAACTCAATTGACTTACGTGTCAGTCAAGGCCCAACACATAGGGCCCTAGGTTTGCAATGGGACACCACGCACCATGCTTTTAAGTTCCGATTTGATATCGCCGAAGAACCCTCCACGAAGAGAGGACTACTATCCACCGCCTCAGCTCTTTTCGACCCACTAGGTCTGATCGTCCCGGTTTGCCTTCCAGCCAAGCAGCTATTGCAGAGTCTTTGCAAATCTCATGCTGGTCGGGGTGCACCCCTGAGTTCCAATGACCTATCCGTGTGGTGGATTGGATGAGGTTCACGAAGAATCTTGGGCAAGTCTCCGTACCCAGAAGTATCAGCAAGGAAGACAAGAGTGAGATGAGTAAGGTTGAGTTGCACTTATTCTGCGATGCTTCTGAATCTGGTTATGGAGCGGTGGCTTATTCGTGGAACGTTCCAAAAAAACACCATCGTACAGCATACTGCTGTGTAGCAAATCCCAGGTTGCCCCTCTGAAAACTGTGACAGCACCGAGATTAGAGTTTGCCGCGTCAGTATTGAGTGCAGGAATGAGTGAAATTTTGAGAAAGAACCTCCCGAATAGCTCTGAAAAGATTTATTTTTTGACAGATTCTATGACTGTACTGTACTACATTAGAAATACAGGGTCGGTATAGTACGTTCGTGGTCAACCATCTAGCCATTATTCACCAGTATTCATCCCCTAATCAGTGGGGGTACATTAAATCTGAAGGGAATCCTGCAGATTGGACCTCAAGAGGTATACGAAGAGCGTGTGATTCAGTGTCTTGGATTCAGGGTCCCCCCTTTCTGGGCACCCGACAGTTTTCAAGCACCATAGACCTCTGCTGGAAGGAACCACCGAAAAATATCGAATTGATGAAGTCGGTCCTAACAAACACAGACGTTACTGGGCTCACTGTTGATTCGATTTTGGCATAGCATTCGGACTGGGTGAGACTGATTAAGGCCGTTACATGGCTTAAAAGATATGTGGTCTACATATCTGTTATGTATTCGTGTCGCCGAGATGTGTCATTGAATGTTGGCTATCTAACAGTCGATGAACTGGGAGCTTCCAATCACAAGGTATTATGCATGGTACAACAGGAGGTGTATGGAGGACTAACAAAGGAACTCCAAGAAAAGGGTAGTTGTGAGACTGAAGAAGGTGAGTCGCAGATGTTGTCACCTATACTTGTTGATTGATTGGTTTGTGTCCGTGGGAGGTTGAACTATTCTGACTATCCACCCACTTCTGAGCATCCGCTTGTCCTCTCCAGACATCACTTCGCGACTGAGCTGACCACAAGCCATGATCACATGATGGAAGGACATACTGGTACTTCACAGGTCCTGGCCACTCTACGAAAAAAATATTGGATAATCAAGGGGATCAGTGCGGTTAAACGTGTTGTTAGAAAGTGTATAGAGCGTTGACGATTAAAAGCTGCACTGGGTCAGCAGATGATGGCCCCGTACCGGTCTGTCGCGTGTAGAAAGGACGGCTCTGTTCCCCGTGAGTGAGAATTGATCATTTGGACCACTCACAGTTCGCCAGGGAGGGAGAGGGGAAAAGAGGTACGGGTGTGTGTTTACTTGTCTTCAGACGCGAGCCATACATTTAGAAGTCGCCTTCAACCTAGGCACTGTAGCCTTCATGATGGCTGTAATGAGGTTCGTGGGAAGAAGAGGAACCGCTGCAGGGATATACAGTGATGGTGGTTCTAACTTTTTTGGAGCCATCTCGGAACTGAGACAACCAGTGGATGTGTGGGATAGACGGCGAATCAATGATGCTATGATGACAAAGGGGATACGATGGAGTTTCAACCACCCACAAGCGAGCCATCAAGGTAGAATATGGGAAAGGATGATACGTTCTGCACACAGGTTGTTGATGACTATATCCAAAGAACAGACTCTGCATGATGATACATTAGCCACCTACCTCATGGAGATAGAAAGAATTTTGAACAACCGTCCTATTGTCCCCATGACGACCGACGCAAAAGACAAATTAGCTCTCACGCCCAACAGCTTACTGTCACTGAGAGGTAGTGGAGGAGGGTACTGTTGCCGATTAGTACGTGGGACGTTGGAAACAAGTTAATTACTTAGCTGATGCATTTTGGCACCGATGGGTGGAAGAGTATCTTCCATGCTCGCAAACTCGCCAGAAGTGGTTAGAAAAGAGAAGAAATTTCAGGGGAGGAGATATGGTGCTTGTGGCCTCTGAAAAACACCACGTGGTTCCTGGCCTTTGGGAGTTGCCGAAACATGCGAGAAGGACGGAGATGGTCTAGTAAGAACGGTGATGGTGCGCATGAAGGAAGGTACGGTGAGAAGGGATATACGAAAGCCTTGCCCTCTTGAGGAAGTGGAAGAAGGATGGGGTATGGAGGCAGCTATGTATGGAGAGCCACGGTGGAATGCATTGAGAGGTGTTTTGCGCGTCCGAACGGATTTTGGCGGCCGACGTAAGGGAAAAATGATCTGAAAATCCCTCCTGATCACCCTACTTGATGGTATCGACATTTATTTGAATATTTTTACCCCCGTTATGGATGGTGTACCTTTGACCCCAGCCGGTACAATGTTATTTTGCTGTTTGACTGTCTTCTTTGACTTCGTACTCGGTGTCCGCCTTCGTATGATCGAGACTTATCATGAATGTTTCACTTTCCTATCATGTGACGCTGGACTGTTGACAATGTGACGTTGTTTTACTGCCCCCGACATTTTGTTGTGGTTCAACTTACGGTTGTACTGTGACTTGAATGTTTGTCTTTTGTCTGTCTACCGTGAACGTTCATTTGCTGATTTGATTCTGGTAGACAGAGTTTTGATCCCTTATGTCGAGAATATTCTTATTGACTGTCGGGTAATTAACAATTGTATTTGTTTAACCAGTTTCTACCGTATAGTACGTATCTGCATCCGAGAACGTCTGGACTGTTTAGTTACCCAACGGCACTGCTGAGGTATTTTTGTAATTTTGATATAACTCATTGTTGCTCTGGGAGTACCACAGATTTTGTAACTGATCCACCACTGATTTACTACAAACCGTGTTTTGATATTTCGATCCAATCCTTGACTGTGCGTCACTCGTGGAAGTTCGAAGGCTATACAGTAGGAGGCAGGAACTAGTCAGATTCGCGTTAGTTGGCGCCGCCTAGTTATTTCCCGCGTTCAGGCTAAGATTATTGGATTTTGGCTGTTTCATCGGCTACCAGTCGGAGTCATTTGGGCGTTGAACCTTCGTTACTTACTTGTTGGACGCAGTCGTCGCCATCCTTATTCGGAACCGTGTGCAGTGGTGATGCTTAATCGCAGCTTGTAGGTTTCACAGTACCCAGTTTGCGTACGCAGTCCAATTCATTGTTCACCGTTCTGAGCTTATCAGGGTGTAGACGGCGTACTTTGGATGCCGTTGTTTGACCTGTGGTTTTCACGTGATGCACTACATTGCTGGTTATGCACAAAAGAGTATGCTTCTTTTGTTTTAACGCTGGATATTTCTCCAACGCTGCCAGATGGGACGCGTTGCCTGATTGTTTAGTTCTAATGATGGCTAAACTCGGGCCTACGTGGGTGGTCCCACCAGTAGATGACTTTGTGTTGTCATCTGTAAGACGTCTACGGCGAGCATCTACGAGTAGATCGTGACGGTCCGGCAAATCCATGCCAACGTTTGGCAAAGAAACGTCAGCTAGGAGGAAAATCCAGTGGATAGGCTTACGTTTACTCAAGTTGAGTTCCGCATACCGTCTCACAAATGTTGCGATTGTCTTGCCGTTAGCCGCTTGGAGATTGGAGAATGGGTCACGATGACGCCCCTTTGTCGGTGAGGAAAGAACACTAACTTCTGTGCCATGGTTCACGAGGTAGCAAACTTCATTTCTATATCGGTGACATAAGGGAAGCGGCTGTTTCTGCCGGCTACGGTTGCCGTGAATTCATGCCAGCGTGACGGTTTCCCGAAACGAACCAGAAAGTATTACTTTACAGAGTACATAGAGTGTTAAGGTTCAGATAATAATAAATATTATCCTCATATAATGGGTTTAACATGGGGCATACCAGTTTACAGGCACCGGCAAATTCATAATTTTTGAAAGTTTACGAACCGGTATTTAGCATTAAATAATTTACACATCAAGTCATCAGTGCGCATAATCTAATTAAAATTTGCTGAAATTCGTGAGACGGATGTGGATTTTCATCTGCCGTCTCACAGACAGGTTCTACTATCAATATCAAAAGCTCGCAGTGTTCAGATATTGCGTTATAATCAACCGAAGTTGTTAGTCTATTCGCATAGTTTGCTAATTAGTAATACAACAGTTTATTACACTGAATGATCTTCAGTTTTTAGCTTTGCTAACCACAAAGGACCCATTTATACAATCTGAAGTATCAGTTAAGTATCCACAGTTATATAACCAACGTGTACGGCTATATCAAGACATTTCCAGGTCATCATGTTGCGTTTAAAAGCCATATAGATTAATTCTGCTGAGAATACTTGTTGTATCGGATGGAAATAGATGTTGAAACAGTCAACAGTCCACGTGGCAGTGTTTATACATAAACTTCGGGCATCTTTTGCATTAGCGTGGGTGGCATCATTCGAGAAGTGTTTAGGATTTGTCCTGGTGCGAACTTGACAGACGCAAAGACCAATCACTAATTATTCGAACTTGTTATATACCCACGAATACGAGACCAAGGAAGAACACGATAGCGTAGTCGGATGGAATAGTATATTTGGATGGTTATGCCAAAATACCGATGCGTTCCAACTAACTGGCTAGAGAGTCGAATACGAGCAATGCAACGTAACACGACAGCGTGCCAAATGGCGAGGATGCTTGACCGGATGCCTTCAGCTTAGCGAGTCCAGTTAAACTATCAAGGTCAGCATCAATGTCGAAGTCGTCAAACCCTAGGCTATTGATTTTGGGGAAGTGTATGACGCTACAGATCACTCCCCCCCTAGTGGGTTCGTGAGGACCCTAAGACGATACCAGCCGGAAGTAAAAACCCAGTGGTTTCTCCACTGGTAAAACTCTTCCGATGGGCTCACTGCGTGAGGTGGCCCCTGGTTGTCTGAACCTTATTCTAGGGTGTCGTGGCGATTAAATAAATAAAATACAATAAATGAAATTGTACGTCGGTCGCGGTCATCTGTTCCTTTCGACGTTCCGTCCAGTGCTCGTTGCACCTGGAATATAAATAAAAGTCTTTAATACCACGAAAACGTTGCGTAAAAATGGGAATTATTTATATATAAACGTGTCGAAAAAGAAAAATTTACGCTTATCTTCGCCGTTTTTTTTAGTTTTTATTACATGGTAAATAAAAATTGATATAAAAAGGCAAAGTGTACGAGGGTTTGTGCCGGTAAATAAGAAAAATAGTGCCTCGAAAAAAAAATGGTTGGCACACACATAGCTAAGTTGAATATGACTTCAGGTACTCTGGGAACCTGACGGTTCGACCTGATCGTGTTTTTTGTTGCGCCGCTGGTTGTTGCAGCTGTGCATTACCAGGCACATCGTCGAGAATTTCGATAATTGAGTCATCCGTCGGCCGGATGTAGCGAGCTGAAACGTCACTTACAATGGGGTTGCCTTCGAAATAAGCTGGTTTCAAACGGTCGATACTGACAGTATCTTCGCGTCCGCCTCGCTCAATTACATAGAATTTCTCATGTCGCTTAATCACTTTGAACGGCCCGTCGTAGGGTGGTTCAAGTGGTCGACGAACAGCGTCGTGGCGAACAAACACGTGTGATGTCTTCTGTAAACTGGGGTGGACGAAAACATCAGTCGTTTGCGGTCTAATCGGAGAAGGCCTAACTGAACGCATTGCGTTTGTAAGCCTAGTCACATAAGATGCCCTATCGGAAACATGTTTGAAAGTTGAAGGGGAAACAAACTCACCTGGTAGGCGAAGAGTGGTCCCATAGACGAGTTCTGCAGGAGTGCATCCAGCATCAACTTTCAACGCGTTACGAATACCTAGTAGGACTAGAGGCAGAGCCTCGGTCCACTGAGGTATGTTTGTAGCTGAAAGGGAAGCTTTCAGCTGTCGATGGAAACGCTCTACCATGCCATTTGCTTGTGGATGGTAGGCTGTCGTTCGGAACCGAGTGCAACCTAAAAGTGCCGTTAGAGCGTGAAATAGTCCGCACTCAAATTGGCGCCCACGGTCGGTTGTGACGTAGGATGGACATCCGAAGTTCGCGATCCATCTTTCGACGAAAACACGAGCAACTGTTTCGGCAGTAATATCTTTAATGGGTACTGCTTCCGGCCATCGTGTGAAACGATCAACACAGGTGAAAAGGTAGGTACATCCATTAGATTCTGGTAGGGGTCCTACAATATCTATATGGACGTGGTCGAAACGCATGTCTGGGGCTAGAAATGAGCCTAAAGGGCTTTTCGTGTGTCGCGTGACTTTACACTTTTGACAAGCTAAGCACGACTGGGCCCACTCCTTAACGTCTTTGTTCATCCCAGGCCAGCAGAAACGTTGTGCGATAAGCCTAATGGTGGCTCGTACACCTGGATGAGAGAGTTTGTGCAACGTATTGAAGACGTTGCGTCGACAACTCTTCGGAACTATTGGGCGTGGTTGACTAGCAGAGACATCGCACAAAATTGCATCCTTGTCTGATCCAACAGGACAAAGTCGCAGTTTGAGAGTTGTGGACGACAACTCATGATGCAGCTCAAGGTCTTCCTTTTGACGCCGAGCTAGTTCAACGAGATCAATACCCTCGATATAGTTTATCGAAGCTATTCGAGATAGTGCGTCGGCTGCGGAGTTGTTTGCTCCAGAAATGTGGCGGATGTCTGACGTGAACTGGGAAATGTAATCCAGCTGTCGCGACTCACGAGGGGAGTATTTGTCAGACGCCGAGCTGAGGGAAAACGTTAACGGTTTGTGGTCTGTGAAAATAATGAAATCACGACCTTCCACAGAATGTCGAAAATGGCGTACAGAACAGTACATGGCTAGGAGTTCCCTACCAAATGTACTGTATCTTGTTTCCGCGTCTTGCAGCCGCCTCGAGAAAAAGGCTAACGGTTGCCACTGGTTGTCAGTCAACTGTTGCAAAACTGCTCCAATTGCTGAATCAGATGCATCAACAGCAATACTCAGAGGAGCATTGGGGTCATGATG
This sequence comes from Heterobilharzia americana, assembly GCA_944470555.2. Classification (NCBI taxonomy): domain Eukaryota; kingdom Metazoa; phylum Platyhelminthes; class Trematoda; order Strigeidida; family Schistosomatidae; genus Heterobilharzia; species Heterobilharzia americana. The sequence continues at coordinate 16,302,185 of OX104129.1, forward strand.
CATAAGCATGGTTGCGTTCGAAATGGCTTCCTTGACTTTGGAGAAAGCAAGTCTAGCCGCGTTGTCCAGAGACACGAACTTCGCAGTTCCTCGAAGTAGATCTGTGAGTGGTCTCATGACAGAGGCACAGTTAGGGATAAACCTTCGGTAATAACTTACCAGGCCATTGAAAGTGCGGAGATGTTTCACAGTGGTCGGCTCTGGATAGTTTGTGATAGCCGCCACTTTATCTCTCAATGGGCGTATACCTTTGTTGTCAATGGTATGCCCAAGGAAGCTGAGTGATTCAACTCCTATTTCACACTTCTGTAAGTTAACTGTGATGCCATGTTTTTTGAGTCTTTCGAATGCGAGGTCCAAATGTTTAAGGTGTGTTTCCTTATCTGGACTCGCAATTAGACAGTCATCTATGTAGACATGAACAAAATTCAGACCACGGAAGACGTCGTCCATAAAGCGTTGGAATGTTTGTGCTGCATTCCGAAGACCAAAAGGCATGCGCAGGAATTCAAACAGGCCAAAAGGAGTAATAATGGCTGTTTTCGCGATATCTTCTGCTGCCATAGGTATCTGGTTGTACGCTTTGACTAAGTCGATTTTCGAGAAAATGTTCATGCCGCATAAGGTTGCGGTCAAGTCGTAAACGTGGGGTATAGGGTAGCAGTCCGGAGTGAAATGAAATTGTACTTCGGTCGCGGTCATCTGTTCCTTTCGACGTTCCGTCCAGTGCTCGTTGCACCTGGAATATAAATAAAAGTCTTTAATACCACGAAAACGTTGCGTAAAAATGAGAATTATTTATATATAAACATATCGAAAAATAAAAATTTACGCTTACCTTCGCCGGCTTTTTTTTAATTTCTATCACATGGTGATAAAAATCGATATAAAAAAAGGCACAGTGTACGAGGGTTTGTATTGATGTATCGGGTAGCGGTCTGGGGTTGTTTTGGCGTTGAGCCTTCGGTAATCACCGGTTGGACGCCAGTCGTTGCTATCCTTTTCGGGAACCATGTGCAATGGCGATGCCCAAGGACTGTTTGACGGTCTGATAATGCCCAGTTCGAGCATATGGTCGAATTCATTTTTCGCCGTTTGCAGCTTATCGGGGGCTAAACGGCGAGCGTTGGATGCCACAGGTGGACCTGTGGTTGTGACGTGATGCATAACATTGCTGGTTATGCACGGTAGAGTGTGTTTCGGTTGTTGTAACTCTGGATATTTCTCCAGAACTGCCTGGTAGGACGCGTCGCCTGATTGTTTAGTCCTAACGATGGCTAAACTCGGACCTACATAGGTGGTGCCGCCAATAGATAACTTTGTGTTGTTATCTATCAGTCGTCGACGGCGAGCATCTACGAGTAGATCGTAATGGTTTAGCAAATCTATGCCAATGATGGGCATAGAGACGTCTGTCAGGAGGAAAATCCAGTGAATAGGTTTGCGTAAACCTAAGTTTAGGTAGGCATACCGTCTCCCGAATGTCGCGATTGCCTTGCCGTTGGCTGCTTGAAGATTGAAGGATGGGTCGAGATGACGCTCCTTTGTCGTTGCTGGAAGAACGCTAACTTCTGCGCCGGTGTCGACGAGGTAGCGGACTTTCGTTTTAATGTCGGTGACGTAGAGCAAACGGCTTTTTCCGCCGGCTACGGTTGCCGTGAGCACGTGCCGGCGTGACCGTTTCCCGAGTTCGGGTCCTTCTTAAAACGGCATGGTTTACGACATTTTCTGGCTTCATCCCCGTAAGTGTTATGAAACCAGCACCATTCAGGGTTTTCCACCCTGTTGGGTTTCGTTTTAGGGCTACCACGCGACTTGCTGCGATGCGCCAAGGTGCGTTTCTGTGATGTGCTACGTGATCTAGGACTTCGAGATCGTAGCAACCGTTTCACAGAGTTGCACAACTTGGTCACCTCCGAATCCTGGCGCTCTGTTTTGTCACAGATAGAATATACGTTGGAGACTGGTCTGCTGGATATCTCCAGTATTTTATCTGCTGAAGCTGCCAGGTCGTCGAGTGGGACTGACTGGAGTGTCACCAACACGGTTTGCACCGGTTGTGGTAGTTTCGAGAGAAATAGTTCTCGGAAGAAACCATCGTCAAATGTTCGTGCACCGATTACTTCTCGCATGCGTGCGAGGACTTCAGTAGCTGAGTGGCTGCCTAGCTCGATGTTACGAAACAATTCGTCTAGACGTTGGCGATCTGTGAGATCGCTTTTCTTCAAGAGTGCAGCCTTTAGAAGTGCATAAGGGTCACTTACTTCAGGATTAAACATGTTTGCTGTAACAAACCTGTTCAATTCTCGCGGTAGTGAACGTATGACGGCAAGAAATCGAGATTGAGGATCTGAGACACCCTGTTCTCGAAAATCGGCTTCAGCATACAGAAACCATGTTTCTGCATTGTCTGGCCAATATGGCACGAGTTGGATCGTGTTCGAGGTCGGCTTAATACGAATACGCTTGGGAGTGTGGTCGGACATGAGAAAGTGTAGTAAATGGATATATAAATGTTATCGAAATGAAAACAATAAACAAATATAAAATGGAACAGGCTCACCAATTCAATACTTGTTATTGGTCGGGATATGTGATCACGTCGGGCTCACCAATTTAGGATTTGTCCTGGTGCGAACTTGACAGACGCAAAGACCAATCACTAATTATTCGAACTTGTTATATACCCACGAATACGAGACCAAGGAAGAACACGATAGCGTAGTCGGATGGAATAGTATATTTGGATGGTTATGCCAAAATACCGATGCGTTCCAACTAACTGGCTAGAGAGTCGAATACGAGCAATGCAACGTAACACGACAGCGTGCCAAATGGCGAGGATGCTTGACCGGATGCCTTCAGCTTAGCGAGTCCAGTTAAACTATCAAGGTCAGCATCAATGTCGAAGTCGTCAAACCCTAGGCTATTGATTTTGGGGAAGTGTATGACGCTACAAGTGTATTTGATGCATAGTAAGTTTCAAATGAAAAGATCTCTTGGTACAGAGTACTGGAAAATGTGTAGTGTGGAGCCATTGCAGGTAAGTAACATTCTGAGCCAACATACAAAATGGTCTCTGGTTTAATCATCCGTTCAGAATTTCCCCGCTACTTAAACTGTTAGGAATGATCAGACGGTTAGTCGCAAGAGGAATCATGACCGGTAGGTGGGTTAATCTTGAAGATGGTCTAGAATCTGCAAAAGAGTGGGAGCAGTCCAATAGTTATTGGCATCAATAAGCAGGTATTATTCTCATAAAGTAATTTTGTTCGGACTGAATTTGAGCATCAGATATCGACTTGCGGCTGTTTCTGCAAATGGGAAAAGCAAGAAGAACACGAGCAGATATGGATAGAGAATATACTACTCTATTAAATTTGAAGAAGATAGAAGTCCCTGAATCTTTTCAATTATCCGGATTTTATGTACAGTTTCGTGTGTATACGTGGGGTAAACTACATATTTCTACCCCTGAAAATTTCTTAATTTTTTTCAGCAATGTACCGTAGTGGCTTTGAGGAAACCAATAAGCTCGTTATATAGAAGGGAGCCGGTATTCACAACGTTGCATGCAAGCGTGAACCCATATCCATAAAAGTAACTGGAGCGATTCAATAAAACCGATTCCTACATTTAGCGGTCTAACGAGGTTCACAGTGGACGCAACGGCATGGCAATTGTTATGTGAAGATTGAAATGGATGAAATCCAATACTCGTAGCCTGAACGCGGGAAATAACTAGGCGGCGCCAACTAACGCGAATCTGACTAGTTCCTGCCTCCTACTGTATAGCCTTCGAACTTCCACGAGTGACGCACAGTCAAGGATTGGATCGAAATATCAAAACACGGTTTGTAGTAAATCAGTGGTGGATCAGTTACAAAATCTGTGGTACTCCCAGAGCAACAATGAGTTATATCAAAATTACAAAAATACCTCAGCAGTGCCGTTGGGTAACTAAACAGTCCAGACGTTCTCGGATGCAGATACGTACTATACGGTAGAAACTGGTTAAACAAATACAATTGTTAATTACCCGACAGTCAATAAGAATATTCTCGACATAAGGGATCAAAACTCTGTCTACCAGAATCAAATCAGCAAATGAACGTTCACGGTAGACAGACAAAAGACAAACATTCAAGTCACAGTACAACCGTAAGTTGAACCACAACAAAATGTCGGGGGCAGTAAAACAACGTCACATTGTCAACAGTCCAGCGTCACATGATAGGAAAGTGAAACATTCATGATAAGTCTCGATCATACGAAGGCGGACACCGAGTACGAAGTCAAAGAAGACAGTCAAACAGCAAAATAACATTGTACCGGCTGGGGTCAAAGGTACACCATCCATAACGGGGGTAAAAATATTCAAATAAATGTCGATACCATCAAGTAGGGTGATCAGGAGGGATTTTCAGATCATTTTTCCCTTACGTCGGCCGCCAAAATCCGTTCGGACGCGCAAAACACCTCTCAATGCATTCCACCGTGGCTCTCCATACATAGCTGCCTCCATACCCCATCCTTCTTCCACTTCCTCAAGAGGGCAAGGCTTTCGTATATCCCTTCTCACCGTACCTTCCTTCATGCGCACCATCACCGTTCTTACTAGACCATCTCCGTCCTTCTCGCATGTTTCGGCAACTCCCAAAGGCCAGGAACCACGTGGTGTTTTTCAGAGGCCACAAGCACCATATCTCCTCCCCTGAAATTTCTTCTCTTTTCTAACCACTTCTGGCGAGTTTGCGAGCATGGAAGATACTCTTCCACCCATCGGTGCCAAAATGCATCAGCTAAGTAATTAACTTGTTTCCAACGTCCCACGTACTAATCGGCAACAGTACCCTCCTCCACTACCTCTCAGTGACAGTAAGCTGTTGGGCGTGAGAGCTAATTTGTCTTTTGCGTCGGTCGTCATGGGGACAATAGGACGGTTGTTCAAAATTCTTTCTATCTCCATGAGGTAGGTGGCTAATGTATCATCATGCAGAGTCTGTTCTTTGGATATAGTCATCAACAACCTGTGTGCAGAACGTATCATCCTTTCCCATATTCTACCTTGATGGCTCGCTTGTGGGTGGTTGAAACTCCATCGTATCCCCTTTGTCATCATAGCATCATTGATTCGCCGTCTATCCCACACATCCACTGGTTGTCTCAGTTCCGAGATGGCTCCAAAAAAGTTAGAACCACCATCACTGTATATCCCTGCAGCGGTTCCTCTTCTTCCCACGAACCTCATTACAGCCATCATGAAGGCTACAGTGCCTAGGTTGAAGGCGACTTCTAAATGTATGGCTCGCGTCTGAAGACAAGTAAACACACACCCGTACCTCTTTTCCCCTCTCCCTCCCTGGCGAACTGTGAGTGGTCCAAATGATCAATTCTCACTCACGGGGAACAGAGCCGTCCTTTCTACACGCGACAGACCGGTACGGGGCCATCATCTGCTGACCCAGTGCAGCTTTTAATCGTCAACGCTCTATACACTTTCTAACAACACGTTTAACCGCACTGATCCCCTTGATTATCCAATATTTTTTTCGTAGAGTGGCCAGGACCTGTGAAGTACCAGTATGTCCTTCCATCATGTGATCATGGCTTGTGGTCAGCTCAGTCGCGAAGTGATGTCTGGAGAGGACAAGCGGATGCTCAGAAGTGGGTGGATAGTCAGAATAGTTCAACCTCCCACGGACACAAACCAATCAATCAACAAGTATAGGTGACAACATCTGCGACTCACCTTCTTCAGTCTCACAACTACCCTTTTCTTGGAGTTCCTTTGTTAGTCCTCCATACACCTCCTGTTGTACCATGCATAATACCTTGTGATTGGAAGCTCCCAGTTCATCGACTGTTAGATAGCCAACATTCAATGACACATCTCGGCGACACGAATACATAACAGATATGTAGACCACATATCTTTTAAGCCATGTAACGGCCTTAATCAGTCTCACCCAGTCCGAATGCTATGCCAAAATCGAATCAACAGTGAGCCCAGTAACGTCTGTGTTTGTTAGGACCGACTTCATCAATTCGATATTTTTCGGTGGTTCCTTCCAGCAGAGGTCTATGGTGCTTGAAAACTGTCGGGTGCCCAGAAAGGGGGGACCCTGAATCCAAGACACTGAATCACACGCTCTTCGTATACCTCTTGAGGTCCAATCTGCAGGATTCCCTTCAGATTTAATGTACCCCCACTGATTAGGGGATGAATACTGGTGAATAATGGCTAGATGGTTGACCACGAACGTACTATACCGACCCTGTATTTCTAATGTAGTACAGTACAGTCATAGAATCTGTCAAAAAATAAATCTTTTCAGAGCTATTCGGGAGGTTCTTTCTCAAAATTTCACTCATTCCTGCACTCAATACTGACGCGGCAAACTCTAATCTCGGTGCTGTCACAGTTTTCAGAGGGGCAACCTGGGATTTGCTACACAGCAGTATGCTGTACGATGGTGTTTTTTTGGAACGTTCCACGAATAAGCCACCGCTCCATAACCAGATTCAGAAGCATCGCAGAATAAGTGCAACTCAACCTTACTCATCTCACTCTTGTCTTCCTTGCTGATACTTCTGGGTACGGAGACTTGCCCAAGATTCTTCGTGAACCTCATCCAATCCACCACACGGATAGGTCATTGGAACTCAGGGGTGCACCCCGACCAGCATGAGATTTGCAAAGACTCTGCAATAGCTGCTTGGCTGGAAGGCAAACCGGGACGATCAGACCTAGTGGGTCGAAAAGAGCTGAGGCGGTGGATAGTAGTCCTCTCTTCGTGGAGGGTTCTTCGGCGATATCAAATCGGAACTTAAAAGCATGGTGCGTGGTGTCCCATTGCAAACCTAGGGCCCTATGTGTTGGGCCTTGACTGACACGTAAGTCAATTGAGTTCTCTATGTGGCTTGGACCGGTAGGAACTATTCTCACTGCCTCTGAATTAGTCACGCACTCCTTCAACTTGAAGCCATCACGCAACATCAACTCGCTCGACTGTTTCACGGGCGTTCTTGCCTCATCTGAGCTTGCAAAGGACACTGGGCAATCATTAATATAAAAATTATGTTTCACTGCTTTTGCCACATAGCTATCATAATCGTTGGCATACGTCTCGGCGGTCTTGGCCACTGTAAAATGCGCACAAAATGGTGGGAACACTGCACCGAATGGATGTGACGTCATTTGATATTCAATAGGTTCCTTCGAGAAGTCACCCTGAGGCCACCACAGGAACCACAGAGCATCACGGTCAAACTCCGGGACTTCCACCTGAGCAAACATTTCCTCCACATCGGCTGTCAAGGCACTCGGTTCTTTGCGAAAATGCAATAATATTGCGACCAGATCCGCTGTCGTGTCTGGTCCCCAATACAGGAGGTCATTTAAAGAAGTTTCGAACAGTTTGGCAGCACAGTCCAGTACAATTCTTACCTTGCCCGGTCTCTTGGGGTTGAATACAGCATGAAGCGGCAAATACCATTGTGGGCGGTAGCCAGGATCAAGCTGGGGCACAGGAACTACTGTTGCATGTCCCTTTCTGGTGGCCTCTTCCATGGCGCCAGTGTAGCTCTCGCGCAGACTTTCAGAGGACATCAGTCTACGTTTCAAACTCTCTAAACGTCGTCTGGCTACTTCGCCTTCACCATACGCAATCTTGGACTCCACTTTCCAGGGCAAAGGGACAATAAAATGTCCACTGTCGCAATAAGTGCCTCTCTCCACCATGTTCACAGCGGCTAAGTCATCGAGCGATTACGACTTATCTCCCGAGTACAGATTACTGAACTCATAGTCGTAAATTCTCCTCCATTGATCAATTAATAAATCTGACCGAGACGTACAATTCACAAACCTCTCCACGTGCTCACGAAAGCTTGCCGGACCGAACGCGACCCAACCCGACAATGTTCTCACAGCACATGGGCTTTTTCTGCCAAATAACCTCTGATCCAGAACCCAGTGGGCTTCAGGTACATCGCAACCAATGAGCAGCGAAACCTCCTCGTATTCCACTTCTGTCCAGGGTACGTCAGTGAGATGCAACCACTTTATGATTCTTTCTCATGCCAACCTTTTAGGTCTCCGTACTAGGAGATCTGTTGCCACAACTGCCTGATCTATAAGTACACATTCGCCTCCGTTTGTGGCTAAACTTCAAAAGGCCTGCTGACTGACCTCGCCAATCTACTTCCACCAGTGGTTTTGATGGTCATCTTTGTGCCGTCAGTCGACAGTCCTAGAAGTTGCAAAACACCTTTGGTGATCCAAGTTGTGTCAGAGCCGTTGTCCAGGAAAGCATGACCGTAAACCTCTTTATTACCGTGCTTTGCGCGTACCAGGAGTGGGCCCAAACATACGCTTTCTCTGAGATACTCAGTACATCCACAACTACTTTTCTCCAGTTGTTCACTTACGGCATTGTGGGTCTTCTTATGTAGCAGAGGATGATGGGGTGCCTTACAACCTTCTAGACTGCACACCCTATGAACTTTACATTCTACGGACCCGCAGCCCTTTTTAAGGCGGGAAAAACAACAACCAATTTCTTTAGCCTTCGACCATTTCTCATCCACCGGTAGCGACAGGGATGTGGCACACTTTGTGACCACGTGGCTTCCTCCACAAAATATACATGAAGGTTTCACGACTTCCCCAGCGGGTACTAACTGCTGCGTGGAGCATGCTATTTTACTGTTTGGTCGTCGACTACTTGTTGCCAGTTGTCCAGACCTACCTAGCAAAATGCTCGCACGTGCTGACAAACTGCGTCGACTCTGCGAAGGTGGGTTCTCGTTCGTTCTTGGTTAAGTTTTCGGCAGTCTCCGCTCGTCTCATCTGTAACACGGAGGACAGTTTCTTTACCATGCCTTCCAAAGTTCTCAAAGAGTTGAGGTCTGTGGTATTGTCCATTCGTTCCGGGGCTGTAGGGCGGTTCTCCATCTTTATAGCCAACCTCGACATTGCCTCGGCATCGTTTTGTCCTACGTTCGAACATTCCATCAGATCCTGTAGTAAGGCCCGGTTGACTTCATGAGTCCTTCCGAACAAATGCTTAAGTATATCTCGAGCCCTACGGTAACTGTTAGACGGTGGTAACATAATGCATTCCTCTATAGCTTCCCTGGCCCTACCTTTACAGTGATGTGACAAGTATAACAGCCTCTGTCCATCATCATCAACCTTAGAGACAACGTAGAGCTCAAACTGCCTCATAAACTTCCAGTATTTGGCTCGGTGCTCATCTGAGCTGCATAATTCTACGTTTGGCAGCCTCTGGCTGACATTAACACGGGACAAAGTAGCGGCGAACTCCTTGTTTTCTATGCCGCACACCTGGTTTGTCATTTCAGGATCGAGCCCACTGTGGGGTCAATACCAAGACAAACTGATTTGTGACACCCTATATCATCGTCCAAAGAAGAGGTATCACACGAACCCCGTTTCGCACGTAATAAGTTCAGTTCCTTATGCAAAAGTAACCTTCATTGTCTTTGTTTAGCCTTGAATTCACGAGGCTCCAACTTCGCCTTTCATCCAACCGTCGTAACTTCAATTCAGCAGAGGCGATGCTGGGGCTGGTCTTATTATGGTGAATAATTCTGCCATTATCAGAGCCCCGCATGAAATAACATCAAAGTGGAGTTGCTCGATATCTGAGGGTGGATCCATGGACATGTCGCCCTCTCTGTCCGGGATTGACTCAGGGAACACCTTGGGCTTGCCAGGTACAGCATTGACAGTATGTTGAGTACTGTAAGGCCCAAATCCAATAATCTTAGCCTGAACGCGGGAAATAACTAGGCGGCGCCAACTAACGCGAATCTGACTAGTTCCTGCCTCCTACTGTATAGCCTTCGAACTTCCACGAGTGACGCACAGTCAAGGATTGGATCGAAATATCAAAACACGGTTTGTAGTAAATCAGTGGTGGATCAGTTACAAAATCTGTGGTACTCCCAGAGCAACAATGAGTTATATCAAAATTACAAAAATACCTCAGCAGTGCCGTTGGGTAACTAAACAGTCCAGACGTTCTCGGATGCAGATACGTACTATACGGTAGAAACTGGTTAAACAAATACAATTGTTAATTACCCGACAGTCAATAAGAATATTCTCGACATAAGGGATCAAAACTCTGTCTACCAGAATCAAATCAGCAAATGAACGTTCACGGTAGACAGACAAAAGACAAACATTCAAGTCACAGTACAACCGTAAGTTGAACCACAACAAAATGTCGGGGGCAGTAAAACAACGTCACATTGTCAACAGTCCAGCGTCACATGATAGGAAAGTGAAACATTCATGATAAGTCTCGATCATACGAAGGCGGACACCGAGTACGAAGTCAAAGAAGACAGTCAAACAGCAAAATAACATTGTACCGGCTGGGGTCAAAGGTACACCATCCATAACGGGGGTAAAAATATTCAAATAAATGTTAATACCTTCAGGGAGATTGATGATGATCGAATTCCAGTTGAATTTTCTTTTATGTTGATTGTTCCATTTTGTTTCGTATTCGTGAACATATTATGAATGTGAAGAATTTTATGGTTTTTCGTGTTGATAGTTAATTGATTTAGTTGACCACGAAAATGAAATATGGACATGCAAGAGTGAATAAAATGTGGAAGATTATTCCGTGACTTGCTGTACCGTCGCGTAAATTTCGTGACCCAGGTTTAAAGCGATGCTTTTCTACGGGTACAGTGCATTCACGTCTGCTTAGACTATATGATGTCATAAGCTTAAAAGAAGGGGAGCAACGGACATGAATAACGCCAGGCAAAATCCGCGAAAATAGGTTCAGTTTGAGCTTAGGGCGTCTCAGCCAAAGTGGGTCATTTTTCAGTTTCTTACACCTTCCCTCATAATCAAGTCCTTCGTGACGGCCGAGCACATAGCGGATAAACCTTCTTTGAACATTCTCAATTAATCTCCTATCTATGGCATGCATATTGCTGAGGATTACTATGCCATATTCAAGTACTGGGCGGATCATTACCTTGAATAAAAGCAGTCTAGCCTCACGGTATGTACGTGTTTAAGCAAAGGGCCAACTGAGCGCCCACACTTGGAGGCAGGTGACTGGGCCTATTCCGTAAACGTTAAGTTCCCAGAATACTTAATACCTAAGTCCTATACTGAGTTATAAGATTGCAGCGCAGAATCCCCTGGGTGTAAACAGACGTTTGGATGAGTTATTGAAACAGAGAATTCCGCATTTACTAGAGTTAATTGGAAGTTGCTATATTTCACTCCAAGTGAATAAATTCACCAGGTCTTCCTGGATTCTATTAAAACCCTTACTTAGTGATGGGTGGGGAAAGCTATACACAATTTTTAAGTCGTTAGCAAACAGGTAGGGTTTGCCATATTTTGTCACTTCAGAAATATCATTTATGTAGAGGAGGAAGAGTAAGAGCCTCAACACACTACCTTGAATGACACCACTCAAGATGGGCTATGGGGAGGAATAGGTGTGACTGAGCTTTATGATTTGAGTAAGCTGCTTAACGAATGAGCTTATCCACGATAATAGAGAGTTATCAATTCCGAATGACTGAAGCTTAAGAATTAACCGATTATGATGCACTTTATCAAGTACTTTTTTGAAGTCATAAGGTACAGCAGTTACGAAAAGACCTTCATCCCTTCCGTAGGTGACCTCAAAATAATCCAGTAAGCAAGTACTACATGAACGACCTTTTAAGAAACCGTGCTGCATAAAGGAAAGTAGCTGATGCGCAGCCATGTAATCAGTGATTTCTTGCACAACTACCCTCTCCATGACACGAGAGACTGCAGATGTAATATTTATTGGACTATAATTTTGAATATCTGGCGTCGGCCCGGATTTATACATGGGAGATATGTACGACAGCTTCCAGTGGTCAGGGTAGCATGCCTCAGTAACGGATATTGAGAATAGCTTCATGAGGATCAATGGTGTCTTCGCTACCCCTCTTAAGGAGAACAGACGGGATTCCATCGGGCCCGGCAGAATATGAGTCCTTTGGTGAAACAACTGCATAATCTATCTTTCTGTGTGTAAAGGAAACATTACTTAGCGATTTGTGTGGTGGAATGGGTATTTGTGTATTTGGTACACTATCTTCATGCCCGAAGCAGCTTGCATGATGTTTACTAAACAGCTCACAGAGCTTGCTTCCGTCACTGTAAAGAATGTCCCCATCAATGACCAGACTACTGGGAATAACTATAGATAAGTTTGCACGGGATTTTAGAATTCTCACAATTGACTGAACACTGCCTGTTTGTGCGTTGCAGCTAGTTTCTTGCTCGATTGCTTTCAGTAACTTATTTGATTTGAAGTTGTCATGAGCAGTTTTCAATGAGACAAGGAATGAAAAGTCATTAGATCGATAGAAATTTCTGACATGTCTGCGCATGCTAGTACGTACATTTTCAGAGACAAAATTCACTTTTGGCTTTCTAATTAATACTGAAACCTCCGGAGCAACATGATCGTGAATTACATTCATGGAACTGTAAAAGATATCACTTAGTTCATGGGTTGAGCTACTGGCGAAATAAGAACCCCAATCCAAGCATCGCAACATGTATTGTATCTCTTCCCAGAAGGTGTTTTTATATCGTCTAACTATGGTTGTTTTTGACCTGGGAGGTAGTTGGGAGTCACCAGACACTACTCTGTGATCGCTGCCCGGGAATTCCGGACCGACTTGAAGAGTGAGAGACAATAAACCATTGGTGAAAAAGAGGTCAGGCATGTTATTATGTCTAGATGGTTGCATTACATGTTGGCGCCATCCCCAGAATCCAACACATTAATAAAATTATCAAACCACCTAGGAGAAGTAATTGGCTGCCACTTGATGTCAGGCATGTTAAAGTCTCCGCATATAGGTTTCACGGAGTAGGATAGCGTTGTCACATATGTGAACACTTCTGCAAGTCTGTCGTCACAATCTACAGTAGAGCAAGGGTGACGATAGATATACCCTAGGAGGATAGTTATGGCATTTGGAAACTTCGCAGTTACTGAGCGAATTAAGTTCTGAAGTACTACAATTTGTCGCAGCAGTGTCGGACCTGATGTAAATGATGCAGCCACTACCTCTACCATTATATCTATCTCCCCTAAACAGAGTATAATTGTCAACAGAGACACCACTATCAGGAGTGCCCGGAGTACACCAAGATTCAGTGATAAATATTAAGCAGGGGTTAGACATAATCGACAACATAGTGATCTCACTTATTTTGTTGCCTATGGAACGAACGTTAACCAGACAGAAGGTCAAAGAATTGGATAAGCAGTAGTACCCTGACCTGTTTTCGGAAAGCATTTTCTCACAGGTTAGGTGGAACTGTAGTGGTGAGAAACATGGGGTAAAATTTAATCTCCGCGAGGTAATAGGGGAATTAGATACTACTGGGTTACTACTGATATTATCCTTTGTTGTGTTAGGTGTTGACTCACTGTATATGAGCCGCAGGAGCGCGACTTTGAGAAGTGCGCATGGATCACTTACTTCGGAACTAAACATATCTTCCGTAACATGCTTGTTTAATTCGCTCTGCAGTGAACGTATGACAGCAAGAAATCTAGAATGAGGATCTGTGACTCCTTATTCTCAAAAATCCGCCTTGGCATACAGGAACCATGCCTCTGCATTGTCTGGCCACTATGGCACCAGCTGGGTAGTGTACGTCGTCGGCTTAATACGGATAAGCTTGGAAGTATGGTCGAACATGAGAAAGAGTTTATATGGACGTATAAATGTCATCGAAGTGAAAATAATATACAAGAATAAAGCAGAATAGGCTCACCAATTTAGGGTTTTTTGTTGGTCGGGATGATATCATGTCGGGCCCACTAATTTACGATTTGTCCTGGTGCGAACTTGACAGACGCAGAGGCCAATCACCAGTTATTCGATTTTGCATTATGCCCACGAATAAGAGACCAAGAAAGAACACAATAGCTTAGTCGGATGGAATCGTATATTTGCGAGGCCGTGCCAAGATACCGATGCCTTCCAACTAACTAATTAGAGGGTAGATTACGAGCAGCGCAACCTAACACGACAGCGTGTTAAATGGCGAAGATGCTTAATCGGGTGCCTTCAGCTTAGCAAGTCCAGTTAAACTGTCAAGGTCAGAATCAATGCTGAATCTCGTCAAACCCTAGGCGATTGATTCTAGAGAAGGGTGTGATCTCAGATTGCTTACAGAGTAGGCGGATAACGACGGACTACCATTTAATCTGCACAGGTGCCGAACCATGTTTCTCCGCAATTCTGACTCCCGGAAAGTACCCTACTCTCCCCGTGGAACACGACCTTGCCATACCACACGGAGAATGACCCGAGGCTAATACTCACGGGCAAGTTAGACATTGACTCCGATTGTCCGGGACGTGCTTCCACAGCCTACTCAGTACTGCACCTCATGCGCAGACAGCTAGGCACCCTCAGCCCGAAACTCTTCCCGAAGCTACACAAGACCCAAATACGACCTCAACTAGAGGTCCACGACGTCATTGCACCACCATACCTCAAAAGAGATGTGAACCTCTTGTAGAAAGTCCACAGGGGAGCAACAGGGAGTGTCATAGTAATGAGGCAAAAAATGTATGGGGACAGGCTGAAAGGACTAGTGCACTACTCTCCCGGATACCGTGGATTACGTGGCAACCTGGTAAAGGCTTACAAAATACTAAGTAATCCAAGTTATCCGGACAGTGGATCCTACCAGACGGTTACTGTGATGATCCTCGTGGAGATTCAAGAGGAATCGCTTACTAAATGGGGAATATCTATATACGTTCACACTTCTGTCTGCGAGTTTGTGGCCGCTGGAACACATTCCCTTCGATGATTGCTACTACTCCGTATGTTGACAGCTTTAAGAAGAGGTTGGACAGTCATACAACAACGCATGGTTCGCACTCACGCAGCTTGAACCGTTTCGTAGTAACAAGATGCGAGTGCGAAGAAAGCAATTGGTTTACTTCAGCTTGTAAAAAGGTATTGGATAGTGGAGCAGTGGCGCTTTTTTGACTGCTTACGTAACGCAACATACTTGTAACGCATTTCAACCTTACTCATTCACTTTTTACTTTTGATTTCTAGACTTCATCATCACTTCATTGTCCATTATCTCTTATTATTAAATATAAGTACAACACCTATATTTGTTGAGTCCTCGACTGACGTTTTTCTCTCCCACTTTCCCCCTCAGATTTTCGTGGTCCCCACTAAACACACTTATTTACGCGCCCTCCCCGGCAGCAACGTACCTTTAGCTTATATTTACAGATTTGTAACGCATCTTGAATCAAGAAGTTACATCATGTAAGATGCATTGTAACTGATGTGTAGGAGTTAAGAAAACTACAAAGAAAAGGGTGGCTAGGATCATAGTTAATTCGTAGCAGTATTGCTTGGACAACTAATTTGGTCTTGAGATATGTATGTATAATTGTAGTCGACCAGTGACAAGATCCCCATTGTCTGACACTTCACTAGGGCTTCAAACATGCTTCCAAGACTTCAAGGAAAATGTTTGGATTAATATGTGTAAAACGTCAGCACTGTGGTAGAAAGTAATTCCACATTAGATTTTCTTATTTGGTAAGTAAATAATGCTGTATCACTGTTATAAATAAAATAAACCCAAAATATTTGAATTTTTCAGGTAATATTGGAGATTGAGTAATTATAAGTAGAAGTTGAGAAGGAGGTTTCAAACCTGAAGTGGTGTAAGCATCAGGAAATGACAGTTTACCACGCGAAGTTTCGGAGATGAAAGCGGGAAATTACTGAATTGAGAAACGGAGAAACTAGGTAGTGTATGGGAATCAGGTAGTTCCATCAGACTGATCTGCCTTGTTGTTCATTTCAGTCTATAAAGAAGTTTTATAGTGACAACAGGGAAATCAATTCGACTAACATCATATCGAAGATCCTTGGGTCCATAGTTACTCAAAGCCTAACTGGAGCTTCGGAACAAAATGCTTGAGAAAATCGTGTTGGTTTCAGACGTGAACGAGGGTGCATCGATCACATCGTCAGGCGGCATTCAACTCTATCAACCCGGGTGTTGTGACAGTGTCTGACTGTCGGGGGAGTACCGAACAAGTATTCGTCGTTAATCAAAGCTGTCTACTCGAACTCACACAGCTGTGCATGGGCTTATGGAGAGTTGTTATATGAATTGAAGGGACGAATACTAATGATATCTACGAGAGATGCCTGCTGTTGCATACCCTGTTCAACTTCATTAAAGGTGTACTAATAGATAAAACCCCAGGTTTGTCTGGATTGACAGAAATCTACTCCCTGGTGGATATATGGTTGTCTTGCTAAGTGAAGACACTGACAAAATGTAGAGTTGGTCAGAACTCTGAGTATATTCGGCGTACGTTTTACGCATATCAAGCGTAAGATGGTACTCTGGAACTAGTCTGCACTCACCGAGGTTTGGGCAGCTAGGTACTAACACTAGCCCTCATACAAAAGGAATGGCTCATTGCCTACTGCACGGATGTGCACAAGGTTGCTGAGTGCGTTCGGTCGGTCGA
The DNA here is from genome assembly GCA_944470555.2 of Heterobilharzia americana. Classification (NCBI taxonomy): domain Eukaryota; kingdom Metazoa; phylum Platyhelminthes; class Trematoda; order Strigeidida; family Schistosomatidae; genus Heterobilharzia; species Heterobilharzia americana. The sequence goes on from OX104129.1 coordinate 16,318,783, forward strand.
TCTGCACCTACTCCCAGTCTAAGGATGAGGGGTGAAGTGGAATGCGTCGACTACTCCACTTACTTTGAAAGTTGGATTAACCCAAACGGGTTGGTTGTTGACGAAACCGCAGCTTGGATACAGAAGGACCGTTTGACACTTGCCAACTTGCATCATTTCTGGTTCTCACTGGAGAGCTATCCGGCTGCCTGTTACTTGAGAAGTATACTGCATTGCAGTCCATCCTGCCATGTTATAGGATTGCGACAGATGGGTCTCAAAAGTCGATATGAAAAAGACTGCAGATATTGCATCATGGATGTCTTCGTAGCGTTGTTCGCGTTTAGTGAGCAATGTGGAGGTTAAGCGAGAGGTACTAGACATGATGCGGGACTACCTCAAGACCATAAGATTCAGTGATTGGAGACTCGGTGACATGGCTGAAAACCGGTTTCAATAGCGCAGATGTATTCGCTGTTTGACGCCTAAAACTTAAATGTTTTCACAAACCTTCAATCTCGAATTCTTTCTCCTGCCATACACGTTTGTCTACTTTGATATGCGTCTTTTTCTGTTCACTTGTTCTTTGTACGCTACTGTGAAGTGTGGCAAGTTGAACCAATGCACTTGTGTTAAAGGTTCTACTTTGATTTTGACTGTCTGTCTATCATACTCTCGATTCGACATATGTTGTACACATTGATACATAAAGAAGTTAGCTTGAACTGGTTGATTCTTGTTGTATTAACGCACTGTTTCTGTTCATTTTCCGTACATATTGGAACCATGTTATTAGAGGTACTAGTTTCTTGAAACAGTACCGTCCCATTATATTCACCTGGACATAGTTGTGAAGTGGTCGATAATTTTGGCTCAGTATTTACAGTTAGGGTAAAATTGCAGGAATCTTCTATCCATACAATAACCAAATCAGGTGCGAGTAAATTATTTGCTAATATGTCAGCATACATCGCTTTTAAATGCTTTCTGTTATTATTAGATTTTACGTTTTGGAGGCATAACAGCTGGTATTCTTCAACTAGCTTTCGAGCTGTGATCTCAGATACTCGTCATAGTATAAAATTAGGGAAGAAAAAATAAAACGAAGCGTCAGTATCAAAATAGGGATTTTTAAAAATATTTAACAATAAGGATTTACGAGGTAGTTGGCGTCTGTCGCCAACCAGTTGCAAGTCGTTTCTCCAGGACTGGTTTGCGATGATCCCCGGTCTTACAATAGGGGATGAAGTGGTTGGGCGCCTTAAACATGTCACTTATTTGGGAAGTTGGATTAGCCCTGATAAATCAGTGACTGACGAAATCTCTGTATGGGTACTGAAGGCTCTCTTGACTTTCACGCCATTAACAGTACCAGTGTAATATTTGACTGCCTATTGACGGTTAAGTGTATTATGCAGCAGTTTGCCCTGTTCTAGTGTACCTTTGTGAAAAATGGCTATTAAAACTAGAATAAACGAGAAGTTTTCAGGTGTTCTACCAACGTTTCTTTCGTAACTTGAGACGTGTGTTATGGTGCCGGTTAGTCAGTAACGTAGAAGCCAGGCGTCTAATTTAATGTAGAAGACGCAATTCAGTTGGTAGGGTTGTAAACCTTCATCAACTTAGCTTTCACAGACATGTGTTAAGTGTATCCATTCATCGTCTGCCCCGTCGCGAAATTTTTACTGAAATAGGTTTAGGCTGGGGAAAGTCTAAAGCTAGCCGAACCAAATTAAAGAATCAGCCGATGAGTTCTGTTTTGGTGTAAGCCGTGTCGGGAGGCATGGGCATCGTAATCTGGGACCTTCATGATGGGTGTAATCGACTTTTGTAGAGTGAAGTTGATGTGGTTCAGGATGGACCTGTGTAACAAAGATGCAGTCACACTGTATCTTCATCGTTATTGTCATACTGGAATCCTCTGCTGTTTCGCTCGTGCCTTCTCTGATGACTTTCTACTACTTTCGATTAAATCGTTCCCATTTTTCTCTCGTTTACTTTTCCGCCTAATGCACTGATATAAGGTGAGACATTGGCGACCGTTCAGCAATAATGCTAGGTCCCATGCTATTAATTGACTGATTGCGCATATTAACACTACATCATTACCTAGTGCGATATCATTTCAGATTTCTTCGTATTCAGGACCGTTGTATTGAGAAACATACAAATTTGGCGAATAGCAAGACGATCATCTTCAGTATAATTCCATGCACTTTTACCCAGTGTTTGCGTAAGTCTTATCAACAGAATTTTTATTGACTTAAAAATATCTCAAGCAATTCATGGTTAATGAATGATTTGATCAAGGACTGCGGAATTCTTTAGTTCCACGCCTATGTGGCGCTTTCTACGGGTTAGTCTATACTTCTGAAGGTAGTAGGATGTTTGTAATGTGTTTCGTTCCTGGAGTCAGTATATTTGAATTGTTTGCAAATCAGAAAAGGCACGCTCGAAGCACTTCCCACCTCTCTTTTCTACACAGCTGTGCTATCAGGTTTTATGTTAAATGGGTCGTCTTAATGCTTGATTGGTCACTGATAAGATAAATCTCGGAGTTGGATATCTGAAAAGTTTCATAGCACTTAAAATTCTTACTCGTGGTAACCCTTGAAATCCTAAATAAATTAGTGCTAAAACACAGCTATCGATCGCTTTTTTTCCTGCCGCTTGAGAGCAATGCTGCGGTGTCTACGATAAAAAGCATATAACCTAGTGTTGTCTGCGTTTCATGGCAATCAAGTAGCATGAAGAGAAGGGCCAGCCAACTTTAAGGGCCATAATTTGCATAATTATTTACTGGAGACCTTCACAATCAGACATCACTGCAATACTTCTTGGTAGACCGAGAATGGGCGTAAGTTTCTCATTCAGGTTGCGATTGAATGGTGTTCGTTTTGGAACCTAGTTGTGGTTATTGATTAGCCTAAATGAACTGTTCGTGGATGTAGTCTCTTGCTGTGGAAGTTTATCAGTGATCTGTCTGTACTGACGATATTTTCCAACTGTTGCTCCTTTTGACCAGTTCGTGTAATGCGCCTGTAAGCTGTTTGCATACACACGGAGTATTCCCTATTAAAACCATGTGTGGAGAGACTTTTCAGCTTGGTGTTTCCTGTGCTCCCTGGAGTCCAGATACGCACATCGAGATCCGTTCATGATCATGATTAAGACAGGTAAGAGCAGTTGTTTTACACCAACTCTCCTATGCTGTGTCTGAATGATGACATTTAAATCTGTCTTTAGCCAAATAACTTTGTGAACGTATGATGGTACATTGACTAACACGGCTGAGGACTGTATTTCTCATTCGAGATGACGATTCACTGTAAGGTACAATATCTGCTGGACTATAAGTGTTTCTTACCTCTGATCATCCTGGTCTTATTGGAGTTTATTCGCCTTTTATTCTGCTTTTTTGTCCCATTTAATTCATCTGGTCTGAGTATATCTTCTGACTACGAGTATTGATATTCGGTTTTAGTCTGAAACAGTAGCATTTACTGTTTCACTGTATGATATTTCTAATAAACAGACTAAAATGGAATTACACTCGACTACAGTGCCCAAGTTTTACACTTATATTGTTATTCGGGTTTTTTTGAGACTTACTACTGCAATTCGAAGAAGACAATGATTACTGGTTGTTATCGTACATATTGTTTGCGATTTTCAAATGAGATAGTGCAGGGATAATGTAACAATTGAAGAATTTTCGTGCAGAAGTAATTTTGACTCTATATTTTTTCTCTTTCAGTTTGTAGATCATCCAAAGGATTTTATGGCACGTGTTCAAAACACTTCAAAGATTTTGCGTCAGATTGAGTTCTACCTTAGTGAAGGAAACCTAAATCGAGATTGTTTCTTCAGACAAGAAATGGAAAAACGAGAGGATGGTGGCATTCCAATCTCCTTACTTCTGAAATGTAATCGTATGATTACGATGAATGTTACTGAGGCTGTCCTCAAGGAAGTTATCGAAGCATCAGAAGTCCTAAAGTTGTCTGATGACGGTGAGTAGTTCACCAATCATGAAATCGATTGACATTTTTGGAATTCTGTGGTACTTTTGATCTTGTTTCGATGGTTCAACTGAACAAAAGTATGGTGTATTTCTACATCTTTAATCAAATAGAGTTATTTAGACTTTGTTAAACCGACAAACTTATTAGTGTTTAGCATGGTCACAGGCTGTTAAACCACGGCTCATTGGCTTAAGCCGCTGACTATTAATTAGTAGTTAATAGGCTTAAGTTCCATTCCACCTACCAAGTTTCATCGACCAGTCAGTACTACCAGTCTCTACACAATACGTATGGCTTACAACTTAGTGTGCAAGTGTACACGTGGTTGCTAGGTTGCAATGCTGATGATAACTTGTGGTCATAATTCACAAATGTTGGCTGAACTAAGATACATTTCAAATGTGTTTTTTTCTACCTTAACCAAATTAGGTACAGCTGTTGTCCGAGTTCTACCATTAGCAGAGTTGGGACCTCGTGAGAAACGAACTATCTTGGTTACTGAACTCCCGCGGACTCCTATTGGAATAAGCACGATCTTCGATCATGACGACAGTTCTTATCAACAAAATCCAACGTCAGATGATGGTGAACAAAGAGATGTGAGCTCACTAAGTTGGGAATTCAGTGAGTGGATTCGGAATATATTTGAAGACTACGGGGAAGTTCTGTATATCAGCTTACCTCGGTATGTTTCTCTTGGATTCTGAGCTTCAGTTTACTGTCTATCTTGGGAACTGATATATGTTGATGTACAACTAACAAACCATGTAGTATGACGGTGAGAAAATAACAACCCAGTACATGTGTTGATGCATATGGCTACTAGCCACACTTGTTATATGTCGGCTGATGATACTAATAATTTACTTGGACTGAAGTAACTGGAACGGGATGTCATTCCATGGCGTTTTGCTTGAAAGTCGAACACTTAAACCAATGAGTGAAAATAATAAAAAATCTTCAGAATACCTCCAATGTAAAATTAAAGATGCTCAAAGCATGTTCATATGTTTACAACTATAAATAAGCAGTCTCAAGATTGCATCCTTTGCATTTCATTTGACTTTGACAAAACAAAGTCAGAAGGTTACAGCATGATTTTTACTGGTTTCGTTTCTGAGCCGTATCTGATAAGATCTCGAACCAACGAGTCACATTGTCTCTCTCTCATGATGCATCAACAGATGTTAGCGCAGCATAGCTGAACATCATTCTAGGGTGCCACTTCATGCACTGCTAACGCTTCCGCTTCTTTAATCCGGTTTCAGAGCTATCAGTAAAAGGTGTGGGAGCTGGTCGGACGACATTCTTGATGTGTTCAAGCCGAAATGATTGGCAACCTTAGTCATCGTAATTCAAATCGCCACTTTTTCCTCTAAATCCTGGATGCTTTATTATTCTCTGTGTCAAATTGTTTTGTACATCTTTTTTTGTCAGCCGTTTGACGTTATTACCTTCATATTTCCATTTCATTATTTCCCTCTCATCAGGCTAATGGGAAGTAATGGCAACTAAAACTTGCTCAATTCTAGCAGATCTCACTTTTTCTATGTTTGTTTACTTACATCTTGATTAAGGAACCCAAAGATAATAATGGAGTATTTCATGAACTGGTGTTATGTCTTAGTCTAGCCATCCTTAGCTTTTTTTCATCCCAGCCCTACATCAGCTAACGTCCCTTATTGAAGCAGGTGGTATGCTTCAGAATCGATTTCACCGGTACAATTATATACACTATCATCTACAAAATTTCTAACATTTTCACTATCCTCCATCTGCTTATTCTTTCCTGTCTCGTACACTTTCTTCTACCTCGATACTATCTTGTAGAATCTTGATTTCTCTTTTGCATATTGCTGGGAAGTGCGGTAACGTGAGCTGACGCACTTTTGTGTCAGGTTCTGCGTTGATTTTTTGTCGATCTGAAATATACCTTTTCACATGATTGTCATTGAAGTGCGTTTTATGTGTCGCTGTATACTAGTCACTAATGTTACAGTAGAGCTTGGGGACTGTGGTGGTTTATATTTCTGTATTGGATTTTTGATTTGGTATTTCCTACAGTGAAACAGTAATATTTACTGGATGACATTTTGCACAGAATTTATTGTTCACAGTCATATCAAAGTATATGAAACATGAACAATAAATTCTGTTTGAAATGTTATCCAGTAAATAATACTGTTTCACTATGTGTAATATGAAATAAGATTAGTCACTATGATTAAAATAAATCTGATTGACACCATTCCTATATTATTTTTGGCAACTGAGAAATCTGGCCCCAAATTTTTTTTTTGAGTTACTTTTTGTGTTAAATAGTATTGAAAATAAACCTATCTATATATCTATAATTAATGGAGAAGGAATCAAATGTCGTTGGTGATTACTGCTATTTATGAAAAAACATAGTGTTTTTTATAAATCCTCAATATCCCGATTTTATTAATGATATACTATACACAGGTTACCTCAGCTAATTAAGATATTAGGTCTTCCCATTAGTATTTTCTTCTGCATGTTCAAAAAAATGCAACAGTTTAATTTCGGTCTACCATTTCAGTGTACGTATCAAAAAGGTGCCAATCATATTTGTATGAAGACACCAAAACGTACCTCAACATATCGTGCGCGATAAGATGCTTTGTGGTTGAGTTGGATCGAAAAAATGTACAAAGCTTCAAGAATCACATAAATTATTTTTTTGCTTAAGACATATTGGATTTAAATCTAGTTTTTCATATTAAGATAATGAATTAGCAAAGGAGAAGGCAAAATATCTCAAAAGCAAACTCATTTATTTTTAACTGTTAACACCAAAAACGAATCCCATTGATCAGATGTCAAACGTTGAATTGTGATTAAATTTCTGCATCCAAGAAAGTATTCGATCTAGTCTAAGGTTGGTTTTAAATGGCGTTACCGACCGATAGCTCCTACCTTGACATGATGGTTGGGCTTGCACATCACACTGACTCAACGAACTATACTGGAGGGGCGTTTGTTCCTTGGAGCTCCTACCACACCAGAAAGGTCAATTAGATAATCGTCAGACAAAAAGCAGTTACCATTACTGTGTAGGTCTCTATACTATGGTGGGGGACCGAAGGCGAAGTAGTACTGTCGGCAAGATGGGAGTGTGACAGCATTAAGGTATTTCCCTTGGATGGCCAACAGTTCCACGCTGGTAGTGCTTTTCCTATGGTAAGTGGGGGGGGGGGGAGAGTTAGAAAAGGTTGGCTGTGAAAATAGCACACTCCTGTGTACCCTGCCTCTTACCGGTGCCAGCGATACGGGTTCGTGGAGGGAATTACAAAAAACAAACTAAACTGGCAAACTTCTGAAGAAAATTTTTTGGTGACCGGTTTCAGCCAGATGTCCCTTATGCTCTGTGGTCACGCACTGACCCTTCTTTTTCAGGCACCTCAAGAAGAACTAGCCTTCCACTGTGTGGGCTGCTGGAAAGTGTCAGCCCTCCTTACATCTCCATTAACACTAAAGTTCCCTCAGATCATTATCAACCTTCAACGTCTCTGGCTTTTAATTTTTCCTCACATGTCTCGGCAAATATTTCTACGCCATCTTTCCAGCTCTGCAGCTCTTGGTAATGAGTCAATTTCATGGGACAGCATCTCTTGTCTCTTGAAGCCACGCTCCAAACGATATATTTTCAGCTTTTAGTGTCCTTAGGCCCTGTCAAATCGGCCAACAGACTTCGCTAGTGAAAACTGGCATCTGGGGCCATAGATGTGTGCTCTGTTTATAAGATATGGATACAGGATCAAAGTGTGGTCATTCATCTTACCTCTTGCGTCCAACATTCACCCTTCGGTTTTCTGGAGGTTCGGTGGCTAGACTTTGTGGTTTTTCAGCTATAGGTACAGCATTAAGTGCTGAGTTTAAAAGTTCAATACTTAAATAGATCACGGTTGACAGTTGCCTATCTGCTGTCTAACTGAATGTTGCAGTAAGGACTCAAAATAACAGTGAAACTCGTCGTTGTCTCCTTTTAGTCTCTGCCTGCACATCTGCTTACCACAGTTCGGATGAAGTGAGAAGGGAGTTTTCGCAAAAAGCATCTAATCTCCTACTGAAAGTCAAACACTCAGATTTAGTTGTAGTTGAAGTTAGTTTCAATGCTCAAGTGGGGAGGCTAGTTCAGACAAAAAGGCACTTTTGGAATACTAGTCGGACAAACGGCCAGTTGTGATTGCTTGCCTCAACTGTACTCTGACAATTACCTGTGTGTAGCCATCTTAAACTTCAGACATAAGGATAAACATTGTCTGATGTCGTGTCCACTGATCTCAAGGATGGACACGTAAACCATCAGTTATCTCTAAAGATGATCTGTGAAAGATTTCCATTCCTTCTGGAGCACGTGTTTGGGCAGTGATCATGCGTTGGTTCTCGTACTTCTATGTCTTCCCCTAAATAGATGTAGAAAAACCACAGTTACAAGATCATTTTGGGCGCAGCTCAATAGTGAGAGTATCAAGGCTACTTTCAGCGAGAAATGTGCCAGACATATAGGAGCAGGACAAAACTCATCTTGAAGAAGCTGGATGCCATCAACATTCTGCTATCAAAACAGTGTTAGCGACCGTAACTGACTACCAGGAATAGGTAAGAGTGATTGAGTCTAACAGCTTCAAAATTAACGGATGCACGTAAACGTATTATCGCAGGTTCTGATCATGGTGAGGAGCGAAAGCAACTCAAATGTAGATTGACAAAATGTCTACTCAATGACCTCAAATATTGAACAGTTCAGCTGGCCTCCAGGTACTATTCTGCTGCCCACTATTTATTCTGATTCGAATTCGGACATTGAGATATAACCTCTAACTGTTTCCAAAGTTGAAAAGAGTGTAGTGACCTGAAACGAGAGAAAGAGAGCAGTAGCATTAGAGTGGCTAGCACCATATGAATTTAAGGTTGGTGTTCGAGGAGTGTTGTTAAGATTAACTTAACTGTTAGTTTGCGTCACATATGGCCTCTTCTGGCTGTCATCAACCACTGATTGTCCCAGTACTCGTGAAGCGAGAAAAATCCTCTGGTGATAACCATAGTGGAATCAATTTGATGAAAACAGTATCTAAGATTCTAGGTTCTTCGATTATTTGATGCCTACCAGTAATCCAGGAACAGCAAGCAAGTCTCAGACTTTGTGGGGGATATATCGACAAAGTCTGCACCTCCTACCAAATGTGGAGACGGCTACACCTACGGGCACCCGACACTAGCTGTATTCCTCGTCCTGAAGGTGGTATTTGAGCCAATCAATGGAGAGACCATTTTGGAGTCTGTTTCATTCGAAGGGGGGCCGTGTAAGTACATCACCGTGTTTTAGGCTCTATATTTGAACACCTATGGGCATATTGGAGCGTATGGGGAAGGCATCAAGTAACTTGTGAACGTTTAGTGGTGTTCTTCAGAGATGTCCACTTTCTATTCCTATTTACTTTTGTCATATCCGTGCTTATCGAGGTTTCATTCTCCTCTGACTTAGTAGGAATTGACCTAGTCTCAAGAAATTCCTTAGTAGAGCTAGAGTGCACGGATGACATAATACTGTTAGATAAAGATGCTGGCAAGATGCAAAGTCTGGTGCACACTGGGTGTGGTTCGAGAATGATTGGGAAGCGTTTATTACTGCTCATATGTGAATTGTTGCCCCAGAACTGGTCTTCGGTGGTACCCTGTCCAACAATAGAGAGCGAAGTAGTTGGATGCATTGACCACGTCACTTCCTTAAGAAGTTGGATTAGCCCTGATGGGCCGACGGAATCTTTGAATGGATGCAAATAGACCGATCAACCTTCGCCAACTTACGCCATCCATGTCACTGGTGTAAAATCCTATTGAAAGTTGAGCGTATTACGCAGTAGTTTGCTCTGTTCTACTATCCTTCTGCGAAATATGGCTATTGAAACTGGTCAACATGAAGGTTTCATGTGTTCGATTACCATTGCCTTCGCGAAATAGATGCTGCGTTATCATGCCACTAGGTCAGTGACATAAGTTAGGTATCGAATTTCATATATAAGGTGCAAGCAAGCTATTTGGTGGACTTTTGAATCTTCATTGGCTTAGATAGTTAGAAAATGTTATGCGTACCTTTTTAGCATTTACTGCTTTGGGCATCGTTGACCGAAGTAGGTTTCGACTGAAACAATGCTAAGGGTGGCTGGACTCAAACATAGCATCAGTCCATCAGGTCTGTGTTGGTGTGAGTCGTGTAGGGGAAGCATAGACATCGCGGTTGGGGTTCCTCATGACGAGTGTGACCGGTGTTTGTAGAGTGTAGATTATATAGTTCAGAATGGATCTGCGTAGAGCGTATGCATCCATACTATATCTTCATCGTAATCATCATGCCGGATCTCATTATTGTTTCATTCCTTCCTGTTTTCCTTTCACCGCTTTCTACTACTGTGATTTCTTTCTTGTTTGTTTTTCCTATATTCTAACTTGGTGCCTCTAATCTGATATGCTGATGTGGGGTGTGACAAACGGAACCGTTTAGCAGTAATGCCATATTGAGGGTGACTAACTGACTGACTTATGTGAGCAAAGTACCAGACAGCATAACTCTATAGTACATTTGAAAACAGCATGGCACTCACCGTCTCTTTTTCATGATAATTGTTTTTCTCTTATATAGTTAAACATAGCTATGTACCAACTCTGTTGGTTGACAACCGTTGTGAACTGCTTCCAACTTAGTGTAGTATTAGGCGAATACTGGTGAATATTCTTATTTCACTTATTTAAATACGAAACTGAGACTGCTGTTGAGAGTTGAATAGTTATCTGTTGTTCTGCTGTATTTGCTTCATTTCTAGGTTTGTGTATCTATGTTGTGACATTTTACCAACCAGTTTCCTGTGCCGCAATATAATCGTTCGAAATAATGGTTTATTCTCTTTTGGTATTAAACCTCGATACTTTATGTTGTTACTGGGTGGTAATTGAAGGTGAAATGACAATTCGGACTGTGGCCGGACTCGAACCAATGACCACCAGGTTTTTGGCCCAATGCTCTACCAACTAAGCTGCGAAATCCAACTGCTGACTAAATTTGTATTTCATTTCTATCACCAAGGATTCTCCCCGACTACCATGTGAATTCGTGACTCGTTACTACCGCTTGATCCTACTCAGTCTATCGAACCGTGGCTATCTTAGATAGTCAAAAATGATAACTTTGTGTTAATGCGTAATCTTATATTTTTGTGGGTATTTAGAATATCACTAAGGTGTAATACTTAATACTACTCACTGTAGTCAGCGTCGCTTTTATTCATTAGTGCACGAAATTGAGGCAACCTGTTTGAGTTACGTATTGGTGTACACACTCTTTTCAAATTTCAGCTACCACAGATCCAATTCGTTTCGTGGGTTTGCATTTGTTGAATTCAGAACATCAAAGTCTGCTAGAAAAGCTGTCAAGCATATGACTTCTATTATTGAAAATGAACAATGGTTCGTGAAGCCTATAGGTAATTTAAGTATTTCGTTCATGGCCAATTTTTTTCTCATCTTAACTTTTGTGCTTCGATAAAGGAAAGCAGTAAATAATTAAAGTACTGTTCAGTAAAGATTCTCCACAGACTAGTTTATATTGCTAAGTATGCCAGTTTCATACCATTTTTTTGCATTATATTTCTTCAGTTTATTGCTCGAAGACTGGTCTACATCCACGCTACATTTGGTAGTAGGAAGTGATTTATGAAGTTAGTATTCATCATGGACTGACATCAGTTGAAGAAACATTGGAAACTTGGGAGCACTGGGCAGCTGTTTCGCCCTAGTACGGGACTCCAGCAGTGCATACCCATGAGCCTTCGAGGGATCGAACCCAGGACCTCCAGGTTCCATGGCCAGCATGTACCATTGAGCCACTGGGTAGGAATCCAATGGTCCATACTTCCAACTTCTGTCAGTTCGCAACATAGCGTGACCATCACCCAAAGTCATCGTCGAGTATTTGTCCTATGTTCCTCCAACCGATGTCAGTCCAGGATGAATACCAACTTGAAAAATCACTGAATCCGCACAAACCCCCGAATTAGAAAGTGATTTAGTTGAAAGCATTGACCATCTGACTTTTAAAAAATTATATCAACCTTAGTTGGTGAACGTCAAATCCTTGGCACAGATACCAAAGACTACGTTGTGGGGGTGTTGCTGATTGTTTTAGGCATCCAACTTTAAACCAGTGGGTCATCACATCACTCCGCATATGGAGTTATATATGGCCAGGTAATGTCATTAACCATCACAAAATGGGTTTAGTCTATTGCCTACTGCATAAATGTTGAACTGCTTGTTACTTGAATTTCGATTTTTCTCGAGGGACTGCATTGCCCCTCGCTAGTTTGCATCACTTATAACATTAGAGTGATATCCGAATGCTTGTTAAAAGTTTAATGTACTGCACGTTATCGCTCTCTTTCATGCTGAGACAGTGAAACATGACTATTATATGCCGGGGATTTGCTGAGCTTTAGCCTACATAACCTTTCTAGCATTATGTCCGTGTGGTGAAACTACTCGGTAAGCAATTTAGTGTTTAAGCATGACGTACTAAGTAGAGAAGACAGACCAGTCCCTGTCGTTGGGAATCTTCTTTGTTTGGGGTAGCTGAGATGTGTATTTCGCATACTAATCAGCCATATGCTGTAAGGAGCAACGTTAGATGAGATATAATTACTTTGGAAAGAAGATAAGAAAGATGGCGAGACCAAGTGACAGCATCGGTCCATTAAGTTTCTGACTGTTCGTTACGGGTGTGTAACTTCCTAGTCTAGGTTTTCCTATAAGGTGGTTTAAGACCCCATAAGGTATTACTCAAAACTATCAGTGATGATGCAAGTGTGTCCGTAGCTCATTTCCATGTAAATGGTAATGTGATAATTAACTATCACTTATATCCGCTTTGTTCTTTGTCGTATGGTATTTCCACAACTACCAGTATTATTATTTTCAATCCTTTGTCTTTCCTCGTATTGATTGGAATGCTCTAACGGGAAATTTGGCAACTAAACTGAATAGGCAAGTTAACTAGGTTCTATATTAGGATGTGTATATAATTTTAACTGATTTACTTTAGTAACATTGGCATTTCTTAAACGTGAAATATAATAATTGCGTACAGGGATAACTCATCAACTGAACTCTTTCTTCAGGTTCTTATTTTAAACTCCATGTTTATATTTATTGAGACAAAACACTGTGTACAAACTTAAATCCTATTGAGATTTAGCGTTTACTAAGCTGTAAAATTTAGTGTTTGGAAAATATTCTGTTTGTTTGTGTGCGCCTGTAGCGAATATACGTGGGGCTGTATACTTTTGGCAACACTGGAGAAAGATCGATAAATCTCGAAAATTTTGAGGATAATTATGATATCATGAATACATCCATTATGATTCAAGAGAAAAATCAGCAAACTTCGGCTGCATGTTGTTTAATTAATCTAGCTTTGTGTGTCAAGATTTTCAGCCGCACTTCTGAAAAGTATCTTTGCGCAGTGTACACATATAGTTCATTCGTCATACAGTAAACTTGTTGTGAAGTTAAAATATACATGGTATTCCACTTAATTTCTTTTGTCTGATTTCAAAGTGTCGTCTTGTTGTACGTGTGAATCTGAGTTTCAGGCGAACAGACAAAATCAATTGTCTGTCAACGTTTCATAGGTTCGGATACTTAATTTCCAAGCAATAAGCAACGACTACAAGACCACTTTATCCTGCAATCTACCTATTTAGTTTCAGTTTGTTTATTTTATTCTTTATAAATACCGTGTATTCTCAGTGACCATTTTGCATTTGATTTACAAATTCCACGGTCGACTTTGACATTTCTCACAGCTGAGTAATCTTCAATTGCTCAACTGCATTTTCAACGGAATTTATGTTGAAAACCACTCAGCCAAGATTAGAAAGTGTTATCTCTGACACAAAAGTGACATGAACTAGCGAAATATACTGCTAGTGAACTACTTGAGAAGTCACATCAACCTGATTGGTTTTTAACTTCTCAAGTTGTTCAGTAGTAGTATATTTCACAGTGACCATGTTCAAATAGTTTGGACCCTCATTAGATGTGTCAGTTATCTCATTCGTGTTTCATGAGTTATGTTTAGTTGCGTTAGGATCACGAAAATATATGTTGAAAAATATTGTGGTAGTTCTGATGATATCGGTTGCACCTGACCCACCATCGAATTTTATCCCCTTGGAGTTAAGTAAAACTGCGTTTCAAGCTTGTGACGTACATTGAGTTTGATTACTTACGTAGTAACTAAACTGGATAGGCTATCTGGTAGAAAATATAGTATTATCAGTATTAGTTATTGATATATATAACTCGTGTTATAAGGAAGTAGAATGATATAGAATATATATATATATATATATATATATATATATATATATATATATATATATATATATATATATATAATATTTTTTACTGAGTTATCAGAAGATCCTACTGTATACAGAGTCAATAATTCCATGTTATTTAGATAGTATCAAGATCCATTATTGTCTCTTCTTCTTATAACAATATATGAGCCGGTGCTACCTTTGTTATTCATTTCTCGTATCTGTTAGAGACATCAGAAATATGTGAATGTCCTGAATCTGCTTGGAAACCACGACTGGCAGCTAAAGCTTCTTTTTCAGCTGAACAAATGCTAGCCAGACGATATGTTTGGCGGTGTTGTTCCCGGAAGAATAAACAGCTTGTGGCAGCTTTCAAACATTTACGCCAGGCTGGATACACTGCTTCCAATCCATGCGATAAAGAATGTAAGTGTCAGTGTTCTTTTTATTTTCCTTGCAATTTTCCCTTTTCCTAAAGCATTTAGTTGAGTACACAATTATAGTTGACTTGGCATTATTTTTAATTAATTTCTGTTCTTATTATTTCTTGATACGTGTATTTCTCCGTTGTTATACTGGATCAACTTGATCAACCTCTGTTGGCATATGGCCTCCTATCTGGGTGCTTCGATTTTGCCTGAATATTAGTTGTTATAATTGACTCGGTTGTGGCTGGCAATGGAATTCAGGACGCACGTTTCGTCCTATTTGGGATTCGTCAGGTAGACGTACCTGGACCCCAGTGATTTATTTCGTTCCCACTGAGACTGAAACTCAGTACCCCCATCTCTTTAAGCTCTAAAGCGCTATCCATTGAGGTACGATAACCACCTATTGTACAACGGTTATTAGTTATTATTATTTCTTGATACTTGTAATCCTCCGTTGTTATACTGGATCAGATTGATCAACCTCTGTTGCCATATGGGCTCCTGTCTGGGTGCATCGATATTGCCTGAATAATAATTGTTATAATTAACACATCCTGTATTCAACTGTTAACCACAATTAAGTCAATTATAGCAATTAGTTTCTGTTCTCCTTAGTTAAAACAGTAGAAATGCAGCGAACGCTAACCATGCTACTACTAAATATATAAAACTGTTTTCTCTTAATATAGGAGTAAAACCTGGGCACCGTGGCCGATTGTAATTCCATTTTAGTCTGTTTATTAGAAATTTCACACACTGAAGCAGTATCATTTACTGATTGGCTGTTTTTTTTCTTCCCGCAAGATGATACGTTCGACGCATATTTACCTTCTGAAGTGCACTCATCTTCCAGTTTATTTTTGATTCACTTTGTCCACGCCTGGCGATTTACTAAATGTACCTTTAGAAATTCATAGCTTTTGTTCAGTCTCCGAGAACTATCTACTTTTGGTTGTGATCAATCATCGGAAGTATGCAGATTCATTGACTCACTCTACGCTTTAGTTCTGGATATTCAACTATTTGGAACTATTTACGCTTTTTAGAATTCCATGAAAGAGTGTTAGTCATAGTTATCATCGAGTTTCATCTCAGTTTCCTGATGGAAAATTAGAGATTCAGAATGTATGATATGATAATAATATCGACTCTCCTGAATGGTCAATAAATTCATTCTCAAAAATGAATGATTTATATTCATTTTAAGAATCGGTGCTTCATATTATGATTTAGATGCATTGATTTTCATATCATCTATTTCATCTTTTGTTTTAAGATGTTGAATTTAACTCTTTTGGCGGTTATATATCTCTTTAGTGGAAATGACTCAACATCGTTAATGAAAGTGAGGTACTCACCTCTTCTTTCTTAACCCTTTTTGGTATTCACTAGCTGTTGAGCTGTGGCTGATTAGCATAGGCAGTTGACTCTCAACCAGTTGATCATGGGTTCAAATCCCTTTCCGCCTACCATGATGTAGGCAACTTGGTAGTATCACTAGCCACCACACAATAGGTATGGCTCGTTGCCTACTGCATGAATGTGCAAAAGGCTGCTGAGTACATTTCGATTTTGTCTTTTCTATTCAATGGCTTCTTCAGTTTTTGTAAAACTATTATAGTTATATTAAGCTTATTTCACAACTCTATGCATCAATATTTGAGACGGAATTTGTGTAGTAACTATGTCTTACGGAGTTGTATACAGAATCCATAGGCTTCTTAGTCCAGTTCACCAAGATGTTAAAACTTTCAACAGCAGAAGACCATCTCAATAGCAGGACTGAAAACTGACTACACGGGATCTATCTTATTCAGAATATTTTAAAACTCTCCTTATTCTTTTCTCGCTTATGCGCGTATTCTTTATGTTTCTCTTTATTTATCCTGTTATTAAGTGCTGCAACTTAAACACGTGATGTTATGCAAAGTCAGTATGTCTAAATCATAAAGGGCTATTTAGTAAACATTTCAGTTGACAAGAGGAAAGAGTATTTGTAAGTTTTATTTCGTCAGAAACTAAGTAAAATATTGAAAGCTACTTGTAGCAATAGCCGTTTCGACTTAATAGTCTAATTTAAAAGCTTGTGGAAATTTTATTGATTTCAGGCTGGTATTCATCATGGACTGACATCTGTTGGAGAAACCTGGGAGCACTGGACAGTTGTTTCGTTCCAGTAGGGAACTCCTTAGCAGTACTCACCCGTGACCCTTCGAGGGATCGAACCCAGGACCCCCAGGTTTCGCGGCCAGCACATCACCATTGAGCTACTGGGTTGAACCCTGACAGGGCCATGGGTATGCACTACTGATGAGTCCGATGCTAGGACGAAATAGTTGTCCATCGCTCCCAGGTTTCCAATGTTTTTCCATCTAGTGTCAGTAGTTCATGATGGAAATCAGCCTTAACAATTTAGCCACAAAATGTATTGTTCATAATCGAGTAATATAGCCATATACCATCCAACTCTGTTGACCACTTTTAAAATGGTCTATTATGTTTCACTGTTTAAATATAAATTACTTCATTCAGTTATCTATTTTTGTATTATTCACAATGTATTTCTTCACTGCCTAGATTATGCAATCATACTTGGTGATAGCTCTTCAGAATCTATAACAAATTATATCAAAGACAATGGTCATTGTGAACCATGTCGATCTAAACTACGTGTATTCCGTTATTGTGATTGGATATTCTGGAAAGAGAAGTTTTATTTATGGCAACAAGCGTGGATTACAAGAATGCGTCGTAAAACTGAACTAGTATTAAATAGTAATAATAACAAGAATACTCATAATAATGAGGCGAATATGGAAGAAAAAGAATCTTATGAAATAGATTCTGAAATGCCTGAAAATTCATCAACATTAAATTGTTCAGATAATTTATCTGTCAAACCCAAGTCACTTCCAAACAATTTTGTCCCCAACTCTATTGTACAGGTTAGTTAGCATATTTCGCACAGTTATTTTTAACTACTTTGTTGCCCGACTGAAATATTGAGTTCAGTACTGAGAAGTTTTACGGTAAACTATGGAAGTTTAGAGGGCATAGTACAGGAATTTGTAACATCCAAAGTGACAAGCTTATCACCCGTTATATTTCGAATCACTTCCTATTTTTTAAGCAATTAGACATTTAATGGATAGAATTGTAGTATTTTTATCACCTAATGCAATCGAAAATATAAAAAGATCAGTCACTAGAGAGTAATGGAATAGAGCTGTAGTTCATCGATCTATAAACTCAACTTTCAACCAAATGGATCATGGACTCGAAACCCATTCCACTTATCGAGTTTCGGGTAGACAATCCTCACATAATTGGTGTAGTTCATTTTCTAAGTTTTGTGGTTACTGAGCTAGACTGTTATCATTATTAATAACAATGAAGATAATCTGATTATTATTATTATTATTATTAGGCGTTTTCGTATTGCTGATGAGTTCCAATATGCTTGGTTTTTCATTGAATGTCTCTGCCTAATATAGTGCCCCAATATTAATACTTTATAACCCTTAAATTTCACTATTATCTCATCATGCTACTTAGTTTGCCTGGATCATTTTTTATCAGATATTCTTTTATTGTCATAGTATGGCTTTCTCACTACATATACCCCCAACCTCTTCAACATTATGTATTGTGGAAAATCATGTGATACATTCGTTTAAGTTACACTTACTTATCTGAAGTTGTTTCTAACGCTAACATTCGTAAGTTGGCTTTGATACATAAAGCTACAATTGATTTAGACTGATGCCATTGGTAACCAAGTAACGACAATAGGACTTATTGTAGCCTAAAGGTGAATTTTTTCAGCATCCATTCTACCTTGTCTTTAATTTTTCAGTTATCATTTCATCGGTATACCCAGTGTCTCAGTTGAATAAACTTTGATCTTACTTCGTGTCATTTATCTGTTATGGCTGAAAAAAAATTTAAATATGTCAAAACAAAAATGGTGTATCCGATATAATAATAATAATAATAATAATAATAATAATAATAATAATAATAATAATAATAATTTATTCTCACAGTAATTTAACATGAGAGAATAATAAGTTTCTATGTCTGATGAGAACCACCAGTTGCTGATCATCAACTAATCTATGTCGTTAAAGTGCAAAATGAATGAGCAATTCACCTTTTATTTATTTTATTTGGCAAGACTATTTTGTCTGAATGCCATATATGAATGCGACACATATGAGCAGGCTTCATATATTATTTTGTGTAGATGACTCTGCATCACATTAGAACTGCAGTTAGTTGTTGCGTAAGCATAAATATAAAAAAAATGAGCATAAGCCTGTAAGGTTTAGATGCCGAAAGTCCTGGTGTTTAGAATGTGCATATGAAACGGATCATTGAGGATGAATACTAGCAATCTGATACCTTGCACAAAAGTGCTACAAAGTCAATTTTTTTTAAAAATCGAAGCATAATGAAGCCAAACAAAAAAAAGGAATAAGCTGATAGAAAACAAAATTGCAAACAAAAATGTCCAAGAGTTTGCAGGATGTTATGGGTGAATAGATCTGACTAGTTTTAGATCATGCTATTTTAAACTCTAAGCTATCGATTCCCATTATCTCAGTGACCCCAACTAGATATTGTAGATTTCCATACGTAACTCGTTCCAGCAGTTGACAAACTTCATAAATCGGTGCTACATTTTCCTCCAGTTGTTTTTAACTTTTTCTCAAAAGTAGTTCTACTTCAATCAGCAGTATCTATCTGATTAAGCATTTGATTTGTTATGAACTGTTATCGATTATGCCAAACTTGTTCCCCGTCCATATGCCTCGCTACTGAAATTGAGATGACAGACAGATGAAGAAACACTAATAAATGTATTACTTTCTACAGCAATCATAAAAACTGACTAAATTTCATTATATTTATGGCATGGATGGAAGTCGTCATTAGAGTAGATTAAATTAGTCGGATTATTAGTAAGTCACTTTGTCTCACTAACAATGCATTTTGAATAATGCCAATTATAAGTGAATTTCTTATTACAAAATCAGTGTCAGGGGTGGTTCGTAGATTTTTTAAGAAATAATCATGTTTTTATCAACAGGTTTAAGATGCACAACATTCCCTACCTTCATTAATTGATGCGGGTGCACAACATCATCGTATGACTTACCTTCTAACCCAGTGGTTGAATGGTGACGCTCTTGTCATCAGACCTGATGGCTCTGAGCTTGATGGTTTGCGGGGTCATGGGTGAGCAGCACTTCATTATCAGTTCTTTTATGGATTGGTTAGCTATGTGTATGTTGACGGGGATACTCTGTTCTTGATTATGTAGAAGCTCGTGGGATGGTTGGTTTAATACACTACTGTCTTTAGGATTTTTGGAAGTTATTATCTAATAGCTATGATAATAATCAAAGATGGAAGCTGCTTCCATCGGACAGTTAACCCTAACGTTTAGTGTTGAATATTTTCCCTTTTCATTCTTAGTGTTGAATGTAATCACCGTTTACAATCATACTATGATTCAGGATTGCAAATTATTAAATATAAGTTTATTCAAAAGCTTGGTCAGTATTTTTCACCTTCAAGTAAATAATGGGTTTCATGTGGTTGTTGTTGGTTGACTAACTTGGATGGTTTTGTATTGTTGTTTCTGTGACAACAGCAGTGCTATGACACCTGTTTTTATGCAAACAGTGCCAAAACGGATGTCATGATAAATTTTAGTTCCGTAATATATAACATTGAATTTATTCCCACATTAAGACGACTGCTTCTAGTACCGCTTCTGAAAATTCTTCTTTGAGGTTAGTCAGTCAGCCAGCATCAACATGAGACTTAAAATTATAGTTCAAGTTGAAGTAAAAGACATTAGGGTGAAAAATCGAGAAATAAGGAAGAAAACGATCAAAAGTAGTAAAAATTCATACAGAGAGTAGAAAAGGGGGGGGGTAAAACAAGAAATTTCGGTGTGACGATTAAGATGAAATTGATGCATGGATGCATCTACTCTACAGAGGTAGATTCTGAACAGCATCTTCTATCTTTTTCAATTTACTTTAGTTTTCACATGAACCGCAACCGGTAAGTCTACATTTCTGTAAGTCGCTCTGACCTACAGTCAAGGAACTCATAAATAGATGTCACGTCTCAGTCTAGTCATCCTTAATACTTTTCTAGTTTAAAACTACTTGAGACAACATTGCCCATCGCGGTAAATGCTAGCTGGACACGTATAGTATTTCTCTCAACTATGTGAGTCGATGAAGGTTCACAACCTCACTTGCTTGCATCTTTTACATAAAATTCGATATCTGACTTCTATGTTACTAATCTGGTGGCACCACAGCACACGATCTTTGTTGTGAAGGCAATTGAGGTCGAAGACCTGGAACCCTCTCGTTGACCAGTTTCAATGGCTTTGTTTCACAGAAGCGTGGGAGAACAAAACGGACTGGTAGGTAATACACTCAACCCTTAATAGGCAATCGGATATTATACCATTGACATAAATGGGTTAGTTTGACCAAGGTCGACCGAGCCACTTGGATCCATTCGGAGATTTCGTCCGTCACTGACCCACCATGGCTGGTCCGACCTCTCAAGTAAGTGACGTGGTGAATGCTTTGGACCAGTTTGATCCCTATTGTTAGGCAGTGCACCATCACAAATCATGAGATTGGTTTTACATAACCGTTGTGCGAGCATGAATTTGGAACTCCACAGCATAGAATATGGCCTAATTTCGAGGAAGTTGTAATCAGAGATTGAAATTAGCTAGAGGATCATTGAAAGTAAAATGGTCTGGAATTCTGTTTCGTCTTTCCTTACGACTTTTCATGAGTGCGATAACTGACCCTAATTGTGATAGAACCCAACATCCTAAATCTTGAGTTTGTATACTTTGCAGCTTCATTTTTTTGTGCTGGTAAAGCCATTCAAACCAGGGGACGCAACACTCAGAATAAACTATCTTTTAGTTTTTATGCTGCTTTGATAAAGGTCACTGAATAATATTACTTCTTTATTTCGTTATATTTTGCTTCATTTTTCAGATTTACTGGCCCTCAACTTTAATCTCTACTAATAATACATCAGATAAGACTATAGGTGATGATCTTTGCGACCCAATTTTATTACCGAAGAAATTATCGTTCGCTCGATGTTTACGCATCAGCTTGGAAAAGAATCTTCTTGTTCCATGTAATCTCTTGAATTTTGTTGCACATGTCGATCCCAACCCTGATCAAAGCCTACTGGATAATGTTAACAAGTGTGGGTCTTGCATACTCTCGAACTCTAATGTAAATACATCAGATTCGTTAAACGATACTTTCCCTCTTTTCATTCGAATGAAAAGTGCTGAAGCTGCTGTGAAGTTGGTTCAATCTTCAACAATCCAGGGAGTAACATCCCGTATTCTAGAAGGTCATAGTGAACAAGCATACTGTGAAAACATTGTCAAGTCTCGACTTACTGCCTCCGAGCGTCATCGTATTTCACAGGCAAAAAGGCGTACACAGCAAAAATTAACAACTAAATGTCCAGCAGTGTCTGTCAACCCCTTACCTCGCACAAAAAGTGACCATAAGCATATTGTATTTGATGAATAAAATTTTAAGATAATTCTGTAAATATTTTCAGGTTCATTTGCACATAAAATATGTCGGTCTTATTCATATTAACGAAAATGATTCTGATTGTCTGTACCTCTTGGCATTTTGTTATCAAAAGTCATTGTTGTATTGGCATGTGATTACATACTACGAAGCTTAATATTTTCTCTTGGACACTAGTAGGGATTTGCTAAGTTATATATATCACCGAATGTTAACTTAGATTAAGAATTAAAAGCTGGTTACTTTGTAATTGACTCAAATGGTAGTCTGTATTTAATATCTGAAGCTTCTTGGCATACCCATCTATTAAAATGATAAGAGGTTTGAGCAGCCAGGTAGTACCACTAGTCCTCACGTAATAAGTGGGGATCATTGCCTAACGTACGGATGTGTACAAGATGGCTGAGTGTGTTTCGTTTCATAGTGTTTGAATAGATATAAAATAACTTTTGACTATTTACATTTCGTTCTCTGTATTTTATATTTTAGCATACTAATATCAGTTTATCAGCCTAGGCTATGTAAAATAATCTGGTCAGTGATCAGTCAGTTACTCCTTCTTTCTAGTTTATTTAGATGTGAATTGCGGTCAGGCAACTTGTCTGTAGTTTTGATGATAAGTGGATAGTTTTGTATCACCTGTTCGCGTATGACAACCAGGCAACACTCTATAACAGATGTGAAGTCGAGACCTGTTCAGCCGCTAAAGCATCTTGTTGCCAAATATGACGATTGCTACATGGAATTCTACTTGAATTTCAATTTCCTTTCGATTTCAGTCATCATGCCCCGTCCGTATATTAAGATCAGTGATATAGTCTAATCAAAAATTTAAGTTATAATTTTATTAGTTAACGAAGAATGAGTCAATGATCATTGTTTAATCACTCACTTTAAGTCCAAGGGACCAATAACTTGATGTTTTTGAGTAACGCTCAGTTATATGATATTTCATTATGAGTACTCACCAGGTATTTAGACAAAAGGTGATTAGACTCGATAATTAACACAACAGCCTTGATGAATGTGACAGCTATACAGTAGTGTAGTGCACCTTCCTGGCACCAAAATACAACTAGGGTTAAAATAAATAGATTAAATTAACTAACTAAACCTCTAGCTCGCCTCCGCATGCTTTAGGTGTCTTAAGTTTTGTTTTAAAGAGCATGCATCTGAACAGGCTTGGATGCCATTTTGCTCTCCCTTTATGCTGATTAGCACGCACGTACTCCGAGTCCCTAGTTCAGCCATACTAACCAGATAAGTTGAATGAACATTTCCCCTATTCATTACCATTACATTCATTCTAAATAAATATATTACTTCTTTAAATATATTCCTGAAACCAGTTCTTTTGATTTGTGTTTCGTTATCAGTACTTACACGTTAGGTAAGGTACTGGTTGAGCAGATGCTGGAGCACATTAAGTTAAGTAGGATTGGTCAAACGTTACGGAATAGTAACGACCGATAGCTGCTACCGTGACGTGGTGGTCGGGCTTGCATATCACAATGAGCTACACTGGTGGAACATTCGTTCCCTCGAGGTCCTACCATACCGTAAAAGTTTGTTGGATAGTGATTAGACGAAAAGCAGTTACCGTTATGGTGTAAATTACTACACTATGATGAAGGTCTGAGGGCGAAGTCGTACTGCTGTTAGCTGGATGGTGTGTGACAGCAGTAAGGTGTTTCCCTTGGATGACCAGCAGTGTTATACTGATGGTGCCTTCTCAATGGAAGGGGGGGATTAGGAAAGGTCGGCCCCCAAAATAACACTCCATCATACCCCACGGTCTGTCGGGCCGGTGGTGTTGGTTCATTTGTCGTTTCTTTTCGACCATACGGTCCCAAAATAAGAAAAAAACAAAATAATCGCACTAAAAAGGCTATGTGTGACAGGCCTCAAGCAGATGTCCGATGGGCTCTGCGGTGACTCAAATCTGTTTCAGGTACCTTAAGGAGAAATAGCCTTCCACGGTGTGGGCAGCCAGGAAGTGTCAACCGCCCTCACAACTCAAGTCCCCTCAAACTGCTATCCATCTCCTCCATCATTACCTTCTAATCTTCCTTCACGTCTCCCAATTAATAATACTACATACATCATCCTCTAGTTCTGCAGCCTTCGACAACGATCTGAGTCCACAGAACAGCATCCTTGGTCTCCTTAAACCACGCTCCAAACTACATATTGGAGCCTTCAATGTCCGCACCCTCCGTCAAATTGGTCAACAGGCTTCGTTGGCAAAGACTCTAACAGTTCGGGCCATGGATGTGTGCTGTGTTTGTGAGACACGCATACAGGACCCAAGTGTGGTTATTCACCTAACCGCTTCCGACCAATTTGGTGAATTGGCAAAATTCACCCTTCGAGTTTCTGAAGATCCGATAGCTAGCTTTCGGGGTCTTGCAGGTGTAGGCATAGCACTAAGCGCTAGGGCAGAAAGCTCACTACTTGACTGGACTCCAGTTGATAGTCGCCTTTGCGCTATGCGGCTGAACGGCCCAATGAGAATTAAAAGAGTAGGGAGACTCAATGTTGTCTCTTAGTAATTTCTGCTTACGCACCCACTGACTGTAGTTCGGATGAAGTGAAGGGCGAGCTCTACCGTAGACTGTCTAGCCTCCTCTTGAAAGCCAAACGTTCGGACGTGGTGGTTGTTGTGGGTGACTTCAATGCACAGGTGGGTAGACTGAGGGAGGCAGAAAGGCACTTAGTTGGCATACAGAATCCCGGCTAAACGTACAGATAACGGTGACCGCCTATTGCAACTATGTTCAGATAACCGCCTATTTTTAGCTAGCACCCATTTCAGAAATAAGAAAAGACCCTGTCTGACGTGGCGTCCACCGAGCTCAACCCAGAGATAGACACAGATAGACCACATTAGTATTAGTCATCACTGGAGAGGATCGGTGGAAGATTGCCGCTCCTTCTGGAGTACATACTTGGATAGCGACCACGCGTTGGTCCGAGCGCGTGTATGTCTGCGTCTCAATGGACGTTGGAAAAATTTGCAACAAAACCACCACGAGTACTGCTGGACAACAAGAACACCAAGGCCATGTTCAGTGAGAAGTTGGCTAGGCAGTTATCGGAACAGAAGACTATCACTCGGTACTATCACATGGTACCATCTCCAGTCTGTTGTAAAAGCAGCTCTGAAGACTGTAGCCGACTCCGAGAGAGTGGCTAAAAAGAGCCAGTGGATATCAGGAGCTTCTGAACTAATGGATGCACGCGAACGCATCCCTGCAGGCCCCGAGTACAATGAAGAGCGGGCACAACTTGAAGGTAGACTGAGAAAAAGTCTGCGCAACGACGTGAACAATGGTGGGCAGCCAAGGCTAAATAGATGGAAAAGGCGGCAGCGACTGGTAACAGCAGACAGTTATTTTGACTCATTATGAAAACTTGGGGAAAACGTCTACTGCGGTTAGCCAGACCATAGCGAAGAAAGAGGGATCTGCGATTCACTCGCAGGGGCGACGACCAGAACGATGGGCAGAACACTTCGAGGAGCAGTTTAACTGGCCTCCAGCCACCATTGTGTTGTCCGCTATCCAGTCGGATCCTGAGTGGAACATTGAGATAGGCCCCCCAACACTATGCGAGGTTGAGAAAGCGGTAGGTAACCTGAAACATGGAAGGCAGCAGGACCAGACGGACTACCTCTTAAGATATACAAGGATGGTGGTGGAGTGCTCTTCGTCAGGTTAACGGAAGTGTAAACCAGTATGTGGGAACCAAATACGATCCCCTCTGACTGGTCTGAATCACTGATTATCCCAGTCTTCAAGAAAGGCGAGAAGTCCTCTTGTGATAACCACAGAGGAATCAGCCTGACGAACATAGTGTCTAAGCTTCTAGGTTCTATAATTCTTCGACACATGAGTGGAGCTCGGAAACAGCAAGCCCGAGAAAACTAGGCAGGCTTTAGACCCGGCCGTGGGTGTATCGACCGAATATTCACACTCCGCCAGGTTTTGGAACACAGACACGCTAACCGACTCCCGACAATAGCTGTGTTTCTGGACCTGAAGGCAGCGGCATTCGATTCGATTGGTCGAGAAGTCTTATGGCAATGTCTCTCAGTGAACTGCACGCCGACTAAGTACATCACCGTATTGAAAACTTTCTTCTCGAACACTTGTGGGTGTGTTAGAGCCTATGGTGATATGTCAGATGAGCTGTACTTATCGAGTGGTATCCATCAAGGGTGCCCATTGTCTCCATTTTTATTCAATTTTATCATAGATATTCTTATGGAGATCTCCCTCTCGTCACCAGGTTACGCAGACGTTGACCTAATTGCCGGAGAATTTTCATTTGACCTAGAATATGCAGATGACATTTTCCTGTTAGGCGAGGATGCAGAGTCTTCTGAACACTGAGTGGCAATTCGAGAATGTTTTGGATGCGTTTCTCACCACCCAAATGCAAATTGTTGCTCCAGGACTGGTCATCAGGGGTACCGCAGCTAACGATAGAGAGTGAAGTGGTTAAGTGTGTCGACCACTTCACTTACCTGGGAAGTAGGATCAGCCCTGATGGCTCAGTGGCCGGTGAAATCTCTGCACGGATACAAAGACTTGGTTGGCTTTTGCCAATTTGCGCCACCTGTGATATCCGATTGTCTACTAAGGGTCGCATGTACTGCACAGCAGTCCGCTCTGTTCTATTGTATGGCTGTGAAACGTGGCCATTGAAGGTGGAAGACATGAGAAGGCCGGCTGCAGGTGATTGACCACCCTCGCCTTCGAATTATAGGTCGTATTCCGTGGTGTCACCACGTGAGTAATGCAGAAGTCAGGTATAGAGTTTTGGGGAGAAGAGGTAAGTCGGTTGACTAGGTTGTGAACCTTCATCGACTGAAATGGTTGGGACTTATACTACGTATGCCTAGTCGCCGATTGCCTCGTCACACAATGTTGGCCGAAGTAGATCAAGACTGGAAAAAGGCCCGAGGTGGCCAGAATAAAACATGGCATCAATGTATGAAGTCTTTGACTGTTGGTTTGAGCCATGTGGGGCAATACAGACTAGGTGGTTGGGGTCCGTGGGACAAGAGTAACCAGTGGTTGGAGACCCTAGGTGATATGGCTCAGAACCGATGTCAGTGGCGGAGATGTATACACACATTATCCTCATCTTAACGACGCTATACCGAATCTCACCATTTTCCCATTCTTCCTTTCTCTCTTTTCGTACTTTACATTTCTTTTGACTGAGTTTTCTTCTCTTCAGCTTCTACTTCACTGCCTTTTTGCTTGATGTACTGATATGAGGTGTGGCAACTCGAACCGTTACGCAGTAATGCCTGGTCCTGGGTTGTTTTGGATGGATGGATGAATAGTAACACAGAACCCTACAGTAGTATCAGCAGTGTTGAGGTATCTGTACTCAAACTGTGCAAAATGGCTATGGTCTTCGGTGGGCAGGGTGAAGTAGCCGAGATAGATGAAACAATGATAAGGAAAAGGATATACATTCGTGACAGAAACGTAAAGAAAAAATGGGTAGGTTGTTTACTTCTTTTGTGCATGCAGGCTTTTGGAATCTGGAATAGGACAACCTCAGAAAGCAAACAATCGCAAGATTATGGCATTAGTTCCATTTATTAAGAAATACATTTTTTTTCCGGTAACTGTTGTTTACACCAATGACTACAGAGCATATCGATGTCTGAGAAGGTTGGGATATGATCGCCACATTGTTGTCTATAAGCAGCACTTCATAGGTCCTTTGATAAGATTTCATACTTGTTATGCAGAAGCAATATGAAGTCGTTTGAAGGCTTATATGCACCAATATTACAGCTTGCATAGATTAATCTCCTTAGAGTCACGGACCGAATTTCTTTATTGTACCTATTTCCACTTTACATCACGTCAAACAACAACATCCATTGTAATTCCTTATCCTTTTCATCGAATAAACATCTGCATTCTTATTGGTGCGTTCAAGGTCACTTGAGAATGGCTTAAAAACTCAAAAACTATAGTTTCACCATTTAAGCCAGACGATATCAATTAGGAATCAAAGCTTTTCAGATTCACATCAACCAAACGTATTCCTTGGGTAAAAAGATTTACATATTACAATGAATCGCACTGAAAAGAATTACTTTTGTTTTAATGACTCATCCGATTACCCTGTCTTTGCAGACTGTTCCATCTATCTGTAGTTAAAGAAACAACAAACTCAACTACATTAAACTTAAACTCGACGGATAAAAAAAAGTTGGATAAGTGTCTGTGAGTATTTGTACATTTTAAATAAGGAAACAAAGTGAATTTACAGGCCAATCATTGACACATTTAATCTAATCATGTATGGAAACAGTTTCAAAGCTGTATGAAAATATTGGTCAGTAAGAAATATTCATTAGTTAAAAATAATAATAAATACTGACAAATTAAAATGCTACATCAGTTGCCTAGATACTTTTTTTGAGGATATAAATCAAAACATAATCGTGGTGTTGATGAAAGCTGATGTCGTCCAAGTGAGTAATTAGCACCTGTTGTCGTCAATGTAGAAGAAAACCTGTGTGAATTGACATTTTCTGATGTTGTTACCTGAAATTTGGTGAAGAATTCGGTGGAATTGTAAATAGTCATTTAGTAGATTGTAATGTGATAAACTCATAAAAGTTACGATAAATCAACTAAGTTCAAAAAAGTATAACTGAAACGACTGATATTTTGTCCCACTAACTAAACTACGAGGCCTGATCATAACATAAGTACCAAACAATCGATGTACCTAACCCAGTTCTACAGGAGGTCAGTGGCTGTTTGAATAGTTCAATGGTAACGTCTCTGACTACAGCACTGGGTGACGTAGGTTCGAGTCTCAAACAGGGTATCAGTTCCTTTGAGGTTGCAGATACACATTATTAAATCGTGCCAAGGAGCATGAGACCTAGGTTCAATACTTCATACCAATTGTCTCCCACCAACTAATTTCACTTTTCTTATCATGTTCCGCATCCGTGTGTGCTAGATAATTTACACCAGCATTTCACACGATAGGTGGGAGCGAAGTGTGGGTCAGTAATCATCTTCACAAGGCCAGAAATTCACATCAACCTGAAGGATTATCATCTGACGCAGTTTCTGAAAAGCCAGAGTAATATAGCAAAATTTATAAAGAATTGAGTGAACTGCACCGTGGTCTACTAATATGACTGTAGAACGTGTTCATTGCAATTGGGAAATTTAGAAAGGTTTCAGTTATTTAGTCAGTTGTTTGTAATGAAACTACCATGTTGCCAAAACAAACGTTAGACACAGAGAGCTAGGTAAAGAAGGCAAATCAGTTTATGAGGTTGTAAACCTTGACAGTATGAGGTGACTGGTGTGGAGGCTGCATAAAATTGTGTATAAACCACTTTAACTAAAAGCAATATTTTCTTTCCATCGTTTTTTTACACATTCTGTACATTCTTCCTAATGATTGTAAAAACGAATGTTGTTTATATCATCCACACTTTTTTGGTTGTGGCGGTAATTACATCTTTTGCTGCTGGTAATCGTGAAAATATAATGTGCTTCTAACCATTCCGGCTTCTGACTCCGTGACTATTGCCTGTCGTGCATACTAACTGATTGTCTTGGGATTTTTACAGGACCTCTCATCCTACTTCCAAATATTACGACAATCAAGCCGACCAACGACCACTGCGGAGAGCCAATAAATATTGCCTTCTGATTTCTGGAGTATCCAAAAATTGTGGTGGACAAAACTGAAGAGATAACCTTCATTGACAATACTATTTGTGCTATAATGTTTAACTTTTTATGCATCTGTATCATAAGATCCATTTTTCTTGTAAATTATACGTAGTTTGACATTTTGGTTTACTTGACATTCTTTGGGTCCACTACACTGGGGGAAGTCTTATATATAGTGACCAACAGTATACCTTCAAATGTTTCTCTTTAGTTGGTAAAAAGCGAAGACTGACAAAATTGAAATATATCATCAATCTAAAAGGTTTCAGACAGCTGGTTTAAGGCATTTAGAGCAAAGCAGGGTCTTGGGTTCACACTACAACTAAATTAGATGGTTAGAGACTTTTGTTTATGCAGGAAACAATTGACGGAGGTGGCATATATGATACAACCATCTCATTCATCTACATTTTCATATTTCCATCATATATTTCGAGTTCCTTTCCTAATTTATGGTTTTTGACGTCCATGAACATCTTTATTTCTATTTCTTTGTAATTTGACTTGACGACATTACGTAAATTTCCAGTTGTACTGTGTACTAGCTTAGGTAGTTAGACAGTTTCGCCAGGTCCTGTGTTGTTTCTGTATAGATGATGTATACTGTGATTAAAAGAATCACATCTTTGTAGATTAATGCAATAATCATGTGCAGACATACAAATTTTTTAGAATCCAATAGGAAAAGGACTTTTATGACAAATGGTTTACGTATTTTGAACCATCTGAGTTGTTTTACTCCTGTCTTCACTTCGAAGGCGTCACTGTGCTTCCCATTGTGAATTACTTGGCATGTGGCATCTTCATATAGTTGTTGAATGAGGTTGATAAAGGTTTGCTGTATTTCATAGTATTGAAGCAGTTTCCAAATTACCTCTCGGTCGACGCTATCAAAGGCCTTCTCAAAGTCGATAAAGTTGAGGTAGAGAGTTGACTGCCATTCTATGCTCTGATCTATGATGATGCGTAGTGTAGCGTTGCAATTTCGTCCGCACATGATTTGTACTTCCTGAAGCCAACCTGCCTGTTCCGGTAGTAGTTTTGAATCCAACGCATCCTTAAGCCTCTCCAGGATGATGCGGCTTAATATTTTCTTGCTCTGGGTGGACAGGAGAGTGATTCCGTGCCAGTTCTTGCAAACACTGAGGTCTCCCTTCTTCGGCAGTTTGACAATGTAACCCTTCTTCCAATCAATAGGCAGGTACCTTCTCTTCCTTCCACACCTTCTGCAATAGTGGTGTGAGCATGTCCGCTGTTGTCTCTGCGTCTGCTCTCAGTGCTTCTGGCGGGATTCCATCTGGTCCTGCTGCTTTCTCACATTTCAGTGGCTTTATGGCGTTCAGAACTCCCACTTTTGTTGGAGGATTTATGTTCACTTGTAGTTCTGTGGCTGGGCTGCAGGTGGTATTTGTGGACGAAGTGCAGGTGGTGGTCGATTCAAGAGCTTCTTGAAGTGGTCGGCCCATCGGTTCCTTTCTTTCTCTTCTTTCGTAATTGAATTTCCGTCATCACCTTTTATTGGTTTCGTCTGCGCTGGTCTCTTCCCAGATAGAGTAACCTGGTTATCTGATACAATGTTGTCAGGTCTCTATCTCTCCTACCTGCAGCCTGTTCTGCTTCACTTCCCAGTGTTTCGTGGAAGTGCTTTTTGTCTTTGTGTGCACTCTTCTTCACTTCTTTGTCCCGTGAAGTGTTTTATACATTGTACTCAGTTCCTCTTGTCGTTGAGCATCCTTGCACTGCATTGGTTTATCTTCTACTTCACCATCCTCCTCTCCCTGCTCTATCAGCTTCCAGGTATCCATCGAGATCCATTCCTTATCTTCTTTCTTCTTCCTTCCTAATACCGCTGTGCAGGTTTCTTTCCACATCTCTCTCAAAGACTCCCAGTGTTCTTCCACACAGGTTTCTTCACGGATGTTCCTCGATATCTCCCATTTTGTCTTGATGGCTGGCTGCCGTGAAGATCTCCTTTGTAGTTTCATCCTTCAGTTTCCGGGTGTTGTACTTGAATTGAGGTCTATCACCAGCTTCCTTGTAGGCTTTTAACTTGATTTGGAAGGTTCTTTGCACTAGATGGTGAGTGGTGTGAACCTACATCTGCTCCTCTTCTTGACCCTGTGTCAAGTAGACTGCGTCTCCATTTTCTTGAGATTTAGATGAAGTCGATCTGATTTTTAGTGTGTGTGTCCTGGTGTCTGGTGAAATCCATGTCGCTTTGTACACCCCTCAGTATACATGAAAGATATTAATATCCAGTAAGTATATCTGTATAATTAGATAAGTTGTCATTGTTTGTACGTCAGAGTGGGTGGAGTATGTGTATTGTTGACTGCCACATTCTAGTTCGCAAGTGGCGTTCTAAAAAATTATATATATGAAATGATGCACTGCATTTACAATCAAGCTACTATGTTACATGAATTATTGCATATTATCATAGTAGTTTTTGTTGAATTGAATTCAATGAGCAATTTGTTTATTAAAACTTAAACCCAGCAGCTAGGCTTATGTTCATCATCGAAAAAAACTAACCACTTTGCAATAAACCAGTGACAAAGTACAACATATTACTACTGATTTCCTTAGTGGCTTTACACAGTTCGATTTATTTCAGAGTAGTTTCTAATGTGGACTGATATGAGCTAGAGAACCATTGAAAATCTGTGAGCACTTCACAGATGGTGAACAGTAATTAAAAAAAAAAAAAAAATCATGAGGATGATGAGGTTTAGGAATAAGATGCAAATAATCAGTAGAGTAATTCAAATCGGTAATATGAAGCAGGTTATTCTTAGGTAAATGGAGTGGTTTATAACGAGTGCTCAGTCTTAAACAATAAATAACTACGTAATAATAAGAAAACAAATGAATATTGATAGAAACAAGAGGGGGGAGAGGTGTACAAAGTAATACTAAAAGTTACATCATGTTGACAGCCATGGTAATGAAAGTAGTCGGACAAACGTTTTTTGAATACAAAGGTTAGGTTTGTAAAGATGAGTTGCAGTCGCCTCTGCTATGTCAAGTAATCGACTGCATAATCCACGTGGTAAATTAGTTGGTATGTGATGAAGAGTTTTGAATGCCTTTCTAGTATCCACCTGATATTCAGTGTCAACTAGGTGTGCAAGTATGGAGCTTTTTATTGTTCTAATTTGTCCCTTGCTCAACTATGATGAGTGGTGCTCAAAAATTAGATGATGGACATACTTCATTGTACGCCTAAAGCAACTAGCTCCACAGGAGCAGTTCAAATGATAAATGCGTATAGAAGTGGCAGAATCAGGCAGTTTTTCTTTATTTTTTGCACCTAGAATCGGGCGGTTGTAGAAGATGGGACATAATTTAGCGACTGTGAGTGCTTTTCGCTCTCCGCTCTTTTTAAGCGTTGTGTGATGATCTCACCGGCAATGTCACTCCTAAACTTCAGTTTCAAGATTTGCTTCTGGTGGCGTTCTTTCCCTAACCTCTGTGACATTCATATGCTAAGTTACAACCTTCGCTGGATAGCCATTCACAGATAGTGGCGAACTCTTCGTCTATAGCATCAACTGAGCAAATAGCTGTGGCACCGTATGCTAGACATTTCATCAGGTTCTTTTTGTAATGGGGGATTACGGCACTAAATAAATGCGTTTATTGACCTGTCGATGTTGGCTTCCTAGATACACTTTGTTTCAGAGTTCCAGCTAACCTTCTTATCAGCAGAACATCAAGAAATGGGATACTGTGATTTTGCTCTTCTTCTACTGTGAAGTTGATTGCCGTATGAACATTGTTGACCTTATTGAGATACTCATTCTTATCAATCTCACTTTTGAGAACTATAAAGGTATCATCCATATGACGACAATATTATTCTAACCGACTAATAGTTTCGTTCAGCTGACCGTTCTCTAGTTTTACCAGAAAAAGGCGTGCTTAAAGAGGCCAAGGAGTGACGTCATAGAAGCACTATCAGACAGCCTGTAGAGTTTGTTATTGAAAAGAAGTTGTATGTTCATCGTACACTTCAGCAGTAGGTCTTTCAGAGTGGAGACTGGAATACCTAGTTCCATATCGTGTTTAGCAAGTTCGTTTCAAATGAAGTCTATTGTCTCCATTGAAGGAATTTGGTTGATATTTCAGTTGGATTGTAAAACTATGTATTAGTGTAGAGACCAAGACAAAGACCTAATTGAAAAGGAATGTTTTTTTTCTCTCAATCATTCTTTTTCTAAAATGAAATGGTTTGCCTTTTTGCAAACCACTGTCAATTCCTGATATAATATGACAATCATTTGATGGTTTATCACCTGATATCATTCCATAGCCTTAACTATTCTCAAGTTAATCAAACCTCTCATAAAATCTCTGATTGAATTACAATCCAGTGCATATTAATAACTTGCTTTCAGATGAGTTTCTTGCAGTTCTGATGGAAAATCGTGATCTATCTCGTCAACCAAGTTCGGAGTAAAGACAGGTGACCATTAATTTATTTTACCGTACGATGACGATAGAGTTCCTGAAACTGATAACTATTCTAATGATTTAAATAATCTCTGAATAAAGAGAATGGCTATTTCTTATTTCATCAGTCATCATTTTGCAACAAATCAGAAAGAAATTATCATACACGTCTCTTACTGACAATTTCTATTGGTTTGTTACATAATGCGCATCTGTTGTAGAGAACAACTCATGAAAACACTAGAAACATTTTTTCACATTCTCAAATATTTCCTAGAAATAGGAAGTTACGACCTACTGGATGTCCCTCTAAATTGTGTACCCAGAAGTCGTTATCCACTACAAATTTTAGCTTGACATAGTACGTGACGTTACTACGGGACTATCCAAGTTGCCCAACCGCATATCACTACAACAAGATGAGAAGTAAAAAGACGAAAGATAGTCGAAAGCTATAGGATAGAAAGAGGGTGGGGTAGAGCAAAAAAAGAACTTTGATATCAAGGATATGATGAAGATAAATAAGGCTTGAATATTTCTGTACCTCATGGATTCTAGTGTGAAATCCTCTAGCACTTTACATGGATCGAAACAACAGTTAGAGACTTCTCATAACAATGTTTTAGTTGGACGGCTCTCAACTTTTTGCCAGATTAAACCCACTTTAGCCAAAATTGCACATCGTAATAAATATTATCGAGGTTTACGTAACCCATATTCTATTCACTTCAATCAATAAGAAGGTGAATGACATATTTACTAGTTTACCCAAGCATAAAATTAATAACATGGCGGTTTAACGACACAAGACTAATGCTTCAAAGGCAACTGTTACACAGTCCCCTCGGTCTGTAGTAGGCAGCTGAAGCGGCCAAAAATTAAATCACTTGGTTCAATAATTACTGAAACATCATATAATAAATAACGCTAGCTCACTATTTTTTTGGATAGATATATTTCTGTTACTAAGCGACAAAATCTCAATAGTAATCGAAATAACTTAAAGAGGAAGTTTCCGGTTGGTATTTATCATGGGATGATATCAGTTAGAGGAAAAATAGGAACCTGAAGGTACCGTAGAGCTGCTTTGTTGTGGTGCCGGACTCCTTAGCATTGCACACAGACAACTCCACCTGGGATCGAACCCAGAACCTTCAAGTTCCGTGACCATCACGTTGCCATCAAGCCCCTGGTTCGGAATCTAGTGATCCATATTTCTTAATTCTGTTAGTTCACGAAATAACATGGCCTCTATTCAATTTGGTTTCTGGGTAACTGTCTTCATGTTTGACTTGGCCACGACTCCTCACTGCAACTTCAGGGATATCTCTCGAAGCCAGTCATCAATGAGCATTAGATTAATTGAGTTTTGAAGTTTGTGAACTGACAGAAGTAAGAAATACGGATCACTGGATTCCGACCCAGTGGCTAAGTGGTAACGTGTCGGCTACAGAACCCAGAAGTGCTGGGTTCGACTCCTGTTAGGGTCTTAGGTGCACAATGCTGAAGAGCCCCATACTGGGATGAAACAGATGTCTAATCCCCGCAGGCTTTCATTGTTTCTCCAACTGCTTTCAGTTCATGATGAATATCAACGCTGAGATTTGTCCAAATATAACATATCCAATGTCAAAGTTGGTTAACATTTGTATTATTACTCTATGATAAAAACTTATAAATTTAATGTAGAGCATTACTTCTATCAATCAACCGACTTCTTAGTGTGTATTTTAATACTGAAATGAAAAGTAAATTATTATTGAACAATATAATGCTTTCTTGATGACTCTTTTCTAAAATGTCACTGACTTATTTCATGCTCCAATTTTAGTAGTCAAAAATACCAAACATCTGTATGAATTCACCTGACTGATAGGTTGATGTCGATGGACTAATATATTTGCCATAGCTGTAGATCCATTTGGACAGGTTCCTGTGGGTATTCCATGTTGTACAGTTCGTGGTTTAGTATACGATGATATTTTTTTCTGTTTTTCTATGGGATAATAATGATTTGATGAATTCCGTGAACTTAACATCTTTTTGGCATTTCCCACGGATAAATGACATTTGCCATCATACAGTCTTTGATCAATTTTCCCATTCTTACAAGTGATAGGGTTTATTTCATTTCGGTAAGATGAATCATAGTTTCTGTTGGATGGTATATCCTTGTTAGGAAGCCGCTGATATTCCTACAAGTTATGTAAGTTAAGATATACCCGAAAATTACAATTAGGATATATATATGTAAATGGCAGGACTATACAATCTCTCAGTAGATTTGTAAATCCTATAAAATCCACCCTTGAGATACCTAATTATAAAATGATGCGTTCGTAGGTATTTTTAGTCAAGCGAAGTGATTATGGTGTTTGTGAGGGGATATCTGGGAAACAGACAGAAGCGCTCATAAAACCTCCTAAGAGAAGTAGCCTGAAACATTTCACTACACGTGCTGATATAGCTTGCTCTGATGACCAAAAATATTGTTAAGATATTAACATGAGCTCTGCTATCTTAGAGCTGTAATTCATTGGTCAAAGCATTCTACTTTGATCCAGTAGACCCCAGTTTCCAACCATACTCCACTTACAGAGGTCTGCGCAGTCATTAGGCTTCATACAACAGTTTTAGCTCATCACGTATTGCATGCATGTTCACAGGGTTGCAAAGTTGTATTTATGCCTTCTTTATTTCCTTTCCACCATTGCTAGATTAAATATCCCAGTTGACTTTTAAACATCCTCATCTCCGACAATTAGTCTTTTCTTTTACAGTATTATCATTGTTTTCGATAGACCAAGAAGTGGGAAATGCTTTGATGCATTTTACCACTGTATATGCTAAATCCCAGCAATCATTCTGTTAAACTTTGTTGAGCGCTCCATTTTAGTTATAAATAGGGGGTTCTTTCTGGTATGCCATAATATTGTATCTAAAACATTTTGCATATTCAATCATCAGCATCATTATTAATTTTGTGTTTTATGATTTCCCGTATTACTTCATTCAGACTTCCAAATAGCTGCAACTTTTAACAAAACCGCTTTCAATAGATCTAAATCAACCTGTCTCATTCACATCACTTAATCCATTGTTTATTGATTACGTCTACAATGTTTTCACTCCTTTGTAATCCAAATTCACCCTCTGAACAATCTAAAAATCTTGCGTAACGTCAGTTTGTTATCATTTAACACCCACATCATCAACTAGCAACATTATTATAACTGTAACCATCATTATTTTGTGTTTTCAGTCTCCGATTATTTAAATTCCCTTATAGATTCCATTCATTAAATGTCATATACATACAAGAATGTACAGCTTCAGAGTTAATTCGTTGAAAAGAATCCTTTTCGTAGAATTTCATGCTTTTAAAAGAATAACTGTAGTAACGAATTCAGTTCATGAAATGTGGAAACTCTTAAGTTGTCAAATGGTGGTTATCAACCTTTTCATTCCTATTGATTAGTGGTTGCAAAGAAAAAACCCATCACCAGTCAACCATAGAAGTTCCAGATAGAGGAAAGTTAGGATTGTAATCAAAATAAGTCAGTTGAGCAGACTTGCTGAAAAAAATGAACTAAAGGAAGTGATTACTGAATCAAGCTCTAGAAGTTTTGGGTCTACAACTTCTTATAACCACAGTTCTACATATAGCTGCTCTTCTCCATTTGAATGTAGCCTTCGAAAAGTTGATAATGAATAGCTATACTAGTAACCTATCTGTTTCTTAGGCTAACAAAGTCAAGTGGTACTGGAAAAAAGACCAAATTAGAGAGGAAACCTTATCCAAATCGAAAGGTTATGCTTTTTATTGAAACGAAAAACAGAAAACGAAAATGAACTAGGAACCTGATCGATAGATTGAATCTTTTCTGGTACTAAGTAAACCAGTGTGCCTATAAAATATGTGACAATACGGAAGATGCATGTACGTGACATCCGATTAGATTGTTCGAAATGTATAGCGCTAATACATCACATGTTTCAGATAATCTTCGTGTTCTCATTACGCTGTTTAAATTTATCAAAGGGACCAGTTGCTTTAAACCTTCAAATAGTTTAACGTACTTGAAGTACTACTTTTACTACTTATGAGTAGTGTAATTAGACTGACCAAATTTCTTGTAGTAAAGCGACAAGGTTAAGAGGGATGCGAACTAAGTAAATCACTGCAACTTTCAACGAATTACAAGGAATATCGAAGGATGTTTTCAACTGAATAATCTCTATTAGAAACACTGACTTATAAGTTGTACAACAGGAGTTTTTCTGTAAACAAGCCTTACAAAATAGTACTATGCAACAATATGTCACTATTTTGTCGTATGGCTAATCTTTTTTACTAAAATAAAAATGGTCACTTGCAACTCACAACGGTAGCTGTGTGCTAAGTTTCAGGAAATTTTTGGTAGTATAAAAAAAGTGATCTTCACAGACGTAAGATTAGTATTTTTCCAAAATCAAGTGACTATTGATATCATCTATTTGTGTATCTGGTTGCTTAGCTTGTCTGTTGAGGTGTATGAAGCTGGTTTTAAGCAACAACAACAACAACAACAAATGAAATTCAGAGAGCTGAAAACAGAAGCTTTACGTCGTGAGACATAGCTGGAATCTAGTGATTCAAATATTTCGTGTCAAACGACGGTGTTTGTTCCAACTCATTGTTTTGGTGAATCAATAAGTAGTCATGACTTTTAACTACAAGTTCAAATTTGACAAATGCTAGTAATTTTCAGTGGTTTGCCATATGATGCCACTTCTTAGTGAAGACTACTTCCACACTAACTGATTCTATGGAAATCCCTAAGGTAAACACAATCTAAAGATTGTTATCATCAATTCAGTTTACTCTTGATTGAATCCTCTATCATGGTGCATTTATTAATTTCTGTCACTGAAATCATGCTCTGGTTACACTGATTAGTAACAAAAGTATGTACAAGCCATATGTATATGATAATATAATGTAAATACATATGAAGAATCATTCTGTTATGTAATACTCAGAAAACGACAAGTGGAGAGATAGTAGAGGGGTTAATTTAACGTTTCGATATTCAATGTTAATGAAATTTCAAGCAAGGAATGATAGATTAGCCCACAAAAAGAGTTTTGTTTAAAACACAAGCGGAAAGTCTATAATATTAAGGCCACTAATTAGCACAAATTACGCAGATAACAAGGACGTAGGGAAACGTGACAGAAGAAAAACTACCTTAAATGTAACAATTACCAAGAAAATATATGCCTTCTTCAATTAGCAACGCTTATAGACAACCAGTCGAGACAAGTTCCTGAAAACCAGTGCTATTAGGTTGTCAAAACATTTAATGTTATCTATGAAGACCAACTTTTTTTTTCATTATCAAAATAAAATTAATATATGACTGATGAAGATGAGAAGAAATATGCAAATTATAATTGTTTACCTGAAGGATTTTTTGATTAAACTCTTTCGTAATTTTGATACATTCAGATTGGGCTTCTAGCGTCAATCGTCGAAAATTCCTCTGTTTCCATGTACACTCCATAAACTGTTTCCATTCTACTATTGCTTGTTTTAAAATATGCTGTTTGTAGTAACGATCAGCAAGTGCAGTACAAAAATCCTTAGAATAAAAGGGGGGGGTGAAGCATTACAGAAGTTGTACAGAATTTATTTATCAAGACAGATTATTTGAAATTTCTTGGTCAGAAACCTTTTCGTTGAAAAGCTAGTCGATATCATCCATCATTATAGAAGTGATAGCAATCACAGCTTGTTAAGTGCTAAAAAAAATACTTGCTGACAAAGCTTGTTTGCAATCCAAGGGGAATTGATATCCCATGAAAGATTTGAACATGCACTACCTACTGTTGCAGTCTGGTTCAATTGTAACATTTCTAACTGTTAAAAATTCTCATTATGAATATTATAAAAAGACATATAAGCGAACAGTATTGTTTTCAATTAGATCTCAACATATTTTGTTAAACACAAGGTTTTATAAAAACGTCTTGGAAAAGTGTGGCTTGAAATACAAGATTTGTAAAACTCCAACTTCACCTTTTCAGATGCCGTTTTACACCTGAGGCTAACAAGTTCATTTAACCTTTTAATGGTGTGTGGCGGGAGCCTTCTTTTCAAGAATTTGAAACAATTAGTTTCTTTGATGAATTGTATTGAATTCTTTTATGTCATATTTGTCCTTCCCTCACTTCCAGTTTTCATATATATAATGACTTAAAAAGTGAATATGTGATTAGATTGTTCGAAATGTATGGCGCAAATACATCACATTTTTCAGATAATCTTTATCTTGTAATTACATTATCCAAATTCATAAAAGGGACTGATTGTCTCAACATATTTGTAAAATATCAACCAGTCAAGGTAATTTGTAAGATAACGACACCAAGGAATACGGATTGTAAAAAGGTTAATACGAATGTTCAGAATGACACGACAATGTAAACAGGTGTTCAGACATTGTAATGATACTAGTAATTTCTCGTTGCTATACAGGGCCGAATTGCTCGACCTCTTTTGGCAGATGGGCTCCTATGCAGAGGCCTCGATACTATTTATCATTCATGATTTTATATTGATCTCGGTGACTAGCAGAGGAATCCAGGAAGCGCATTTCGTTTTATTTGGGACTCGTAAGTTGGATCTACCTGCACCCCACTGAGTGATATTGCTCCTGCTGAGTCTCGAACTCAGTACTCTTTGCTCCAAGTGCAAGAGCGTTATCCACTAGGGCACAATAGCCACCTCTTGTGCAACGGGTGTCAGTTGTTGTAATGATATTTGCAATTTTCCGTTGCTATACAGGGTCGAAATGCCCGACTAGACGGATAGACAGACAAAATAGACCAGAGTGAAGAAAGACGATAAGGTTGTGTGATGATAGTGGAGGATGAAGGGGAGAGTGAATAAATAAATTTTGAATATGAATATAGTAGCGGGGTGAAAAGGGTGACAAAATGAAATAAAAATAAAAAGGGGGAAGAAATACATTTTCAAATTCATAAGTAAGGTCATTAATTAGGTTCTCCCTGGCCAAAGCGGGAATGAAGGCTCTACAAATTTCTTCTGAATACAGAGCCTTAGATTGTTCATTCGAATTCCTACAGCTTCAGCTATATGTAAAAGGCTGAGTTGAACTCCGTCGCTCGAAACGCTTTCATCTTATCCACTCTGTGATCGGTATGAATTAGATGCGACAAAACAGAGCTTCATATAGATTTAACGTATCCTTTACCCAACCATGAAGGTAGGTGTTCGGTAATATGTTGAGCAGGTTGCCTGGCTGTACACCTGATATAACTGTCTCCACAGGAGCAATTAAACTGGCAAACATACATTGAGGTGGCGAAACTAAGTAACTTGCCCTTCGTTTGATACGAAACAAATTGACTAGAAAACGATAGGCAGAGATTAGCTGCCCAACAATTTCCTTGTAATGATTCTCGACAGTCTGTGGAATAGAATCTCACTAAGTACATCATCACTAAATTGTAGCTGTATGAACAGTGGTTTCTTTCAAATGGTTACTACTTCAGGTCTTTTCATCGGTCTATTCATATGTCTTTTTAAATAAAATTGTGAGGATATCCCATGCAATTAATGAATTCGAAATCAACTCTAACTCACAGTGTAGAGTGTCATGTAAGCAGATAGATTTCTAACTCCAGCATCGCGCAAAAAAAAAAAAAAAAAAAAAAAAAAAAAAAAAAAAAAAAAAAAAAAAAAAAAAAAAAAAAAAAAAAAAAAAAAAAAAAAAAAAAAAAAAAAAAAAAAAAAAAAAAAAAAAAAAAAAAAAAAAAAAAAAAAAAAAAAAAAAAAAAAAAAAAAAAAAAAAAAAAAAAAAAAAAAAAAAAAAAAAAAAAAAAAAAAAAAAAAAAAAAAAAAAAAAAAAAAAAAAAAAAAAAAAAAAAAAAAAAAAAAAAAAAAAAAAAAAAAAAAAAAAAAAAAAAAAAAAAAAAAAAAAAAAAAAAAAAAAAAAAAAAAAAAAAAAAAAAAAAAAAAAAAAAAAAAAAAAAAAAAAAAAAAAAAAAAAAAAAAAAAAAAAAAAAAAAAAAAAAAAAAAAAAAAAAAAAAAAAAAAAAAAAAAAAAAAAAAAAAAAAAAAAAAAAAAAAAAAAAAAAAAAAAATTCTTTCACGAATTTATTCTTGAGTTTGATCAGAGATATGTGAAAATGTGTAGAACCTCAAGGATTTTTTTTAAATATTTATTATTAGGCATAAATCATTATATTTTTTTTTACAGAAACCACTAATAGTCAAAATCTCCCAAAAAATAATTGTACCCAGTGAATAACCCTGGTTACTGGATGATATATTAGTTACGAAGAGAGATGTCAAACTGGGCCATGAAGTTTGTAAGTCATTTGCAAATTGACCATTCTAGTTAAGGTATACCTGTTCATACAAGTCAACTGGCTAGTTTCAGGTGGTTTGAACAATTCCGCTTTATAAGCTGGATTTGTCTGAGTACACCGTTGATGAATGTGACACCAAACGAGTGAGATAGCCGTCGGGTGCTTGGATCACTTTCATCTAGTTGATGAAATCTGCAGATCAGTCTGAGTATATTTCTAACTACTCAGGTTGTTCAGTAGTATATTTCATTAATGGTGATGTAATTGCTAAAATAAGTTTGGTTACTGAAAAGCAGATTGATAATGCTGAGAAATCCATCGAATTGCATTTAATGAAACTGGTAATATAAGGTTTAGAAAATGAATATGGTGACTTTTAATAAACATCAAAATCTAGTGTATAGTAAGTATTTAATCGTTTCGTGATTAATAGTGCTCTTCAGTCATCTTTAACTTTGAATGGTTTTTTTAATTTTTATTTCGATAATAATCATCTTGTTGATTTTTCTCCTCCATTCACTGAGGCAAAACTTAGTGAGCTAGAACCGATACGCAAGTAGTTCAAGAAATCACGTTGCTAGTATCTCAATATCTACCTTTCACAGCAAAGAGAAACAAAAAATGAAAAATCAAATGTTTTCATAAAAATAATTAAATTCAAATCTATTTTAAGTATTAGTAGAAGCTAAAAAGACTTTATATGAATTTAAACATACAAAAATACAACTAAAACTATAGTCCTTGTTTAACTAGCTATTTACTGAAAGATTGTCACTCATCTAAATCATAATGTAACAGTCAAAGGGATGGATACAATCCAGTCAGAATTTAGGACTAAACAACACGTAATTGGTCATTCTCCAGTGGCTAATTACTGTATCTAGTCCAGTCCCACAGGAGGTCAGACATCTTCCGAACGGGTGGGCGGTAACGTCTTTGACTTTAGGATTGAGTGATGCGGGTTCAGAACTATTAGGGGACATCAGTTCCTTTGAGATTGCAGGTGCGCATTGTTGATGAATGCCATTAGGTTTGAAACCTATGTAAAGCAGGGCT
This sequence comes from Heterobilharzia americana, assembly GCA_944470555.2. NCBI lineage: Eukaryota > Metazoa > Platyhelminthes > Trematoda > Strigeidida > Schistosomatidae > Heterobilharzia > Heterobilharzia americana. The sequence goes on from OX104129.1 coordinate 16,362,860, forward strand.
TCCAACTGAGTAGATCCAGCAGATTGATACTTAAAAAGATCCAAGAAACTGGAATTTATCATTTAGACAGATGAACGCAACGAAGTAAAACGTATAACAGAGTTTATTTGTCTTAGTTGCAGCAATTCATAGCTATACAGAATGCAAAAGTCAACATAAGTAGAAATATCCTATCGTAAGAATGTGTGAATGGATGGATAATAAACAAATTTAAAGTGATAATATGCCCAACAATCTCTGGTCGATTAGGAAAACAAATGAATGAACCAGTGCTGTTATGTTCTCTTTTGGGCTGTATCTCTAACATATGAAGAATCTCAGTAAGATCTAACTTTTGATTTGAATTAATGGTCAATGACTTCTTATTTCAGTATTTCTGCTACCCTGAGTCTATTACAGCCTGGTTAGGCTTCAAGCAGTAGACTTCTATCAGTATGGGGCGGTGACTAGATGCAAGAGACAATTAGTGCAACCTAAACATATTTATACCTCAAAAAACCATGCAAATGAACTCATTACCCGTATCAAAGACGAAACACAGTTTTAAGTCTACTGACTGCTAAAGGCAGAAGAGGATCTCTTAAAAATGCTGAAAAATTTGACAAAAATAAAATAATAATAAAATGAAATTACGCAAGAATTCAGTGTATACAATGAAATAGAAGAACCTACTTTTCTTTTAGTATTCTCTACCTTTAAATTGAGTTGCATAGTATGTTTCATTCTTTTTATTTCATCAGTTAAATCACTAATAACCTTATTCTTTTGTGCAATTGTACGTTCATGATTTTTTGCAAGATCCCGTAAACTAATCACTTGTTCCTGAAGTTTAATCATATCAGTTCTTATACTGTAATACAAAAAATAATTTGAGTAGGTAATCATCGCATGAATTTGAAGACTGTTCATTTCAGATTGACATCAGATGCATAGAACTAATAAACACTAATCAATACTAGACAGCTATGTTTCTTTCTTTACCTTATGACTGTTCAGTCATTCATCACATTCAGTATGTGTAGTTCATTCGGTTGAGAATTGAAAGTGTATATCTTTCAATGTTATTCAATGGTGATAACTCCAAGTTAGAAATGTCTAATTGGAGGACAATACCTAAATGACAGTTTATTCCCATAAAAAGGGATATAATAACTGACATTTAAATGAACAACGTATTATCTTTAAATAACTTCGACTTCATGTTCTACAGTCATATGCCTATACTGTCTAATTCTGAGTTAACAACAATCAGATTCCCTACAATAGTTCGTTAATAATATAATAATATAATATAATATAGTCTGGGGATTTAATCTTATGTGCTCATGAACACCTCTCAGTGTGTGATGAAGACAATTAACAGCTTTATAATAAGAAATTCAGTTCAAAACGAACTATACAGTGAAACTGCATACGTCATTTTCCATTATTTACTGATTTCCCATCAACTTGCAAACGGGTACCAGACTCCAAATTCTTCAGACTGTGTCTCAGCTGTAAATACTTAGGGATTAACAAATTTTTAAACCCCCTACCCCATATAACCTAATTTTAAAATTCCCTATTGTAGATATCCCCTCATCCCTATAATGTGAATTAATTTTATAACTTTCTCTTGGTCTACTGGTTGTTTCCTGACATAAGAATCGTTTATATAATCAATTTGGAATAGAATTCTAGTAGTAGTTAATTGTGACTACCGTTCCCATGGGACTTTTTTAAGACATTTTCAATATTATTATTACTATTACTGTAGTTCGAGGTTTGTGGGGATTTTATTTCAAGGTAGTATTTATCGTGGACTGATATCAGTCGGAGAACCATTGGAAACCTAAGAGCACTGCGTACCGACTTCATCCTAGTATGTAACTCCTCAGCAGCCGCACCCGCGACCCTACCAGGGATCGGTCACAGGACCTTCAGGTCTCGTTGCCGACGCGCTAACCATTAAGCCTCTGGGTTTGAGTTCAGTGGTCGATAGTTTCTTTAATCTGTCAATTCATGATATAACTAGACTACTCACCAAGATCTTCAGTTGGTATCCATTTTACCTCTGACTGGTTATTCCTACAGATCATGGCTTCTCAGTAGAACTTTGGGTTATCCATATAGAAGCATATCACTAATAAGCACTACACAGTAATGCAGTCTGAGGTCTACGGGTTTTTTAATTCAAGGTGGTATTCATCACGGATAGATAGATATCCCTAAGTTCTAATGAGAAACCATGACCTGTGGCATCAACCAGTCGGAAGTGAAGCGCATATCAAATGAAGACCTTGGCGGATATTCGCACCATGTCACAAATTGACAGAGACTGGAGATTGAGATGAACTCTAACCCAGTGACTGAATTATTATTATTGCTACTATTATATAGACAATTCGAAACATAATTCGGCAATTTAAAGATGATTCGATTACTCATCAGGTGATCTTCAACAATGAATTCAGGCAAGTTAGACGCAAGTTTGTGTACCAGGCTATGACCCATAACTGTGATATAGTTGCCCACATAGGTGGAGCAAAGTTTGAACCTGTGACTCCTTAACTGAAAATTGTGATGTCAAACCCAGTCAGTTACAAGCCAGTAAACTGATTTATCAGAACAATTTCTTGTGGAAGCAGTTCACTTGAAAAGTTAGTATATTGACAGTGAAGATGACGAAATCTTCCTTTGAAGGTTTATGAAAGCCATGGGCATGGATATTCCCCATACCCATGAAACTATGAGAAAATGAGTTGTTATTCAGTTTCTTATGTAATATACCTGTTAACTGCCTGTAAAATACAGTGACTCTTTCTATTGCCTATATCATACTCAATGAGATTCCTACTGAATAATTGACTCTACTCGTCTCTCCCCGAAATCTTTTCCTCCACCTGCTAACGAGCATAATATTGTCTTCCCCTACATCAAATTCTTCAGATCTTGAAACTTAGATTTCCCATTGCATTCTTCGTTTCTTTCAACCATTTTACATCAATTAGTAGTCAACTAGATAGCTTGATAAAGGTGTACACTAGAAGAACATAGGTGTTAGGTAAACAAAAATATCGATTGTAGTAGTGATAGTAATGATAATGATAACAATGAGAATATGAATACTGAAAAGATTGAAAATTACGTCACTTTGAAACAAGATAAGTGAAGATCAATTAAGAAGTTTGGTAAGTATGAAACTGAAGGAGGCTAGAGTGATAGTTGAACGATAACAATGATAATAACGATGGAGATAAGTCATTTGACTGATAAGCGAAGAAGTTCAAGAGGACATGATAGCACAGCAGAATGATAGTGAAGAGGTAAATATGCGAAGTATAGGAAGGAATAAAGTGAAAAAAACAAGACATAAATAAGAATGAAAAATTTCAAAATACTTCAACACCTCTACGATAGCAGATTCAGGGTGACCACCATCTCTTTCTGTACATATATGCTCGGTTTACGAACTCTAATCGCACATGCTCCCACAATTGCATTTTCTTATTCCGCTGTCTGCTGACAACCGAGAAGGCTTTAGTGGTGTCAAAATCATATCGATAATCCATTAGGTGTTTCGTAATGGAACTCCGTGGGATTTTTGACTCAGCTTGCCTCAGCCATTTAGGTAAATGCTCAACCATGTGAGTAGACAGACACCTTTCCGTACGACCTATCGATTTGCTTCCATAAGTACATTCAAAGTGGTATATACAGTTAGATATGTTGAAGAATGAAGTCATCGCTGTTCCTGATTGCTGAAACACCCGCCTGGTTGCTCTCAGAAGTACTAGCTTAGCTGCATAACAAGTTCTTTTGAAGGCCTTGTCTATTCTCCACTTAGCGACTTCCAATACATTATTATGATTTGTCCCTTGGGTTCCTAATGGAACATAGGGCTTCAGTAGCACGTCTCCAGTAAACTCTGTTCGCCGAAATCTTTTCAACCTGCCACCACGACAACCTACAAGCTCTCATTTCCTCCTAGCACGATCTCCTCTATGTCACACTCAGACTCCCAACTCGTCGCTTCCCATGGAGATTCCACTTGAGGGCCTGATGCGTGATGTCCCCAGTCGGCCTTCTCAGTGTATGCCCAATCCATCTCCACTTCCTTCCAGTGCATATTTGTTCAGCGATAGACTCCTGGTTGGCTCGTTGACAGCCAGAGTTCCCTGTTGCCCATTCTTTCTAGCAATCTGATCTTCAGTAACGAGCCAGCGTAAGCAGTTGTTGATGAATGTCTGTAGTTTGTTGGAAATCCCTTTCGTAACACGCCAAGTCTCTGAACCATACAGAAGCACTGACTTGATTGGATTGCTGTTAAAAATCCGGATCCTGTTCACGCTTTATGCTGAGTGCAGAAGATCTCCACACTGCTTTCAGGCTAATCAACACCTGTCTTGCTGTGTTTCCGATTCTGACTTTAACATCCTCGTCTGTGCCTGTGCCACTGCCTGTAGTTGAAACAGTGCTGCCTAGATAGGTGAAGGAGGTTACTTCCCTCAGGGTTTCTCCCGTTCATGGTGATTGAAGTTTGTTGTTGTTGTTGTTGTCATTGTTGGTTGGGTATCTTCATCACCTCTGTCTTCTCTATATTCACTGAAGTCCCGTCTCCCCTCGCTGCCCTGCCCTGCCTCTTCTGTCAACTTGTTAGGTTTCGCCTGTAGATCTTAAAGTTTGTGTGACATCAGACACAAGTCATCACTGGCGAAATTCAAATCTTCTAGGATCTTTTCCCCAGTCCAGTGTATACTCCTCTTCTCGCTCCTCACAGTTTGTTGAATGGTCCAGTCGACCACAATCAGAAATATCATGGATGATAGTGGACGGCCTTGTTTCACTCCTGTCTTCACTTCACCTCAGAGGCATCACTGAGCTTCCCATTGTGAATTACTTGGCATATGGCGTCTTCATATAGTTGTTGAATGAGGTTGATAAAGGTTTGCTGTATTCCATAGTATTGAAGCAGTTTCCAAATTACCTCTCGGTCGACGCTATCAAAGGCCTTCTCAAAGTCGATAAAGTTGAGGTAGAGAGCTGACTGCCATTCTATACTCTGTTCTATGATGATGCGAAGCGTTGCAATTTGGTCTGCACATGATTAGTACTTCCTGAAGCCAACCTGCCTGTTCCGGTAGTAGTTTTGAATCCAGTGCATCCTTTAGTCTCTCCGGGATGATGCGGCTTAATATTTTGCTTGCTCTGGGTGGACAGGAGAGTGATTCCGTGCCAGTTCTTGCAAACACTGAGGTCTCCCTTCTTCGGCAGTTTGACAATGTAACCCTTCTTCCAATCAATAGGCAGGTACCTTCTCTTCCTTCCACACCTTCTGCAATAGTGGTGTGAGCATGTTCGCTGTTGTCTCTGCATCTGTTCTCAGTGCTTCTGGCGGGATTCCATCTGGTCCTGCTACTTTCCCACATTTCAGTAGCTTTATGGCGTTCAGGACTCCACTTTTGTTGGAGGATTTATGTTCACTTGTAGTTCTGTGGCTGGGCTGCAGGTGGTATTTGTGGACGAAGTGCAGGTGGTGGTCGATTCAAGAGCTTCTTGAAGTGGTCGGCCCATCGGTTCCTTTCTTTCTCTTCTTTCGTAATTGAATTTCCGTCATCACCTTTTATTGGTTTCGTCTGCGCTGGTCTCTTCCCAGATAGAGTAACCTGGTTATCTGATACAATGTTGTCAGGTCTCTATCTCTCCTACCTGCAGCCTGTTCTGCTTCACTTCCCAGTGTTTCGTGGAAGTGCTTTTGTCTTTGTGTGCACTCTTCTTCACTTCTTTGTCCCGTGAAGTGTTTTATACATTGTACTCAGTTCCTCTTGTCGTTGAGCATCCTTGCACTGCATTGGTTTATCTTCTACTTCACCATCCTCCTCTCCCTGCTCTATCAGCTTCCAGGTATCCATCGAGATCCATTCCTTATCTTCTTTCTTCTTCCTTCCTAATACCGCTGTGCAGGTTTCTTTCCACATCTCTCTCAAAGACTCCCAGTGTTCTTCCACACAGGTTTCTTCACGGATGTTCCTCGATATCTCCCATTTTGTCTTGATGGCTGGCTGCCGTGAAGATCTCCTTTGTAGTTTCATCCTTCAGTTTCCGGGTGTTGTACTTGAACTGAGGTCTATCACCAGCTTCCTTGAAGGCTTTTAACTTGATTTGGAAGGTTCTTTGCACTAGATGGTGAGTGGTGTGAACCTACATCTGCTCCTCTTCTTGACCCTGTGTCAAGTAGACTGCGTCTCCACTTTCTTGAGATTGAGATAAAGTCGATCTGATTTTTAGTGTAGTGTGTCCTGGTGTCTGGTGAAATCCATGTCGCTTGCTTTGTGGATATCCTTGTGCTTGAACACACTGCCTTGCCTCCAATCACCAAATTGTTTAATGCACAGAATTCAGCAAACAATTCTCCATTCTTGTTCATCACCTCACCGAGTGCTTCTCGGCCCATGGTTAGTTCTCTTCCTGTGTTGTCCGCTCCCAGTTCGGCATTCATGTCGCCTATTAGAATGGATTTTAATGCCGCCAACTGAGGTCTTGTCTAGTGTTGATTGAAGTTGTCTGTAGAATTCCTCCTCCTTCCTCTTGCTCTGCATTATTTGTAGTTGCCTAGAGTAGCATTGTATGATTGTGACTTTCCTTCCTTCCTTCCTTTTGAGTTGAACATTGCTGTCATGATCCTGATGGTGGATGAGGTTGGTTCCCACTGTATGAGAGCCTTCGATGCGCTTGGGGACATTATGATAGCCACTCCATAACTCAGTGTGCTCATGGTTGTCGTGTGGGTGACAATATCGGAGTAGATTATTGATTCTCCAGTTGAAAGTTTTGAGAGTCCACTCCCATTCCATCTGCTTTCACAAATTCCAAGCACTTCAATGTGATACCTCTTCATCTCGTTTGCAATCTGTGAAGCCTTGCCAGCTAGGTTCAAACATGGTGCAGACATTCAATGTCCCCACGTTTACTTTCGCTTTCATCGAGAGATGAGAAGACACATCGGCCAACTGGCTTCCCGAAGTCAGGCTTTCACCAACTGGCGTCATTTCACCTCTCCGATTCCAGCGAGGAATAATTTTGTTATTATTTTCTATATATCGTTTGTGCTTTGAAGTTTGTTTAGCGGTTGGATTTGTTTTACGGGGTAGGGTTGCTAGCCCTATGCCCTACCTTCCCTGTTTACCCGGGCTTAGGACCGGCTAGTAACTAGTGAACTAGTTAACCAGGCGAGGTCAGTCTAGTCTCCACTTAACGACTTCTAATATGTAGTCTCCTTTTAAAGGCAGTTTAACAAATACCGACATTTTTTGGAGCCTTGAGAAACGCTGTTTTGCATTGTCTACTTTTCGAATACTTATTGACAAATCCTTTCGGGGAGCTATTTTTATATTTAGGATATGGTTCAATGTTTTAATTTCATGATCAACGGTTCTCTCAGAGGAAATTTTCTCTGTCCTATCCAACAGGGTTTTGATTAGGTTCTTTTTATATTGAACTGCAACAAAACTCTTGAAGTGGAGATAATATCCAGCACACGAAGGGTTTCCGCAGATGGAACTTTCTATAGACTTGAAAGAAATAAGTCAGCAAAAAGTGGTCCCAACGGGCTTGCCATTGCGACGCCGTCGATCTGACGACATAACTGACCGTTGAACTGGAACTGAATATTTTTGGTACAAAATAGTAACAATCTTAGTTTTTCACTACTTATTGACATACTTGTTATTCTCCGTTGTTTTGTTGGATCGAATTGTTCGACCTCTATTGGCATATGGGCTACTATGCGGACACCTCGATATTGCCTGAATGTTAATTATGATAAATTGGTTGGTTGTGGCTAGCAGAAGAATCCAGGACGTGCGTTTCGTCCTATTTGGTTCGAGGTTCGAATCCTAGTAGCAACAACATCACTGGTGTGCAGGTACATCCAGCTGACGAGTCCCAAATAGGACGAAACGCGCGTCCAGGATTTTTCTGTTGGCCATAACCAACCAAATTATCAATCTTAGCTTTGTTTGACATAAGTAAATGATTCACTCCGTGTTATCATGCCTCAGTCAATGTCTTAGTCTGTATTGTGTGTATGTATTCCTTTATTGAACAACAGTAAATAAACTCAAGTAACCTCGCCTGGTTAACTAGTTCACTAGTTACTAGCCGGTCCTAAGCCCGGGTAAACAGGGAAGGTTGCGCGTAGGGCTAGCAACCCTACCCCGTAAAACAAATCCAACCGCTAAACAAATTTCAAAGCACAAACAAAATATAAAAAATGAAAACAAACTTATTCCTCGCTGGAATCGGAGAGGTGAAATGATGCCAGTTGGTGAAAGCCTGACTTCGGGAAGCCAATTGGCCGATGTGTCTTCTCTCGATGAAAGCGAAAGTAAACGTGGGGACATGGAATGTCCGTACGATGTTTGAACCCAGTAAGGCAGCCCAGATTGCAAAGGAGATGAGAAGGTATCACATCGAAGTGCTTGGGATTTGCGAAAGCAGATGGAATGGGAGTGGAGTCTCCCAACCGTCAACTGGAGAATCAATAATCTACTCCGATATTGTCACCCACACGACAACCTCGAGCACACTGAGTTATGGAGTGGCTATCATAATGTCCCCAAGCGCATCGAAGGCTTTCATGCAGTGGGAACCAATCTCATCCACCATCAGGATCATGACAGCAATGTTCAACTCAAAAGGAAGGAAGGAAGGAAAGTCACAATCATTCAATGCTACGCTACGCACCTACAAATAATGCAGAGCAAGAGAAAGAGAAAGAGGAGGAATTCTACAGACAACTGCAACCAATACTAGACAAGACCTCAGTTGGCGGCATACAGAATCCCGGCTGAACGTACAGATAACGGTGACCGCCTATTGCAACTATGTTCAGATAACCGCCTATTTTTAGCTAGCACCCATTTCAGAAATAAGAAAAGACCCTGTCTGACGTGGCGTCCACCGAGCTCAACCCAGAGATAGACACAGATAGACCACATTAGTATTAGTCATCACTGGAGAGGATCGGTGGAAGATTGCCGCTCCTTCTGGAGTACATACTTGGATAGCGACCACGCGTTGGTCCGAGCGCGTGTATGTCTGCGTCTCAATGGACGTTGGAAAAATTTGCAACAAAACCACCACGAGTACTGCTGGACAACAAGAACACCAAGGCCATGTTCAGTGAGAAGTTGGCTAGGCAGTTATCGGAACAGAAGACTATCACTCGGTACTATCACATGGTACCATCTCCAGTCTGTTGTAAAAGCAGCTCTGAAGACTGTAGCCGACTCCGAGAGAGTGGCTAAAAAGAGCCAGTGGATATCAGGAGCTTCTGAACTAATGGATGCACGCGAACGCATCCCTGCAGGCCCCGAGTACAATGAAGAGCGGGCACAACTTGAAGGTAGACTGAGAAAAAGTCTGCGCAACGACGTGAACAATGGTGGGCAGCCAAGGCTAAATAGATGGAAAAGGCGGCAGCGACTGGTAACAGCAGACAGTTATTTTGACTCATTATGAAAACTTGGGGAAAACGTCTACTGCGGTTAGCCAGACCATAGCGAAGAAAGAGGGATCTGCGATTCACTCGCAGGGGCGACGACCAGAACGATGGGCAGAACACTTCGAGGAGCAGTTTAACTGGCCTCCAGCCACCATTGTGTTGTCCGCTATCCAGTCGGATCCTGAGTGGAACATTGAGATAGGCCCCCCAACACTATGCGAGGTTGAGAAAGCGGTAGGTAACCTGAAACATGGAAGAGCAGCAGGACCAGACGGACTACCTCTTAAGATATACAAGGATGGTGGTGGAGTGCTCTTCGTCAGGTTAACGGAAGTGTAAACCAGTATGTGGGAACCAAATACGATCCCCTCTGACTGGTCTGAATCACTGACTATCCCAGTCTTCAAGAAAGGCGAGAAGTCCTCTTGTGATAACCACAGAGGAATCAGCCTGACGAACATAGTGTCTAAGCTTCTAGGTTCTATAATTCTTCGACACATGAGTGGAGCTCGGAAACAGCAAGCCCGAGAAAACTAGGCAGGCTTTAGACCCGGCCGTGGGTGTATCGACCGAATATTCACACTCCGCCAGGTTTTGGAACACAGACACGCTAACCGACTCCCGACAATAGCTGTGTTTCTGGACCTGAAGGCAGCGGCATTCGATTCGATTGGTCGAGAAGTCTTATGGCAATGTCTCTCAGTGAACTGCACGCCGACTAAGTACATCACCGTATTGAAAACTTTCTTCTCGAACACTTGTGGGTGTGTTAGAGCCTATGGTGATATGTCAGATGAGCTGTACTTATCGAGTGGTATCCATCAAGGGTGCCCATTGTCTCCATTTTTATTCAATTTTATCATAGATATTCTTATGGAGATCTCCCTCTCGTCACCAGGTTACGCAGACGTTGACCTAATTGCCGGAGAATTTTCATTTGACCTAGAATATGCAGATGACATTTTCCTGTTAGGCGAGGATGCAGAGTCTTCTGAACACTGAGTGGCAATTCGAGAATGTTTTGGATGCGTTTCTCACCACCCAAATGCAAATTGTTGCTCCAGGACTGGTCATCAGGGGTACCGCAGCTAACGATAGAGAGTGAAGTGGTTAAGTGTGTCGACCACTTCACTTACCTGGGAAGTAGGATCAGCCCTGATGGCTCAGTGGCCGGTGAAATCTCTGCACGGATACAAAGACTTGGTTGGCTTTTGCCAATTTGCGCCACCTGTGATATCCGATTGTCTACTAAGGGTCGCATGTACTGCACAGCAGTCCGCTCTGTTCTATTGTATGGCTGTGAAACGTGGCCATTGAAGGTGGAAGACATGAGAAGGCCGGCTGCAGGTGATTGACCACCCTCGCCTTCGAATTATAGGTCGTATTCCGTGGTGTCACCACGTGAGTAATGCAGAAGTCAGGTATAGAGTTTTGGGGAGAAGAGGTAAGTCGGTTGACTAGGTTGTGAACCTTCATCGACTGAAATGGTTGGGACTTATACTACGTATGCCTAGTCGCCGATTGCCTCGTCACACAATGTTGGCCGAAGTAGATCAAGACTGGAAAAAGGCCCGAGGTGGCCAGAATAAAACATGGCATCAATGTATGAAGTCTTTGACTGTTGGTTTGAGCCATGTGGGGCAATACAGACTAGGTGGTTGGGGTCCGTGGGACAAGAGTAACCAGTGGTTGGAGACCCTAGGTGATATGGCTCAGAACCGATGTCAGTGGCGGAGATGTATACACACATTATCCTCATCTTAACGACGCTATACCGAATCTCACCATTTTCCCATTCTTCCTTTCTCTCTTTTCGTACTTTACATTTCTTTTGACTGAGTTTTCTTCTCTTCAGCTTCTACTTCACTGCCTTTTTGCTTGATGTACTGATATGAGGTGTGGCAACTCGAACCGTTACGCAGTAATGCCTGGTCCTGGGTTGTTTTGGATGGATGGATGAATAGTAACACAGAACCCTACAGTAGTATCAGCAGTGTTGAGGTATCTGTACTCAAACTGTGCAAAATGGCTATGGTCTTCGGTGGGCAGGGTGAAGTAGCCGAGATAGATGAAACAATGATAAGGAAAAGGATATACATTCGTGACAGAAACGTAAAGAAAAAATGGGTAGGTTGTTTACTTCTTTTGTGCATGCAGGCTTTTGGAATCTGGAATAGGACAACCTCAGAAAGCAAACAATCGCAAGATTATGGCATTAGTTCCATTTATTAAGAAATACATTTTTTTTCCGGTAACTGTTGTTTACACCAATGACTACAGAGCATATCGATGTCTGAGAAGGTTGGGATATGATCGCCACATTGTTGTCTATAAGCAGCACTTCATAGGTCCTTTGATAAGATTTCATACTTGTTATGCAGAAGCAATATGAAGTCGTTTGAAGGCTTATATGCACCAATATTACAGCTTGCATAGATTAATCTCCTTAGAGTCACGGACCGAATTTCTTTATTGTACCTATTTCCACTTTACATCACGTCAAACAACAACATCCATTGTAATTCCTTATCCTTTTCATCGAATAAACATCTGCATTCTTATTGGTGCGTTCAAGGTCACTTGAGAATGGCTTAAAAACTCAAAAACTATAGTTTCACCACTTAAGCAACGCCAGACGATATCAATTAGGAATCAAAGCTTTTCAGATTCACATCAACCAAACGTATTCCTTGGGTAAAAAGATTTACATATTACAATGAATCGCACTGAAAAGAATTACTTTTGTTTTAATGACTCATCCGATTACCCTGTCTTTGCAGACTGTTCCATCTATCTGTAGTTAAAGAAACAACAAACTCAACTACATTAAACTTAAACTCGACGGATAAAAAAAAGTTGGATAAGTGTCTGTGAGTATTTGTACATTTTAAATAAGGAAACAAAGTGAATTTACAGGCCAATCATTGACACATTTAATCTAATCATGTATGGAAACAGTTTCAAAGCTGTATGAAAATATTGGTCAGTAAGAAATATTCATTAGTTAAAAATAATAATAAATACTGACAAATTAAAATGCTACATCAGTTGCCTAGATACTTTTTTTGAGGATATAAATCAAAACATAATCGTGGTGTTGATGAAAGCTGATGTCGTCCAAGTGAGTAATTAGCACCTGTTGTCGTCAATGTAGAAGAAAACCTGTGTGAATTGACATTTTCTGATGTTGTTACCTGAAATTTGGTGAAGAATTCGGTGGAATTGTAAATAGTCATTTAGTAGATTGTAATGTGATAAACTCATAAAAGTTACGATAAATCAACTAAGTTCAAAAAAGTATAACTGAAACGACTGATATTTTGTCCCACTAACTAAACTACGAGGCCTGATCATAACATAAGTACCAAACAATCGATGTACCTAACCCAGTTCTACAGGAGGTCAGTGGCTGTTTGAATAGTTCAATGGTAACGTCTCTGACTACAGCACTGGGTGACGTAGGTTCGAGTCTCAAACAGGGTATCAGTTCCTTTGAGGTTGCAGATACACATTATTAAATCGTGCCAAGGAGCATGAGACCTAGGTTCAATACTTCATACCAATTGTCTCCCACCAACTAATTTCACTTTTCTTATCATGTTCCGCATCCGTGTGTGCTAGATAATTTACACCAGCATTTCACACGATAGGTGGGAGCGAAGTGTGGGTCAGTAATCATCTTCACAAGGCCAGAAATTCACATCAACCTGAAGGATTATCATCTGACGCAGTTTCTGAAAAGCCAGAGTAATATAGCAAAATTTATAAAGAATTGAGTGAACTGCACCGTGGTCTACTAATATGACTGTAGAACGTGTTCATTGCAATTGGGAAATTTAGAAAGGTTTCAGTTATTTAGTCAGTTGTTTGTAATGAAACTACCATGTTGCCAAAACAAACGTTAGACACAGAGAGCTAGGTAAAGAAGGCAAATCAGTTTATGAGGTTGTAAACCTTGACAGTATGAGGTGACTGGTGTGGAGGCTGCATAAAATTGTGTATAAACCACTTTAACTAAAAGCAATATTTTCTTTCCATCGTTTTTTTACACATTCTGTACATTCTTCCTAATGATTGTAAAAACGAATGTTGTTTATATCATCCACACTTTTTTGGTTGTGGCGGTAATTACATCTTTTGCTGCTGGTAATCGTGAAAATATAATGTGCTTCTAACCATTCCGGCTTCTGACTCCGTGACTATTGCCTGTCGTGCATACTAACTGATTGTCTTGGGATTTTTACAGGACCTCTCATCCTACTTCCAAATATTACGACAATCAAGCCGACCAACGACCACTGCGGAGAGCCAATAAATATTGCCTTCTGATTTCTGGAGTATCCAAAAATTGTGGTGGACAAAACTGAAGAGATAACCTTCATTGACAATACTATTTGTGCTATAATGTTTAACTTTTTATGCATCTGTATCATAAGATCCATTTTTCTTGTAAATTATACGTAGTTTGACATTTTGGTTTACTTGACATTCTTTGGGTCCACTACACTGGGGGAAGTCTTATATATAGTGACCAACAGTATACCTTCAAATGTTTCTCTTTAGTTGGTAAAAAGCGAAGACTGACAAAATTGAAATATATCATCAATCTAAAAGGTTTCAGACAGCTGGTTTAAGGCATTTAGAGCAAAGCAGGGTCTTGGGTTCACACTACAACTAAATTAGATGGTTAGAGACTTTTGTTTATGCAGGAAACAATTGACGGAGGTGGCATATATGATACAACCATCTCATTCATCTACATTTTCATATTTCCATCATATATTTCGAGTTCCTTTCCTAATTTATGGTTTTTGACGTCCATGAACATCTTTATTTCTATTTCTTTGTAATTTGACTTGACGACATTACGTAAATTTCCAGTTGTACTGTGTACTAGCTTAGGTAGTTAGACAGTTTCGCCAGGTCCTGTGTTGTTTCTGTATAGATGATGTATACTGTGATTAAAAGAATCACATCTTTGTAGATTAATGCAATAATCATGTGCAGACATACAAATTTTTTAGAATCCAATAGGAAAAGGACTTTTATGACAAATGGTTTACGTATTTTGAACCATCTGAGTTGTTTTACTCCTGTCTTCACTTCGAAGGCGTCACTGTGCTTCCCATTGTGAATTACTTGGCATGTGGCATCTTCATATAGTTGTTGAATGAGGTTGATAAAGGTTTGCTGTATTTCATAGTATTGAAGCAGTTTCCAAATTACCTCTCGGTCGACGCTATCAAAGGCCTTCTCAAAGTCGATAAAGTTGAGGTAGAGAGTTGACTGCCATTCTATGCTCTGATCTATGATGATGCGTAGTGTAGCGTTGCAATTTCGTCCGCACATGATTTGTACTTCCTGAAGCCAACCTGCCTGTTCCGGTAGTAGTTTTGAATCCAACGCATCCTTAAGCCTCTCCAGGATGATGCGGCTTAATATTTGCTTGCTCTGGGTGGACAGGAGAGTGATTCCGTGCCAGTTCTTGCAAACACTGAGGTCTCCCTTCTTCGGCAGTTTGACAATGTAACCCTTCTTCCAATCAATAGGCAGGTACCTTCTCTTCCTTCCACACCTTCTGCAATAGTGGTGTGAGCATGTCCGCTGTTGTCTCTGCGTCTGCTCTCAGTGCTTCTGGCGGGATTCCATCTGGTCCTGCTGCTTTCTCACATTTCAGTGGCTTTATGGCGTTCAGAACTCTCACTTTTGTTGGAGGATTTATGTTCACTTGTAGTTCTGTGGCTGGGCTGCAGGTGGTATTTGTGGACGAAGTGCAGGTGGTGGTCGATTCAAGAGCTTCTTGAAGTGGTCGGCCCATCGGTTCCTTTCTCTCTCTTCTTTCGTAATTGAATTTCCGTCATCACCTTTTATTGGTTTCGTCTGCGCTGGTCTCTTCCCAGATAGAGTAACCTGGTTATCTGATACAATGTTGTCAGGTCTCTATCTCTCCTACCTGCAGCCTGTTCTGCTTCACTTCCCAGTGTTTCGTGGAAGTGCTTTTTGTCTTTGTGTGCACTCTTCTTCACTTCTTTGTCCCGTGAAGTGTTTTATACATTGTACTCAGTTCCTCTTGTCGTTGAGCATCCTTGCACTGCATTGGTTTATCTTCTACTTCACCATCCTCCTCTCCCTGCTCTATCAGCTTCCAGGTATCCATCGAGATCCATTCCTTATCTTCTTTCTTCTTCCTTCCTAATACCGCTGTGCAGGTTTCTTTCCACATCTCTCTCAAAGACTCCCAGTGTTCTTCCACACAGGTTTCTTCACGGATGTTCCTCGATATCTCCCATTTTGTCTTGATGGCTGGCTGCCGTGAAGATCTCCTTTGTAGTTTCATCCTTCAGTTTCCGGGTGTTGTACTTGAATTGAGGTCTATCACCAGCTTCCTTGTAGGCTTTTAACTTGATTTGGAAGGTTCTTTGCACTAGATGGTGAGTGGTGTGAACCTACATCTGCTCCTCTTCTTGACCCTGTGTCAAGTAGACTGCGTCTCCATTTTCTTGAGATTTAGATGAAGTCGATCTGATTTTTAGTGTAGTGTGTCCTGGTGTCTGGTGAAATCCATGTCGCTTTGTACACCCCTCAGTATACATGAAAGATATTAATATCCAGTAAGTATATCTGTATAATTAGATAAGTTGTCATTGTTTGTACGTCAGAGTGGGTGGAGTATGTGTATTGTTGACTGCCACATTCTAGTTCGCAAGTGGCGTTCTAAAAAATTATATATATGAAATGATGCACTGCATTTACAATCAAGCTACTATGTTACATGAATTATTGCATATTATCATAGTAGTTTTTGTTGAATTGAATTCAATGAGCAATTTGTTTATTAAAACTTAAACCCAGCAGCTAGGCTTATGTTCATCATCGAAAAAAACTAACCACTTTGCAATAAACCAGTGACAAAGTACAACATATTACTACTGATTTCCTTAGTGGCTTTACACAGTTCGATTTATTTCAGAGTAGTTTCTAATGTGGACTGATATGAGCTAGAGAACCATTGAAAATCTGTGAGCACTTCACAGATGGTGAACAGTAATTACAGATTTTAAGTAATTCATGAGGATGATGAGGTTTAGGAATAAGATGCAAATAATCAGTAGAGTAATTCAAATCGGTAATATGAAGCAGGTTATTCTTAGGTAAATGGAGTGGTTTATAACGAGTGCTCAGTCTTAAACAATAAATAACTACGTAATAATAAGAAAACAAATGAATATTGATAGAAACAAGAGGGGGGAGAGGTGTACAAAGTAATACTAAAAGTTACATCATGTTGACAGCCATGGTAATGAAAGTAGTCGGACAAACGTTTTTTGAATACAAAGGTTAGGTTTGTAAAGATGAGTTGCAGTCGCCTCTGCTATGTCAAGTAATCGACTGCATAATCCACGTGGTAAATTAGTTGGTATGTGATGAAGAGTTTTGAATGCCTTTCTAGTATCCACCTGATATTCAGTGTCAACTAGGTGTGCAAGTATGGAGCTTTTTATTGTTCTAATTTGTCCCTTGCTCAACTATGATGAGTGGTGCTCAAAAATTAGATGATGGACATACTTCATTGTACGCCTAAAGCAACTAGCTCCACAGGAGCAGTTCAAATGATAAATGCGTATAGAAGTGGCAGAATCAGGCAGTTTTTCTTTATTTTTTGCACCTAGAATCGGGCGGTTGTAGAAGATGGGACATAATTTAGCGACTGTGAGTGCTTTTCGCTCTCCGCTCTTTTTAAGCGTTGTGTGATGATCTCACCGGCAATGTCACTCCTAAACTTCAGTTTCAAGATTTGCTTCTGGTGGCGTTCTTTCCCTAACCTCTGTGACATTCATATGCTAAGTTACAACCTTCGCTGGATAGCCATTCACAGATAGTGGCGAACTCTTCGTCTATAGCATCAACTGAGCAAATAGCTGTGGCACCGTATGCTAGACATTTCATCAGGTTCTTTTTGTAATGGGGGATTACGGCACTAAATAAATGCGTTTATTGACCTGTCGATGTTGGCTTCCTAGATACACTTTGTTTCAGAGTTCCAGCTAACCTTCTTATCAGCAGAACATCAAGAAATGGGATACTGTGATTTTGCTCTTCTTCTACTGTGAAGTTGATTGCCGTATGAACATTGTTGACCTTATTGAGATACTCATTCTTATCAATCTCACTTTTGAAACTATAAAGGTATCATCCATATGACGACAATATTATTCTAACCGACTAATAGTTTCGTTCAGCTGACCGTTCTCTAGTTTTACCAGAAAAAGGCGTGCTTAAAGAGGCCAAGGAGTGACGTCATAGAAGCACTATCAGACAGCCTGTAGAGTTTGTTATTGAAAAGAAGTTGTATGTTCATCGTACACTTCAGCAGTAGGTCTTTCAGAGTGGAGACTGGAATACCTAGTTCCATATCGTGTTTAGCAAGTTCGTTTCAAATGAAGTCTATTGTCTCCATTGAAGGAATTTGGTTGATATTTCAGTTGGATTGTAAAACTATGTATTAGTGTAGAGACCAAGACAAAGACCTAATTGAAAAGGAATGTTTTTTTTCTCTCAATCATTCTTTTTCTAAAATGAAATGGTTTGCCTTTTTGCAAACCACTGTCAATTCCTGATATAATATGACAATCATTTGATGGTTTATCACCTGATATCATTCCATAGCCTTAACTATTCTCAAGTTAATCAAACCTCTCATAAAATCTCTGATTGAATTACAATCCAGTGCATATTAATAACTTGCTTTCAGATGAGTTTCTTGCAGTTCTGATGGAAAATCGTGATCTATCTCGTCAACCAAGTTCGGAGTAAAGACAGGTGACCATTAATTTATTTTACCGTACGATGACGATAGAGTTCCTGAAACTGATAACTATTCTAATGATTTAAATAATCTCTGAATAAAGAGAATGGCTATTTCTTATTTCATCAGTCATCATTTTGCAACAAATCAGAAAGAAATTATCATACACGTCTCTTACTGACAATTTCTATTGGTTTGTTACATAATGCGCATCTGTTGTAGAGAACAACTCATGAAAACACTAGAAACATTTTTTCACATTCTCAAATATTTCCTAGAAATAGGAAGTTACGACCTACTGGATGTCCCTCTAAATTGTGTACCCAGAAGTGTTATCCACTACAAATTTTAGCTTGACATAGTACGTGACGTTACTACGGGACTATCCAAGTTGCCCAACCGCATATCACTACAACAAGATGAGAAGTAAAAAGACGAAAGATAGTCGAAAGCTATAGGATAGAAAGAGGGTGGGGTAGAGCAAAAAAAGAACTTTGATATCAAGGATATGATGAAGATAAATAAGGCTTGAATATTTCTGTACCTCATGGATTCTAGTGTGAAATCCTCTAGCACTTTACATGGATCGAAACAACAGTTAGAGACTTCTCATAACAATGTTTTAGTTGGACGGCTCTCAACTTTTTGCCAGATTAAACCCACTTTAGCCAAAATTGCACATCGTAATAAATATTATCGAGGTTTACGTAACCCATATTCTATTCACTTCAATCAATAAGAAGGTGAATGACATATTTACTAGTTTACCCAAGCATAAAATTAATAACATGGCGGTTTAACGACACAAGACTAATGCTTCAAAGGCAACTGTTACACAGTCCCCTCGGTCTGTAGTAGGCAGCTGAAGCGGCCAAAAATTAAATCACTTGGTTCAATAATTACTGAAACATCATATAATAAATAACGCTAGCTCACTATTTTTTTGGATAGATATATTTCTGTTACTAAGCGACAAAATCTCAATAGTAATCGAAATAACTTAAAGAGGAAGTTTCCGGTTGGTATTTATCATGGGATGATATCAGTTAGAGGAAAAATAGGAACCTGAAGGTACCGTAGAGCTGCTTTGTTGTGGTGCCGGACTCCTTAGCATTGCACACAGACAACTCCACCTGGGATCGAACCCAGAACCTTCAAGTTCCGTGACCATCACGTTGCCATCAAGCCCCTGGTTCGGAATCTAGTGATCCATATTTCTTAATTCTGTTAGTTCACGAAATAACATGGCCTCTATTCAATTTGGTTTCTGGGTAACTGTCTTCATGTTTGACTTGGCCACGACTCCTCACTGCAACTTCAGGGATATCTCTCGAAGCCAGTCATCAATGAGCATTAGATTAATTGAGTTTTGAAGTTTGTGAACTGACAGAAGTAAGAAATACGGATCACTGGATTCCGACCCAGTGGCTAAGTGGTAACGTGTCGGCTACGGAACCCAGAGGTGCTGGGTTCGACTCCTGTTAGGGTCTTAGGTGCACAATGCTGAAGAGCCCCATACTGGGATGAAACAGATGTCTAATCCCCGCAGGCTTTCATTGTTTCTCCAACTGCTTTCACTTCATGATGAATATCAACGCTGAGATTTGTCCAAATATAACATATCCAATGTCAAAGTTGGTTAACATTTGTATTATTACTCTATGATAAAAACTTATAAATTTAATGTAGAGCATTACTTCTATGAATCAACCGACTTCTTAGTGTGTATTTTAATACTGAAATGAAAAGTAAATTATTATTGAACAATATAATGCTTTCTTGATGACTCTTTTCTAAAATGTCACTGACTTATTTCATGCTCCAATTTTAGTAGTCAAAAATACCAAACATCTGTATGAATTCACCTGACTGATAGGTTGATGTCGATGGACTAATATATTTGCCATAGCTGTAGATCCATTTGGACAGGTTCCTGTGGGTATTCCATGTTGTACAGTTCGTGGTTTAGTATACGATGATATTTTTTTCTGTTTTTCTATGGGATAATAATGATTTGATGAATTCCGTGAACTTAACATCTTTTTGGCATTTCCCACGGATAAATGACATTTGCCATCATACAGTCTTTGATCAATTTTCCCATTCTTACAAGTGATAGGGTTTATTTCATTTCGGTAAGATGAATCATAGTTTCTGTTGGATGGTATATCCTTGTTAGGAAGCCGCTGATATTCCTACAAGTTATGTAAGTTAAGATATACCCGAAAATTACAATTAGGATATATATATATGTAAATGGCAGGACTATACAATCTCTCAGTAGATTTGTAAATCCTATAAAATCCACCCTTGAGATACCTAATTATAAAATGATGCGTTCGTAGGTATTTTTAGTCAAGCGAAGTGATTATGGTGTTTGTGAGGGGATATCTGGGAAACAGACAGAAGCGCTCATAAAACCTCCTAAGAGAAGTAGCCTGAAACATTTCACTACACGTGCTGATATAGCTTGCTCTGATGACCAAAAATATTGTTAAGATATTAACATGAGCTCTGCTATCTTAGAGCTGTAATTCATTGGTCAAAGCATTCTACTTTGATCCAGTAGACCCCAGTTTCCAACCATACTCCACTTACAGAGGTCTGCGCAGTCATTAGGCTTCATACAACAGTTTTAGCTCATCACGTATTGCATGCATGTTCACAGGGTTGCAAAGTTGTATTTATGCCTTCTTTATTTCCTTTCCACCATTGCTAGATTAAATATCCCAGTTGACTTTTAAACATCCTCATCTCCGACAATTAGTCTTTTCTTTTACAGTATTATCATTGTTTTCGATAGACCAAGAAGTGGGAAATGCTTTGATGCATTTTACCACTGTATATGCTAAATCCCAGCAATCATTCTGTTAAACTTTGTTGAGCGCTCCATTTTAGTTATAAATAGGGGGTTCTTTCTGGTATGCCATAATATTGTATCTAAAACATTTTGCATATTCAATCTGGAAGTTTGTAGGGATTTATGTATTGATTTCAAGTTGGCATTCATCACGGACTGACATCAGTTGGATAAACATTGCAAACCTGGGAGAACTGGATAGCTGTTTCACCCTTGTATGGGTCTCATCAAAGTGCGCACTTATTGGATGGAGATCACTCTAAGTCGCGAACTAACAGAAGCGGGAAAACGTGGACCATCGCTTCCATAACTAGTGACCCGATTATCATATGTCGACCATGGACCTGTAGGTCCTAGGTTCGATCCCTGGAGGGGTCATGTATACACACTGCTGAGGAATCTCATAGTACAACGAAACAGCTGTCCAGTGATCTCAGGTTTTCAGCAGTTATCCAGCTGATGCCAGTCCGCTATGAATACCACCTTGAAATCATTAAATAAACTTCCAAATCAAATTAGCTTTCTTCCTTCAAGTGATTTCATTAGTAAGATACAACGAGATGTACTTGTTCAGAATTTCCGCCAATGAAATTAATTTCCACTCTATTTTATTTGAGATAACCAGAAAAATATCAACAATTTATGTGTTGAGGACTAGATGCAGAAAGTTATATGCAATACGAGTTGTTCATTGAAGGTTCCATTAAAGTCCTGTGACGAACTAAGAGGAATAAATTTAGAAAAAATGTCAAGTTACTGAATATTTCGATGTTATTTATGTGGTAGTGGCTGACTGTGAAATAGATGATGCTCATTTTTATTCGATTTTGAGCTCATCAGCAGAATTTACCTATGTCCGCCTGAATGACAGAATTCCCACTCAAACTTGGATTCAAAATTCACCACTTCAAACACCAGAGTGTTAACCAATAGAAAACTGACAGGTCATGAGAACCGTCTCTTACGTAACCGTATAGAGATACTAACAGATACTGATCTATCTTTTCCATAGAGAAATTAATTCGGACTTGATTTTAGGTATATATATATATATATATATATATATATACCTAAAATCAAGTCCGAATTAATTTCTCTATGGAAAAGATAGATCAGTATCTGTTAGTATCTCTATACGGTTACGTAAGAAACGGCTCTCATGACCTGTCAGTTTTCTATTGGTTAACACTCTGGTGTTTGAAGTGGTGAATTTTGAATCCAAGTTTGAGTGGGAATTCTGTCATTCAGGCGGGAATAGGTAATTTCTGCTGATGAGCTCAAATTCGAATAAAAATGAGCATCATCTATTTCACAGGCACCAACTACCACATAAATAACATCGAACTATTCAGTAACTTGACATTTTTTCTAAATTTATTCCTCTTAGTTCGTCACAGGACTTTAATAGAACCTTCAATGAACAACTCGTATTGCATATAACTTTCTGCATCTAGTCCTCAACACATAAATTGTTGATATTTTTCTGGTTATCTCAAATAAAATAGAGTGGAAATTAATTGCATTGGCGGAAATTCTGAACAAGTACATTTCGTTGTATCTTACTAATTAAATCACTTGAAGGAAGAAAGCTAATTTGATTTGGAAGTTTATTTAATGATTTCAAGGTGGTATTCATAGCGGACTGGCATCAGCTGGATAACTGCTGAAAACCTGAGATCACTGGACAGCTGTTTCGTTGTACTATGAGATTCCTCAGCAGTGTGTATACATGACCCCTCCAGGGATCGAACCTAGGACCTACAGGTCCATGGTCGACATATGATAATCGGGTCACTAGTTATGGAAGCGATGGTCCACGTTTTCCCGCTTCTGTTAGTTCGCGACTTAGAGTGATCTCCATCCAATAAGTGCGCACTTTGATGAGACCCATACAAGGGTGAAACAGCTATCCAGTTCTCCCAGGTTTGCAATGTTTATCCAACTGATGTCAGTCCGTGATGAATGCCAACTTGAAATCAATACATAAATCCCTACAAACTTCCAGATTGAATATGCAAAATGTTTTAGATACAATATTATGGCATACCAGAAAGAACCCCCTATTTATAACTAAAATGGAGCGCTCAACAAAGTTTAACAGAATGATTGCTGGGATTTAGCATATACAGTGGTAAAATGCATCAAAGCATTTCCCACTTCTTAGTCTATCGAAAACAATGATAATACTGTAAAAGAAAAGACTAATTGTCGGAGATGAGGATGTTTAAAAGTCAACTGGGATATTTAATCTAGCAATGGTGGAAAGGAAATAAAGAAGGCATAAATACAACTTTGCAACCCTGTGAACATGCATGCAATACGTGATGAGCTAAAACTGTTGTATGAAGCCTAATGACTGCGCAGACCTCTGTAAGTGGAGTATGGTTGGAAACTGGGGTCTACTGGATCAAAGTAGAATGCTTTGACCAATGAATTACAGCTCTAAGATAGCAGAGCTCATGTTAATATCTTAACAATATTTTTGGTCATCAGAGCAAGCTATATCAGCACGTGTAGTGAAATGTTTCAGGCTACTTCTCTTAGGAGGTTTTATGAGCGCTTCTGTCTGTTTCCCAGATATCCCCTCACAAACACCATAATCACTTCGCTTGACTAAAAATACCTACGAACGCATCATTTTATAATTAGGTATCTCAAGGGTGGATTTTATAGGATTTACAAATCTACTGAGAGATTGTATAGTCCTGCCATTTACATATATATATATCCTAATTGTAATTTTCGGGTATATCTTAACTTACATAACTTGTAGGAATATCAGCGGCTTCCTAACAAGGATATACCATCCAACAGAAACTATGATTCATCTTACCGAAATGAAATAAACCCTATCACTTGTAAGAATGGGAAAATTGATCAAAGACTGTATGATGGCAAATGTCATTTATCCGTGGGAAATGCCAAAAAGATGTTAAGTTCACGGAATTCATCAAATCATTATTATCCCATAGAAAAACAGAAAAAAATATCATCGTATACTAAACCACGAACTGTACAACATGGAATACCCACAGGAACCTGTCCAAATGGATCTACAGCTATGGCAAATATATTAGTCCATCGACATCAACCTATCAGTCAGGTGAATTCATACAGATGTTTGGTATTTTTGACTACTAAAATTGGAGCATGAAATAAGTCAGTGACATTTTAGAAAAGAGTCATCAAGAAAGCATTATATTGTTCAATAATAATTTACTTTTCATTTCAGTATTAAAATACACACTAAGAAGTCGGTTGATTCATAGAAGTAATGCTCTACATTAAATTTATAAGTTTTTATCATAGAGTAATAATACAAATGTTAACCAACTTTGACATTGGATATGTTATATTTGGACAAATCTCAGCGTTGATATTCATCATGAAGTGAAAGCAGTTGGAGAAACAATGAAAGCCTGCGGGGATTAGACATCTGTTTCATCCCAGTATGGGGCTCTTCAGCATTGTGCACCTAAGACCCTAACAGGAGTCGAACCCAGCACCTCTGGGTTCCGTAGCCGACACGTTACCACTTAGCCACTGGGTCGGAATCCAGTGATCCGTATTTCTTACTTCTGTCAGTTCACAAACTTCAAAACTCAATTAATCTAATGCTCATTGATGACTGGCTTCGAGAGATATCCCTGAAGTTGCAGTGAGGAGTCGTGGCCAAGTCAAACATGAAGACAGTTACCCAGAAACCAAATTGAATAGAGGCCATGTTATTTCGTGAACTAACAGAATTAAGAAATATGGATCACTAGATTCCGAACCAGGGGCTTGATGGCAACGTGATGGTCACGGAACTTGAAGGTTCTGGGTTCGATCCCAGGTGGAGTTGTCTGTGTGCAATGCTAAGGAGTCCGGCACCACAACAAAGCAGCTCTACGGTACCTTCAGGTTCCTATTTTTCCTCTAACTGATATCATCCCATGATAAATACCAACCGGAAACTTCCTCTTTAAGTTATTTCGATTACTATTGAGATTTTGTCGCTTAGTAACAGAAATATATCTATCCAAAAAAATAGTGAGCTAGCGTTATTTATTATATGATGTTTCAGTAATTATTGAACCAAGTGATTTAATTTTTGGCCGCTTCAGCTGCCTACTACAGACCGAGGGGACTGTGTAACAGTTGCCTTTGAAGCATTAGTCTTGTGTCGTTAAACCGCCATGTTATTAATTTTATGCTTGGGTAAACTAGTAAATATGTCATTCACCTTCTTATTGATTGAAGTGAATAGAATATGGGTTACGTAAACCTCGATAATATTTATTACGATGTGCAATTTTGGCCAAAGTGGGTTTAATCTGGCAAAAAGTTGAGAGCCGTCCAACTAGAACATTGTTATGAGAAGTCTCTAACTATTGTTTCGATCCATGTAAAGTGCTAGAGGATTTCACACTAGAATCCATGAGGTACAGAAATATTCAAGCCTTATTTATCTTCATCATATCCTTGATATCAAAGTTCTTTTTTTGCTCTACCCCACCCTCTTTCTATCCTATAGCTTTCGACTATCTTTCGTCTTTTTACTTCTCATCTTGTTGTAGTGATATGCGGTTGGGCAACTTGGATAGTCCCGTAGTAACGTCACGTACTATGTCAAGCTAAAATTTGTAGTGGATAACAACTTCTGGGTACACAATTTAGAGGGACATCCAGTAGGTCGTAACTTCCTATTTCTAGGAAATATTTGAGAATGTGAAAAAATGTTTCTAGTGTTTTCATGAGTTGTTCTCTACAACAGATGCGCATTATGTAACAAACCAATAGAAATTGTCAGTAAGAGACGTGTATGATAATTTCTTTCTGATTTGTTGCAAAATGATGACTGATGAAATAAGAAATAGCCATTCTCTTTATTCAGAGATTATTTAAATCATTAGAATAGTTATCAGTTTCAGGAACTCTATCGTCATCGTACGGTAAAATAAATTAATGGTCACCTGTCTTTACTCCGAACTTGGTTGACGAGATAGATCACGATTTTCCATCAGAACTGCAAGAAACTCATCTGAAAGCAAGTTATTAATATGCACTGGATTGTAATTCAATCAGAGATTTTATGAGAGGTTTGATTAACTTGAGAATAGTTAAGGCTATGGAATGATATCAGGTGATAAACCATCAAATGATTGTCATATTATATCAGGAATTGACAGTGGTTTGCAAAAAGGCAAACCATTTCATTTTAGAAAAAGAATGATTGAGAGAAAAAAAACATTCCTTTTCAATTAGGTCTTTGTCTTGGTCTCTACACTAATACATAGTTTTACAATCCAACTGAAATATCAACCAAATTCCTTCAATGGAGACAATAGACTTCATTTGAAACGAACTTGCTAAACACGATATGGAACTAGGTATTCCAGTCTCCACTCTGAAAGACCTACTGCTGAAGTGTACGATGAACATACAACTTCTTTTCAATAACAAACTCTACAGGCTGTCTGATAGTGCTTCTATGACGTCACTCCTTGGCCTCTTTAAGCACGCCTTTTTCTGGTAAAACTAGAGAACGGTCAGCTGAACGAAACTATTAGTCGGTTAGAATAATATTGTCGTCATATGGATGATACCTTTATAGTTTCAAAAGTGAGATTGATAAGAATGAGTATCTCAATAAGGTCAACAATGTTCATACGGCAATCAACTTCACAGTAGAAGAAGAGCAAAATCACAGTATCCCATTTCTTGATGTTCTGCTGATAAGAAGGTTAGCTGGAACTCTGAAACAAAGTGTATCTAGGAAGCCAACATCGACAGGTCAATAAACGCATTTATTTAGTGCCGTAATCCCCCATTACAAAAAGAACCTGATGAAATGTCTAGCATACGGTGCCACAGCTATTTGCTCAGTTGATGCTATAGACGAAGAGTTCGCCACTATCTGTGAATGGCTATCCAGCGAAGGTTGTAACTTAGCATATGAATGTCACAGAGGTTAGGGAAAGAACGCCACCAGAAGCAAATCTTGAAACTGAAGTTTAGGAGTGACATTGCCGGTGAGATCATCACACAACGCTTAAAAAGAGCGGAGAGCGAAAAGCACTCACAGTCGCTAAATTATGTCCCATCTTCTACAACCGCCCGATTCTAGGTGCAAAAAATAAAGAAAAACTGCCTGATTCTGCCACTTCTATACGCATTTATCATTTGAACTGCTCCTGTGGAGCTAGTTGCTTTAGGCGTACAATGAAGTATGTCCATCATCTAATTTTTGAGCACCACTCATCATAGTTGAGCAAGGGACAAATTAGAACAATAAAAAGCTCCATACTTGCACACCTAGTTGACACTGAATATCAGGTGGATACTAGAAAGGCATTCAAAACTCTTCATCACATACCAACTAATTTACCACGTGGATTATGCAGTCGATTACTTGACATAGCAGAGGCGACTGCAACTCATCTTTACAAACCTAACCTTTGTATTCAAAAAACGTTTGTCCGACTACTTTCATTACCATGGCTGTCAACATGATGTAACTTTTAGTATTACTTTGTACACCTCTCCCCCCTCTTGTTTCTATCAATATTCATTTGTTTTCTTATTATTACGTAGTTATTTATTGTTTAAGACTGAGCACTCGTTATAAACCACTCCATTTACCTAAGAATAACCTGCTTCATATTACCGATTTGAATTACTCTACTGATTATTTGCATCTTATTCCTAAACCTCATCATCCTCATGAATTACTTAAAATCTGTAATTACTGTTCACCATCTGTGAAGTGCTCACAGATTTTCAATGGTTCTCTAGCTCATATCAGTCCACATTAGAAACTACTCTGAAATAAATCGAACTGTGTAAAGCCACTAAGGAAATCAGTAGTAATATGTTGTACTTTGTCACTGGTTTATTGCAAAGTGGTTAGTTTTTTTCGATGATGAACATAAGCCTAGCTGCTGGGTTTAAGTTTTAATAAACAAATTGCTCATTGAATTCAATTCAACAAAAACTACTATGATAATATGCAATAATTCATGTAACATAGTAGCTTGATTGTAAATGCAGTGCATCATTTCATATATATAATTTTTTAGAACGCCACTTGCGAACTAGAATGTGGCAGTCAACAATACACATACTCCACCCACTCTGACGTACAAACAATGACAACTTATCTAATTATACAGATATACTTACTGGATATTAATATCTTTCATGTATACTGAGGGGTGTACAAAGCGACATGGATTTCACCAGACACCAGGACACACTACACTAAAAATCAGATCGACTTCATCTAAATCTCAAGAAAATGGAGACGCAGTCTACTTGACACAGGGTCAAGAAGAGGAGCAGATGTAGGTTCACACCACTCACCATCTAGTGCAAAGAACCTTCCAAATCAAGTTAAAAGCCTACAAGGAAGCTGGTGATAGACCTCAATTCAAGTACAACACCCGGAAACTGAAGGATGAAACTACAAAGGAGATCTTCACGGCAGCCAGCCATCAAGACAAAATGGGAGATATCGAGGAACATCCGTGAAGAAACCTGTGTGGAAGAACACTGGGAGTCTTTGAGAGAGATGTGGAAAGAAACCTGCACAGCGGTATTAGGAAGGAAGAAGAAAGAAGATAAGGAATGGATCTCGATGGATACCTGGAAGCTGATAGAGCAGGGAGAGGAGGATGGTGAAGTAGAAGATAAACCAATGCAGTGCAAGGATGCTCAACGACAAGAGGAACTGAGTACAATGTATAAAACACTTCACGGGACAAAGAAGTGAAGAAGAGTGCACACAAAGACAAAAAGCACTTCCACGAAACACTGGGAAGTGAAGCAGAACAGGCTGCAGGTAGGAGAGATAGAGACCTGACAACATTGTATCAGATAACCAGGTTACTCTATCTGGGAAGAGACCAGCGCAGACGAAACCAATAAAAGGTGATGACGGAAATTCAATTACGAAAGAAGAGAAAGAAAGGAACCGATGGGCCGACCACTTCAAGAAGCTCTTGAATCGACCACCACCTGCACTTCGTCCACAAATACCACCTGCAGCCCAGCCACAGAACTACAAGTGAACATAAATCCTCCAACAAAAGTGAGAGTTCTGAACGCCATAAAGCCACTGAAATGTGAGAAAGCAGCAGGACCAGATGGAATCCCGCCAGAAGCACTGAGAGCAGACGCAGAGACAACAGCGGACATGCTCACACCACTATTGCAGAAGGTGTGGAAGGAAGAGAAGGTACCTGCCTATTGATTGGAAGAAGGGTTACATTGTCAAACTGCCGAAGAAGGGAGACCTCAGTGTTTGCAAGAACTGGCACGGAATCACTCTCCTGTCCACCCAGAGCAAGCAAATATTAAGCCGCATCATCCTGGAGAGGCTTAAGGATGCGTTGGATTCAAAACTATGACCGGAACAGGCAGGTTGGCTTCAGGAAGTACAAATCATGTGCGGACGAAATTGCAACGCTACACTACGCATCATCATAGATCAGAGCATAGAATGGCAGTCAACTCTCTACCTCAACTTTATCGACTTTGAGAAGGCCTTTGATAGCGTCGACCGAGAGGTAATTTGGAAACTGCTTCAATACTATGAAATACAGCAAACCTTTATCAACCTCATTCAACAACTATATGAAGATGCCACATGCCAAGTAATTCACAATGGGAAGCACAGTGACGCCTTCGAAGTGAAGACAGGAGTAAAACAACTCAGATGGTTCAAAATACGTAAACCATTTGTCATAAAAGTCCTTTTCCTATTGGATTCTAAAAAATTTGTATGTCTGCACATGATTATTGCATTAATCTACAAAGATGTGATTCTTTTAATCACAGTATACATCATCTATACAGAAACAACACAGGACCTGGCGAAACTGTCTAACTACCTAAGCTAGTACACAGTACAACTGGAAATTTACGTAATGTCGTCAAGTCAAATTACAAAGAAATAGAAATAAAGATGTTCATGGACGTCAAAAACCATAAATTAGGAAAGGAACTCGAAATATATGATGGAAATATGAAAATGTAGATGAATGAGATGGTTGTATCATATATGCCACCTCCGTCAATTGTTTCCTGCATAAACAAAAGTCTCTAACCATCTAATTTAGTTGTAGTGTGAACCCAAGACCCTGCTTTGCTCTAAATGCCTTAAACCAGCTGTCTGAAACCTTTTAGATTGATGATATATTTCAATTTTGTCAGTCTTCGCTTTTTACCAACTAAAGAGAAACATTTGAAGGTATACTGTTGGTCACTATATATAAGACTTCCCCCAGTGTAGTGGACCCAAAGAATGTCAAGTAAACCAAAATGTCAAACTACGTATAATTTACAAGAAAAATGGATCTTATGATACAGATGCATAAAAAGTTAAACATTATAGCACAAATAGTATTGTCAATGAAGGTTATCTCTTCAGTTTTGTCCACCACAATTTTTGGATACTCCAGAAATCAGAAGGCAATATTTATTGGCTCTCCGCAGTGGTCGTTGGTCGGCTTGATTGTCGTAATATTTGGAAGTAGGATGAGAGGTCCTGTAAAAATCCCAAGACAATCAGTTAGTATGCACGACAGGCAATAGTCACGGAGTCAGAAGCCGGAATGGTTAGAAGCACATTATATTTTCACGATTACCAGCAGCAAAAGATGTAATTACCGCCACAACCAAAAAAGTGTGGATGATATAAACAACATTCGTTTTTACAATCATTAGGAAGAATGTACAGAATGTGTAAAAAAACGATGGAAAGAAAATATTGCTTTTAGTTAAAGTGGTTTATACACAATTTTATGCAGCCTCCACACCAGTCACCTCATACTGTCAAGGTTTACAACCTCATAAACTGATTTGCCTTCTTTACCTAGCTCTCTGTGTCTAACGTTTGTTTTGGCAACATGGTAGTTTCATTACAAACAACTGACTAAATAACTGAAACCTTTCTAAATTTCCCAATTGCAATGAACACGTTCTACAGTCATATTAGTAGACCACGGTGCAGTTCACTCAATTCTTTATAAATTTTGCTATATTACTCTGGCTTTTCAGAAACTGCGTCAGATGATAATCCTTCAGGTTGATGTGAATTTCTGGCCTTGTGAAGATGATTACTGACCCACACTTCGCTCCCACCTATCGTGTGAAATGCTGGTGTAAATTATCTAGCACACACGGATGCGGAACATGATAAGAAAAGTGAAATTAGTTGGTGGGAGACAATTGGTATGAAGTATTGAACCTAGGTCTCATGCTCCTTGGCACGATTTAATAATGTGTATCTGCAACCTCAAAGGAACTGATACCCTGTTTGAGACTCGAACCTACGTCACCCAGTGCTGTAGTCAGAGACGTTACCATTGAACTATTCAAACAGCCACTGACCTCCTGTAGAACTGGGTTAGGTACATCGATTGTTTGGTACTTATGTTATGATCAGGCCTCGTAGTTTAGTTAGTGGGACAAAATATCAGTCGTTTCAGTTATACTTTTTTGAACTTAGTTGATTTATCGTAACTTTTATGAGTTTATCACATTACAATCTACTAAATGACTATTTACAATTCCACCGAATTCTTCACCAAATTTCAGGTAACAACATCAGAAAATGTCAATTCACACAGGTTTTCTTCTACATTGACGACAACAGGTGCTAATTACTCACTTGGACGACATCAGCTTTCATCAACACCACGATTATGTTTTGATTTATATCCTCAAAAAAAGTATCTAGGCAACTGATGTAGCATTTTAATTTGTCAGTATTTATTATTATTTTTAACTAATGAATATTTCTTACTGACCAATATTTTCATACAGCTTTGAAACTGTTTCCATACATGATTAGATTAAATGTGTCAATGATTGGCCTGTAAATTCACTTTGTTTCCTTATTTAAAATGTACAAATACTCACAGACACTTATCCAACTTTTTTTTATCCGTCGAGTTTAAGTTTAATGTAGTTGAGTTTGTTGTTTCTTTAACTACAGATAGATGGAACAGTCTGCAAAGACAGGGTAATCGGATGAGTCATTAAAACAAAAGTAATTCTTTTCAGTGCGATTCATTGTAATATGTAAATCTTTTTACCCAAGGAATACGTTTGGTTGATGTGAATCTGAAAAGCTTTGATTCCTAATTGATATCGTCTGGCGTTAGCTTAAGTGGTGAAACTATAGTTTTTGAGTTTTTAAGCCATTCTCAAGTGACCTTGAACGCACCAATAAGAATGCAGATGTTTATTCGATGAAAAGGATAAGGAATTACAATGGATGTTGTTGTTTGACGTGATGTAAAGTGGAAATAGGTACAATAAAGAAATTCGGTCCGTGACTCTAAGGAGATTAATCTATGCAAGCTGTAATATTGGTGCATATAAGCCTTCAAACGACTTCATATTGCTTCTGCATAACAAGTATGAAATCTTATCAAAGGACCTATGAAGTGCTGCTTATAGACAACAATGTGGCGATCATATCCCAACCTTCTCAGACATCGATATGCTCTGTAGTCATTGGTGTAAACAACAGTTACCGGAAAAAAAATGTATTTCTTAATAAATGGAACTAATGCCATAATCTTGCGATTGTTTGCTTTCTGAGGTTGTCCTATTCCAGATTCCAAAAGCCTGCATGCACAAAAGAAGTAAACAACCTACCCATTTTTTCTTTACGTTTCTGTCACGAATGTATATCCTTTTCCTTATCATTGTTTCATCTATCTCGGCTACTTCACCCTGCCCACCGAAGACCATAGCCATTTTGCACAGTTTGAGTACAGATACCTCAACACTGCTGATACTACTGTAGGGTTCTGTGTTACTATTCATCCATCCATCCAAAACAACCCAGGACCAGGCATTACTGCGTAACGGTTCGAGTTGCCACACCTCATATCAGTACATCAAGCAAAAAGGCAGTGAAGTAGAAGCTGAAGAGAAGAAAACTCAGTCAAAAGAAATGTAAAGTACGAAAAGAGAGAAAGGAAGAATGGGAAAATGGTGAGATTCGGTATAGCGTCGTTAAGATGAGGATAATGTGTGTATACATCTCCGCCACTGACATCGGTTCTGAGCCATATCACCTAGGGTCTCCAACCACTGGTTACTCTTGTCCCACGGACCCCAACCACCTAGTCTGTATTGCCCCACATGGCTCAAACCAACAGTCAAAGACTTCATACATTGATGCCATGTTTTATTCTGGCCACCTCGGGCCTTTTTCCAGTCTTGATCTACTTCGGCCAACATTGTGTGACGAGGCAATCGGCGACTAGGCATACGTAGTATAAGTCCCAACCATTTCAGTCGATGAAGGTTCACAACCTAGTCAACCGACTTACCTCTTCTCCCCAAAACTCTATACCTGACTTCTGCATTACTCACGTGGTGACACCACGGAATACGACCTATAATTCGAAGGCGAGGGTGGTCAATCACCTGCAGCCGGCCTTCTCATGTCTTCCACCTTCAATGGCCACGTTTCACAGCCATACAATAGAACAGAGCGGACTGCTGTGCAGTACATGCGACCCTTAGTAGACAATCGGATATCACAGGTGGCGCAAATTGGCAAAAGCCAACCAAGTCTTTGTATCCGTGCAGAGATTTCACCGGCCACTGAGCCATCAGGGCTGATCCTACTTCCCAGGTAAGTGAAGTGGTCGACACACTTAACCACTTCACTCTCTATCGTTAGCTGCGGTACCCCTGATGACCAGTCCTGGAGCAACAATTTGCATTTGGGTGGTGAGAAACGCATCCAAAACATTCTCGAATTGCCACTCAGTGTTCAGAAGACTCTGCATCCTCGCCTAACAGGAAAATGTCATCTGCATATTCTAGGTCAAATGAAAATTCTCCGGCAATTAGGTCAACGTCTGCGTAACCTGGTGACGAGAGGGAGATCTCCATAAGAATATCTATGATAAAATTGAATAAAAATGGAGACAATGGGCACCCTTGATGGATACCACTCGATAAGTACAGCTCATCTGACATATCACCATAGGCTCTAACACACCCACAAGTGTTCGAGAAGAAAGTTTTCAATACGGTGATGTACTTAGTCGGCGTGCAGTTCACTGAGAGACATTGCCATAAGACTTCTCGACCAATCGAATCGAATGCCGCTGCCTTCAGGTCCAGAAACACAGCTATTGTCGGGAGTCGGTTAGCGTGTCTGTGTTCCAAAACCTGGCGGAGTGTGAATATTCGGTCGATACACCCACGGCCGGGTCTAAAGCCTGCCTAGTTTTCTCGGGCTTGCTGTTTCCGAGCTCCACTCATGTGTCGAAGAATTATAGAACCTAGAAGCTTAGACACTATGTTCGTCAGGCTGATTCCTCTGTGGTTATCACAAGAGGACTTCTCGCCTTTCTTGAAGACTGGGATAATCAGTGATTCAGACCAGTCAGAGGGGATCGTATTTGGTTCCCACATACTGGTTTACACTTCCGTTAACCTGACGAAGAGCACTCCACCACCATCCTTGTATATCTTAAGAGGTAGTCCGTCTGGTCCTGCTGCTCTTCCATGTTTCAGGTTACCTACCGCTTTCTCAACCTCGCATAGTGTTGGGGGGCCTATCTCAATGTTCCACTCAGGATCCGACTGGATAGCGGACAACACAATGGTGGCTGGAGGCCAGTTAAACTGCTCCTCGAAGTGTTCTGCCCATCGTTCTGGTCGTCGCCCCTGCGAGTGAATCGCAGATCCCTCTTTCTTCGCTATGGTCTGGCTAACCGCAGTAGACGTTTTCCCCAAGTTTTCATAATGAGTCAAAATAACTGTCTGCTGTTACCAGTCGCTGCCGCCTTTTCCATCTATTTAGCCTTGGCTGCCCACCATTGTTCACGTCGTTGCGCAGACTTTTTCTCAGTCTACCTTCAAGTTGTGCCCGCTCTTCATTGTACTCGGGGCCTGCAGGGATGCGTTCGCGTGCATCCATTAGTTCAGAAGCTCCTGATATCCACTGGCTCTTTTTAGCCACTCTCTCGGAGTCGGCTACAGTCTTCAGAGCTGCTTTTACAACAGACTGGAGATGGTACCATGTGATAGTACCGAGTGATAGTCTTCTGTTCCGATAACTGCCTAGCCAACTTCTCACTGAACATGGCCTTGGTGTTCTTGTTGTCCAGCAGTACTCGTGGTGGTTTTGTTGCAAATTTTTCCAACGTCCATTGAGACGCAGACATACACGCGCTCGGACCAACGCGTGGTCGCTATCCAAGTATGTACTCCAGAAGGAGCGGCAATCTTCCACCGATCCTCTCCAGTGATGACTAATACTAATGTGGTCTATCTGTGTCTATCTCTGGGTTGAGCTCGGTGGACGCCACGTCAGACAGGGTCTTTTCTTATTTCTGAAATGGGTGCTAGCTAAAAATAGGCGGTTATCTGAACATAGTTGCAATAGGCGGTCACCGTTATCTGTACGTTCAGCCGGGATTCTGTATGCCGCCAACTGAGGTCTTGTCTAGTATTGGTTGCAGTTGTCTGTAGAATTCCTCCTCTTTCTCTTTCTCTTGCTCTGCATTATTTGTAGGTGCACAGTGTAGCATTGAATGATTGTGACTTTCCTTCCTTCCTTCCTTTTGAGTTGAACATTGCTGTCATGATCCTGATGGTGGATGAGATTGGTTCCCACTGCATGAAAGCCTTCGATGCGCTTGGGGACATTATGATAGCCACTCCATAACTCAGTGTGCTCGAGGTTGTCGTGTGGGTGACAATATCGGAGTAGATTATTGATTCTCCAGTTGACGGTTGGGAGACTCCACTCCCATTCCATCTGCTTTCGCAAATCCCAAGCACTTCGATGTGATACCTTCTCATCTCCTTTGCAATCTGGGCTGCCTTACTGGGTTCAAACATCGTACGGACATTCCATGTCCCCACGTTTACTTTCGCTTTCATCGAGAGAAGACACATCGGCCAATTGGCTTCCCGAAGTCAGGCTTTCACCAACTGGCATCATTTCACCTCTCCGATTCCAGCGAGGAATAAGTTTGTTTTCATTTTTTATATTTTGTTTGTGCTTTGAAATTTGTTTAGCGGTTGGATTTGTTTTACGGGGTAGGGTTGCTAGCCCTACGCGCAACCTTCCCTGTTTACCCGGGCTTAGGACCGGCTAGTAACTAGTGAACTAGTTAACCAGGCGAGGTTACTTGAGTTTATTTACTGTTGTTCAATAAAGGAATACATACACACAATACAGACTAAGACATTGACTGAGGCATGATAACACGGAGTGAATCATTTACTTATGTCAAACAAAGCTAAGATTGATAATTTGGTTGGTTATGGCCAACAGAAAAATCCTGGACGCGCGTTTCGTCCTATTTGGGACTCGTCAGCTGGATGTACCTGCACACCAGTGATGTTGTTGCTACTAGGATTCGAACCTCGAACCAAATAGGACGAAACGCACGTCCTGGATTCTTCTGCTAGCCACAACCAACCAATTTATCATAATTAACATTCAGGCAATATCGAGGTGTCCGCATAGTAGCCCATATGCCAATAGAGGTCGAACAATTCGATCCAACAAAACAACGGAGAATAACAAGTATGTCAATAAGTAGTGAAAAACTAAGATTGTTACTATTTTGTACCAAAAATATTCAGTTCCAGTTCAACGGTCAGTTATGTCGTCAGATCGACGGCGTCGCAATGGCAAGCCCGTTGGGACCACTTTTTGCTGACTTATTTCTTTCAAGTCTATAGAAAGTTCCATCTGCGGAAACCCTTCGTGTGCTGGATATTATCTCCACTTCAAGAGTTTTGTTGCAGTTCAATATAAAAAGAACCTAATCAAAACCCTGTTGGATAGGACAGAGAAAATTTCCTCTGAGAGAACCGTTGATCATGAAATTAAAACATTGAACCATATCCTAAATATAAAAATAGCTACCCTGAAGGATTTGTCAATAAGTATTCGAAAAGTAGACAATGCAAAACAGCGTTTTTCAAGGCTCCAAAAAATGTCGGTATTTGTTAAACTGCCTTTAAAAGGAGACTACATATTAGAAGTCGTTAAGTGGAGACTAGACTGACCTCGCCTGGTTAACTAGTTCACTAGTTACTAGCCGGTCCTAAGCCCGGGTAAACAGGGAAGGTAGGGCATAGGGCTAGCAACCCTACCCCGTAAAACAAATCCAACCGCTAAACAAACTTCAAAGCACAAACGATATATAGAAAATAATAACAAAATTATTCCTCGCTGGAATCGGAGAGGTGAAATGACGCCAGTTGGTGAAAGCCTGACTTCGGGAAGCCAGTTGGCCGATGTGTCTTCTCATCTCTCGATGAAAGCGAAAGTAAACGTGGGGACATTGAATGTCTGCACCATGTTTGAACCTAGCTGGCAAGGCTTCACAGATTGCAAACGAGATGAGAAGGTATCACATCGAAGTGCTTGGAATTTGTGAAAGCAGATGGAATGGGAGTGGACTCTCAAAACTTTCAACTGGAGAATCAATAATCTACTCCGATATTGTCACCCACACGACAACCATGAGCACACTGAGTTATGGAGTGGCTATCATAATGTCCCCAAGCGCATCGAAGGCTCTCATACAGTGGGAACCAACCTCATCCACCATCAGGATCATGACAGCAAGGTTCAACTCAAAAGGAAGGAAGGAAGGAAAGTCACAATCATACAATGCTACGCTACGCACCTACAAATAATGCAGAGCAAGAGAAAGAGAAGAGGAGGAATTCTACAGACAACTTCAATCAACACTAGACAAGACCTCAGTTGGCGGCATTAAAATCCATTCTAATAGGCGACATGAATGCCGAACTGGGAGCGGACAACACAGGAAGAGAACTAACCATGGGCCGAGAAGCACTCGGTGAGGTGATGAACAAGAATGGAGAATTGTTTGCTGAATTCTGTGCATTAAACAATTTGGTGATTGGAGGCAAGGCAGTGTGTTCAAGCACAAGGATATCCACAAAGCAAGCGACATGGATTTCACCAGACACCAGGACACACTACACTAAAAATCAGATCGACTTTATCTCAATCTCAAGAAAGTGGAGACGCAGTCTACTTGACACAGGGTCAAGAAGAGGAGCAGATGTAGGTTCACACCACTCACCATCTAGTGCAAAGAACCTTCCAAATCAAGTTAAAAGCCTTCAAGGAAGCTGGTGATAGACCTCAGTTCAAGTACAACACCCGGAAACTGAAGGATGAAACTACAAAGGAGATCTTCACGGCAGCCAGCCATCAAGACAAAATGGGAGATATCGAGGAACATCCGTGAAGAAACCTGTGTGGAAGAACACTGGGAGTCTTTGAGAGAGATGTGGAAAGAAACCTGCACAGCGGTATTAGGAAGGAAGAAGAAAGAAGATAAGGAATGGATCTCGATGGATACCTGGAAGCTGATAGAGCAGGGAGAGGAGGATGGTGAAGTAGAAGATAAACCAATGCAGTGCAAGGATGCTCAACGACAAGAGGAACTGAGTACAATGTATAAAACACTTCACGGGACAAAGAAGTGAAGAAGAGTGCACACAAAGACAAAAGCACTTCCACGAAACACTGGGAAGTGAAGCAGAACAGGCTGCAGGTAGGAGAGATAGAGACCTGACAACATTGTATCAGATAACCAGGTTACTCTATCTGGGAAGAGACCAGCGCAGACGAAACCAATAAAAGGTGATGACGGAAATTCAATTACGAAAGAAGAGAAAGAAAGGAACCGATGGGCCGACCACTTCAAGAAGCTCTTGAATCGACCACCACCTGCACTTCGTCCACAAATACCACCTGCAGCCCAGCCACAGAACTACAAGTGAACATAAATCCTCCAACGAAAATGGATGTCCTGAACGCCATAAAGCTACTGAAATGTGGGAAAGTAGCAGGACCAGATGGAATCCCGCCAGAAGCACTGAGAACAGATGCAGAGACAACAGCGAACATGCTCACACCACTATTGCAGAAGGTGTGGAAGGAAGAGAAGGTACCTGCCTATTGATTGGAAGAAGGGTTACATTGTCAAACTGCCGAAGAAGGGAGACCTCAGTGTTTGCAAGAACTGGCACGGAATCACTCTCCTGTCCACCCA
The DNA here is from genome assembly GCA_944470555.2 of Heterobilharzia americana. Taxonomy (NCBI): domain Eukaryota; kingdom Metazoa; phylum Platyhelminthes; class Trematoda; order Strigeidida; family Schistosomatidae; genus Heterobilharzia; species Heterobilharzia americana. The sequence continues at coordinate 16,402,087 of OX104129.1, forward strand.
GAGCAAGCAAAATATTAAGCCGCATCATCCCGGAGAGACTAAAGTATGCACTGGATTCAAAACTACTACCGGAACAGGCAGGTTGGCTTCAGGAAGTACTAATCATGTTCAGACCAAATTGCAACGCTTCGCATCATCATAGAACAGAGTATAGAATGGCAGTCAGCTCTCTACCTCAACTTTATCGACTTTGAGAAGGCCTTTGATAGCGTCGACCGAGAGGTAATTTGGAAACTGCTTCAATACTATGGAATACAGCAAACCTTTATCAACCTCATTCAACAACTATATGAAGACGCCATATGCCAAGTAATTCACAATGGGAAGCTCAGTGATGCCTCTGAGGTGAAGTGAAGACAGGAGTAAAACAAGGCCATCCACTATCATCCATGATATTTCTGATTGTGGTCGACTGGACCATTCAACAAACTGTGAGGAGCGAGAAGAGGAGTATACACTGGACTGGGGAAAAGATCCTAGAAGATTTGAATTTCGTCAGTGATGACTTGTGTCTGATGTCACACAAACTTTAAGATCTACAGGCAAAACCTAACAAGTTGACAGAAGAGGCAGGGCAGGGCAGCGAGGGGAGACGGGACTTCAGGTGAATATAGAGAAGACAGAGGTGATGAAGATACCCAACCAACAATGACAACAACAACAACAACAAACTTCAATCACCATGAACGGGAGAAACCCTGAGGGAAGTAACCTCCTTCACCTATCTAGGCAGCACTGTTTCAACTACAGGCAGTGGCACAGGCACAGACGAGGATGTTAAAGTCAGAATCGGAAACACAGCAAGACAGGTGTTGATTAGCCTGAAAGCAGTGTGGAGATCTTCTGCACTCAGCATAAAGCGTGAACAGGATCCGGATTTTTAACAGCAATCCAATCAAGTCAGTGCTTCTGTATGGTTCAGAGACTTGGCGTGTTACGAAAGGGATTTCCAACAAACTACAGACATTCATCAACAACTGCTTACGCTGGCTCGTTACTGAAGATCAGATTGCTAGAAAGAATGGGCAACAGGGAACTGTGGCTGTCAACGAGCCAACCAAGAGTCTATCGCTGAACAAATATGCACTGGAAGGAAGTGGAGATGGATTGGGCATACACTGAGAAGGCCGACTGGGGACATCACGCATCAGGCCCTCAAGTGGAATCTCCATGGGAAGCGACGAGTTGGGAGTCTGAGTGTGACATAGAGGAGATCGTGCTAGGAGGAAATGAGAGCTTGTAGGTTGTCGTGGTGGCAGGTTGAAAAGATTTCGGCGAACAGAGTTTACTGGAGACGTGCTACTGAAGCCCTATGTTCCATTAGGAACCCAAGGGACAAATCATAATAATGTATTGGAAGTCGCTAAGTGGAGAATAGACAAGGCCTTCAAAAGAACTTGTTATGCAGCTAAGCTAGTACTTCTGAGAGCAACCAGGCGGGTGTTTCAGCAATCAGGAACAGCGATGACTTCATTCTTCAACATATCTAACTGTATATACCACTTTGAATGTACTTATGGAAGCAAATCGATAGGTCGTACGGAAAGGTGTCTGTCTACTCACATGGTTGAGCATTTACCTAAATGGCTGAGGCAAGCTGAGTCAAAAATCCCACGGAGTTCCATTACGAAACACCTAATGGATTATCGATATGATTTTGACACCACTAAAGCCTTCTCGGTTGTCAGCAGACAGCGGAATAAGAAAATGCAATTGTGGGAGCATGTGCGATTAGAGTTCGTAAACCGAGCATATATGTACAGAAAGAGATGGTGGTCACCCTGAATCTGCTATCGTAGAGGTGTTGAAGTATTTTGAAATTTTTCATTCTTATTTATGTCTTGTTTTTTTCACTTTATTCCTTCCTATACTTCGCATATTTACCTCTTCACTATCATTCTGCTGTGCTATCATGTCCTCTTGAACTTCTTCGCTTATCAGTCAAATGACTTATCTCCATCGTTATTATCATTGTTATCGTTCAACTATCACTCTAGCCTCCTTCAGTTTCATACTTACCAAACTTCTTAATTGATCTTCACTTATCTTGTTTCAAAATGACGTAATTTTCAATCTTTTCAGTATTCATATTCTCATTGTTATCATTATCATTACTATCACTACTAAAATCCCCACAAACCTCGAACTACAGTAATAGTAATAATAATATTGAAAATGTCTTAAAAAAGTCCCATGGGAACGGTAGTCACAATTAACTACTACTAGAATTCTATTCCAAATTGATTATATAAACGATTCTTATGTCAGGAAACAACCAGTAGACCAAGAGAAAGTTATAGAATTAATTCACATTATAGGGATGAGGGGATATCTACAATAGGGAATTTTAAAATTAGGTTATATGGGGTAGGGGGTTTAAAAATTTGTTAATCCCTAAGTATTTACAGCTGAGACACAGTCTGAAGAATTTGGAGTCTGGTACCCGTTTGCAAGTTGATGGGAAATCAGTAAATAATGGAAAATGACGTATGCAGTTTCACTGTATAGTTCGTTTTGAACTGAATTTCTTATTATAAAGCTGTTAATTGTCTTCATCACACACTGAGAGGTGTTCATGAGCACATAAGATTAAATCCCCAGACTATATTATATTATATTATTATATTATTAACGAACTATTGTAGGGAATCTGATTGTTGTTAACTCAGAATTAGACAGTATAGGCATATGACTGTAGAACATGAAGTCGAAGTTATTTAAAGATAATACGTTGTTCATTTAAATGTCAGTTATTATATCCCTTTTTATGGGAATAAACTGTCATTTAGGTATTGTCCTCCAATTAGACATTTCTAACTTGGAGTTATCACCATTGAATAACATTGAAAGATATACACTTTCAATTCTCAACCGAATGAACTACACATACTGAATGTGATGAATGACTGAACAGTCATAAGGTAAAGAAAGAAACATAGCTGTCTAGTATTGATTAGTGTTTATTAGTTCTATGCAGCTGATGTCAATCTGAAATGAACAGTCTTCAAATTCATGCGATGATTACCTACTTAAATTATTTTTTGTATTACAGTATAAGAACTGATATGATTAAACTTCAGGAACAAGTGATTAGTTTACGGGATCTTGCAAAAAATCATGAACGTACAATTGCACAAAAGAATAAGGTTATTAGTGATTTAACTGATGAAATAAAAAGAATGAAACATACTATGCAACTCAATTTAAAGGTAGAGAATACTAAAAGAAAAGTAGGTTCTTCTATTTCATTGTATACACTGAATTCTTGCGTAATTTCATTTTATTATTATTTTATTTTTGTCAAATTTTTCAGCATTTTTAAGAGATCCTCTTCTGCCTTTAGCAGTCAGTAGACTTAAAACTGTGTTTCGTCTTTGATACGGGTAATGAGTTCATTTGCATGGTTTTTTGAGGTATAAATATGTTTAGGTTGCACTAATTGTCTCTTGCATCTAGTCACCGCCCCATACTGATAGAAGTCTACTGCTTGAAGCCTAACCAGGCTGTAATAGACTCAGGGTAGCAGAAATACTGAAATAAGAAGTCATTGACCATTAATTCAAATCAAAAGTTAGATCTTACTGAGATTCTTCATATGTTAGAGATACAGCCCAAAAGAGAACATAACAGCACTGGTTCATTCATTTGTTTTCCTAATCGACCAGAGATTGTTGGGCATATTATCACTTTAAATTTGTTTATTATCCATCCATTCACACATTCTTACGATAGGATATTTCTACTTATGTTGACTTTTGCATTCTGTATAGCTATGAATTGCTGCAACTAAGACAAATAAACTCTGTTATACGTTTTACTTCGTTGCGTTCATCTGTCTAAATGATAAATTCCAGTTTCTTGGATCTTTTTAAGTATCAATCTGCTGGATCTACTCAGTTGGAAGCCCTGCTTTACATAGGTTTCAAACCTAATGGCATTCATCAACAATGCGCACCCGCAATCTCAAAGGAACTGATGTCCCCTAATAGTTCTGAACCCGCATCACTCAATCCTAAAGTCAAAGACGTTACCGCCCACCCGTTCGGAAGATGTCTGACCTCCTGTGGGACTGGACTAGATACAGTAATTAGCCACTGGAGAATGACCAATTACGTGTTGTTTAGTCCTAAATTCTGACTGGATTGTATCCATCCCTTTGACTGTTACATTATGATTTAGATGAGTGACAATCTTTCAGTAAATAGCTAGTTAAACAAGGACTATAGTTTTAGTTGTATTTTTGTATGTTTAAATTCATATAAAGTCTTTTAGCTTCTACTAATACTTAAAATAGATTTGAATTTAATTATTTTCATGAAAACATTTGATTTTTCATTTTTTGTTTCTCTTTGCTGTGAAAGGTAGATATTGAGATACTAGCAACGTGATTTCTTGAACTACTTGCGTATCGGTTCTAGCTCACTAAGTTTTGCCTCAGTGAATGGAGGAGAAAAATCAACAAGATGATTATTATCGAAATAAAAATTAAAAAAACCATTCAAAGTTAAAGATGACTGAAGAGCACTATTAATCACGAAACGATTAAATACTTACTATACACTAGATTTTGATGTTTATTAAAAGTCACCATATTCATTTTCTAAACCTCATATTACCAGTTTCATTAAATGCAATTCGATGGATTTCTCAGCATTATCAATCTGCTTTTCAGTAACCAAACTTATTTTAGCAATTACATCACCATTAATGAAATATACTACTGAACAACCTGAGTAGTTAGAAATATACTCAGACTGATCTGCAGATTTCATCAACTAGATGAAAGTGATCCAAGCACCCGACGGCTATCTCACTCGTTTGGTGTCACATTCATCAACGGTGTACTCAGACAAATCCAGCTTATAAAGCGGAATTGTTCAAACCACCTGAAACTAGCCAGTTGACTTGTATGAACAGGTATACCTTAACTAGAATGGTCAATTTGCAAATGACTTACAAACTTCATGGCCCAGTTTGACATCTCTCTTCGTAACTAATATATCATCCAGTAACCAGGGTTATTCACTGGGTACAATTATTTTTTGGGAGATTTTGACTATTAGTGGTTTCTGTAAAAAAAATATAATGATTTATGCCTAATAATAAATATTTAAAAAAAATCCTTGAGGTTCTACACATTTTCACATATCTCTGATCAAACTCAAGAATAAATTCGTGAAAGAAGCAATGAATATTTCAACAGTGAAGTAAAATTAACCCATAATAAACGATAAATATTCGTAATAGGTTATAAGTAGTATGTCGAAATTAGGAGATGACGAATTTTTAGATACTACAAAATGAAAACACACATAGCGTCTTTCGGAGCATAACGTTGATAAAATGGACCAGAACGAAAGACAATCATTTAAAAAAATCCACCCTAGTTGGTCACTAGAAGAGGAGAGTTAAACAACTTCATACTACCTAGTCCTAAGTAGTGACCGAGTTCAATCGATCATTTTGCCAAGTGGCCACCAAGATAGAAGACTCGCCATCATGATGTAATTTGATTGTTTGAAGGCAACTGTCAGACCATCCTACTCAACCCAGGTGTCGGGCTTGTTGGCTTTCATCTGCAAGGTGCATATACAGCCTTGAGAGTGCTGATTATCCCCTTAGACATATGAATCTGCATCGCGCGATGCTGGAGTTAGAAATCCATCTGCTTACATGACACTCTACACTGTGAGTTAGAGTTGATTTCGAATTCATTAATTGCATGGGATATCCTCACAATTTTATTTAAAAAGACATATGAATAGACCGATGAAAAGACCTGAAGTAGTAACCATTTGAAAGAAACCACTGTTCATACAGCTACAATTTAGTGATGATGTACTTAGTGAGATTCTATTCCACAGACTGTCGAGAATCATTACAAGGAAATTGTTGGGCAGCTAATCTCTGCCTATCGTTTTCTAGTCAATTTGTTTCGTATCAAACGAAGGGCAAGTTACTTAGTTTAGCCACCTCAATGTGTATTTGCCAGTTTAATTGCTCCTGTGGAGACAGTTATATCAGGTGTACAGCCAGGCAACCTGCTCAACATATTACCGAACACCTACCTTCATGGTTGGGTAAAGGATACGTTAAATCTATATGAAGCTCTGTTTTGTCGCATCTAATTCATACCGATCACAGAGTGGATAAGATGAAAGCGTTTCGAGCGACGGAGTTCAACTCAGCCTTTTACATATAGCTGAAGCTGTAGGAATTCGAATGAACAATCTAAGGCTCTGTATTCAGAAGAAATTTGTAGAGCCTTCATTCCCGCTTTGGCCAACGAGAACCTAATTAATGACCTTACTTATGAATTTGAAAATGTATTTCTTCCCCCTTTTTATTTTTATTTCATTTTGTCACCCTTTTCACCCCGCTACTATATTCATATTCAAAATTTATTTATTCACTCTCCCCTTCATCCTCCACTATCATCACACAACCTTATCGTCTTTCTTCACTCTGGTCTGTTTTGTCTGTCTATCCGTCTAGTCGGGCATTTCGACCCTGTATAGCAACGGAAAATTGCAAATATCATTACAACAACTGACACCCGTTGCACAAGAGGTGGCTATTGTGCCCTAGTGGATAACGCTCTTGCACTTGGAGCAAAGAGTACTGAGTTCGAGACTCAGCAGGAGCAATATCACTCAGTGGGGTGCAGGTAGATCCAACTTACGAGTCCCACTACACAGTAATGCAGTCTGAGGTCTACGGGTTTTTTAATTCAAGGTGGTATTCATCACGGATAGATAGATATCCCTAAGTTCTAATGAGAAACCATGACCTGTGGCATCAACCAGTCGGAAGTGAAGCGCATATCAAATGAAGACCTTGGCGGATATTCGCACCATGTCACAAATTGACAGAGACTGGAGATTGAGATGAACTCTAACCCAGTGACTGAATTATTATTATTGCTACTATTATATAGACAATTCGAAACATAATTCGGCAATTTAAAGATGATTCGATTACTCATCAGGTGATCTTCAACAATGAATTCAGGCAAGTTAGACGCAAGTTTGTGTACCAGGCTATGACCCATAACTGTGATATAGTTGCCCACATAGGTGGAGCAAAGTTTGAACCTGTGACTCCTTAACTGAAAATTGTGATGTCAAACCCAGTCAGTTACAAGCCAGTAAACTGATTTATCAGAACAATTTCTTGTGGAAGCAGTTCACTTGAAAAGTTAGTATATTGACAGTGAAGATGACGAAATCTTCCTTTGAAGGTTTATGAAAGCCATGGGCATGGATATTCCCCATACCCATGAAACTATGAGAAAATGAGTTGTTATTCAGTTTCTTATGTAATATACCTGTTAACTGCCTGTAAAATACAGTGACTCTTTCTATTGCCTATATCATACTCAATGAGATTCCTACTGAATAATTGACTCTACTCGTCTCTCCCCGAAATCTTTTCCTCCACCTGCTAACGAGCATAATATTGTCTTCCCCTACATCAAATTCTTCAGATCTTGAAACTTAGATTTCCCATTGCATTCTTCGTTTCTTTCAACCATTTTACATCAATTAGTAGTCAACTAGATAGCTTGATAAAGGTGTACACTAGAAGAACATAGGTGTTAGGTAAACAAAAATATCGATTGTAGTAGTGATAGTAATGATAATGATAACAATGAGAATATGAATACTGAAAAGATTGAAAATTACGTCACTTTGAAACAAGATAAGTGAAGATCAATTAAGAAGTTTGGTAAGTATGAAACTGAAGGAGGCTAGAGTAACAGTTGAACGATAACAATGATAATAACGATGGAGATAAGTCATTTGACTGATAAGCGAAGAAGTTCAAGAGGACATGATAGCACAGCAGAATGATAGTGAAGAGGTAAATATGCGAAGTATAGGAAGGAAGTGAAAAAAAAAAAGACATAAATAAGAATAAAAAATTTCAAAATACTTCAACACCTCTACGATAGCAGATTCAGGGTGACCACCATCTCTTTCTGTACATATATGCTCGGTTTACGAACTCTAATCGCACATGCTCCCACAATTGCATTTTCTTATTCCGCTGTCTGCTGACAACCGAGAAGGCTTTAGTGGTGTCAAAATCATATCGATAATCCATTAGGTGTTTCGTAATGGAACTCCGTGGGATTTTTGACTCAGCTTGCCTCAGCCATTTAGGTAAATGCTCAACCATGTGAGTAGACAGACACCTTTCCGTACGACCTATCGATTTGCTTCCATAAGTACATTCAAAGTGGTATATACAGTTAGATATGTTGAAGAATGAAGTCATCGCTGTTCCTGATTGCTGAAACACCCGCCTGGTTGCTCTCAGAAGTACTAGCTTAGCTGCATAACAAGTTCTTTTGAAGGCCTTGTCTATTCTCCACTTAGCGACTTCCAATACATTATTATGATTTGTCCCTTGGGTTCCTAATGGAACATAGGGCTAAAGTAGCGCATCTCCATTCACTCTGTTCTCTGAAATCTTTTCAAACTGCCTCCACGACAACCTACAAGCTCTCATTTCCTCCTCGCACGATCTTCTCCATGTCACACTCAGACTCCCAACTCGTCGCTTCCCATGGGGATTCCACTTGAGGGCCTGGCCTGACGCGTGATGTCCCCAGTCGGCCTTCTCAGTGTATGCCCAATCCATCTCCACTTCCTTCCAGTGCATATTTGTTCAGCGATAGCTTCTGGTTGGCTCGTTGACAGCCAGAGTTCCCTGTTGCCCATTCTTTCTAGCAATCTGATCTTCAGTAACGAGCCAGCGTAAGCAGTTGTTGATGAATGTCTGTAGTTTGTTGGAAATCCATTTCGTAACGGCCAAGTCTCTGAACCATACAGAAGCACTGACTTGATTGGATTGCTGTTAAAAATCCGGATCTTGTTCACGCTTTATGCTGAGTGCAGAAGATCTCCACACTGCTTTCAGGCTAATCAACACCTGTCTTGCTGTGTTTCCGATTCTGACTTTAACATCCTCGTCTGTGCCTGTGCCACTGCCTGTAGTTGAAACAGTGCTGCCTAGATAGGTGAAGGAGGTTACTTCCCTCAGGGTTTCTCCCGTTCATGGTGATTGAAGTTTGTTGTTGTTGTTGTTGTTGTCATTGTTGGTTGGGTATCTTCATCACCTCTGTCTTCTCTATATTCACTGAAGTCCCGTCTCCCCTCGCTGCCCTGCCCTGCCTCTTCTGTCAACTTGTTAGGTTTCGCCTGTAGATCTTAAAGTTTGTGTGACACCAGACACAAGTCATCACTGGCGAAATTCAAATCTTCTAGGATCTTTTCCCCAGTCCAGTGTATACTCCTCTTCTCGCTCCTCACAGTTTGTTGCATGGTCCAGTCGACCACAATCAGAAATATCATGGATGATAGTGGACGGCCTTGTTTTACTCCTGTCTTCACTTCGAAGGCATCACTGAGCTTCCCATTGTGAATTACTTGGCATATGGCGTCTTCATATAGTTGTTGAATGAGGTGGATAAAGGTTTGCTGTATTCCATAGTATTGAAGCAGTTTCCAAATTACCTCTCGGTCGACGCTATCAAAGGCCTTCTCAAAGTCGATAAAGTTGAGGTAGAGAGCTGACTGCCATTCTATGCTCTGATCTATGATGATGCGTAGCGTTGCAATTTGGTCCACAACGATTTGTACTTCCTGAAGCCAACCTGCCTGTTCCGGTAGTAGTTTTGAATCCAGTGCATCCTTTAGCCTCTCCGGGATGATGCGGCTTAATATTTTGCTTGCTCTGGGTGGACAGGAGAGTGATTCCGTGCCAGTTCTTGCAAACACTGAGGTCTCCCTTCTTCGGCAGTTTGACAAGGTAACCCTTCTTCCAATCAATAGGCAGGTACCTTCTCTTCTTTCCACACCTTCTGCAATAGTGGTGTGAGCATGTCTGGTGTTGTCTCTGCATCTGTTCTCAGTGCTTCTGGCGGTATTCCATCTGGTCCTGCTACTTTCCCACATTTCAGTGGCTTTATGGCGTTCAGGACTCCACTTTTGTTGGAGGATTTATGTTCACTTGTAGTTCTGTGGCTGGGCTGCAGGTGGTATTTGTGGACGAAGTGCAGGTGGTGGTGGTCGATTCAAGAGCTTCTTGAAGTGGTCGGCCCATCGGTTCCTTTCTTTCTCTTCTTTCGTAATTGAATTTCCGTCATCACCTTTTATTGGTTTCGTCTGCGCTGGTCTCTTCCCAGATAGAGTAACCTGGTTATCTGATACAATGTTGTCAGGTCTCTATCTCTCCTACCTGCAGCCTGTTCTGCTTCACTTCCCAGTGTTTCGTGGAAGTGCTTTTGTCTTTGTGTGCACTCTTCTTCACTTCTTTGTCCCGTGAAGTGTTTTATACATTGTACTCAGTTCCTCTTGTCGTTGAGCATCCTTGCACTGCATTGGTTTATCTTCTACTTCACCATCCTCCTCTCCCTGCTCTATCAGCTTCCAGGTATCCATCGAGATCCATTCCTTATCTTCTTCTTCTTCCTTCCTAATACGGCTGTGCAGGTTTCTTTCCACATCTCTCTCAAAGACTCCCAGTGTTCTTCCACACAGGTTTCTTCACGGATGTTCCTCGATATCTCCCATTTTGTCTTGATGGCTGGCTGCCGTGAAGATCTCCTTTGTAGTTTCATCCTTCAGTTTCCGGGTGTTGTACTTGAATTGAGGTCTATCACCAGCTTCCTTGAAGGCTTTTAACTTGATTTGGAAGGTTCCTTGCACTAGATGGTGAGTGGTGTGAACCTACATCTGCTCCTCTTCTTGACCCTGTGTCAAGTAGACTGCGTCTCCACTTTCTTGAGATTGAGATAAAGTCGATCTGATTTTTAGTGTAGTGTGTCCTGGTGTCTGGTGAAATCCATGTCGCTTTGTGGATATCCTTGTGCTTGAACACACTGCCTCCAATCACCAAATTGTTGAATGCACAGAATTCAGCAAACAATTCTCCATTCTTGTTCATCACCTCACCGAGTGCTTCTCGGCCCATGGTTAGTTCTCTTCCTGTGTTGTCCGCTCCCAGTTCGGCATTCATGTCGCCTATTAGAATGGATTTTAATGCCGCCAACTGAGGTCTTGTCTAGTGTTGGTTGAAGTTGTCTGTAGAATTCCTCCTCCTCCTCTTGCTCTGCATTATTTGTAGGTGCACAGTGTAGCATTGTATGATTGTGACCTTTCTTCCTTTTGAGTTGAACCTTGCTGTCATGATCCTGATGGTGGATGAGGTTGGTTCCCACTGTATGAGAGCCTTCGATGCGCTTGGGGACATTATGATAGCCACTCCATAACTCAGTGTGCTCATGGTTGTCGTGTGGGTGACAATATCGGAGTAGATTATTGATTCTCCAGTTGAAAGTTTTGAGAGTCCACTCCCATTCCATCTGCTTTCACAAATTCCAAGCACTTCGATGTGATACCTTCTCATCTCCTTTGCAATCTGGGCTGCCTTACTAGGTTCAAACATCGTACGGACATTCATGTCCCCACGTTTACTTTCGCTTTCATCGAGAGAAGACACATCGGCCAATTGGCTTCCCGAAGTCAGGCTTTCACCAACTGGCATCATTTCGCCTCTCCGATTCCAGCGAGGAATCAGTTTGTTTTCATTTTTTATATTTTGTTTGTGCTTTGAAGTTTGTTTAGCGGTTGGATTTGTTTTACGGGGTAGGGTTGCTAGCCCTATGCCCTACCTTCCCTGTTTACCCGGGCTTAGGACCGGCTAGTAACTAGTGAACTAGTTAACCAGGCGAGGTCAGTCTAGTCTCCACTTAACGACTTCTAATATGTAGTCTCCTTTTAAAGGCAGTTTAACAAATACCGACATTTTTTGGAGCCTTGAGAAACGCTGTTTTGCATTGTCTACTTTTCGAATACTTATTGATAAATCCTTTCGGGGAGCTATTTTTATATTTAGGATATGGTTCAATGTTTTAATTTCATGATCAACGGTTCTCTCAGAGGAAATTTTCTCTGTCCTATCCAACAGGGTTTTGATTAGGTTCTTTTTATATTGAACTGGGACAAAACTCTTGAAGTGGAGATAGTATCCAGCACACGAAGGGTTTCCGTAGATGGAACTTTCTATAGACTTGAAAGAAATAAGTCAGCAAAAAGTGGTCCCAACGGGCTTGCCATTGCGACGCCGTCGATCTGACGACATAACTGACCGTTGAACTGGAACTGAATATTTTTGGTACAAAATAGTAACAATCTTAGTTTTTCACTACTTATTGACATACTTGTTATTCTCCGTTGTTTTGTTGGATCGAATTGTTCGACCTCTATTGGCATATGGGCTACTATGCGGATACCTCGATATTGCCTGAATGTTAATTATGATAAATTGGTTGGTTGTGGCTAGCAGAAGAATCCAGGACGTGCGTTTCGTCCTATTTGGTTCGAGGTTCGAATCCTAGTAGCAACAACATCACTGGTGTGCAGGTACATCCAGCTGACGAGTCCCAAATAGGACGAAACGCGCGTCCAGGATTTTTCTGTTGGCCATAACCAACCAAATTATCAATCTTAGCTTTGTTTGACATAAGTAAATGATTCACTCCGTGTTATCATGCCTCAGTCAATGTCTTAGTCTGTATTGTGTGTATGTATTCCTTTATTGAACAACAGTAAATAAACTCAAGTAACCTCGCCTGGTTAACTAGTTCACTAGTTACTAGCCGGTCCTAAGCCCGGGTAAACAGGGAAGGTTGCGCGTAGGGCTAGCAACCCTACCCCGTAAAACAAATCCAACCGCTAAACAAATTTCAAAGCACAAACAAAATATAAAAAATGAAAACAAACTGATTCCTCGCTGGAATCGGAGAGGCGAAATGATGCCAGTTGGTGAAAGCCTGACTTCGGGAAGCCAATTGGCCGATGTGTCTTCTCTCGATGAAAGCGAAAGTAAACGTGGGGACATGGAATGTCCGTACGATGTTTGAACCCAGTAAGGCAGCCCAGATTGCAAAGGAGATGAGAAGGTATCACATCGAAGTGCTTGGAATTTGCGAAAGCAGATGGAATGGGAGTGGACTCTCAAAACTTTCAACTGGAGAATCAATAATCTACTCCGATATTGTCACCCACACGACAACCTTGAGCACACTGAGTTATGGAGTGGCTATCATAATGTCCCCAAGCGCATCGAAGGCTCTCATGCAGTGGGAACCAATCTCATCCACCATCAGGATCATGACAGCAATGTTCAACTCAAAAGGAAGGAAGGAAGGAAAGTCACAATCATACAATGCTACGCTACGCACCTACAAATAATGCAGAGCAAGAGAAAGAGAAAGAGGAGGAATTCTACAGACAACTTCAACCAACACTAGACAAGACCTCAGTTGGCGGCATTAAAATCCATTCTAATAGGCGACATGAATGTCGAACTGGGAGCGGACAACACAGGAAGAGAACTAACCATGGGCCGAGAAGCACTCGGTGAGGTGATGAACGAGAATGGAGAATTGTTTGCAGAATTCTGCGCATTCAACGATTTGGTGATTGGAGGCAGTGTGTTCAGGCACAAAGATATCCACAAAGCGACGTGGATTTCACCAGACACCAGGACACACTACACTAAAAATCAGATCGACTTTATCTCAATCTCAAGAAAGTGGAGACGCAGTCTACTTGACATAGGGTCAAGAAGAGGAGCAGATGTAGGTTCACACCACTCACCATCTAGTGCAAGGAACCTTCCAAATCAAGTTAAAAGCCTTCAAGGATGCTAGTGATAGACCTCAATTCAAGTACAACACCCGGAAACTGTAGGATGAAACTACAAAGGAGATCTTCACGGCAGCCAGCCATCAAGACAAAATGGGAGATATCGAGGAACATCCGTGAAGAAACCTGTGTGGAAGAACACTGGGAGTCTTTGAGAGAGATGTGGAAAGAAACCTGCACAGCCGTATTAGGAGGGAAGAAGACAGAAGATAAGGAATGGATCTCGACGGATACATGGAAGCTGATAGAGCAGGGAGAGGAGGATGGTGAAGTAGAAGATAAACCAATGCAGTGCAAGGATGCTCAGCGACAAGAGGAACTGAGTACAATGTATAAAACACTACACTGGATAAAGAAGTGAAGAAGTGTGCACACAAAGACAAAAGACACTACTACGAAACACTGGGAAGTGAAGCAGAAGAGGCTGCAGGTAGCAGAGATAGAGACCTGACAACATTGTATCAGATAACCAGGTTACTCTATCTGGGAAGAGATCAACGCAGACGAAACCAATAAAAGGTGATGACGAAAATTTAATTATGAAAGAAGAGAAAGAAAGGAAACAATGGGCCGACCACTTCAAGAAGCTCTTGAATCGACCACCACCACCTGCACTTCGTCCACAAATACCACCTGCAGCCCAGCCACAGAACTACAAGTGAACATAAATCCTCCAACAAAAGTGGAAGTCCTGAACGCCATAAAGCCACTGAAATGTGGGAAAGCAGCAGGACCAGATGGAATACCGCCAGAAGCACTGAGAACAGATGCAGAGACAACACCAGACATGCTCACACCACTATTGCAGAAGGTGTGGAAAGAAGAGAAGGTACCTGCCTATTGATTGGAAGAAGGGTTACCTTGTCAAACTGCCGAAGAAGGGAGACCTCAGTGTTTGCAAGAACTGGCGCGGAATCACTCTCCTGTCCACCCAGAGCAAGTAAAATATTAAGCCGCATCATCCTGGAGAGGCTTAAGGATGCGTTGGATTCAAAACTATGACCGGAACAGGCAGGTTGGCTTCAGGAAGTACAAATCGTTGGTGGACCGAATTGCAACGCCACTCTACGCATCATCATAGATCAGAGCATAGAATGGCAATCAGCTCTCCACCTCAACTTCATCGACTTTGAGAAGGCCTTTGATAGCGTCGACCGAGAAGTAATTTGGAAACTGCTTCAATACTATGGAATACAGCAAACCTTTATCCGCCTCATTCAACAACTATATGAAGATGCCACATGCCAAGTAATTCACAATGGGAAGCTCAGTGATGATTTTGCAGTGAAGTGAAGACAGGAGTGAAACAAGGTTGCCTACTATCCCCCATGATATTCCTTATTGTGGTGGACTGGACCATGCATCAAACAGTAGGCAGCGAGAAGAGGGGGATACGCTGGACGGCGGAAAAGAACCTAGAAGACTTGGATTTCGCCGATGACTTGTGCCTAATGTCACATAAACTTGAAGATCTGCAGGCAAAAACTAACAAGTTGATAGAAGAGGCAGCTAAGACGGGACTTCAGGTGAATATAGAGAAGACAGAAGTGATGAAGATACTGCACCACCACCACCAACAACAAACTCCAATCACCGTCAACGGGAGAAACTTAAAGGAAGTAACCTCCTTCACTTATCTAGGAAGCACTGTTTCAACTACAGGCGGGACGAACGAGGACGTCAAAGTCAGAATCGGAAAAGCAAGACAGGCGTTCATTAGCCTGAAACCAGTGTGGAGATCTTCTGCACTCAGCATGCGGAATAAGATACGGATTTTCAACACCAACGTCAAGTCAGTGCTCCTGTATGGTTCAGAGACTTGGCGCGTCACGAAAGGCATTTCCAATAAACTACAGACATTCATCAACAACTGCTTACGCTGGCTCGCTACTGAAGATCAGATTGCTAGAAAGAATGGGCAACAGGGAACTCTGGCTGTCAACGAGCCAACCAGGAAGCTATCGCTGAACAAATATGCACTGGAAGGAAGTGGAGATGGATTGGGCATGCACTGAAAAGGCCGACTGAGGACATCACGCGCCAGGCCCTCGAGTGGAATCTCCATGGGAAGCGACGAGTTGGACGTCCAAGGGTGACATGGAGGAGGTCGTGCGAGGAGGAAATAAGAGCTTGTGGGCTGTCGTGGGACCAGGTTCAAAAGATCTCAGAGAACAGAGTTCACTGGAGGCGTGCTACTGAAGCCCTATGTTCCACTAGGAACCCAAGGGACTAATAAATAATAATAGTATAAATAAACTCAAGTATATAGGGTAAAAAGTTGACGAGTCCTACTGAAATTTATAAATTCGATAAATCCTGCTTTAATTAAGTTTGTTGCTTGTTTCAAATTTGTATCCGAAAACTCAACTTTGTCACTTAAAACTTTTTCAGTTTGGATAAGTCTTCTTATTACTATTGTAGACATTACGTAATCTCTTTTCCGATCTGCTGATTTATGGTCAAAACTGATTTTTGTTATAAAATATTTTATAAAACATTCGTTTTTGCTTGCCATGTGAATTTAATATATATCTTCGATTGTACAGCACAAAAATGACGTAACCGAAGAGAGCGACTCTTCGCTGAATTTCTTTTGTTTTATAAAACAACTGACAATTAATCGGTCACTAAATATACACCTTGGTGTTAGCTGGTGGAAGTCAATCGGTAAAAAGCCTTGAGCCTAAGCTTCATGGTTGTTGGCTGCCATTAGCAAAGCGGAGTCATGAAGGGATCAGTATTCCCTCAGGGATCCAAACGTGCGTCAGGCAGTGCTGAAGTCAGGTGCTTAGCCACTACGGTATTTAGACCACAATTGATACGTTGTAAGTCCAGATTTTCAAAAAAGGCTGTCTATCTTGCTATTGATAAGTTTTACAGGCTTGTATGATTTCTCTATCAACTCATTTTTGAAAAACAATTGTTGTTAGAAAACCTTTCTAACTTTGATGTCGGATGATAAAGCGGGAAAGTGTGGGAAAAGAAGTCAGAGTGACAAAAAAAAATCGAG
This sequence comes from Heterobilharzia americana, assembly GCA_944470555.2. NCBI lineage: Eukaryota > Metazoa > Platyhelminthes > Trematoda > Strigeidida > Schistosomatidae > Heterobilharzia > Heterobilharzia americana. The sequence continues at coordinate 16,418,815 of OX104129.1, forward strand.
AAATTTGTTCTCTTCAATTAAATTTCATTGAAAAAACAACACAATTACCGATGCATTTCAGTTGAAAAAAGGCTTTTCACAGCTAACATTATTTCTTTTTGTACTGATTGATAATGAACCTGAAAACAAAAGAAAATAATATTCTAGATTATTTGTCCGTTATATTGTATTGATCTCATTGACTAGTAGGGTAATCCAGGACGTGCACTTCGTCCTATTTGGGATTTGTCTGCTGGATGTATCTGGACCCCCAAGTATGTGGTGTTATTCGCACCGAAGCCCGAACCCAGTACCCTTCGCTTTAAACGTCAAAGCGTTATCCACTCAACCACTAGGGCACGATAGCCATCTCTTGAGTGGCGGGTATCGACATCATAACAACAAATGACACCCGTCGCACAAGTGGTGACTATCGTTCCCTAGTGGCTTAGTGGATAACACTCTGGCGTTTGAAGCGAAGGGTACTTGGTTTGAGACTCAATGGGAACAACATTACTCACTAGGATGCAGGTACATCCAGCAAACGAGTCCCAAATAAAACGAAATGCGCGTCCTGAATTTCTCTGCTGGTCACCGAGATCAATCTAACATTATGAATGATCAGTAGTGTCGAGGCATCCATATAGGAGCCCATCTGCCAACATAGGTAGAGCAATCCGGTCCTGTAAAGCAACGGGGAATTACAAGTTTGATAGGAAAAATGAATTGTCAAAACACGTCTCTTACAACAGATACTCTTTTTACGCGTAGCATTGCTGATTTTTTTTAACTCAGCAGATTTTCATGACTTTTGAATTGTTTTTAAATTATCTATGCTTCGAAAGGTTACCAGACAGGTGGTAAATCTTCTCCTGCAACCATATATATGGCCTATAGGAATGATGATCATTTACTTCATTCTAAGTTCAATCTTTGTACAATGCCTAACCGTTGTATACATTGAAATAACGTCTAGATATCAAGTTAATGGTGATGTTGCCATTGAACTATTCCATGATTATTTGGAACTAGTTATATTCTAATAGCAAGAGACAGTACAGTTTTGCCAATCCTGAAATTTTGGCCCTATAAACAATTAGCAAAACATCCTACGTTGATTGTTTAACTTGTATCTACTTTGGATTTCTGTTCATGATATTCCTTTAGTGATTCTATTGTAAAGCAGAATCTACTAAAAACTTAGATCTTTTAAAATTCAGAGAAAAAATTAAATACTTTATGATGGTTTAAAGATAAATGAGTTATCTATTAAAGATTTATGTTCTCATTTTATTGGTTTATTACGATGATTTTTTATAACTGTAGAAGATTATCTGTAACGTGTAGCAGTAATGAAAACTTACAGTTAGATTTTCTTTAAGCTTTGACGCAGCTTGATCGTAAATCATGTTGATATCATTGAGTTTGACATCGGAAAAAAGATTCTCATGTTTTATTTTATCCAAATCTATCAGATCACTGGGATAACCATCAAGTTCGGGTAAACAATGTTTGGAGTGGAGATACGATGAATCCAGACGATCAGTGGCTTCACTACCAACTGGTGTTTCATTATTTTGAAGACATTTATCTTTATTGCTGCTACTAGACTGCGAATCTTTAAGGAATATAAAAGAGATTAAACAGAGGTTAACACTAGATTATTAAAGTCTCATAGAAATATGGTTAACTCATTTACCTTTAAGTCTACTTAGAACTCTTGTATCAATTTCAAATTTAGCAATATATTACTAGTTCTGTGAATCAAGTAGTTAAATGAAATACTCAGTATGTTTTACTTAAAACATTTCATTCTATTAATCACTTTTCTAAGTCACATGATCACTGATTAACTAAAAATCATATCATAGTCAAAGAAAACTCAGAAGCTTGTCAGACTATTAGCACCATATTTAAACTAATATGCATTAATCCCAGTAACATTAAAGTTGAAATATGTTTCATGGTGTCCGTCATTTAATAATAACAGCTTATCCATTTTCTCTTCAAACAAACAAACAAATTGCATTGTATATTTAACTTTTGATGAGTAAATGGCTATTTTTCAGAGTCTTACCAGATTATAACTGAACATTGCTATTTAGTACTCAATTATCAGGGATTTTAGTGATCTAGATATAAAATATGGACTTGTACATAAGTTATATTTATTATTTGCAGCATACCTTGCATCATTAGTTTATACGTAACAGACTTACATAAGAGTTATTTTTTGAGTTACAATGAGAACAAGAACATGAATAAATGAAATTAGAATCCTTTGGGAAATCGCAGAGATCCAACTTGTCAGACTTCCCAATATGATATTAAAAAGTCAACAGAAGTGAAATTTGATAGAAACATGTCAAAATCAACAATTAAGGTGCGACAAGAGACATATAATAGATGAATAAAGACGAATAAGATTATCGAAATTTAAGATATTGTAGAACGATGACCGATCTCCATTAGCTACTAAATTCTTGATTATAATTACTAATGAACCTTGACTTCTATGCATAATTCATACCAACAGTCATTATCTTCATGAATTGATAGTTTGTTCAGATATACTCACTATTAAGCTTCTTTCTACTTAACTCAGCTTCAGTTAATATTATGCGCTATCGTAATCAGTTCCTTGGTAAGCATGATGGATGTCATTATTGCGTGAAATCCTAAACTAATGACCTTAATCATGTATAGCAGTTTGCTTTTTGGATCTGGTCACTGACGCAACTAAAATTGATGATTACGAACTTACGACTCTGGTGGTATAACAGGCTTTACATGCCTTTGTCTTTTTTACTGTTCTTTAGTTTTGTTAACAAGTTTTCGTTCCCGAATATTGAGAAAATTATATTCATTTCGCTGTCTGATATCAAGTGTGGGGACTGTAGACGATGAGCAATCATACCAAGTTCTATTTTGTCTGCTTGCCTTTTGAAATTGTTATTCGTCAAGAAATATAACCAGCAAACTTTTATTTCCGAGTTCATAGTTTAAACACAAATACATTAACTAAAAGCAGCTTACATATCTGTTTTGGTTTGGTACTACTGATTTCATAATAATTTAGGGCGACTTCAAAGATGGTACTACTGAATTAAGGCAACCATAAGTATTTAATTCTATTATTTTCTCCATAGGATAAAACCAACAAAAGGATTTGACCCCTATCATCATGGAGTTGAAACGTTTACACTATATATGACATGATTCTTACCAGATGTGTATCAACTTAGGCCAACATCTCTGTCTGTAAGATACGTAGTCTAAAATAAGAAACATATTATTAAGAAATATCGCCTCTAAAATATCTCCTTAGCTAACAAAAGATTATTGGGCTTGTCCTGGATGCTACTCTGTATTGACAACTGGCTATGTTTTACCCATAACTTGGAGTTTGTTTCTGTCTCTTGATGCAGCTACTGGATTTAAGCAGATCACTTTCGGAGGTTTGAACACTTTAATTCCTACAGAAAATCACGGTAAAACTTCACAGTTTGGTTGTGTCTTGTTGTATAAATTTCACCTATGGACTACTAATCTTGTCAGTAGTTAGTACGATTATTCCACTCAGTTAAATGCAGAACCAGCAATTTGTGGTTGTCACTATGGTTTGCATGAAGCCACTGCAAAAGACAATGTAGAATGACGTCATCAGGAAATTGAGTTACTGGAACTTAGACATCATGCGCATTACACACACTAAGCGTCGAGCCACATCCATGGTATTAAGGCTGCTAGGATTCCGTAAGTGGGATGAGAGTTCAAGTCTTGGTTCACTGGTTACAATCCACTTGTCTAACCCAATGATTCACAGCAACAGTGGGCAAAAATCTCAACAACCCTTGTTTGCTCTAGTAAGCCTGGTTTACATCTAAACGTTGGTTGATTTCTCGAATAATGTATAACTTGTTCTCGCAGTACAACTGTCGGGGTCAATAGTTACCATTTCCTTGAATTCCCTTATTTGTTCGGCTGAACTGAATAGATAAAGGAAGCAAAGTGTGAGAAAGTTTAAGTGGTAATTCAGTAACCACGATCAAATAAAACTGGTCTTAAAGGGTAAAAAAGAAGGAGTCTATAGCATAGACTTATAAAATCAGGAAAAAGGACAGGTATGGGTAGAGATAACGTAAGAAAGCTAAATATATCAAGGTTCAAAATCAAATCTATTCACCACATTGGGTAGAGCTTATGAAGTTGTCACTTCTAGGACTGGTGAAATATTGTTAAAGTTTTGTTGCACAAATATATACGACTGTTCTCACCTATGGGCAATCACTGCTATTAGATAAATTGACCAAGTGGTCTAATTTATCCAGTAATGCACAGTGGTCAAGTGACTCGTTTCAATATTCATTAAGTGACCCGGTGTTACGCTGCATTAGAGAACAGAACGAAAAAAGGTCACTGTTGGCGGTAATGTGAAAAACATAGCACCTTCTAATACGTGTATAGGTAAGAGATTCCAAATGTTATAGTTACTTGGTAATACTACTAAGTGCTACGCACAATGCACCCACAGTAGTTTTTCCTTTCCAGGTACTACTTCAGCTAAAGTAATGCATACAGGGAGTAAGTCTTTGCTTCAGGATGTGTTGGGACGTGTTCGAGGCGTGGTCACTAAGTTATTGGCGAGGATTTCGCAAATGTCTCATGAAAACCACTTTTAACTGCTAGATCGTTTTGCGCGGTTCAATCGAAAAATAAGCGGCCTTATTTTGAAATATTATGTCTTGAATGGGAATTCAGTTGTTGATCCCTAGTCTTTGACTGGTTCTAAGATTTCTTACTTTCGAGGTTATCGCAAAACGTTCATAGCCTAGAGTCGGATGAACTTCGCATCGAATCCGGGTTTCATTAATGAATGATTAATGACTGAAGCGTGTAACCAAAACAGATGATAGCACCACATTTGGTGAATGGTTACAAAGACGAACCAGATCTCCATAGATATGCTTACTGAAAGATTATTTCTGATCGCTTGTCCTTCAAATTTTAGCATTTAAGACCAAACTTAACTGTGGTTATGTTTAAAACGGAAAACGTCCCCTTAATTGTTTATTTCATTTCGATGCTTCACTCTGATTAGAAATATCAGTTAGCCGCTGAAATCCTGAATCAGGGAATACTTACACAAGAGAAGACAACGAGTAGGAGGCAATGGAACACTGAGTGCGACCTGTCGCCAATGATATTTCCCTTAGGGTTATCCTTAAACCGTTACCCTCTCTTCTTCGCGTTGACGAAATGCCAAGGATGCTGGTTTTATCATTGCTATTTGCTGATGATATAGGATCAGTCATAATGATAATGATGACAGATCTGCATTCTAAGCTGACCTTGACCAACTGGCTGAATAGTCTAAGCGAGAGAGCCTGTAGATCACTTCCAGTGAAACTGCAGTAAGGCTCATCAAAAGTGAATTTTCTGTTGGATAATCAATGAATGGTCAACAAAAATCCCGTGTTTTTAAATAAAAAGCTTATGGATTATTATAAGTCACGACTTAAAGATGACTGGGAATTGTAATGCTCCTGTAGATAAAGCGTTTCGCATGCTGTGGTCACCTGTAAGGCATTCGAATTCATTGGTAAGGAGACTTTCAGGATTTTGTGACCAACTTATATCAGGACTTTCCTAGAGTTGTATCCAGGTGGCTAGTTTGTGCTGTAAAAATAAAGGTAAAGCATCAGAAAGCCTTAAGAGTTGCCAAAAAACTGGGGAATTTTTTTCACACCTTTTGTATGAACAGCAAATAGCAGGCCTAAACCGTTTTCCTTTATCTTAGAAACAGACATGACCTGGTGTATGCTTTTTGCATTTCGAATAATGACTTGGGTACTGATTTATTTAATTGACTCACTCCCTCTACGAATGATTGTCTTAGAGCGCATTTAAAAAAGATTTAAAAGCTGAAGTTGAATAATACTCGAGAGCATTACCGGTTTTCGTACACAGTGGTAGTTACTGGAACTCGTTACTACAATAAGTGGTAGCAGCTTCTTCGGCTATGCCATTCAAGAGGAAACTCGACATTCACGGAGATAATTCCTGCAGAGTAGGACAAAGGGTAATAGCCTACCATTCTTTCTACTGAAGACTGAGTTCATAGATTATAATACAAATATAAAACTGTATCTCAGTGTAATTACACTAAAATGAGTGCGTCTTTTAGGAGCATTTAAGGAATATAAACAGCAAATCTGATGTACACAGATGCTTATAAGCCTATAAATCAATGAGCGAAAATATAAGACTAACAGGTATCGTTGAAATATTTGAACTTCCACTTGGTTATTTGCACCAGCTCATTTTATGTCTGAGACGTTTAGTTTATCACCCAACTTCTGAGTTCCTGACTTTTAAATAGTTCAGATGGCTATCGAAGGAATAGAGTAAGCTTTCGCTTAACTGACTTCCGTGTCTGAAATGCGTGGATCACTAGTACCTGTCGTTATTAACCTGCGCACAAGTAGATTGAGAGAGCAAAAAGCAGCAGCTAAAAATTGGAAATTAAGATAGTTCTGAGGGGATTGCAGCCACACATCGAATAAAACTCAAGCCCGGGTTTAGAGAATTTAGATGAACTAGCCTGGATCACTTCGGTAGGAACAGCATCCCAGGGTTTAACAACTCTTAGGGAATAGAAGTTGTCCCTGATGCTTAACCTGCTGTGTTCTATGCTTACACTTATTTGTTACTGATAAGTGACAAACGACATAGCTTGAAAAGGAAGAGGTGAAACAGTCTAAAAGTAGGAACTGGAAAGTGGATAAGTAGGTAGTCAAGCTCATTAAAGTGTAACGACCAGTTGTTGATATTCTTCGTCTAGATTGCATGTAGGTTCATTGTTTCAGGGAGGTCTGTGGTTATCGTAGCGATCACAAGGGTCTTCAAGGGAAAAGAGAAGGATAAAAACGTGAACTGACTACCACAGCAAGTGCACAACAAAAGACCTATTCGTCCACCTACTTCTTAGCGTTGTATAGGCACTTTGCCTTCTCATTTGCAGCTTGAAAAACTTGTCGACTTATTGATTGACTTGCTCAATTGCATAGCTTCGAGAACTTATAATTATTTATTTATAAGTTGGTTATATTCGTGCTAAAAACGACTAAGGCTGAAATAGTTCGCCCTAGGGAAACACTTAAAAATATTGAAAGTTCTTCTTTTTTAGTTTCGTATTATCAAAAAATACAGTTTTCCAGAGTATATATCTTATACACCATATATATGCACATATGTATCGTTTAAAACACAATATGTTGTTCAGCGTGATTGAAAATAGCCTTCAAAATCTTAAACTTTGAAAGTCGGATATTCACCTGCATGATATCCATATGAGTTTGAAGACTCATTTAAACATATGAAGTTGGTATATGCATCTGCCACACGACCTTCAGGTATCATCATTAATTTCAAAGGTGCGTTTGTTTGTGTTTACATAATGATGTTATGCAAAACAAACGTAACATACAGAACCAAGGTCGACTGAAGAAAAATAGTTCTTACAAGGAGGCTTTCCAATATCCAATATTGATAGTGTGAGCGTAGAAAACTGGTAGTTTTTGATCTCTCGCGTCTAGGCTTTCATATGGAAACTGGATGGAAAACCGATGCTCTAAACTGTTCTTGTAACTTAAATAATCACATAGTGCTTTCTTCGAACCTGTATCCAATATCGAATATACTGTCACGAGTTAGTGTGAACCAACTGATTTATTCGCACTCTCTTCTAGGTCTTACGGGACGGTTCCGGGTCTTTGATGGATTCCAGTGGAGTAAGTCTACCCACTCGCCTGATGTAGCCCTGGTTAGCCAGACAGACCGTTAGGTGTTGGTCAAATCTGTAGGGAGTGTGTGGTTGTTTCAAGGACTGTGGTCCAGATGGGGTCCTTAATTGTCATGCCACCCAACAGTCCGTCGAACTATTTGTAAAACGAAGATGGAAACGATGCCCATGGAAATCAAGGCAGAGGAAGTGCGAAGAAAACAAAACAAAAGAAAAAACGCTAAGGCGAAAGGACGGCGGGACAGAAGAAGAAACCCCGATGGATTCGTGGAAGAGGGGTTATAAGGAGAACTTTTATTGAATAGTGAGAGAACACAAAGTCGTTGGGAAGAGAGGGAGCAAATAATATCCGAAGATGGCTTGCGGGAAAAAAGTAATGCTACCAGTAGATGGTAACTGGAGATATCTATGGGGAAGTATAGGGTCGAGCCAAATTCGTGATAATGGCGTTGCAAAAGATTCGATAATGGGTTGGCTGTGCCGAGCTGGGCGGAGTTAGTAGGTTGCATCAGACTATTGCATATCCCGGCTGCATCAGCACAAACCATGCGTCGTCGCGTAACTGTCCAATCTCTTCTTAAAGCCGTCAACAGACGAAGCAGTAGCAATCTTCGAAGGCAATGAGTTCCAGTGGCCACAAACTCCCAGAGAGAAGTGTGAACGCACACGGGTTTGCTCCATTTGGTGGGCAATTCTCCTCCGGTCTCCACGAGGATCACCTCAGTTGCTATTTGGGAGGATTCCACTGCTTAGTTGACCTGGATTACTTGGTATTTTGTAAGCCGTCATCAGGTTGCCATGTAATCCACGGTAGCTGAGAGAGTAGTGCCCTAGGTCTCTCAGCCTGCCCCCACACGTGTTTTGCCTCATTACTATGACACCCTTTGTTGCTCCCTTCTGAACTTTCTACAGGAGGTTCACATCTCTTTTCAAGTACAATGGTGCAGTGATGTCGTGGACCTCTAGTTGAGGTCGTATTTGGGTTTCCTGAAGCTTCAGGAAGGGTTCCAGGGCGAGGGTGCCCATTTGTCTGGGCATGAGGTGCAGCACTGAGCAGGCTGTGGAGGCATATCCTGTATAGCTAGAGTTAATGTCTGATTTGCTGGTGAGTATTAGTCTCAGGCCATTCTCCGTGGTGGTATGGCAAGGTCGTGTTCCACGGGGAGAGTAGGGTGCCTTCTGGGAGTCAAAATTGCAGAGAAACATGGTTCGGCACCCCTCCCGATTAAACGGTAGTCCGTTATTATCCGCCAACTCCGCAAGCAGTCTGAGATCACCTTGTGGTGCATTTGATTCTGCTTCGGATGTCACAGCTCTTCATAACTTAACGTCCTCACCCTAAAGCAGAATCAGGGAGTGGTGATTCAGTGGAAGGTAGTTCGCAAAGTGATGGAATGGCGGCGAACCCAGAATCACTTCTTGTGATGCACTAGATGTTGATGTCCCCTAAGTAGAACAAACCCTGTTGGCCTTTGTGCAGAATTTTCTGCCATCTAAATGGTCATGCAGCCAGGAGAGCACTTGACTATTGATGACCAATCTTGATATTTTGCGGATGAGAATGGTGTACGGGACCGTGTCAAGGGCCTTAGCGAAGTCCAGGAAAATAATACGAACTTGAATTTCAGGGTCACAGTATGCCTTCCACCTATCGGCGGCCTCCCGAATGTTCAGTGCGCAGGACCTACGCTTTCTGAAACCACGTTGCGCACCACTTGGCACTACCTTACGTTCCAAGCGGCCCATCATATGGTCGTCTGCTAGACCCCCCATTGCTTTCGACTTCCCTAGCAGAAGCGTTATGGGTCGTTGGCATTTAAAGTTCGACCTGTCTGCTCCTTTGAAGATGGAACATGGAACAGCACGTTTCCACTGTCATGGAAGCATGAGATTGTCCGAGGAGTGCTGAAATAGATTACGGAGCAGACCACATAGGGTCCCTGATCGTTGTTTCAACACAGCCGGCTTGACGTCAACACGTCCTGGTGATTTCCCCACGCGGAGCTTTGATAACTTCTCAATGGCCATAGTAAGAGTTACCTTTACTACAGGCAACTCTACTGAATCTAGTAGTGCTGAGAGTCGGCCGAGCAGTTGACGATTTAGGTTGGGCGGAAACATGTTCAATTGTGTGTCGAAGGCGACGCCAAAGGTTTCAGCTATCTCTAGTCCAGAGGGATCCTCCTCTTCCGGGCTTTTAAGAACTCAGGTTCCCTTGCTGGTAGATTTTCTGCCTGCCATGAATCGATGTAGGTTTTTGGGGTTCGCCTGAAGCTTTTAGTTAGGTTCCTTCTGGAACGACCTCCTGTCACCCCTAAATTTGATACTGCACTGATTTCTAGGAGTCATATATGCAATATGATCATACTGTTTTCTGGAGTTCCTCCACTAATGCCATGCTTACCTCTTGGCTTTCAGAAGGCATTCAGTGCCTCGCTTCAACCGCAGGGTTCTCTTTCTCAGCGTTGCTATGACTGCTGGGACGTTTTCGGAGATAGCTCCCTTGATCACATCTTTAAACAGTCCCCAGTGTTGATCAGTCCAAGGTTTATTCCACGCTTGAGGCCTTGATGCTGTCGACAGATATTGGCTCGTTGCCACGTGGTTTGCCCTGCTGTGGGAAAGACCCAGGAGAGATCGCTCCCATGACGGTTGTTCGTTGAATACTACATCAAACACTACCACACCGTGATTGCCTCCGCTAAGAGAGGTTTGAACCTGAACGTTTTCCGCCGGCAGATTGTCATTGGGAAGAAGGTAGTCCTGTTTGGATGGCTTTCCGCTCGATCCCCAGCGTGTGTCTTCTCTGATATTCCCATGGCAGTCCAGCCTTTTCGGTAGTGTTGAGTAGGTCTCGGTCGAACCTCCTGCCTGTGGTTCCCCTGTCCTACTCAAGGTTGATAGTTGCAACATTAGGCACTCAGGAAGCATTGACGTGGTACTATCCCATAGACATCAAAGAGGAGATCGCTTGGAGCAGTTGTGTTTCACATTGCGGGTAGTTGTGTAGACTTCTTATCAGGTATTGGTGTGTCCAATCGTAAAGTGGCACTAGATGGAGCCTGGGAGCCCTGAAGGCAGAGTTTCGGTAGCTGGTGTACTTTTTAGATTGTCACTTATCAACATTGCTACTTAGCCTCCCTCTTAGGCTCCCTATCTCTCCAGAACAGACTCATACCGTCTATAGCAGTTTCGATACCGTTGATGTCCAGTGATAACCAAGTTTCTGCTGGGATCATGATCTTCGGGGCCAGGTAGGAACAGAGAGACCTTAGTTCCTCCATCTTGCCTCTAAGTCCCGTCACACTGCTGTAGAGAAACTTGGGGTGTTTCTGACACCGTTGGGTGTCTTGGTGATGGCAGACCGTAGAGGCCCGTGTGCAATGTTGAAGTTTGTTGCAAGACGGCGGGTTCCTACGGAACCGATCCAATCATGTTTTCCGTACTGAGGTTTCTAGGGGTTTTATGGAGCCGAGGCTGATTTGGATATCTTGTCTGTTGATAGTGATGGTGGCTTCGGCATTAGGCTGAGCCATCGTTTGCTGTTGTCGCAGTGTCCTGGAAATACTGTCACAGCGGCGAACGTTTCCTCTAATGTTGTCTTCAACTGCGCCCTAAGTTTGCAGTACTTTGGTTAGAAGTTCTTGACACTCGAGGTTAATAGCCATCAACATGTGAGATGTTATCGTCGTCGTGTGAGGGACGTGGCGGTCTACAGACCTCCACTGCCGCCCTCCCCTTTAATCCTTTCTTCGCCGATAACCACTGCCATTGTCGAACGTCATGAGCGTACTTCTGTACTGATGTGCCGGTTAGTAGTTCCGGTGTTCCGTGGACAACCATAGTTGTCGGTTTCAGCGTGTCAGGTGCCTCACGTGACACTTTTCTCGCTGACCATGGCCGGCCCGACAGCCTGAATGCTGGTTGGCCGATTGATGACTGGTGTGCGTGACAGCAACGGGCGTCCTCCTGCCTCCTTAACCGAGCTCAGGGGCGCTCTCATCGGCGGGGTCTTCCCTTGAGGTGAGTAGTTATTTTGTAGAGCCGGTTCAGCTTTGCTTTCAAGCAGCCCGGTCCTAGCATAGCGCATACTTTTTGCCTTTGCTGTTTGTCGAAAGACTCTCTGTTCTCAACAAGGTTATAAAGGCACACGGGGACGTTAAATAAGATGACAGAATCCGATCTGTCATCGACGCCCCTGTTGTTGCGTGCTGTGTGTGGGTTTTTATGAGTGGGTTGAGCCGATGTACAGTGGGGGTAGCCCTCAAAGTGACTTCAGAGTTAGGGGCTAATGCGGTTGGTTGCATACCGGGTTGTAGTTTGGCCCTTTTTAGACTATTCATATGGGCGACTGTCTGAGAAACGGTGCCCATACCCTTGTTGTTTTGACCCCGGGGTAGTGGTTTGTGCGGATGTCTGCATCACAGTAGCCACCGGGGTGCCTTTTACGACCTCCCTAAAGGAGCCCGTGGAAAAGGGCGGCCTTACACGACGCTGTGGGCAGATGCACCAGAACCACGTGAGTGGGTAGCGCGCCATGAAGGCGTAATATTGGTCCAGTATGGGCTTATCACACCGACTGTGTAACCACCTGTTGCGTATGTTACACTCGAAGGCAGCGTCCCTTTCGGCTGCGGTAAGACCACACGTGTGACAGTTGTCGGTCTGGCCAGGAGGTCTGGTGAAAGACTTTTTTCCCTTTCTTCCGTCTGTCAGAAGTAGCTCTCACAGGAAGACTAGGGTTTGGGCTGGGTGTAACAGAAAGACATACTCTTCACTGAGCCAAAGCAAGAGAGTTCAGAGGGACAGGAATTCGACTTTTCCCAGGGATCGGCAGCTTTGGTTGTTCTCCTGAGGTCTACCCGTGGTCTGCTACGGCGGTTGTAAGCCTCTTGCCTCCAGCCATAGTTACTACCAAGGATGGGGCGGTTAGCAGCTGAGGTGAGGCTGTACCTGAGGTGTTCCTGAGACCACAATTGCCCTGAACTTTGTCGTCACCCACTTCCGTGGGTGGTTAGGTGGGAAATATGGACGAGTAAGATACATATGGTTGGATCAAGTAAAACGTAGAGAAGCAATGATGGCTAAGGTAAATTGTCAACTTTACCTAAGATTGCACAGTTGTACAACACGGAAGAATGCCAAAAGCTTCCCATAAGTCTAAGATGTATGATCAAGTGAGATAAGTAGCGCTCCAGATGTAGTGACCCGAGCTGTGGCAATTGATCGGGACAGTTGTCGGTTTGCAGAGCTATTGTATTGACCGACTGAGGATCGCAGGTCCCGTAGAAAGCGTTTTTTGGTAAAACTATTGCTTTCATGGAGGAAATATCCAGCCGAGGCGTATTCGTGGTTGTTTCTGAGGCCAGCGTAGATGAGTCAAAACACATCAGCATTCAGGGAGCGTGCCTAACGGGTTTGAACCAGTATATTCTCACTGGCTTGTATGAACCAGCTGATTTCTCCTTGTTCACTTCCAAGCTCCTGAAACAGTTAAAAATCTGTAGAGAATCTGGATGCATATGTAACTTCTCACCTACAGAGGGCGTGGTAAACCTGAAAGCCAGGTGTTTTGCCGGAGTTTGTGGGGTGATGTATAACTTTTCATGTGAGACCTAGCATCATGTGGCCTGACAGCTGATCAAACCGGTCTTAAAGGGAAGAGGGGGAAAATCATGGGATTGCCAGTGAAGGCAAAAGAGAGGAGGCTGAGGCGAAACAACGGAAGAAAGAGGAGAAAATCCAGCTGAGCTTTAAGGATGCAAGAAAGAAGACAGTGACATTTGGAGTTCAAATGCAAAAGGTAACACGGCAGGAAGTGAGAGGTGATTAAAGTATTCCGAGGGATACTAGCAGGACTGGCGGAAACAGAAACACGGATGGTACTGTTGAGGAGACAGTAACCGTAAAAGCAAGACTTGTAATCGGAGGCTGATTAGTACACATGATCACTGTGGCGATGACGAAGGATCGGTGTGAAGGCAACAGAGTGCTGGACGTGTGTGATACTGGTAAGCCGCTTCGTACTAATAAGTACCGTACTGGATGAGCGAAATTTGTGTGTCATCCCACGGCTGGCTGAAATTCCGCAACACAACCGCAAAATTCTGCTTCACTGCATATCTAATGGGTGATCAAGAGATAGGAGTGTCAACCTCATAGCAAATCCTGATGGGAAACCCTTGGGTGATAAGAAAATAGCGCAGCTGTTCAGCTCGAGGTTTCACTCACAACTCAACACTGGCGATGAGAGTCCACAAGCATTAATGATCATAAACGTTCCCATGCTCGATGACCCTTGCAAAAGCTGCTCATTATCGAAATGTCACCCAGCGAAGTTTTCGAGAATCAGACCAGACTAACTCCTTTGCTTTGGCAAGTTAAGACCAGTGGTACTAGAAAACCATTCCAGGAAGACACTTCTACCCGTCTGCAGCCTACTTACAAATTCGGGAAAGTGAAAAAAGCGCCAAAAGCGTGGGGCTAGCTATCTTGTTACCAGTGATTAAAGGAAGTGTCAGGGAAGATTCATTCAACAACAGACTGAGATTCCTATTATCAATACTCTCCAGAGTTCCGGTCAGTATGAGGGTGCTATTTAGGGAACTCCTGTATGGTAATACTGCCATCTGTTATACCCCATATGGCTTTGGGAAAGGAAGGTTGTATGTCACCACCTTACCAACCACTTGGCACGACTAAACAGCTGGGCACCAAGACAAACTGGATCCGCGCATCGTCTTCCTTGACCATCAAGCAAACAATACTAGCAAACAGTTGCTGCCAACTCAGAATATGGAGTCACGTGGGGGCCGATTACGATCATCTCATAAGGTAGCAAATATCTGGATCAGAGTCAACTTCTTTTCATCAACAGCAAATGCACTATAGGGCGCCTTACCAAAGGAAGAAGCAATATCCGCCACAGCAACACCTTTCGGTTGATTGTCGGGTGACTGCTTTGGCACACACTGTTTACCGCTGACTTGTGCAAGGAGTCCCTAAACCCGGCAGTGCACTATGACACTTACACATTACCATGTGACCACTTTTCCAGTCCTGACTTTTCAGTGATGCTCAGTTTTGGTACGCATAGATTTCATACTCTTACCCTATCTAGTCACATAAACCGTACTTGTTTTACTGATTGCCAGATTCATACTAGCTTGGCACCCCATGCAGCTAGGGATAGCAAAGAAACCCAAAAACCTTCCTAGCAGCATTGGGTTTTCATTTTTACCCAGTCTACAAACCTTGAAGAGAGTCAGAGATTTCAAACGTTAGCATCAGCATGAGCTGAATGCAGGGGAGCGGAATATACCTCTGAAAAAGCCGAAGGAGCGGAACTTGCTTGAAAGAACCTAGCATCAAGACTTCGACGGCAGAGTGTAGAACCTGTCAACTTGCTACACTCACCTTAAAAGCATTTGATATTGAACGCTTGGCTCCAACGCAGTTAACTCCATACCAATCCTCTTGAATTGCTGCTCTTATCGTGAACTTGACTCAGTCTTATGCCTGTTGGTGAGATGCCTACCTCTCCAGCTGCCAGACCACTACCAACATCCTCATTCTTACTTCAACAAACCATTATAACAATTTTCCTGTTGCATGCTCTCCTCCCGATTATCTTAGATTGCCTCCCATTCATTGAGTTTTTAGCTGCAAGTAACTCATTAAAATCAGTAGCTCAGGGTTCGGTGAGATTTAGCAGTGGCTGACACACGTGGTTTCAAAGGACTTGCCAAGCTGAGGGCACATTGTCAAGCATACACGCTGTCTAGCACGTTGTCTTGATGCGTTGCGTTGCTCGTACACGCTCATTTGTCAACTAGTCGGAAAACATTTATATTTTGACACTCTCGGTCGGGGACACTATTCCACTCGGTTACTTAAATGCATTCTCTCTGGGTCTCGCACTCGTGGATACATAAAAAGCAAGAGGAACAGGTGACTGACCTTCCCAAAATATTTTCCGCATGAAGGCTCACTTTCTTGTCCTCAATAAATTTACCCAGCTCTCTACTTTCTCTGCATTTTCCTTTTCCAACACTGGATTTCCTCATTTTATCCCCCTTTCAACTTGATATCTTCCCATTCTTCTGGTCTTCTCTCAGCAACCAGTCGGGTGACCCGACATTTGGGGGACCCGTGTGCATCACAGTCCCAGGACAAATCAAACATGCCCCAACCAAATCAACCAGCATTCAACCTGCTGTCAGTTTCACCTGATCAATAACTGATGAGAGGTTGAACCCGTAGCATCGGAGTCTGCAAAAATCTTGAACCTGGAATAAAACAAGAAAGCGAGCACGATGTTAGTTGATTTAAATGTAAGGCATTTGAATCCTCTGTAGGGAAGAGTGTGTTACTATTCCGTAACGTTTGGCCAACCCCACTTAACTTAATGTGCTCTAACACCTGCTTAACCAGTACCTTACCTAACGTGTAAGTACTGATAACGAAACACAAATCAAAAGAACTGGTTTCAGGAATATATGTAAAGAAGTAATATATTTATTTAGAATGAATGTAATGGTAATGAATAGAGGAAAAGTTCATCCAACTTATCTGGCTATTATGGCTGAGCCAGGGACTTGCGTGCCTGCATGCGTGCTAACCAGCACAAAGAGTGCGCAAAATGGCATCCAAGCCTGCTGGGATGCATGCTTGTAAAAGCAAAACTTAAGACACCTAAAGCATGCGGAGGCGAGCCAGAGGTTTAGTTAGTTAATTTAATCTATATATTTAAGCTCTGGTTGTATTTTGTTGTCAGGAAGGTGCACTGCACCTTACACATCCGCCTTCTGGTTTCCATTTTCAGAATGCATTTTCTAGTGGGTTACTACCATTTACCAATTTTATTTTCTCTTTGAGTAAGTTCTTTTACTTGCGGAGTTGTTGGATCAGGTTTTTCCCTTCTTGATTAGAAAGTCTGGTAGCTGGCACCATCTGGGAATACCTCAAAAAGGAAGACACATTGCATACTGCTCAGCACGGATTTTGAATTGGTCGCTCATGTGCCACCAGCTTACTAACCGCCTGAGGCAACTGGACACTAAGCTGGGACAACAAAGAACCGGCACATGTTGTTTTTCTCAACCTAACCAAAGCATTTGACGGTGTCCCATCTACAGTCCTGCTTCACAGGATTATGTTAGCCTGTACAAGTTAACCCCTACTCTCTTGGTTCAAGGAGTACCTCGAAGGGAGGCAGTTCTGCACCAAAGTAAACAGAATAAGATCGGAGTGGAGACCATCGACGTCAGGGGTATCCCAGGGAGCAGTCCTAGGACCACTTCTGTTCCTCCTGCTTGTCAATGATCGGCCACACAAAATACCCTCATCCATCCTCCCATTCGCTGACGACATTCAAATTCGGAGGGTGGTGAACGAAGAAGCTAACTGTACAGCAAAACGAAATGACTTCTAGCAACTCGAATTCTGGTCGCCGGAAAATGGCTTTAACTTCAACCTGGAAAAATGCAAAGTAATGCACATCAGTAAATATGAAACAGGTACGACTGACTTCCACTACATGTGTAGCGCATTCGAAATCTTTCTCATTCACCTCTGAGTTTCGATTTCTAGACTACCTGACCTCTTCGTTGTCCAGCTCTACCGTTTGTCAGTTGTCTTTTATTATTAAATGTAAGTACATCCTGTGTACTTGCTGGGTCGTCGGCTCACCTTTCTTCCCTTCCTTTTTTCTTTTCCACACTCTCGTGGTCACCACCAAACTCACACTGCTGTGTGCGCCCTCTGAAATAAGGTACCTATCAACAGGCTAGACGAAAACTCATCAGCAACTGGCCGTTACATATACTGAGCAACAGTGCTATCACCAGAGTGTCCACGGAGAAACATTTAGGGCTTAACTTCTCTGACACCTTGAACACCAGCTGCAACTACAAAGATATGACAACCAGAGCGAACGCCATTTTGCACTTTCAATGTAGACAGCTTGGCACCCTCACCCCCAAACTCTTCCTCACCGTTTTCAGACGCTACGTGAGGCCGTAACTGGAGGTCTTCAGTAAGGTGGCCTCCCTAACACTCAAGAGAGACTCTAATCTCCTTGAAAAAAATACGAAGAACCACAACAAAATCAGTGGGGCTAAGTGGGAAGCTTATCCTGAAAGACTTAAACACAAAAACCTATTCACCCTGGGTTATCGTATGAAGATGGGTGACTTTATAATGGCCTACAAGACCGCTCATCAGGCGAACCATGCAAACAAATCAATTCTGCCTACAACACAGTGGTCTTCACGAGGAAACCCCAATAGGATAGCACATCAGGGAGCCAGTAAAATGCTCATGTTCAAGTTTTTCTCCCTGGAAGTATGCGCTTTGTGGAATACCTTACCGCGACATATTGTTGTACCTCCCTCAGTCGACTCATTTAAGAGACGGTTAAACAGTTATGTCACCTCGCATGGTCCACCATGGACGTACTCAGGTAGTCACCAACCTCACCAACCCGCCCCATCCTCCCTCCCACCTACCACTCACCATCTCCTCACTTAATGCACCCACATTACCTACTAATTCTTCTGTAGGAACTAAACCTACGCTATCTAGTTCTACAATCCGGGAGGTTCCCACATACTTTTCTGTCCTTTATTTCCCATCTTTACCCCCTCCTTTTTTCTTACTCTTCTTTCTTTTCCTTTTTCTCTTCCTCTATTTTCTTTTTTCTTCTTCATTCTTTACCACTGCCTCATCATTCTCTTGCAGTAACCTGCGCAGACAAGAGTCACGAGAGTCCCCTAACCTTCTCAGCAACCCGTAGTTCCCTAATCACTTTACAAATTGCAACTTACCCACAATACAACCACCTCACCGAGATTTAAAGCAAGAAAGCAGGGGAAATTTCCTCGCCTACTGCAGAAGTGAACCGTAAAACTCGGATCAAGTCCTGAGAACTAGGCGCAAGGGATCAAAAACCATCAGTTTTTTACGCTCGCACTATCAATATTGGATTCTTTGCTGCACATACCTGGGCCGTATGGATGGATTGTTGTTGTCAGAAGTAAGCTCATCCCTCCAGGTTTAGTTTGCGACAATGCATCAACAAGATGAAGAAACATCTACCAACAAGTAGTCGTTGCATGAACAAACAGGTAAGACAACTATTGAAGTTTAGAGTGGTGGCGGACATTTTGTTACGGACGCCATTTCAAGGTTAGATGTCTCTTAATTCTTTACGACCTATAATTTTTCGTGATGATGCGTCGAATAAATGTAAAACGTAGAAGAAAGACGTCCATATTGGTTATCTAAACTCCTGTGTGGTTATCACAAGGTTATTCGTCTTTATTCAAAGTCCGAAAACTAACGACTGAAACGTACCATATAATATAGATGAAACGAAGGGTGTTTGGCACCTTTGAGCAGCTCAAAAACGACCTTAAGTAGACTCTTAAGGAAACGTTTACTTTTTGCCAAGTTTTGGCGTAGAAACGAGTGTAAATAGTGACTCAGTTTTCCGTATAATGTCATTTGACAGTGTTTCGCCCACAGTCTTGCTTCACAAGATCCTATCAACTATTTAAAGTGAATTTCTACTCTTTTGGTTTGGTCAGTACCAAGAAGGTAGCTAGATCTACAGCAAGATAAGCAGAATACAGTCGGAGTGAAGACCATCCACTTCAGAGGTATCTCAAGGAACAATCCTGAGACCACTTCTGTTCCTCTTATTTGTTAGTGATCTGCCACACAAAATTTCCCCATTCATCCTCCTCTTTACTGATGACAAAATGTGGAGAGTAGAAAACAAAGAGGCTGACTGTACAGCTCTATAAAATGACCTTGAGTAACTAGAACTGTGGTCTTCGGAAAGGGGGTTGAGCTTCAATCCGAAAAAGTGAAAAGTAATGTATATCAGTACCTACGAAAGAAGGGCTGCCGATTTCCAATACATGTTGAGCAACTGTGCTTTCAACAGAGTATTCACGGGGAAAAGTTTGGGGCTCAGCCTCTCCAACACCTTGAACACCAGCTCCAACTGCAAAGACATGATATCCAAAGTGAACGCCACTTTGCACTTTGTGCGTAGACAGCTTGTCACCCCCATCCCTGAACTGTTTTCTACAGTTTCCAAATCCCACGTAGGGCCGCACCTGGAGGTTTTCAATACGGTGGTACCCTCAAAACTCAAGAGAGACTCTTCGGAAAAATACAAATATCAACAAAATGAGTTATGGGACTAAGGGGAAAGAGATATGCTGAAAAACTAAAACACCTAGACCTATTCACCATAGGCTATCACAGAAAGAAGGGTAACCTTATTGTAGCCTACAAGATCATCCAGCAAGCAAATTACGCAACAAAACTAGCCTTGTCTGCAACACTGGTCATCACGGGGAAACTTCATTGGGATAGCATATCAGAAAGTGAACACTACGCTCAGGTTCAGCTTATTCTCCTTGAAATTATGTGCTTCATGGAATACCCTACTGCGGGATGTAGTCACAGCCCCTTCGGTGGACTCATTTAAAAGACGGTTAGACAGTCCCGTCATTTTGCATAGTTTACCACAGACTTAGGGAGTTACTAACCTCACTGACTCACCATTACTTCCCTTCTACCTACCACTCACAACCTATCTTCTTGATACACCTACATTATCTACTAACTCTTTTCTAGCAACTAGACCCATGCTATTTACTTTGACCTTTCCGGTAATTCCCACATGCTTTTTCTCACTATCTTCCTATTCGCATTCAGGCGCATACACTGATAGGAGTCACGTCAGACCTCTAATCTCCCCAGCAACCCGTAGCTCCCCAATCACTCTACAAATTACAATTTACTAACCCACAAAAAATCCACCTCACCGGAGTTAAAAGTAGAAGAGATTTCATTGTCTACCGCACCATGCTCCTATAACTAAACGCCAGAGATCAAAAACTCAGTTTTCTATGTTCGCACTATCAATATTGTATGTTGTTGAAAACGTTTCTCTACGTTTCCTCACTGCTCAAATTAAAATTACGTTATTTACATATACGTAAGATGTAGATGTTAACTAATGAGACTGCGTATCAATAACGCATCCTGAACTTCTATATGAGTGTAAATACGTCTTGCAGCGGTATCTTATTACCTGTAAGTGATTCATATGAACTCCTATAGGAGGATTACTTCGTCCCATTATCTTTGCGAAAAGTTTTTTTTGGGTCTTTGGGGTTAGTCATGATAGTAATATCACGACTTCGAAGTTAAAACTTAGAGTCAAACTAATTACTAGCAGGTCATGTTTCCTGCACCGTCGTAAAAAGGAGGTCATACTCCTAGTTTTCTGCTTTACAACTTAATGGTTGCTACAAATGTACTTAAAATTAAATGGTACCTTTAGGTAGTAAAAATAGGGGATGTAGACAGGGTTTCCTTGAGGGTTGTCAAAGTGCTCCTCTTAGAATTTGTCGATTTGAATAACTTGAGTTGCACGATACATTTTGTTGCTCCTTAAAGCTTTTTCAAAATATTGGCATCGCTCTCCAAGAGTGAAGGCGTATGATGTTATGAATCTCGAGATGATGTCTCATATGTTTCATACAGTTCCAAAATAAGTTCCAGGGTCAGTGGTCATGACTACCTGCTCACAAAGTCGAACACTGCATTGGTCTTAGCTGCATATCCTGAGTATTTCACACTCGTGTTCAGCCTTTGATCAAAAAAGACCAAGGTCTTGTTCTATCAGTGTGTGCAAGAGGTGACTGCCACAACGGGAGTAGACCGTTTTTGCAACATGGTTGCGAATATACATGGTCTGAAACTTCTCTCGGTTGAAAGCTAGTTTGTTGTTCGCAGTCCACTCCTGAAGTACCCTTAGGTCACTGCAGTTTGTGAGAATCATTGTCTCAGCTTACACTTGTCTATAGTTTGACACCGTCAGCATCAAGAGGGACTGGGGAGCTTTATCTACCCAGTGTGCTATGAAGAGTAGGATTAATGAGGGCTCTAGAATAGTATCTTGTGATAACTCGACGAATGATTTTTTTCATGCAGAACACAAACCATTTACTCTTGCGCAGGATTTTCAATCCCAAGGATAATTCAGGAAAGTGGTGCGTTTCCGCTGCTCATCTGGAAGTGTTTCCGGAGGAGAATTTTGTTTGAGATGGTATCAAAGGCCATAGCAGAGCCGAGGAACAACACGTGGTAGCATGTTTCTGGTCCAAACACGTTGTCCATTTGTTCAATACTGTAAACAGGTTGCAAGCGTATGGCTATCCTCTTCCGAAGCTGTTCTTCCTAGCGGAAAATGTTTCTTTCGAGGTATCCTTTAATGTAGTTATCTATCCAGACTTCCATCATCTTGAGAGTACTAGTAAAAGCACTAGTGCTGTAAGACAGCAGAGGTTTTGTCGTTCTCACTAGTTGAAAACAGGGTTAAAATGACGTGTTTTCATTCTTTGAGAGGCGTCTGCTCATGTGACGAGCATTGGAAGTGATTATAAAGTGAACTATAGAAGACATCTGCATATCATTTGAGCACTGACTGTCTTATATAATCGCATGCCAGAGATTCAATTGAAAGAAGCTTCATTATCTTCCTAACAATCATACTGTAATTTATTTGAAACAGCCTGGTGGTCTCTGATGTTACATATCACGATGTGATGCACACAAGACTTGTCGTAGTTAGCTGGCTTGATATATAACTACCTACAAAGGGCAGAAGTAAAAGATTCGACTGTTCTCAAACTATTAAGGCTGGTATCATGGCCTTCAACGATCCATACTCGCTGGTTGGTCTATTTCCTTACTGCTATAAGTTCTCAGGTATTTTTTGCCTGAAAAGTTTTATTTACCTCCTTGATGTGACGTTGGTTCTTCAAGACTATATGTCTTATGATAAGAATGCTTCCTAGTGAACCTAAACTTGTGCTGATTTCCTTCTATTAGTCTGTAAAAGACACTCGGTACCGCGTTGTAGCCAGGAGGTCTTCTTTTTTGGGTCAGTCTTCAGCATAGGGACATTTTCAGCGATTGACTTTTTAATGATACCCTTCACCCACTCTCAGCGCTTATTGTCTGTTAGAAAATCAAGCTCCTGAATCCCTGGCGCCATCAGTAAACATTCCAGCATCGACGTGTAGTTTTCCCTACACTAAAGACTTGAAAGTTGTTCTGTGTTAGCTGTTAAATGCGACTAAAGCATGATCACTGCTGCAAATAGGAGTTTAGATGTTTACATTCTCGCTTGTTGAGAAGTAGTTCAGTTTGGAGGGTTTGCCATCTACACGCAGGTGGTATCACCAGTGGTATTTCCGTAAGCCACATCGCTTCGGATGGCGTTCAACTGATCCCAGTTGAACAGTCTTCAAAACGTTTCGTCATTGTATGAAAGTAAGGGAGACAGGATGTCAAAGTCCCTTAAGATTTGGCCTGGTCACAATTCATTTTTGGTATGATGGTGATTACTTGAAGCAGATTATTCTGTCCTATCTTGCATGTTGCGGGCCGATAAACCCTACGAACCAACTGCCTGATGATTGAGTAGCATCACATTTAGTTTGGTAACTCCATCAACTACACGTCAGTGGTGATTCCAGACATCTATTGCTTGGTGATGCACTGGATTACTCTACTGCCGACCTCACGTCTTTTTTGAACACTACCATAGGATCTATGTTTATTCCGTTAGTGCTGTAAGATGATAGACACATTTCACTCAGAATTATGAATTTTCGTGCCAAGTAGAGATAAATGGATTGCAACCCTTCCAACTCACCCGTAGCCGCCTAACATTGTTGGTGATTTTTCTTACTATATAGGGTGTCTGTAGGGTGATTAGGAGAGCCAAGTTATCTGAAATAAGTAAGACTGTCACTGCAGTCAGTTCTGATTTCAGTAGAACTGGCCTATTGTGTTTTATCGCCTTATTCTGTGCCTCAGCGTCTCTGTAGTTGTCTTCTTGTTCTGTCTAGTGCCACTGAAAGGCGACTCAAGCTTGAAACCATATTCCGGGTTCTATTCATTTTTTTCCGAAAGCTCACGGATGACTATCACGTTAGCGGATATTCTCACTAACTTTGTCCATAGCCAAGTGCTACATTTGAAGGATTTTGGTTAGAAGCTCAGGTCAGCCTCATTTTGCGGGTAGCACATGCAGCGAGATTGTCGTTATCAGATGAATGGAGCATGAAGGCCTGAAAACAATTGCTGCCTCAGATTCTTCCCGGTTTCATCTGTAACGACATCTGCTTCCATCACTGAATGTCACGAAAATATTTCTCCCATAGATCTTGAGTTCCTGTCGGATCCTGAATGGAACATTCAGACAGGCCCCCCAACGCTAGCAGAAGTCGAGAAAGCTGTACGTAACCTAAAACGAGGAAGGGTGGAAAACGTAGCTAGGTCAAAATTGGTAGATCCCAGTAAGACAAAGAATTTAGAAAAAAGCTCAATCATAGCCGTGCATGCTGTTACACACAATAGGATGGGAACGAGTGAAAATCTTTAGAACTAACATAGGATGGTGGAGGGAAAGATTAATAACTGGATCTTTGTTTATGGAATCAATACTCAACACACGCAACAGGAATGAATCAGCACCTGTTCCAGATACATGGAAAATCCTGCTACTCATATCACAAGGGGCGCGAGGAAATTAGGACTATACAAAGGATGTCTCAAAGTTATGTGGTTATCTTGATATAACTGTGGACCATTAATTATGTCTGAAACGTAATCCAGTAAACAACACTGTTACACTACGTGATAAATCTAATCAACCAATTAAAATTGAATTGCATTCTACCATAGTTTAAAAGTTTTACTCTTTTACTATCATTGGTAGTAGTTCTTGATGGATGATCTTTCGGATTACATTATGATAATGCTGTTTTCAGTGATTGGATTTTAAGCTGTAATGTGGGAGTTTCGCATGATCTGGTGGAACTAGCGAGTTTTGCCGTATTTAAGCTACTCGTAAGTGACCTTGAAGTAACCAGTCACGTTGAAGGTGACTTTAATAGTTGTGAAAAGCTTTGAATTTTGAGAAGACTCTGGATAGGGATAGGTTTATACCGAATTTTGATGATGACAATTAAAGTTGAATCGTTGGAAATCTCTGCATGGATACGAAAGGCTGCATTGCCTTTCGCCAGATTATGCCACTTATGGGATCAACCAGATATTTAGACGACTTATAATGGTCTTTTGTATTGCACAGTTGTGTTTTACTTTGTGAAATATCCAACGCAGTCTAACATGGTAGCAGTGAGCTTGTTATGCTGTTTGACTGTGAAACATGATCACTGTAGGGACAAGATTTGTGGGAGCTTTAGGCATTTGACCACTGTCGCGTTCATGAAGAAACTTACGTGTGATAAAAATACGGCACTAGTTGTATTTAATTGGTCTGAGTACTCAACTTTGTGCAGAACTACTACTCACTGGTTTGAATGCCACTCCACCTAATAGGTTCTGGTTGATCAGGTAGTATCACCAACCTTTACAGTAGGTTTGGATCATTATTTAGTGCACGAACTTGCACATGTTTGCTGAGTTAATTTGCTTCTCATTTTATTCACCACGTAATTTACTCGGAAACCTAAGTAGAAAAGGGAGGTTATTTGATTTCATGAGTCTTCGTCAACCTATGTAGGTCATGTGTTGCTCATACCAGTCTGCTGTCGTCTTCGATACACAGTGTTCGTTCTTTTGGGACTAAGATACGGTGCCAATTCTCAAATTCTGACTATTCATCCGGGCAGTGCAGGGAAGTGTTGGCTTCTTCAGTCGAAGTCTGGATTGTTACCGAAATTCGTGGTTGTACATTCAATATGATATGGCTCAAAATCAAGCATAGGGGAAAAGACACATATATTCATATCTTTTCATGTCTCATATGTCTTTATTTTATTTTTCTTTCTTTCTATTTTATATTATTGCTGTTTCTTTGACTTCCCTCTTGTTGGTTTCTATGTCGATGGGGTAAAGTGTTTCAACATGAACTGTTATGCAGTAATACCAGATCGTATGTAAGTAGTGACTCGTTGAAATTGTTGCTGACATTGACATGTGGAGTTGTACTTCCTTAGGTTGTAGTCTCAACAAATAGTTTTGGGTTTCCAGCCTCTCTCTGCTTACTGATATTTGCGCAGCCCGGTGATACCAACAGTCGTAACTAAATAGATATGGTGATTGACTAATTTGATAATTTACCCATTGTCGCTAAACTGCTACTGAAAGTATAACATGTTTACACTTTTTCTGGTGTATTCTCGAAATTCAATGTACGATTTCTTAGTCGCGTTCACAGGATCATTGATTTGGGTTTACGATTTTTGTGTAAGCCTTTAGAAAATTATCCTCCAGGTTTTCCACATGATAACAGATGCCTATTATGTTGATCTGTTCTATTTCCAGATTAATTCTTTGGTCACATCTGAGGAATAACTGGTCCCTTACACACCAACAGCTAACACTAACTGGAACTCTCAAAAATTCTGTTACATAGTGACTTCCGGGGTAAATACGATGACAGAGGCAGTGACAGAAGACGAACAATTAATTTTCGATGCAGCCTCCAGCTATAGACGAAGGGATTTCGAAAAATGCTCGTCAATTATGGAGAAACTCAAAGGCGGGAAATTAAATGATACGAAGGTGAGTTGCATGTTCATATCACAGGATGTCTGATCCGTACCTCTGTTCATAACAAACTATAGCACAGAAGCTGGTACATTGAATTGTAGGGTAATTCACATCGTAGCCGTGCTTAACAGCAAGAAGACCGTTAGTAACAACAAGAAAAAAGTCACCAAATAAACCCCTGAAACTACAATTATTGTAATAGGAAACAGTTTTCCAGACATCTGAGATCAGCAGCTGTTGATTTTATGGGTTGATGTCATTTTATTCGTCTGGCCATATAGCAGTTTACTTCTGCTGGTCAGATGCACAAAATATTTATCCCAAATACCTAAGCAATACATGTCTCCTATTTCATTGATTGGCATGCTAGTGTGAGGGCTTACGCAGGTCTACCATTCCATCTCCTTTAGATATTCTTGAATGGGGTAATTTTGAGTTCAGCAGATCAATATTAATCTGATTTTATTCTTTATGGATTTGTAAGACCTCATTAAATTGGGTTGCAGCTCATTGGTATAGTCACTTTCAATCAGTGGGTCGTGTGTTTGAACTTCACCCCACGCATCTACCGAGGTCTGGGCAGCCAGGTAGTATCATTAGCCCTAACAGCAGATGTAGTTTATTACCTATCGCACAAATGTGCGCGCAGCTTTTGAATACGTTTCGTTTCTATTCAAGTTTATGCAAATGTATTAGGGCTTGTATTGCAGCAACTTCTGACCTTAAAAATATTTCTGCCTTTCTCTGTTTAGTTTCAGTACACTCGAAGCATGGGATCATCATTATATTATCTTGTCTGTTGTTCACTAAAGACTATCCAATTACTCCTCTGTTTAGATGAATTCCTCGAAGAAAGTGGTATTGTTTGGCTGTTGGGATATATAAGCTGTTGACTTGCAGTAGGTATGATAGCATTTTAACAGCTAGTTTGATTATTTACCTACACTTTGACTAAAATTAAGTCTGATTTTCATGCATCGGTAGTTTGTACACTTTTTATAGCAAGAAAAATTCGGTAACAAACAAAAAAGCATATTACATCATGCAAAAGTGTATGAGTTAAAGTTACATCTTGTAGGGAAGAAATCAATAAAAATACAAAATATGTTGAGGAAACCCAGAGGCTTAATGATGAAGTCTATGTCCTGTTACAAGAGTGTTAGAAAAACGTCGAGTTGCAAGATGTGATAACCTGTAGACATTACGCTTTCAAATGGTATTCCAGTGTTGAGGATTCTGAATTGCAGTTACTCACGTGAATAAAAATTCACGACTGACTATTTTCATTGTAAAGCGAGTGGCCTAATTCTCCTTCGTTACTTTGAATGGAAGTGGTTTCAAGACTTGAACGGGATAAATAGGAGTTCGTTGGTTGGTAGGTGTTATTTGAGTGATCATATAGCATAAATCAAGGTATAATAGACCCATTCCATGCTTTGTTCCTCCAGAACGTTTTTAGACTAGCATGAAATCAGTGATTTTGCACAAACACTGTAGAACCGTTTCCTTTACCTGAATTGTTTTGTTTGAGAGGTTAATAATAAATTCAGTTTGTTTGTTTTCACGCGTATTGGTTGTTTCTAGTGAACTTTACATATATACAGATATTCTTATTTGGATATTACATCTTTTATCTTAACACCAGATTCATATGAACAAGGCACTACTCAATTATGTGTATAAATCAGGCTGTTTGGGAAGTGAACAGTATGTTCGTGAATTGAAGCGGATCGCAGCTGTTGAGGGAGTGAATCTCGATGATTATGATGATAAAACCTGTTCTTTAGGAAGACGCAATCCAGAACGTGCAGATGAAGTTTGCAGTTCAAAAGATGGATTGTCTAACATTGCACCTCAGTTTGTGTCAAGATCGTCAATCGCAATCAACTTGTTGTATAACTACGCTGTTGTGTCGTTTTATCAACGTCAGTATGCTCAAGCTGAAAAACTTCTTGCGAATTGCCTTGATATTCCAATAAACATGGAACCAGCAGATAACAAAACGTCCAGCGCTAAAGCGATCCCTTTAACCTTCCAATCTCCAACATATTTTGACCAACCTTCATCTAGTTTGATACAAGCAATGGATCTCACACCATCAACTGATACTGATCTTTGTCGACGCATTGTTCTTCTCTGGTTAGAAGTTTGCTTGAGGTTGTTTCAGGTCGAACGTGTCTATCAGCTTTGTGGTAAGTGGGTAGTGTGGCGTCATTTCATTTTGTTGGTTATTACCTACAGTGTCAATGCATATAGGTCAGGTACTTTGTACATTTACACTTAGATACTCTATGAAAGTTAGTGATACTATTTGACCCTCTGAACCTCAGCAGGTTGAATCTGTGAGAAACTGACTGGGGGTCGAGTGGTCGTTCCACTGACTCTTCTTATCATGTTTAAACTGGTTAGGTTGTGAATCTCACCTAATGGTAAATAGTGGGTCAGGATTTTAGTAGAGTTGATTCGTCCTGTTGAGAGGCATTTAAGGTTTTACTGAAGGAATCGTCATCCAAAATCGTAAATCGGTTATATCTAAGAACGTTGTTTACTCTTCATGGAAATTCTTACTAAATGGGATGTGTGCTGCCCACTTCGGCACTTAGCAACCCGTCTATTTGGACAAAACAAAAACAAACAAACTTGAACAACAAAATGATGTCGTTTTATTGTGCTGGTATTCATCAGCTGTATACAACCTAAAATGATTTGAATTTTTGAGTAAATAACATACTTTAAGTGTAGTAATGATGGTTAGTCGTTAGCATTGGAATCCAGGAACGGCGTATTGTTCGAGTCGTGTTGATATATATGTGTATGAATTATGGGGAATATGCTTCTTGCTAAATTGGTTTGGTTTTCATTAAGAATTTGTTTGTCTAAATACATGTATTCTGATTTATGAATATTGTTACATTTTTTCCTTCCTTAGATTACTGGCTTTTGTGTCTTAATTCAATGTCAGTAATCTCTGAAACAGTCAACATACCCACGAATACTCAAACCGATATTCTTTTGTCTCCCGAGAATGCAAATCCTCATTCACGACATCTCAATAGTAATGCTCTGGGTGTACTCATTGGAATCAAAAAACCAATACAACTCTATTACATTAGAGCTTGTCTACTGACAGGACGTCTATATGATGCAGAAAGCGAGTTAAGTGTATTTATATCAAAAGACTGTTCTGAGGTGGGAAATAATTCTCTCGAAAAGAATACTGACTATAAAGAGAATTCTACTGAAGTCGAAATATTATCAGTTAATTATGATCATTCTGAAGGAGGAGAACATTCGGAAAAATTACCACAATCAAATCCCGAAAATATTAGCAAACATTGTTCCGATATTGTATGGTCCACGGGGAATTCTGTGTATTTTCTTCAAGCTCAATTAGCTTATCTAAAGGTTTGGTGGCAGTCATGTTTATTTAGCCTTTTTTTAATTAGTATTATTGACTTTTATTAACTTAAAGATACATGCTGCAGAAATTGTAAGCTGTTCTCAAGATATGCGTGTTTTACTTTTCAGACGATTTAATCCTGAGGTACTTTCCAGTCTGTTGATCAAGTTTTCAGCGTGGCCATTTAGATTTGTGACACAACACGGTCGTTCACTGCGTTTGTATATTTACCAGCTGACTGACTAGAAAATGTGAACCTGGGTTTAGCGCTTTTTAGAACTTGTCCACAAAATATACATATAACCACGAGGAATGTTATTTTCAGTCGTAAATTCGAATGTATTTTGTTCAGTGATGAAGTTAAGGGATTTACCACCATGCGATTAAAGCTACTGTTTTCTCTTGCACCTCAAAGTTGTGGATACGCCCTGAAGATGGGTGTTGACAAGCACGAAATCTGGCGCGTGTAAGGCCTCCTGTCTACTGGTTCTTAATATAACACTCAAAAATAGTCTTCATCATATACAGATACAAGTATTGATGCGAAGTGGCTAACAGTGGAGTTCCGGACACAAATAGCCTTTTATTTATGACTCAGCCAGATGTATCTGCCTTCTAGCAGGTAACCTAAATCCGTTGCATATCATTTCAAATACCGGTATTACCAACTTGGCTACTGAGTTATGGTAGCATTTCCTTGTGCGATGGGTATAATTAGGTTTTCAAGCTTGAATTGGTTTTCACTGTGG
The DNA here is from genome assembly GCA_944470555.2 of Heterobilharzia americana. Lineage (NCBI taxonomy): Eukaryota > Metazoa > Platyhelminthes > Trematoda > Strigeidida > Schistosomatidae > Heterobilharzia > Heterobilharzia americana. The sequence continues at coordinate 16,449,362 of OX104129.1, forward strand.
ATTAGTCTGGTGTCTGCTTACTAATAGTCCCCGATCAATTTAGTTTAAACTGATCAATGATGAAAAACTATAACCCATGATGTATACAGATATTAGTTTAAGAAATCCACTGATAGCTGTTTTATCCTGTTTCAAACTTCAAAAAATTGACTCGATCTTTGCCTTCTGTAGTTTAGACCCTCGGTTTGAGTGATAGACATGTTATTATGAAACCCCTGATTAGTAGTCATAGTTGAGCCTTTCCTACTTTTTTCCAAACTATGAAAGGTAACCGTTGTAATTCATTGATCATACCAACCAACTTGTATCATCTCTAGCACCGGTAAAGTATCAGATTACCCATTAAAAGACTAGTTCACTCTATCCTGGTATACGGCTGTGAGACATGGGTGTTGAAAATACAGGAAGTGAAGAGATTACGGGCTTTTAACCAAAGGTGTTTTCAAAGCATTGCTCATGTATGGTGGAATCACCGTGTGAGCAATGCTGAGGTTTGGCAAAGGGTACTGTGCGGTGCAGGCAAGTTAGTCGATGAGGCTATCAATCTGTACGGATTGAGATGGCTTGGACTTATGTTGTGCATGTCGAACCACCGCCCACTTAAATGTGCAGTGTTATCCGAAGTAAGAATGGGTTTGAAGAAGACTTAGGATCACCAGATCAATAAACAGCATCAGTCGATGAGGTCTGTTACTGGTGGTCTAGACTGTATGGAGAGGTTCAGACTCTCTGGTTGGGATTTTCGTGACGATACGAATCAATGTTTGAAGACTGTTTGTGAAAATCGGTTGCAATAGTGCAGATATATTCACTATTAAAGCTCATACATCTTCAGTAGCTTTGATTTCTAAATTCTTTCTCCCCCTATACACCTTTATCTATTTTGACACCAGTCTTTCTTTACCCACTTGCTGTTTGACAACTTGAACCGATCCACCTCTGTACAAGATTCTACGTTGATTTTTTGTGTCTGTTTTTTTTTTTTCTCTAACTAAATTTACGTGCATATTGTCACTTGCATTAGTTATGTCATATTTTGTGTATTCATTCTAATATTTCTTTTACAAAATCCTATCAGTAGTAATGAACCTAATCAGTTCTAAAAGCCGATTATTTTTTGACTAGAATTGTTTATCATATTCATTGGAAAATGCATTTGTTAATTGACTTGATATCTGCTGTATATTCTGTTAATACTTATACTATGGGATATATATATATATATATATATATATATATATATATATATATATATATATATATATATATATATATATATATATATATATACTAGTTACTGAAAAGATTTGATTTATTGGTCAACCAATTACGGAGTTGTTTTTGTTACATTATATAATAGTTTCATCTTGTCAATTGTATAGTGACTGATAAATCGGATAGTTTCTGTTTCTGGCTTTCTCTGCCTCTTCGTCTCTTTTCACTATGCATAAATCAATGCAGGTTATTTATTTATTTTTACAATCCGACATTGATACAAATCATTTCACAGTATGCGCCACTGATTTTGTAAGCTTTATTTCTACAGCAGGTTAATTTCTCAGCGTAAGACAAATAAGTGTATGAATATAATTTATTTGACTGTTTTAGAGAATATTTTATAAAAATCATATGGAATGATAACCCAGCCAAAATATTTTGTGATGGATTATGTCGTAATAAAATTAGTGTTTATCTATCCTTTAATATACATATTTTTTTTCGTAAGCAGTATTGAGTTTGAGTGCACTTTCAGTGGAGAAATGAATGTCGATTGACGAAAGAGAGGCGTGGTGTAAAACCATCAAAACCTGCAACAACATATGATGTGGACTGGACGAGGATTTATTTGAAAAGTTAACTTTCAGAAATCGGTTGTTTGTGATCCTAAATTAAGCGGTTAAAGGCCTATCAAGATACTTCGTATCTTGTATGTTTCGTTGTGCCATTATTATTACCATCATTATTTTGGGCGGTCATAAGGTGTAGCACGTTAAGCCGAATAAACTTTTATTTAGAGATCCTAAGTTAGTCTTTCTATTTCACTGTATGTTTGGTTACAGTTTTAATTTTGTCATACTGAAAAGTTGAATTTGTAATGTTTTAGTTTAGTACGCGATAACTGTGTTTGGATAACGTTATAGTATGCAGAAAGCTTGATAAAATCTTTAGAGGAAGCCGTATATCCCTGAGGCGTTTTACAACCAATCGTCTCACTTCTGAGCTTCGAGAGAAAGCACGTAAACCAACGTGTAAATATCAGATTGGTTGAAGGGATGGAAATCATTAAGACATTTAAATCTAGAAAGGCCTGGAAATAGCCTATATATATATATATATGTATATATATAAACCATTGTATTTTGTATACGTTTGTTGACGTTCTGTTATTGTACCGCCCTTTTCTGTTTATCAAGAAACTGGGCGACCAGCAAGCGGTGGAATCTGAAAATTATTGCACAAGGGTCCATCTGTATGTAATCGAGGTTATATCAAGTCCTCACTACGGCGTCATAACAAGTGGTGACGGGTATATAGTTAGTTAATGCATATGAAGATGCTAGATTTGTTTGTCTACTCTGTAATTCTTTACTGATCTTTTGATTAAAGAAAGGGAGTTCGCCAATGTAACATACAATGCTTTACTGAAAGTGGACATTTTCAAACACATAAAGACCAGTAGAATATTTCTAGGTTTATATTATGCAATAATCAGACTTTTACTTCGACACATTATCTTCATCATATTCATCACATCTCGTTCATTTGGTATTTTTTATAATCCCTCTGCCTGTTTTCTCTTAACTCTCTACGACTTGATTACATTTCCCTTTTACTGTCATTTCATCATACTGTGCTGATATGGGGTCTGGTAACTTCAACTGTTTCACAGTTAATGCCACATGGATCATTGTCATTCACTAACTGAATTATCACAAGTGACTCAGATATTTGATTTTCAGCCATAAATTTGCAAGTTGTGGTTCATTACACCCACTTTAGTTTCAGTTGTCTGGTAATGATGTTGACTTTTACACCGAACATTTAACTCAGATGTATTCACAAAATCGTTAGGATAGTTATCGAGTTTCATATTTGTACATTCATACATGTTATCAGGCTGACCTGAACTGAACTATTATTCTTTGCCTTCAAAATTACCATGTTATTTAGCCATAGTGACCAGGTTTTTTTTTGTGTGCATATCCTGTTTCTTTTATTCAGGGTTGTTACAATGATGCTATGAAACTGCTTTCATCCATCCCATCACCTTCATTCAACTCTGTATCAGTGAATGATTGGGAGTCTGCCATTGTAAAGAATAATCTATCTTTAATTTATTATTGTACGGGACGGTGTACTTCAAGTGTATTACATCTTCGTAGTGCTTTGAAACAAGTTGACAGAATACTTCAAACCTCTGTACAGTCAGTGGACAAGAATCTTACCTGCATCCTGAATCATCAAAACGGTTACTTTTCTGTTGCTGAGTATTCAGAGCTATTGAATAAGGTGAATAGACATAGTTATTTTTTTCTTTCTAAAAAAATACATTTTAATTACTTATTGTGTTATCTGAGTTAAAGCTTTTCAGGTATAAAATCTTTACTGCCGTTGTTAACGGCGGGAAAATCATCATCGGTGTCTACTTGAGTAAGAAGTAAGTTTTTTCTCCGGATTTTTTATAAATAATGACGTTTACTTTGGTTCAATCATCCTCGGAGCTATTTCTGCCCTGTGTACCCTCAAAACTTCCATTGACCGTTCTAATGACTTAAATGGTAGTCACTTGGCCGTGGGATTTCTTCGCAAACTGATTCGCATGTGTGTCAAACTTCTGAACATGCTCAAAAAATCAGGCAGCTGAAAATTTGAGACTGTTCACTTTTTCCTATGACACTGAAGGAGGATTGTGGTTGAGCCACATATCCAGGGTTGACCAAATGTTCAAGAATTGAACTCCTTCGTTTTATCCTGCAGTTCAACATAGGTAAATCTCCTTGTTCATTTTCTACCTCATAAGTGGATTGGATTGCACCTACTATTGAGTTTATGTATGCGTGAGGAAATTGTCGATATGTTCCGAGTTCAGCACAGTAAACGTGTCGTCCACCTATCGCCACGATATTTTAGGTGGAGGATTAAACGTTTGTAAAGCCATGTTTTCCCAATTATCCATAAATATATTTGGTAAGATTGGGGATATTGACGATCCCGTTGCTACTCTTTATGGTTGTCTATATATTTTGCGCTGAAACTTGAACACTGTGGAGGTCAGGGACAACTGGTCTCATCAGCTGATATCTTGGTTCCGTGGGTAAGTTATGAGTCAATATTTGGTTGGTTTCTGACTGCTTCCAGTATCATATTGATTGGTATTTTAGTATAAAGACTTGTTACATCGAAACTCACCAATTTTTCATACTCTTTTATATGTAGGTCATTAAGCCTTAGTTTTAACTCTTAAGAATTGACTAGTCTGAAATTTGGATGGACCCTAATCAGACACTGTCTATACTACGTACTCTGATACTTCATGTTTTGAGGTATTTTGGAAATCAACTATCAGTTAAATAGGATAACCTAGTTTATGAATCTGAACAGTACCATAAATTCTGCTAGGATTATTAGTTTTCGGCATTAGATTAAATCATTTAGACTCACCTAGAGATGGCTTTAGTCGGCGTATCAGATTGGCTGTAGATTTCCTTATTTTTGATGGTGTTTAAAAGTTTCTTGACTATTTAATCTGGTCCTGTTTGGATATGTTCGTTAATTTTGTTGAAATAATCCAATTTGTTCATAACTACTGTTGGGAGATTGATTACCGAATCTTTGTTCATCGAATCACCATCCAACGCATGCAATAGGAATGATGCAACACCTGTACCAGAGATATGGAAAATTTTACTACCAATATAAACAAATAATAAGAGGTGACAGAACTGTGAAAAGCAGATGTCAAAAGTAATGTCATTACATTGATATGACTATGAGCAATAATTTATGCTCTCAACATCATCAAGTAAATAATACTGTTTCACTGTGTGTTATGAATTAAATAAACAAATCTAATATGAAATCACCTCCTATCAGTGCTCAAGTTTTACACTTATATTAATGGATTTAAGTACGTTGAGCTGGGACTCATTGGTCTGAGGAGTAGATTCCCAACTGTCATGGGGCACGCTTTTGAGCCTCTCTCCACCTACCGAGTTCTGGGTAGAAATGTATTATCACTAGTTATCACACAATAGATGTGGTTCATTGCCTACTTCATGAACCTGTATGTGGTCGCTGAACGGATCTTGATTTGTTTTCGATTTCGGTTTCAAATCTATGCAATACCAATATGTGTTGCTTTTCAAGCTTGAAGGGTAAAGCTGTTTAAATTTTCTTAGTTCTCAATGAGTATTCAATTGATATTAGTTCATCTGTCTAACATCTCAATGTTTACCTGCTTGCATTGTAAACAAATATAAGTATTGATACCTGTGTTTACTGTGTTTTTTTTTACTGTAACTTGATTGCTGTAGATCCCTTTACATGTTTCCAGCATAATTGAACACCATGAATTAGCTTATAACTATGGAGTACAGTTATTATTTTCACAAAGACCTTCGGAAGCTTTTTCCACTCTGTCACAACTTGTTCGTATTTATCCAAGAAACCCTCGATTATGGTTTCGTCTTGCTGAATGCTGTATAAAATTACACTGGTAGGTATGTTACTGACTAGTATTTATATCAATACCATGTTAATCTTGTGTTTATTGCATTTTCATTCGCAGAACTTGTTTCTCTCAGTATTCATGTTTATGTACTAGATTGTTGGTATTATCGTGTTCTTATTTCAGGTACAGGTAATAATTAATGATAGGTAATGGCTAGCAATGGACTCTAGGTGCACGTCCCGTCCTACTTAGGACTCGTCAGCTGGATATACCTGTCCCCAGTGAGCGATTTTGTTCCCACTAAGACACGAACTAGGCTAATAATTAGCATTGTACCAGACTACCCTGTTCAAAGCGATGTAATTAAAGCTAGGTCTTCATTTTTGTCGCATTAATTACTGGGCAAACTTAGATAAATGAGCCAAACAAGCTTTCATCTTGGTTCCATATATACGTATTATCCCCCTCAATGAACCATTTCGTGTGCATATCTGGATCATGAAAAGCAAGTTCTTATTAGTGCTTCCTGAAGTATGCTTAATATTGTTTGGCTGAAGATGACTAATTAGTTCTCAGTTTCCTGTTGTGGTTATAATGTGATCATTCTTACATTATTCCAGTCTACTGTTGTCGTAAAGAAGTTTATTCATAAGTGGGTAGAAAACGATACTTCTGTTACGCTTTGATGACACTGTCAAATTACTTAGATCCTTAGCTACCTGATAAGTCATAATTTTGCTTCGTCTTCTGTTTTTGAGGTTTCTAAACAAAAGGCTGTTTTATATGTATAACTGCAAGGAAGGAAAAGTACTTGCCGATTGATTGGAAGAGGGGCTACCTTGTCAAACTTCCAAATAATGGAGACCTAAGTCTTTACAACAATTGGCGCAGAATCATCCTCCACTCATGTCCACCTCAAGCAAATTAATAAGCCACATCATCGTGGAGAGATCAAAGGATGCGCTGCATTCGAAAATACGACCAGAACACGCTGGCTGCCTGACTACCTGGATTGGCTGGCTGGATTCAGGAGGAACAAATCATGTGCAGACCAAATTGCAACACTACTCTACACATCATGATAGAAGAGAGCAAATAATGGCAGTCCACTCTACCTACACCTCAACTTCATACACTTTGAGGGGGCGTTCGGCAGCGTCGACTGAGAAAGAAGTGAGTTGGCAGGTAGATGCTTGCTTCAACACTACAGCTTTAGTGCCACAAATATTTATCAACCTCATTCAACAGCTATATGCTATATGAGGATGGTGAAACATGCCGAGTGATTGACAATGGAAGCTGGGTGATGCCTTTGAAGAAGTGAAGTGAAGTGAAGAGAGGAAGGCGCCTACTATCATCGATGATCTTCCTGATTGTGATCGACTGGACTCACTCGACTGGATCATGCAGGGAACCGTGAGGAGCTATGAGATGGTGGGCATACACTGTTTGACTGATGAAAACACCCGTGGAGAAGATTTGGATTTCGCCACTGCCGCTGCCGCCACCACCAACGACGACGAGGACGACGATGATGATGATGATGATTTATATCTGATATCTAACTCGCACTGACTAGAAGATGTACAGGCGAGAACCAACAAGATGAGAGAATAGGTACAGCATCGAAGGAAGATGGGATTTCAAGTGAATGTAGACAAGACGGAGGTGATGAAGATACCCAACTAACAACTACAACAACAGCAACAACAACAGCAACTATAGCAACAACGACAACAACAAGCACCAATCACCATGAATGGGAGAAACTCAAAGGAAGTAGTCTCTCTCACCTACCCACCTAACCACCTACTCAGGCAGCATCGTTTCAACTACAGGTGACTGCACAGATGAGGACGTGAAAGCCAGCCGTGATTGGAGAGACAGCAAGACAGGCCTTCCTGCATTAATCTGAAATCAGTGTGTGTGTGTGTGTGGAGATCTACTGCACTCACCGCAGAGCACTGCACTCAGTTCAGCTGAGCTCAGCATAAAGTGTGAAGAAGATCTGGATTTTGAACAGTAATTGAGTCAAGTAAGTCAGTGCTTCCATTTGATGGTTGAGAGACTTGGCGCATCACGAAAAGCATTTCCAACAAACTACAGACATAGATCATCAACAGGTGCCACCTACACTCACTGGATAGTGAAGATGAAGATCAGATGGATGACGAGAAGAATAAGAATAAGCAAGAAGGAAGTGTGGTTGACTGGCTGGCAACGAACTAACGAAGCAAGAACCGATCGCTGAACGAACATGCAGGAGATGAAAGTGGAGATGGATTGAATAGGGCATACAGTGAGAAGACTATTTGGAGACATCACGCGCCATGCACTCGAGTGGAACGCGCATTGGAAACGATGAGTTTGGTGTCCGAGGCGGGTGTGATACGGAGGAGGTTATGTGAGGAGGAAATGAAAGGTTGTGGTCAGTTGTGGAGCCAGGTTGAAAAGACTGCAGATAAGAGAGTGTAATGGCGACGTTCTACTGAGTTCCTGTGTTCCACTAGGAACCCAAGGGATAGATATAATAATAATAATAAATGTGTATAAGTTGGAGATATCGATCACCATTAATCTTTCTTGAAATAAGATTAACTCATTCTGCAGTTGTGGTGTATTAAATATGCTAAAGTTTTGACTCTCAAGGATATTTCTCACTCATTGGCCGCTTTGGTGCTTCATTTAAAGGTGAGGATGCTACTAGGTGATGAATTGTTGACTGAATGGTGTGGTAACAGAATGAAGAAAATTTGATATATATATTATATATATATATATATATAATATTAGTCCCTTGGGTTCCTAGTGGAACATAGGGCTTCAGTAGCACGTCTCCAGTGACCTCTGTTCTCTGAGATCTTTTGAACCTGGTTCCACGATAGCCCAGAAGCTCTCATTTCCTCCTCGCACGACCTCCTCCATGTCACCCTCGGACGTCCAACTCGTCGCTTCCCATGGAGATTCCACTCGAGGGCCTGACGCGTGATGTCCTCACTCAGAAAAATGTTGATTGGTGAAATGAATTCCTTGCGTTTTCAGAAATTTGTTCGAAATATTGAGGCAGACAGATAAAGAAATCAACATAGAACCTCACACAGAAGTGCCAAACGTCACAGTCACACGCATACAAAAGTTTATCGCAGAAGAGAGAGAGGAGGGAGCAGTTCTACAAAGATACTTTTAATCTCTTCAAATTTACTTTCAGTCATAATTTCCAACAGTCATATAGTAGGACGGAATAGACTACAAGGCAGTATACTCGTCCTTTGATAGATAGTCAGTTATCTAGCCGGCACCAGAGACGACCATAAGTCAGCAAATGGCAAACGAACCTTTGGAATCTACGCTAAGATTTTGTCAGCAACCAACCCATTTCAACTGATGCAACTTCTCAAGTAAGAGAATTGGTCAACACATTTTATCACTTCATAATCGATCTTTAAATTAACAGTCGGTGCAGACCAGTCTTGAAGCATTCATTGTCTTACATTTGACATATGCAAAAAGCATGCCAAACATACTGAGTTCTTTGCTGAAGGCTTTTGAGAAATCGCTGATGTTACATATGATACATGAGCATAGAAGATATTTGAGATCTAATTCATTATGAGTTTGTCTGTGTCATACGATAACTTCATTTCATGATGTATACTTGTGACTTCTTTTTTGATATTTAGCCCATATAATTTATCACTATGGAAAATGGAGTCAAGAAAAAGATGTGTTGTCGAAAGTGTAGGTTGTGGCCCGTTTCGTAAATTGATGCTTGCCGCTGTGAATTCTGAGGTCAGTTCAACAGTATTTTGTGTCTGTGTATCGTTTTGATTTTCTACTATTTTTAATGATTTTACCTATACTAACTAAATGAAAGATTGACTATGCAAAGTCCTATTAGTGTAAGGACAGATTCTGAAGATTGAAATCCGTTCACTAACCACATAGACTTTCGTGCAGTAGGCAATGAGCCACACTTATTATTTGAGGACTAATGACACTACCTGACTACCGAGTTCGAACCCCTTATTTACCGGCTAGATGTTAAGTGCCTAGACTAGTGAACCACAGTTCTACTATTCTCAAAACACAAGGACTAAACTATTTCAGTAAAGAACTAAGTCGTTTTATTTATGTGTTTTTAGCTTTTAATAAACGTGTACATTTTAAACCAAATTATATGTATTTTCTCTAAATGGATCTCTTAAATCCCTCATCATCTTTTCTTTTTCATAATACGTCTCGGAATGGTATCTTTAAATGTGATTTTATCGTCATTGTAAAATCGATGGAGAAGTGACGTTTATTGAAAAACAGTAGTACTTTTTGCAAGTCGAAATTCTTGTCATGAAAATGCTTTCGTAGGATTTAAATTACTTGATGACTGGGTCGAATGCTTTTATTTTCAATTTGTGCATAAAGTTATCTATAAGACTATGTGAGATAGCCGTGGTTTGGCGAATTAGTACTATTGATACGGTGTAATGATTGATAGTTTGATGAAAACCTGGATCGTGACAGGATTTGTACCAGTGGTCTCTGGGTTACCGGCCTGGTGCTGTGCTAACGGGGCTATGACACTCAGATGATAAGGTGTCCTTAGTTTTACTTCAATCACAAAGATATTTCCTGATACTTGACCCAGTGGTGACTCTGTTGCAAAATCAATCAGAAATGCAATTAATGGCTATTACTGTGTAGGGGAAGTGGTTCGAAACTTAGAAGAGTATAGTGCAAAGGCTTCACTTACGAAGTCTTATCCTCCAAGGTATGTTTGTGTGACTTGTATCAATAACAGCGACAATGTTATAAAACAGCATAACATTCGTGTGCGTATTACACCACCACACCTTACTTATGCTTTGTATATATGGTTTCGTTTGAATCACTACTCTAACCTCTGTGGTTCATCCAGTTTTGTTTTACATGATTTGATTAGAAAATAAATAAACACGTTTGTTGTAACTTTTTCTTTATCATTGGCTAGATAGATCGAAAGTTTTTTGTTTTTCAATTGAAAAGGTGTTGTTTTATATTTGTTCATTTTGGATGTTTGGTTTCAGGCTTTATTGTTTTATTCATGCTGACTGATGGTGGTGGATGACCGTTCTTAGTTGGTGGAGCGATTTGTCTGGTTAATTCTGATAACGAACGAGACTTTAACCTGCTAAATAGTAGACTAGTTCTCTGTGCTCGTTCAGGGTGCGGCTTCTACTGCTCTTTATGGAGTGGTGTGGTCGTTTTGGAGCTTTTGCTTCTAAGGTGGGACAAACCACACACTTAAGTCTCACGAAATTGAGCAATAATAAGTCTGTTATGCTCTTAGATGTCCAAGACTACATGTGCGCTACAGTGACGTTGCCGGCGAGTCTGGAAACCTGGTCTGAAAGGGTTGGGCAAACTGTTTCATCACTGTCGTGACTGGGACGGGGGCTTGCAATTATTCCCCGTGAACGAGGAATTCCTGGTAAGTGCAAGTCATAAGCTTGCGTTAATTACGTCCCCGCCCTTTGTACACATCATCCGCCGCTACTACCGAATGAATAGTTTAGTGAAGTTTTTGGATTGGTGTTGAAGTGGCTTGCCACTCGCCTAATACTGAAAAGATGACCTAATTTGACTATTTAGAAGAAGTAGAAGTTGTAACAAGGTTTCCGTACGTGAACCTGCGGAAGGATCCTTACCATATATATATATATATATATATATATATATATATATATATATATATATATATATATAAGCAAGCTGAGATGGTCAGTGTGTTTACCTATGCAAAATGTGTAGGCTGCATATCACTTCCCATGCCGATGATATATAAAAACGGTATGCTAAAACATGGCGGTAAAGTCACATCATAAGATCCTTATGAGAGGAAGCGACTCTAATATCGACTAAGATATATACTATTCTACTGACATGCTTAAAACTAGGAGATGTGACACTTTTCAGAGATTATTTATTGAGGAAGTTGCTATTTCAAGCACTAGTTCGCTTTGCCTGAGAGGCAATTTCTAGGAATATAAAGTCCAAATGTCCCTCTACTTAGGATGATCAGGATAGATGTACCAACTTTCTGTTACTCTTTTATTTTGGATCCGGTGAGATTAACTCGAAAAACAACCAGAAATCTTTAATTCATCAGGGGTTAACCATCTTTTTGTTCTCCCCCTTTTTATTACTATCTTCCCTAGTGCAACTAGTTATAGTAAGGCAAATGGTATAACAGTTGTTTAAAAATGGAGCTTGTTGATAAAAACACTGAGACTTACTGAGATGCAGGTCCACCCAGTTGATTAATCCTAAAATAGGTCAAAATGCTTATTCTGAATTTCCGCACTAAGCACTAAGCAGATTACAGTCTGTTAGTTTCCACTTTGTGTTAGCTAAACCACTTATCCTGAGATTTTCACAAAAAAGACATCTGACCATTATTGTCGCTTTATTAAAGTATTTATCTGTATATATATATGCTTACTGTCTGATTATTTACTTTTTAGGCAGTTAAATCATCAAAGGTGGATGAGTCGCTGTTATCGTCTCCAAGTCTAGAATTTGCTTCTTTGGCTTTACGTAATGCACTGTTATTACTTCCAACACCACCTGTTAAACTTATCACGGCCCAATGTCTGAACAACAATACATCTGGTTCATCCTATGTATCTTTAATCAAATGGTCAAATAAACAAGTAAGCGAGATACTGTAATATAAAATATGTATCATTGGCTAAAATATTTGTCGTTAGCTGGTTAGTAAACTAGACATTGGAAAAAGCTCGTCTAATCTGGTTGGAATAAGTAAGTTAAGCCTGTACTCAGTCGAACAGAATATAATACATGAAGAATCGATGTAGGGATTTTTCTAAGATTTCTATAAATCCTTTATCGTTCCGGACATATGTAAAGTGTGTTTATGCTATTGAAATCCCTATTATTTCACGTACTTTCGTTTTACATGCGTCACATTTCATATAAAGCGCTGATGTTCATTTTGGTTCCTTCTACTCTTGATATACTAATTACTCGTTGTGTCCCAAGATCTTCGTAATTCTGTATACATACTGTGATCTTTTACAAACACAACTTTTCAGTTTGGAACACTTTAAACTCTTTTGAATTCCAGTCTTTTGATCGCTTTCTGTGAATAACATGGATTGGATTGTGTCAACCATTGAATGTTGAATCGTTATTTTATTCTTGTTAGCTCTCGTACATTTTAAAGTTATATACACTTTATGGGAGAAAAGCGTGTTTACTACGCAATTTATTTGTACGTGGCAAGTTTTCTGAACACACTGGGATATTACCTGGCGTTTAAAGTCAATGGGGGCAAATTTAAACCGGTAGCCTCCACGTTACTGGTGCATCAATTCACAAACTGAGCTGTGAGATCCAACTGCTAGCCAAGTCTCTAGTTTTTGACAATTTACCCACCTAGGCGTTATACGCATAAGAGATGCGAAAATGCCTGTTCCTCATTGCATCAGCTACTTAACCAGATTTCATTGTATTCATAAACGTCGTAGTTCAGTTGGTAGACCATCAGGCCGGTAACCTGGAGGTCGCTGATTTGAATCCTGCGGTGGCCCAGGTGTTCATTTCACTTTCAATCATCACCCGGTATCAACGCAAGTCTGTCAAAACGTGGCTATCTCAGATAGTCAAACTGATATTCGGGTAAATTAGAGGGGGTGAACGATTGGTTGGTTACTGTCTGAAATAGTCATTGATGGGTAGATTGATATTTTATAAATACTGAGATTATGATCGCAATTTAAACGAAAATTTAAGGTAAACATCATTTAATCCAGTGACTTAGGTTTGAACAATACATCAAAACATGTTAGATAGCAAACATATAATTACCGTTAGTTTTAAAGATAGAATGTGTTTTTTTACCTGAAACATATTCTGTCATTCATGAGAATTTGAGTGACTCTAGACATCACCCTGATAACAACTTGAAATAACCAACTAGACTTTCCAGTTTTATAAAAATTTGTCTTTTCAATCGAAACAAAGAAATCCAATTGACTATTTAAATTCTTGCTATGGTGTCCTTTAAAGTCATTCAAGAATTTTGTACATGACTTTTAGATTTATCAGAAAGTCAAACATTACAAAATGGTATTTGTCAGCTGCATCAGCCAGCTTACAATAGAAGAATGTGAACAGTCCATTACTAAATTATCTAGCTATCTTTTCGGTTCAGCAAATAAAGCGCTTGAGTAAATGAATAAGGACTTCAAATTTACTCTATGTAATACAATTCGAACAAACAAGTGTTATTGTTAGCACTTATAAAGTACGTCTACTCTATAGTCTACTGAATATGAGTGTAAATGTTGTAACTGGGTTACTGTAAAACCTATTTACAATAGCCGATGTTTTGCATTTATGGTTCTGTTTACGGTCCTAATCTGTAATATGCAGTACATAAATTATGCATCTAATGAATTCCTTTCTTCATGAAACCTAAAAGTCTTAGTACTTTTTGCAGCTAGACTAGCGGTTTTTACTGGGGAAACTGAAAACCTGAACAAATATACGTTGCCATTAGGTGGATAATAATAATGATCTCTTTGTTCCAAAATGCGTGTATGATACAGTATGCAGTTTTCTGTATGGAATATTTCAACAAATTCGCTTTTTGTACAATATTTCTAAAAGAAATTATTATGTCTGCAAAGTGTTGATAATAACAGTATTGAAAACAAGCGTGAAATGGTCAGCTAGAGTTACATTAGCGTCTGTTCTCGATTCGGTAATTAACGCAAAATCAATCGAGTGTAATTTCAATGGTGACAGTTTCGTTAGCCAACACAGAAATTTACAATCCTATACAGGTACCCTAGGAATAGTAATATGGTGTATTTTTAAGCATTTACAAATCCGTTTCGAATTGGTGGAACATTTTTTCATTGTTTTGTTCTTAGCTTGAGAAATGAAACGTGAGAGAGTACATGATGCTTTTAGAAGACAATTAAAAGATTAAAGCAAACTAAGGGGGAAGAATTTGATCTAATATAGTCGGTGGAAAGTTTTTTGGTAGCTCAGGATTTAAGCAGGCCACCTTAACTTTTTTTCTGAAGTTTGTGCTTGTAAGAATTCGAAGATTGATAAGTATATGTACTGTTAACTAATTTCCTTTACAAGACTTTGAATAGCTATTACAAAAAAAAGGATGTGAACCCAGAAATAGAAAATCATGAATTACAGTTAACAAAAATAGCACTGAGAGAATATAAAGCAAAAAACAAAGAGAAAAAAAAATCTGTCAGTAACCACTTTTATATTCATGTATTAGGTAGTGAGCTACACTTGTTGTGCGAAAGTTAATTACACTACCTAACTGCTTAAATCTCCTTAAATTGGGCTGGGTTAGAATGCCTGACCTTCTGATATGAAGTCATCTGCTCAAACTAATGATCTACACGTAATATAACTACTAAATGAAATCGACAGAGTTAAAGATTTTTGAACAAAAGAATGTTCAAATAAATCATGATACAATTTTACATATGTAACTTGTTTATTCATTTTAAAAATGAATTATGTGAATTTTAAATCAATTAAGGCTAATGAATAACAGAGCAATAGACAAGCTATTCTTGCAATTAATTTTTTTCTTTTTCTTTTCATGGTTTTGAATACAGTTTTTAGAGGATAAACTCTTATTGTCTACAACAAATGGTCAAATGTCTTGTAAACCATCGAAAGAAGCATACATATAACGTCTATTTCATTGCCGTTATCCATTCGATAAGACTCAGTCAGTTGTGTAACAACTTCTCTTTCACTTTCCACTGGTAATACTGGGAGATATATTTTCTGTTGTAGTTCAAGGCTTCCGTTTATGCATTATATATGTGACTAGCTGTTCAGATACAATTCAAGTTATAAATGCACATCGATGATGAAATGTATCTTTCAAATGCAACTGATAAATGCATTCGGTTACTTCCAGTGTATTCAAAGGAAATGTCTTCTTTAAAGAACGCTGAAGTTCTTTTTGTAATAAATTTAAGTGGCTTATTTCTTTCTTCATTAGATTTGTTTATTTGATTCATAACACACAATGATACTGTATTACTGACTTGATAACGTTTTGAGCATAAATTATCATTGCTCATAATCATATCAATGTGATAACACTAATTTCGACATGTGCTTTGTATAGTTCTATCATCTCTTGTTATTGGTAGTAAAATTTTTCATATTTCTGATAAATGTGTTGTGTCATTCCTATTACATGTGTTGGATGGTGATTCGATGAACAAAGATTCAGTCATCTTTCTCTCTCTCTCTCCACTTAATTAATTATACTGGACTTGAGTGCAGTGGTTTTATCTCACCCACCCTATTGTGTGGTTGTGTGTTGATGCATGCAGTGCAATAACCGAGTGTTATTCTACATTATTGATCTTATTCAGGTTTGTCATTCTATCGGATTCGATAGAACTTGACTAGGCACTCAGTGTGAATACAATCAAGTGGTAGTAATGCTTCACGAATTCACATAACAGTCGGGCCAAACCCAATGTGATTGAAGCAAAATAAAAATCTGGTCAGCAGTCGGACCTTATAGCTCAGTTGGTAGAGCATCAGGCTGGAAACTCGGTAGTCACCAGTTCGAATCGGACTGTGGTCCAAATTTTCACTTCACCTTCAATCATCACGCAGTACAAATACTAGTCTGCCAAACCACGGCTATCTCAGATAATTAAAATGGGAACCAATCAAGCAGAATAATCTGATCTATCAAATTCTATGTGATGACTGTGAGTTCGGTCAAGTACATAGGTTAAACTAGCTGACCAGGGTCAGTTAGAATAGCGGAATATAGGAATTTAGCTAAATATAGAAGGACAAACCTGAATAAGATCAATAATGTAGAATAACACTGGGTTATTGCACTGCATGCATCAACACACAACCACACAATAGGGTGGGTGAGATAAAACCACTGCACTCAAGTCCAGTATAATTAATTAAGTGGAGAGAGAGAGAGAAAGATGACTGAATCTTTGTTCATCGAATCACCATCCAACACATGTAATAGGAATGACACAACACATTTATCAGAAATATGAAAAATTTTACTACCAATAACAAGAGATGACAGAACTATACAAAGCACATGTCGAAATTAGTGTTATCACATTGATATGATTATGAGCAATGATAATTTATGCTCAAAACGTTATCAAGTCAGTAATACAGTATCGCTGTGTGTTTTGAATCAAATAGACAAATCTAGTATGGAATTAAATTCTACTACAGTGCCCATGTTAATAGCTTATTTCTTCTAGATTTGAGGTTCACAAACAACTATCTTCTGTCAGAAGTGCGGGGCTATCTGATTTGTTTTTTCCTCATATTTTTCAAAATAAAGTTGGCTGAACATCTGTTAATACAGAAAGTGTGTATAAGTTTGGGTATTTTCTTTAGCTTCTCAGATTCTTCTCCTTGCTCTCTCATACAAAACTCTAATCAAAATAGTTAGTGGTAAAACTTATTTTCATTGTAATGTTTGATTTATAGCCTCTGAAGTGGTTTTAACAACGGAGAAATTAGTAGCAGTTTATGTCTCAAAGTATACTATGAGTAGGAGATTATACACATATTCACAATGGAGAGTTCTAAAATCATCCACAGAATACTTTCGGTTGACTAGCACTCTATTAAATATTAAGTAGGATATTAACACCTGATACCGCACTCTTATTAACTGCTCCTTCTAGGGTTTTGGCAGTCGGGGGGATACCGTTAGTGCCCATAAACGTGGTATGGTTTGTATTTTACTGTATGTACCTATGCATATCTATTGAATTATGTTGTTGTTTTTTCTATTTTCGCTCCTATAACACTCTTACTCAGTGAAAGATTGATGTCTTGTTTTACCATTTTATTATTTCTACTAGTTTATCCCAACTTATCCATCACCCACGCCATTATTTGGCATGGGATTATTACATTTCTTGTCAGGATTGCATGTGAGCACGTCTTATGTGGCGTTGTGTTTAAATCAACCTGTAGAAGTGATCCAATCTGCTAGTCAAGTATTAGATTCCATTTCACAAAGTGAGAATAATTCTGTAGTCGATTCATTTAAACATGGAACTAATCTTGGCATTATTGCTCCAAAGGTGCATAGTTATTTGTGTCGTTTGTATTACGCTGAGGCCTTAACCTACTTAGACAGGTATGTTTCCATAGAAATAAAGTATTTGCTATAAATTATAAGGGTGACAATATGAGAAAGTGGTTTATAGATCGTGACCTTTTTTATGATGAGAGTATATTTTAATATAATTCCAGAGTGTTTAGAAAATCAAAGCACGGTATTTCTGTAAGTTTCGCTATGTAAGCCAGAGGTTCTTCATCGGAGTATAGAAGCTGTGATGTACACAACGAAACGTTCAAAAATATATTATCTTGATTTTCTAAACACTCTGGAATTATATTTATCTTAGTGACCAGCTGACCAGTCCAAGTGCCATAACAACTACTGACGCGCGTTGCACAAGAGGTGGTCATCATGTCCCAGCTGCGTAGTGGATAACACTCTGGCGTTTGAAGTAATAAGTACTGGGTTCAAGCCTCAGCGGGAACAACATCACTCTGTACTGGGGTTCAGGTAGGTGCATCCAGCTGACGACTCTCAAATAGGACGAAGTGCGCGTCCTGAGTTTCTCTGCTAGTCACCAAGATCAGTATAACAATGAATATCCAGCAGTATCGACGTATCCGCATAGGGGCCCATCTGCCGACAGAGGTTGAGCAATTTGGTCCTGTATAGCAACGGGAAATTACAAGTACCATTACAACGCTGGGGTTATATTAAAATATATTCTAATAGTAATTAAGTCAGACTAGGCGCTCAACTTCTTCCAGGATATTCGTAACAACTATGGTCTGCAAGTTTATGATCATAACTGTTTTTGATATTTTTTTAATGGTTCTCTCAATTTATGAGCCGTAATAAATATGTAGATAAATGACTGTCACAACTCAAATTCAACTAGTATGACTTTTAAAATTTCGTTCTTCTTGGAGTCTAAGTTGTAGACAAACAGACAAGGTTAAAGTGCAGGACCAGGCATTGCTGCGTAACGGCCCAAGTCACCACACCTCACCAAGCCAGAGTACATCAAGATCAAAGATAAGAAAATAGAGAAAACAGTAATAAGGCGTAGAAAGTCGTCATAAGATAATGAGGAGGAATATAAAAAACTACTGAGTTCAGTAGGAGGATGGCTGAAAGAGCATAATATGTGAATACATCTTGTCTGTCGATATCGATTCTGAGCTATATTACCTAGAGAGTCTCCAACCACTGGTTTCTGTTGTCATGTGGACGCCAATTGACAAGCTTACACACACACACACACATACCCCTATGTGGCTCAGACTAACAGTCACAGACTTCATACAATGATACCATGTTTTAGTCTCACCGTCCCTAGCTTTTTTCTTGCCTAAACCTACATCAGCTGATATTGTGCGGTAAGGCAGATGGTGACTAGGTATGCCTAACACATGTGCTAACCACCTGAGCTGATGAAGTGTCCCAACTGCATCAACTCACTTTCCTCTCCTCAAAAAACTCTAACTTCTGCGTTACTGACGCGGTGATATGATGAAACACTGTCTGTGCCACGAGGGCAATGACAATCGAACGTCTGAAGCTTTCTCATTTTCCCTACTTTTAATGGATGGGTGCCAAAACTCAAGTACCTCATTCTTTAATGTGTTTTACAGAATGATTCTTTTTGTGTTAACTGTTGTGTTTTACAAATGCTAAGATAAAATAAAATTGTCTTTTCTTTTTTTTATACAGAATTGATGAAGCCTCATCTTTACTTCAGATATCTACAGATAATGATCTAAATTCTATCACACGATGTTTAAATGGCGTTTGTTTTGAGATACCTTTTCTTTTTCCTAACGTTGATGACAATCAAAATTCACTCTCATCCTCACATACAAATGAATCAGTGACTATGTGTAACCAGTTGAACCGGTCAGTTCCTGTGAATACACGTTACAGACAGCCACTTATCAGGCCGGTTGATTTTCCTACTAATGTTTTACAGGTCAGTATATTAGTGTTTTCGATCTTTTTGTGTCATATTTTGGCATGATTTTATTTCGCAACTGTTCCAAGCTGTCTCTTGTTACTTTCCTCGTCGAGGTAAGGTTGGCATTATCGATAACTGAATGAAGTTGAAAATTAATACAAGCTACTGGTAAATAATTTCATTGACTCTATCCAACATACATAGTTTTCTTTTCAGATATACATGACAATGATAGAAATAAATCCTAGCACAATGTGATTGTTTGCTAAATTGCCAAACAATTTGTAATATTTAACATTCTTTATATTCGTCAGTGATTATTATACTGGGATAAAAGCGTTTGTTATCATAAACTTAGACCGTTAACAAGAGGTGCACAACCGAAAGAAATTAAAGGTGAAGTAGTATCATCGAGAGACTTGAAGGGAGATTAGAAGGTGAGGATGTAGAAGGTTAATAGTGATCTGAGGGAACTTGAGTGTTCACACAGTTATGAGCGTGTTTAGTACTTCTTAACTGTTTGCACCGTGGAAGGCTATTTCTCTTTGAAATACTTGGGAAGGAAAAGTTGTTACGTGATCGCAGATCTTCATGGTTTTTATGGATGACCTGGCACTTGACTCTAGCTGTATTTCTTGACTTGATGATGGCATTCGGCTGCGTCGATCGAAAGGTAACACTGAAGTATCTATCACTGTAAACTATATGTATGGGTTAATGCAGTCACTGGAAGATGATAGCTTTAAAGGCGTGTAAAATCCAGATGAGATGTATATCAGTTTAGTTTGGCTTTCGGTTATGGTTTCGAAGGCTTATATATATATATATATATATATATATATATATATATATATATATATATATATATATATATATATATATATATATATATTCCAGAACGAATATAATACGCACGCTTAGCTAACTGCAACCCCGGGACGAATAGAGAAAAGACCGAAGCAGGCAGATGAGAGTGTATTATTCTGAGAATATAAGGTGATAATGAATCAACCCAAAACACGTGGATAAGTATACACATGACAAATGACCTTGTCCGCAATTTGAGACATTCGCATAGTAAGAGTAAAAGTTAACCAATCAGCGAATTACATTACAATGAGGGCAGAAAATAGGCTATTAGTCATGCCGTAAAAATCGTATAGGCATGACACGTTAAAATGTTCAGATCAATAACAATGTTTTGTGCAAAGCTGGGGCATCACAACGCTTTTTTCCTTGGCAAAAAAAGGGAAAATAAGCTATTTTGGGAATTATAATTTAAAAAGACTTTTCAGTACTGATCAATGATTTTTATGGAATAGTAAAATAGGAAGTGGAAGTAACTGAGTTAATATAAATGTTCCTAGGCTTCTTTCTTGTTGTTTTAGAAAACTAATAGATTGTAGACTACCCGACGGGGGGTTCCCAAGACGATGAGAATCAGTGATTGAGAATTCTTGGTGAAATGGTTGAAAATCGGTCACAGTAGAGCAGATCTATTCATTCTCCGACTGACTTCTTGTAAGGCTTGAATATTTGCGCTAACCTTTATCTTCAAAATGTATATTTTGATATCACTACCTTTCTATCCCTTTGTCCCTTGTGCACCACTGTAAACTGTGGCAACTTGAACGGATACGTTTGTGTTCGAGGTTGTACGTTGATTTTACTTGCCTGTCTGTCTATCTGTCACGAACAGGTTGTATTTTCAAGATGTATGTCTTTTTACCCTTTTTTCAGTAATAGTCATGTATCAGGGTTCGAACAGAATCTCTGTGCCCTCTTCTTCAATAAGCCTATTTAACATATCGTTTTCGTAAAGGATACTTTCTTCTTGAAATAAAACAGCTGTATCTTATTGTGTGTTTATCAGTAGGAAGTCTTTAGCTAAGATCTCGCCTGTTAACATTTATTGGCACTTGTGATTCCCTGTTGTTTTTACCAGATCGAATTGATCTATCTCTCTTGGTATATGGGCTCCTATGCAGATGCCTCAGTATTACCTGAAGATTTATTATGACGTAATTTGCTTGGTGGTAGATAGTAGTGTCAATTCAAACCCGTTGAATAAGAGGTGGTTCTCATGCCTCAGTGGAGCTGTTGCTCATTGGTTTAGGGAGGTAACTTTCAACCAACAGGTGGTGGGTTCGAGCCCCGCCCCACCTACCTACCTTTTGGGCAGCCAGGTCTTATCATTAACCCTTACACAATAGGTTTGGCTGATTGTCTACTGCACGGATGTACAGAAGGCTGATGAGTGCATTTCAATTTTCAACTTCTCGTTCCCCATTGTCCTAGTGGATAGCGCTTTGACGTTTGAAGCAATGGGTATTGGGTTCAGATCTCACTTGGAACACCACTACTCACTGAGGTGCAGGTACATCCAGTTGACGAGTCCTTAACAGGATGAAACACTTCCCGTATTCTACTTCTCACCAAGCAAAGGAAATAACATTATAATCTAGCATATGTTGGTACCGACCAACTCTTGACCGTGACTTTATGATCAGGTTTGTATATCTCAATGACCCATTAAGCTATTCTAGTTGAAACGATTGTTAATTTCGGTTCTACGATGGAGGCAAGATCTGTTGGATAGTGTTGTTGCTACAGACAGCTACCTTTCATACTAGAGATAGCTTATGCTTTGAAGAGAGTGTGAGGGTAAAGTCTCACAGTTAGTTCTACTGGATTTGACAATAGTAAGATGTTTCCCACAAATAAACAGCATTTCATATTGATTCTGCCTTCGCTATGGAAAGAAAAATGTTGACCGTAAAAATAGTACACTACCAGCCTGTCATGTTATCTTTCAGTATCAGAGGTATGTGCTTTTCCTGTATGTGTGTAACACAATCGAATCTCAGTCCAAAACTTTCGAAAAGACAGTGTATCGGGTCTCAAGCATATTTTTTCGGGTTCTGCGGTTAAAAGCATAGATTTTTAAGATCATTCTTATTAGTCTGTTTTTTCTTTAAGATCACCGGAAAAAAAGCAGCCTTCCACTGCCAAACCAGCCCGACAGGATCGACCACTGTCACACCTGCGTCAGCGCTCAAGTTTCTTTCCATTTCTATCAACCTTCTCAGTGTTGCCTTCTAACCTCTTTTCATATTTGTTTGTTAATAATCCTACTTCATTTTTATTCTCTTCCTTTTCTGCAACTCTTTATAAGGAATCCAGTTTTATGAATAGCATTCTTGGTCTCCTGAAGCGGCGATCCAAAATATATTTTGCCACACTTAGTATCCGCACTCTTCGTCAAATTGAAAAACAGGCTTTGCTAACTTAAACAATGACACCACAGGTCTTGGACTTGTTTGTTTGTTGTAGCACGTGGTTTCAGAGGAATCCCAACCGAACGAACAAATGACGGCGACTGCTTGCTACGACTGTGCTCAGATAACGATTTATCCCGATCAGGACGTACTTCAAACATGAAAATACATTGTCTGTTTGATATGACGCTCACCAACCTAGACTCAGCAGTAGACATAACACAGATAGACTATATTGCTATCACTTATTGCCGGAGACGGTCGACGGAAAATTGCCGCTGCTTCTGGAGCATGTGATAGAATAAGGATCGCGCATTGTTTCGACTACGCCGGAGTTTGTGCCTAAATAAATGTATGAAAACACGACTGTGAGACCATTTTAAGTCCAATAATGAGGGCGCTAAGGCTGCATTCCACGAGGACTAAGTTCACCAAGAAGTCTGATGTCATCTCCATTCTGGCTGTAAAAACAGCCGTAAAGATCGCAACCGACATCCTGAGGTTAGTTTAAAAATGGTCAGTAGATCTCAGCAACTTTTTCTGAAATAATTAATGCACGTGAAAGCATTCCTGCAGACTACGAGGATAATGAGCAGCGACAGTAACTCAAATGTAGGTTGGGAAGAAGTATGCGCAACGAGTGAAACCAGTGGTCGGTATCGGCGGCGATAGGTAACCACATATAGTTATTTGGACTTATCAAAGAAACTGGGACGAAATAGATACCACAGATGGATCTGCGATTCACTAGCAGAGCAGACGTCTGAAAAGTTGGGTAGGCGACTTCGAGGAACAGTTCAAATGACCTCCAGCTACTATTTGTTACTCGTTATCCAGTCGGGTCCTGAATAAGCATCGAGATAGGACCATCAGCACTTACAGAAGTCGGGAAAGCTGTATGTAAACTAAAACGAGAAAGAGCAGCAGAGCCGAAAAGACTGGTACCAGAGTTATTTAAGGACGGTGGTTGGAGGTTACTGGTCAAACTAACTAAGATGGTAACCAGTGTATGGGGGTCGAATATAATTCCTAATGAGTGGTTTCAATCACTGACTGTCCCGGTCATCTATACGTATGAGGAAATCTCTTATTGCACAAAAGAGGATTCGTTGTGTATGACTGTCGGTTCTGTTATCACTAGACGCCTAAATGAAGCTTGGGAGTGGCATGCATGGGAAAAGTGGGCAACCTTTAGAACTGGTGGTGTGTCTGTACATTGAATCTTCACCCTCATCAGATGTTGGAAGACAGGCATATTTACTGGCACCCCACAATATCTGTTTTTATTGATCCGATGGTGGCATTCGATTCCGTCGATCGAAAGGTAATATAACAGTATTTGTCGCTAAGAAGGATGCCCATTAATTGCTATCAAATTACTGAAGGCTGTGTATTAGAACACCTGTGGGCGTATCAAAGCCTGCAGTCAGCAATTAGTTGAGCTTTTGTATTGGGTGTTATCCGTCACACATATATATACTGTCTTCATTTCTATTCGGCATTATTATTATTTGTCACTTTGGTTCCTCGTGGAACATAGGGACTCAGTAGCACGTCGCCATTACACTCTCTTATCTGCAGTCTTTTCAACCTGGCTCCACAACTGACCACAACCTTTCATTTCCTCCTCACATAACCTCCTCCATATCACCCCCACCTCGGACACCAAACTCATCGTTTCCCATCTCGGTTCCACTCGACGGCCTGGTCTGGTGCGTGATATCCCAATCGACCTTCTCAATGTATGTCCTATTCAATCCATCTCCACTTTCATCTCCTGCATATTTGTTCAGCGATCGGTTCTTGCTTCGTTGGTTCGTTGCCAGCCAGCCAGCCAACCACACTTCCTTCTTGCTTATTCTTATTCTTCTCGTCATCCATCTGATCTTCATCTTCACTATCCAGTGAGTGTAGGTGGCACCTGTTGATGATCTATGTCTGTAGTTTGTTGGAAATGCTTTTCGTGATGCGCCAAGTCTCTCAACCATCAAATGGAAGCACTGACTTACTTGACTCAATTACTGTTCAAAATCTGGATCTTCTTCACACTTTATGCTCATCTCAGCTGAACTGAGTGCAGTGTGTTGTGGTGAGTGCAGTAGATCTCCACACACACTGATTTCAGATTAATGCAGGAAGGCCTGTCTTGCTGTCTTTCCGATCACGACTGGCTTTCACATCCTCATCTGTGCAGTCACCTGTAGTTGAAACGATGCTGTCTGAGTAGGTGAGTAGGTGGTTACGTGGTTAGGTGAAAGAGATTACTTCCTTTAAGTTTCTCCAGTTCATGGTGATTGGTGCTTGTTGTTGTCGTTGTTGCTATAGTTGTTGTTGTTGTTGATGTTGTTGTTGTAGTAGTTGTCAGTTGGGTATCTTCATCACCTCCGTCTTGTCTACGTTCACTTCAAGTCCCATCTTCCTTCGATGCTGTACCTATTCTCTCAACTTGTTGGTTCTCGCCTGTACATCTTCGAGTCAGTGCGAGTTAGACATCAGGTATAAATCATCATCATCATCGTCCTCGTCGTCGACTTCGTTGGCGGTGGCGGCAGCGGCAGTGGCGAAATCCAAATCTTCTCCACGGGTGTTTTCATCAGTCAGACAGTGTATGCCCACCATCTCATAGCTGCTCACGGTTCCCTGCATGATCCAGTCGAGTGATTCCAGACGACCACAATCAGGAAGATCATCGATGATAGTAGGCGCCAACCCTGTCTTACTCCTTCCTGTCTTCACTTCACTTCACTTCACTTCTTCAAAGGCATCACCCAGCTTCCCACTGTCAATCACTCGGCATGTTTCACCATCCTCATATAGCATATAGCTGTTGAATGAGGTTGATAAATATTTGTGGCACTAAAGCTGTAGTGTTGAAGCAAGCATCTACCTGCCAACTCACTTCTTTCTCAGTCGACGCTGCCGAACGCCCCCTCAAAGTGTATGAAGTTGAGGTGTAGGTAGAGTGGACTGCCATTCTTTGCTCTCTTCTATCATGATGTGTAGAGTAGTGTTGCAATTTGATCTGCACATGACTTGTTCTTCCAGAAGCCCGCTAGCCAATCCAGGTAGTCAGGCAGCCAGCGTGTTGTGGTCGTAGTTTTGAATCCATTGCATCCTTTAATCTCTCCAGGATGATGTGGCTCATTAATTTGCTTGAGGTGGACAGGAGTGGATGATGATTCTGTGCCAGTTCTTGCAAAGACTGAGGTCTCCATTATTTGGAAGTTTGACAAGGTAGCCCTTCTTCCAATCAATCGGCAGGTACCCTCCTTCATTCCACACCTTCTGCAATAGTGGTGTGAGCATGTCCACTGTTGTCTCTGCATGTGTATTCAGTGCGTATGGTGGGATTCCATCTGATCATGCATCCTGCTGCTTTCCTGCATTTCAACAGCTTTATGAAATTCACGACTTCGCCTTTTGTCACAGTACTTCTGTTCACTTGTAGTTGTGTGGCTGGGCTGCTGGTGGTATTTCTCGACGAGTTGTGGGTGATGCGGGTGATCGATTGAACAGCGTTTCGAAGTGTTCAGCCCATCGTTTCCTTTGTTTCTCCGCATTGTCGTAACAAGCTTCCCTTCACTATCTTTCATTGGTTTCATGTGTGCTGATGTTTGTCGGGATAGTAACCTGGTTATTTGATACAATGTAGTCACATCTCTCTCTCTCTTTCGTCTCTCCTACCACCAGCCTGTTCCACTTCACTTGTCAGTGTATCGTGGAAGTGTGTTTTATCTTTGCGCGCACTCTTCTTCACCTCTTTGTCCAATGTGGTGGTTTATATGGTGTGCTCACTTCCTCTTTGCCTTCTTCAACATTGCACTACACCGGTTCATCTTCTGCTTCACCATCACCACCACCCTCATCATCACAATCAGCATCTTCCTCTCCCTGCTCTATCACCTTCCATGTGTCCACCGACATCCATTAATTCACTTATCTTCTTTCTTCTTCCTTCCCAATACAGTTATGCAGGTTTCTTTCCACATCTTTTTCAAAGTGTTCCAGTGTTCTTCCACTCAGATTTCTTCAGGGATGTTGCTCAATGTCTCCCACTTTGTCCTCATGACTCACTGACTGACTGACGTGAAGGTGTCCTCTGTAGTTTCGTCCTTCAGTTCACTTCCTGTTCTAAGTGTTCAACTTCAGCTGTGGCCTCTCACCAACTTCTATGAAGGTTCCTTACACCAGGTAGTGAGTAGTGTGAACGTAAACCTGCTCCCATTCTTGAGATTGAGATGAATTCGATCTGATTTTGTGTGTCATTCTGGTGAAATCGATGTTGCTCGCTTTGTGAATATCCGTGTGCTTGTATACACTGCCTCGCTTCCAATCACCACATCGTTGAATGTGCAGAAGTCTGCAAACAGTTCTACATTCTCATTCCTCATTTCACTGAGTGCTTCTCCACTCATGATCACTTCTCTTCCTGTGTTGTCTGTGTTGTCACCCCACCCATTAGAATTTTGATGTCGCCAAATCAAGTCTTATCTAGTACTGATTGTAGTTGTCTATGGAATTTCTATTCTTCCTCCTCCTCCTCCTCCTCTTCATCTGCATTATTTGTAGGTGTGTAGCGTAGGATTGTGTGATTGTGACTTTCCTTCCTTTTGAGTTGAACAGTGCTGTCATGATTGTGATTGTGCAGGAGGAGATTGGTTCCCACTGAATGAGAGGCTTCGATGTTCTTGAGAGGGGTATATGATGATTGCCACTCGAAAACTCAGTGTGCTCATGGTTGTCGTGTGGGTGAAAATATCCGAGTAGATTATTGACTGTGCAGTTGACATTTAGGAGAGTCCACTTCCATTCCATTCCATTGCATCTACACATTCATCTCAGATTCCTACCCTAACACTTCTATGCTATACCTTCTCATCTCGTTTGCAATCTGTGAAGCCTTGCCAACCAGGTTCAAACATGGTGTGGACATTCCATGTCCCCATATTTACTTTCGGTTTCGTTGGGAGAAGAGAAGACACATCGACGGATTGGCTTCGCGAAGGCTTTCACCAGTTGGTGTCATTTCGCCTCTCCGATTCCAGTGAAGAATGAGTTTGTTTTTATTTTCTATATTTTGTTTGTGCTTTGAGGTTTCTTTAGCGATTGGATCGGTTTCACGGTGTAGGGTTGGTAGCATTATAGCCAACCTTCGCGTTTTATCCGGGTTTAGGATCGGCTAGTAACTAGTTAACTAGTCACCTAGGTGAGGTTGTACTCAACCTTGGGACATACAGATTTATAGTAATATCTCTCTGCTTGTCTGACTTTGCAGTGTTTGGTCTTTTATAGGGAAATCGCTGGTAGGTTTAAGGTACACAGACGACATAGTCCTTTCTGTTGAAGAAACTGAAAATGCGCGGAGTTTTCTAAGGAGTTTAAGTGACAGTTTGAAATTGTTTGTGATAAATTTTATTACCACCCATATGGCAATTGTTGCTGCAGGAATGGCCTGCGTTTGAGTATAGGTAGCAAGGTGGTTGAGTGTGTTGACCCGTCGGCTTAATTTGGCGATCAAGTCAACCCTGAAACAACCGAATCGTTGGACGGACATCAGTTTCCTTGAGATTACTGATAGGCCTTGCGGACGAGTTCCAGCAAGCACGAAACCTAATTTGAGCGCAGTACCCCTGCCGATTGCTTCTAAGTAAATTGCACCAATCAAGTACACCGCGATAATGAATCTTCTAGCTTGGTGACCATATGGCAAAGTGATCGATAGAATTAGGTCAGTACTTGGCGGTAGACAAAATGAAATTGATTGCTCTCCAGCTACCGATCAATGAGGTTACAATTTTACGATTTTGAGGTTGTGTGTGGAGTACTATGCCAGGAAAACAAGTCAGTCAATAAGGTCATTAATCTTCAGTAAGTGAGTTGGCTTGGACATGTATTGCACATACCGAACCACCGCTACCTCGAGGTGTGATATCAACCAAAGTAAGATTGGGTTAGAAGAAGGTTAAGAGAGACTGAAGCAAGACATGGCACCAGGCCAGGCAAACCGTGAAGTTCCTGAGTGTTGGTCTTATCAATCTAGGGTAATGTAGACTTCTGGGTTTGGGTTTTACAATGTAACCGAAATCGGTGGTTATAAACTCTAGGTGATGTGGCCCAAAATCGACCTCGCCGGCGCAGATGTATTCGTGCATTATTTCCATCCATATGTTACATTCTCTTTTGTTATTTCCTTTACCACCTCTTCCTCTGTTATAGCTTTATACAAGATTTTTAACATGTTAGTTAGTTGGAGGCAATCAGTAGGCAGTCCTTGACTTAGTTTTCGGGATTGCTGGTGCCCCTCGGCAAAGCGTATCTACAACCTCGAATGAACTGATGTCCCATGTGAAATTCAAACCTGTGTCACCTGGTGCTGCAGTCAGAAACGTTATCATTGAACTTTTCTGCCCTTAGAGCTGACTGACGTGCAGATATACCTTGCTGACGAGTGGTAACAAGCACAAAACGTAGATGTAGGCCTTCTTGCCGATTGCCTCCAACCAACTAGCATCCATCAAAGTACACCGTGATACTGGCATCCTAGCTCGGTGACCATATTACAGAATGATTGATAGAATTCAGTCAGCTCTCAAAACTGGAAGCATTTATTCCGCTAGGAGATTAAATGTACTTATGTCAAAGCTGCAGTTAGATTAATTACCTCTGAATCAGATTACACCATATAAGGCCGCATTATTTTTAGAAAAGTTTTCTGGAGAGGATTTCTGATGCCTTTTCTGGAATCCAATTTTCATCGGACACCACTCCAGGGCACCTAATTTAGTTTTAAGCAATGAGGCCATCAAAGCATCCCACTTATGCACATATTCTTTTGGTGAAATGAATAATTTTTTGAAATCGTTTAATAAAGTATTGTCTTTTTTATTTTTCAAATGTAGGCTTCTTCGTTACTGACCTACAATTTCGCAGTTACATTGGCGATTAAAAAACAATATCGTTTATCGAAGCAATACTTGGAGATTTCATTACCAGGCTTATTTTTGTCAGCCAGTGAATTAGACGGCAGAAAATGGCATCCAGACCTGTCTGGAGAGCCAACCCTATTAAATGACTGTAAAATACTACCTACAACTGTTCTGCTACTATGCATATACTTAGAAATAGGCTTAGGTCATCGTAAGCAAGCGGCAGAGTTATTACGTGAACATTTTGGTCATCTTACAATGGCTGATCGATTAAATCCATTATTTGCCTATAACGACGAAACTGCTTCTCTTCTTCCAGCTGTACCTCAAGAAATTGATCCTTCATTACTTGCTAAGAACTATCCTTCACTGGTGACTGATTTAAAACAATTGATCAACGTTCAACAACAAAATATTACTGGAAATACAACCATTCCACAGATTCGCCCACCACCATCTGTTCACCTACAACAATCAAGTAATCGTTCAACTAATTTATGGACACCTTGTCAACAATTCAGACAATCTCAAGCTCAACAAAATCAACCAGTTTATTATTCACCTTTATTACAAACACAAATTCCACCACAAACACAACCTACACTTGCTAATTATGAATATGCTAGTCGTTGGGATCAACCAACATCTGCAACTGGTTTAATTACAGCGAATAATGAAAATGATTGGCCTCCTTTAGGATGAATTTAGGGCATATCTTTTGTTGTCTTTCTCTTCTCTGTTACATACAGTCTGTACTTAATTTTAAATAAATGCTAAATTTTCAGAATACGTTTGGACTCATGCTCAAGCAGTTTGGTCTTTTTGCGTAGATAATGTGAAACGGATATATACCATTCATAGTTTCGTGCTGAAATCTAGGGTTGATTATTACTCGGAAGAGCTATGGTGAAAATGTTTGTATTGTTCGCGAGAAAAATCAATTCGAAAACACAACTGTTACTGAGAGATATCCGTTTTGATGCAAGTAACTTTACTACGACCAACACCATAATTCGTTTTTTCCTTGAGTTGTGGTTTAGCACTGGAAATCCAACCGATGGGTCCCGAGTTTGAAACCCGCCTCATCTACCGAGGTTTAGGCAGCCAAATAGTATCATTAGCCTTCAGACAATAGGTATGACTCATTGCTTACTGTACGAATGTCCATTTAGGTTTTCTGATTCGCACCGCAATTATCTAGAAGTTAAATTGCCAGTCCATAGTTTATACCATGTACACGCAGATAGTTGCTTCAAAAAGTTATGCAGATGATACTGGTATTGAGAACTTTATTCATAAAAGTTATCAGATCACTAGAAAATTAACAACTGGAGCTCTAGTCACTTAACATCATACCGGAATATATATGAGTAACCATGTTTTGACCACCTGTTGACTGAAAGCATCGCGGGGAAGTGATTCTCTGAAACCAGAAGTTATAGACAGTTATTGAACCAATAATGTTTAATACGAACACTGCCGTTGAAATGAGATATACTGCTATAATACAAACTATGCGGTTACATTTATTCACTAGTGCTACACAATCTCTTCAGAGTTTTTATATTGGTTAACTAAGATTGATGCCTGAAAATCCTCAGCTTACCATATAATGTCTTTGAGTAAGCATCTCATCCACTTTGAATATTCTCAGGCGTTATACTTCTACAAATTGCAATATTCAATTGATATTAAGATGTCCTGCATAAAACCGCTCAACAAACAAAAACGTCATTAGTAAGTTCATATGATCTATTTTTATCAAGTGGAATTAATAGTAAAATTAAGAAATTTTAAATCTGGTTGATTCATCTTCTCATGGAACGTATCCACTTTAATTTTCTCGGAAGAAAAGAAAAATTTCAGTCAAGATCTATTGAATATATTAAAATCAAACGCGCTATAAGGGATTGTGCATACTTAGTTGTATAATTCTTTAAAGTGCATAAAATTAGAAGAAAATTTCTGTGATATGTATTAGTGACTTATTTTGCAAATCAGTGCTTAGCATATTTAAGGAATCGGCTAAACTGATGAATAAGTATTCAATATAGACATTGATTTCTTTTGTTTTCTGTGTTAGCTTCGTATGATTTCTCCCTCTTTTGTTGTGCATTAGCGTATAATAGCCAACTGCAAGTAGGTATGTGTACTAAGATTTAAAGTACATTAATTACGTTAGGTCTGAAAATAGTACCCACCTGAGCAAACTTTAAAACTGACCTTATATTAGCTTGAATCATAATCACAGCCTAATTCTTCAATTATATCTGTTATCACAGGGTTTCAGGAAGCTAAACAGTTGTTTGATAATGTCATCTACTTATGAACCTTAACTTTGACCTAATAATGCTAACAGAATAATAATCATTCCAGTTGTTGACTTGTAAGGATTGATTTATTTCAAGGGAGTTTTCGCTGAGTACTAATGTCATTTGATGAGTCACTGAAAACCTATGATCACTCATTAGCCATTTCGTCTTATTATCGGACTCCTCAATGGTATGCACCTACAACCGGGTGAGGGATTGTGCCCAGGACTACCATCTCTCATGACGAAAATGTATTGGCCTTCAATGATCCACAATTTCCTACTTCTGTCAACTCTTAATGTAGCGTCACTATCATCCACTTCCATTTATGAGTATTTGTCGTCATAGCCAAATTGGTTGACTCTATACATCACGTTTTTGCAGTTTAACTTCCGGTGCCCCATTTCAGAATAAGTCACTAATGAACACCTAGTTGGTAATGGGAAGTGTGCATTGAAATAATAGTTACATGCAGTCTGGGAGAAAAAAACATGATTATATGAGAGACAACTCAGCTATTTAGATCAGATGAAATATCCATAAAACAAGGACGTAATGATATCATTTTCAAAAGCTGTACATTCTTATATATAGTCACGAATTTTTAAAAGCTGAGTTGTATGGTGGCAATTTATTCTAGAAGACTGTTACACAGTAAAGATTGTTTGAAACGCAAAGAGAGTAGAAGCTGAAGCGAAATTTGAAAACCAGTAAGTTAACATAAAAACAAAGTATAATGAAGAGGTAGGAGGACTTTGTAGAGGAGGGAAATTAAGTTTTCTTGCTTGTAAGTGTATGTTCTGTTTTCAAACGTCTTCAACCTGGTCTGAGGTTATAGGTCGGTAGTTTGGAGTTGTGACTCATTGGTTTAGGGTGTCATGGGTTCGAATACTGCTCTACTTACCGAGGTTTGGGTAACCAGATAGTATCATTAGCTCTCACACAATAGGTGTAACTCAATACGTACTGCTCGAATACCCACAAGGTTACTGAGTGCATTTCAAGTGTAAATTATCCAGGTGAAGTTCTTTAATATTGTGAAAAAACCCTATGAAATCAATCGAATGGACTGTTAGTAGGAGTCAGATTTATCAAGATAACTTCTTTATTTTCTCCTGGCTAACCAAGGTAGACAGTATATAAATACCTACCCTAAACTCATTGATAGACTACCTGTCTGCTAAGGAATGTGATTTTCAGTTAGATTACATAGAATATCTTCCTCGTAGATTCTTGGAGGTGATTTATACGGATTTCAGCTGCGATATTACTCTTGAATCCCGGCCTTATGTTGATTATATCCTTGAAGGTTCATGACAGCTGTTGTGTTTGTGATTCTTCTTATTTGAAGGAAGAATAAGTATTTCAGCGATTTCATTTTCAAAGCTATACAATCACGAATTGATACATTTTTCTAGTGTAAGGATTTGACAGTTAAAAACGGCTTGCCAGGCACAGCAACACAAATAGTGTCAATGGATGAGTTGTCATTAAAATCAAAAAGGCAGCCAAAAGCTGATGAGTAGTGAATACCAATCGAGACAAGTTTGAACAAGAAGTTTCGTAACAAGATGTAATTGGAAATTGAATTGTGATCAGGTGGAACATAACAACAAGAATGTGTGGCAAATTACTTCAGAAGTGATTAGTGTCAAAACAAAAAGATGAAAAGGAAAAAGGGGGCAGTAGAGGAGACTGAAAACTAAGACCATGAAGGGAGAAGAGGTTGAACAATCTTCTGTGTACACAGTTCAGGCTTCTCCATTTGGATAGCAAGAGCTTCGGCGATGCAGAAAATACAAAGACATACAGCCTTTGGAAGGTTTCTTTTCACTTTATAGATTACTTTAAACAAGGAGGTTTTTGAGGTAGGGTAATTTGTGTTCAATTATAGCACTTCATATCGCTCCATTGTTACCTCTTCGTAACCACGCGGGATAGTGTTCTTGAACCCATTGGATAACAGTAGCATCGAACGACCTAAATACCTGGCTCTACAAGAGCAGGTGAACTGATAGATGCATACAGAAGTGGTCAGATATGAAAGTTTCTCCTTCGAATTGTTAGAAATCGTTGGGCGACGCAAAACTAAGCAATATGAACATATAACTGTAGAACATGAGGGCAAAGCTACTGGACAGAATATTTTTTCTTCATTCAGATGGTTCTTATATTATAATGAGAGTTTTTAAGAAGGTGAGGATTGTTTGTAGATGTGAAGTAAAGTAGTTAATTGTCCATTTGGCTGATGAAAAGCAGTTCGAAGGATTTGGAAAAGATTTATATTGATGTAAATGATAATAATGAGATCATAAAAGTAGAATAGGTGAATTCAGATTACAACAGATTAAAAGATTAGGCATTCTTTTTTTACGCAAATAGTTAGGGCTTGAATTGGTGGCTTGCTTTTACAGTGCGCAGTTTATCAAACTATAGTGCCTTGGTAAGAAAGGATTATTAAGGGGATAATTAAAGTATTAATGTAGGCATGTTTCTCATGGCTCTCTCATGCTCAGAAATTTCCATTGCTACCAGTGATTTCTTCTACTAATGTTCTATTTAGATGAACGATAGACTATACTACTGTTCATGTGTTCGAATTTAAAGGAGCCTGGTTAACTGAAGTTTGATTGTGTGTATAAGGAAATGTAATAACCTGTTTAGATTTTGTTAGTTCCTGGTTCCTTTTTAACTTATAAGACTGGCTTTTAAAGGTATATATATATTTGTGTTGTTTCCTCAATATTGACATTATTTTCATTTCGAATCTATCTAGTGATGACCAGCAAAGGATGAGTTCAAAAGGTACATTCCTTTCAAGTGAAGGTCCACCAGTTGGATACACCTGTATTTCTGTCATTAATTTTGTTCCCAGTCAAACTCGAACCCAATAGTTAGAACACCATCACTCAACCGGATCCATACAAACTTAGCTGATGAGTCTCAAATAGGACAAAAAACAGAACGGAAAATCAAAATATTACATTCTTTCATCCAACCTCGCCTAGGTGACTAGTTAACTAGTTACTAGCCGATCCTAAACCCGGATAAAACGCGAAGGTTGGCTATAATGCTACCAACCCTACACCGTGAAACCGATCCAATCGCTAAAGAAACCTCAAAGCACAAACAAAATATAGAAAATAAAAACAAACTCATTCTTCACTGGAATCGGAGAGGCGAAATGACGCCAACTGGTGAAAGCCTTCACGAAACCAATCCGTCGGTGTGTCCTCTCTTCTCTCGATGAAACCGAAAGTAAACATGGGGACATGGAATGTCCACACCATGTTTGAACCTGGTTGGCAAGACTCCTCAGATTGCAAACGAGATGAGAAGGCATAGCATAGAAGTGTTAGGCTAGGAATCTGAGATGAATGTGTGGATGCAATGGAATGGAATGGAAGTGGACTCTCCTAAATGTCTCCTAAATGTCAACTGCACAGTCAATAATCTACTCAGATATTGTCACCCACACGACAACCATGAGCACACTGAGTTTTCGAGTGGCAACCATCATGTCCACCTCTGAAGAGCATCTAAACCTCTCATGCAGTGGGAACCAATCTCCTCCTGCACAATCACAATCATGACAGCACTGTTCAACTCAAAAGGAAGGAAAGTCACAATCACACAATCCTACGCTACACACCTACAAATAATGCAGATGAAGAGGAGGAGGAGGAGGAGGAGGAGGATGAGGAGAAATTCCATAGACAACTACAATCAGTACTAGACAAGACTCGATTTGGCGACATCAAAATTCTGATGAGTGGGGTGACATGAATGCCAAACTGGGGGTGGGCAACACAGACAACACAGGAAGAGAAGTGATCATGGGTGGAGAAGCACTCAGTGAAATGAGGAATGAGAATGAAGAACTGTTTGCAGACTTCTGCACATTCAACGATTCGGTGATTGGAGGCGAGGCAGGGTATGCAAGCACACGGATATTCACAAAGCGAGCAACAGCGATTTCACCAGAATGACACACAAAATCAGATCGAATTCATCTCAATCTCAAGAATGGGAGCAGGTTTACGTTCACACTACTCACTACCTGGTGTAAGGAACCTTCATAGAAGTTGGTGATAGACCACAGTTGAAGTTGAACACCCAGAACAGAAAGTGAACTGAAGGACGAAACTACAGAGGACATCTTCACGTCAGTCAGTCGGTCAGTCAGTGATCAGGACAAGATGGGAGACATTGAGCAACATCCCTGAAGAAATCTGAGTGGAAGAACACTGGAACTGTTTGAAAAAGATGTGGAAAGGAACCTGCACAACTGTATTGGGAAGGAAGAAGAAAGAAGATAAGTGAATTAATGGATGTCGATGGACACATGGAAGGTGATAGAGCAGGGAGAGGAAGATGGTGATGGTGATGATGAGATTGATGATGATGGTGATGGTGGTGAAGCAGAAGATGAACCGGTGTAGTGCAATGTTGAAGAAGGCAAAGAGGAAGTGAGCACACCATATAAACCACCACATTGGACAAAGAGGTGAAGAAGAGTGCGCGCAAAGATAATAGTCACTTCCACGACACACTGACAAGTAAAGCGGAACAGGCTGGTGGTAGGAGAGAGACTCAGAGATAGAGAGGGGGAGAGAGAGAGAGAGACCTGACTACATTGTATCAAATAACCAGGTTAGTATCCCGACAGACATCAGCACACATGAAACCAATGAAAGATAGTGAAGGGAAGCTTGTTACGACAATGCGGAGAAAGAAAGGAAACGATGGGCTGAACACTTCGAAACGCTGTTCAATCGATCACCCACATCACCTACAACTCGTCGAGAAATACCACCAGCAGCCCAGCCACAGAATTGCCAGTCAACACATGCCATCCGACGAGAGGCGAAGTCGTGAATGCCGTAAAGCTGTTGAAATGCAGGAAAGCAGCAGGATGCATTATCACATGGAATCCCACCATAAACACTTAATACAGATGCAGAGACAACAATGGACATGCTCATACCACTATTGCATAAGGTCTGAAATGAAGGAAGGTATCTACCGATTGATTGGAAGAGGGTCTACCTTGTCAAACTTCCAAATAATGGAGACCTCAGTCTTTGCAAGAATGGCACACAATCATCCTCCACTCCTGTCCACCTCAAGCAAATTAATAAACCACATCATCCTGGAGACCTTAAAGGATGCAATGGATTCAAAACTACGACCAGAACACGCTGGCTGCCTGACTACCTGGATTCAAGAAAAACAAATCATTTGCAGATCAAATTGCAACACTACTCTACACATCATGATAGAAGAGAGCAAAGAATGGCAGTCCACTCTACCTACACCTCAACTTCATACACTTTGAGGGGGCATTCGGCAGCGTCGACTGAGAAAGAAGTGAGTTGGCAGGTAGATGCTTGCTTCAACACTACAGCTTTAGTGCCACAAATATTTATCAACCTCATTCAACAGCTATATGCTATATATGAGGATGGTGAAACATGCTGAGTGATTGACAATTGGAAGCTGGGTGATGCCTTTGAAGAAGTGAAGTGAAGTGAAGTGAAGAGAGGAAGGCGTGAGACAGGGTTGGCGCCTACTATCATCGATGATCTTCCTGATTGTGGTCGACTGGAATCACTCGACTGGATCATGCAGGGAACCGTGAGGAGCTATGAGATGGTGGGCATACACTGTTTGACTGATGAAAACACCCGTGGAGAAGATTTGGATTTCGCCACTGCCGCTGCCGCCATCGCCAACGACGACGAGGACGACGATGATGATGATGATGATTTATATCTGATGTCTAACTCGCACTGACTCGAAGATGTACAGGCGAGAACCAACAAGTTGAGAGAATAGGTACAGCATCGAAGGAAGATGGGACTTGAAGTGAACGTAGACAAGACGGAGGTGATGAAGATACCCAACTGACAACTACTACAACAACAACATCAACAACAACAACAACTATAGCAACAACGACAACAACAAGCACCAATCACCATGAACTGGAGAAACTTAAAGGAAGTAATCTCTTTCACCTAACCACGTAACCACCTACTCACCTACTCAGACAGCATCGTTTCAACTACAGGTGACTGCACAGATGAGGACGTGAAAGCCAGCGGTGATTGGAGAGACAGCAAGACAGGCCTTTTTGCATTAATCTGAAATCAGTGTGTGTCGAGATCTACTGCACTCACCACACCACACTGCACTACACTGCACTCAGTTCAGTTCAGCTGAGCTCAGCTGAACTCAGCATAAAGTGTGAAGAAGATGCAGATTTTGAACAGTAATTGAGTCAAGTAAGTCGGTGCTTCCATGTGATGGTTGAGAGACTTGGCGCATCACGAAAAGCATTTCCAACAAACTACAGACATACATCATCAACAGCTGCCATCGACACTCACTCGATAGTGAAGATGAAGATCAGATGGATGACGAGAAGAATAAGAATAAGCAAGAAGGAAGTGTGGTTGGCTGGCTGGCTGGCTGGCTGGCTGGCTGGCTGGCTGGCTGGCTGGCTGGCTGGCTGGCTGGCTGGCTGGCTGGCTGGCTGGCTGGCTGGCTGGCTGGCTGGCTGGCTGGCTGGCTGGCTGGCTGGCTGGCTGGCTGGCTGGCTGGCTGGCTGGCTGGCTGGCTGGCTGGCTGGCTGGCTGGCTGGCTGGCTGGCTGGCTGGCAACGAACTAACGAAGCAGGAACTGATCGCTGAAGAAATGTGCAGGAGACGAAAGTGGAGATGGATTGAATAGGGCATACAGTGAGAAAACTATTTGGAGACATCACGCGCCATGCACTCGAGTGGAACGCGCATTGGAAACGATGAGTTTGGTGTCGGAGGTGGGGGTGATATGGAGGTGGTTATGTGAAGAAGAAATGAAAGGTTGTGGTCAGTTGTGGAGCCAGGTTGAAAAGACCGCACATAAGAGAGTGTAATGGCGACGTGCTACTGAGTCCCTATGTTCCACTAGGAACTCAAGGGACGACTAGTATTATTTCTTTCCTCGATTTTGTTGAAAATCATTCATTAATTTATCTGCAGTAGTTTGCAGATATGTTGTCAACTGTTTTTTTGTATTTGAGCATTAAAATTGGAGCATAAGTTACTGACTTTTCATGGAATGGAATCCAGTGGTACATATTTCCTACTTTTGTCAGTTCGCTATGTACAGCGACGTCCATCGAATGTGGTCCTTGAGTACCTGTCCTCACTGCGAAGTTGATTAGCCCCACAGGTCATGACTTCTTATTTGAACTTCGGAATCACCTTTCAAAGCATTAGGTGAAGGTTGTGTTATATCGTTAACTGACGAAATTAGGAAATATGAATCACTGTATTCTTACTCAGTGGTTGATTATTAATGTGGTAGAAGTGTAACCTGAAGGTCCTGGGTTCGATCCCTGTGGTGTGGTGAGTTAGCACTGCTTAGGATTTCCATACTGGGGTGAAACAGCTGCCCAGTGCCCCTAATGTTTCTCCATCTAATGTCAGTTTATGATGAATACCAACCTGAAATTAGTTAGCTTTGTTTTCAGACGGCTAATTTCAAACTTAAGTTCTTGATAAATAGTGGTTTATATTTATATAATCTAGGTGGTAGGAATGGCTGTCAAGTTAACACTTTGTTTATAAATTTATCATCTTATCCACTTATTTTATTATGTGATACAGAAACGGTGATATCCTAATTTCAAATCTGGTTTAATAACGCATCGTCAATCATTAAAAGTCTACGACTGCTCAGCAACGCACATTTGAGTCCCTTATATTAACTCGTCCAAGATCACCAGGTGTTTTAGTGAACATTCTAATACGGATTCATTACTCTGGGATCCAATGGCTTATGTCTGCTGACTTCATTCATTTCTCTGTTTAAGCACAGTCAACGTAGTGTCGTCAGCGGGTATCTATCTTCACAGTGGACTTGGTTGATTTCATCCGTCTGTAAGTGTAATATTCAGAAATGACCAGGATGATTTATTCGCTGAGTTGCAATTGGGCTTTCGAATGCATCCGAGTCACAGGTAAGTAAAGTTGGTACTGGAGATGGCAGAGCCATCTTCCTCATCTAGTATCAGTCCTAATAAAACAAGACCGCTTTGAGTATTGGCTTATATTTGGCATAGAAACTTGTTCTTGAGATGGTTTCCAGCATGAGCTACCAAACTTGATACTCAATATCTTGAGCATATTTTATTTCAAATTACCAGTAAACTATGCAAACTAATACAAACAACTAGAGTCCATTCATACTGAAAATGCTTTTCATAGCATAAATAGTGACACACCTTTAAAAATTTCAACAATAACTCTCCTTAAGTTAACTTTACATTGAAAGCTGGAACAAACTTGACGCTTCATTTTCTTGACGTGAAACTCCAAAGAAGGTTTGATAATTCCATTCAAAGTTTCATCTACAGGAAACATACTTAGAATGACCAACGGGTTGATTTTCAAAGTTGGTTGGTAGGAAGTGGGGTTTTGTACGCTCACCCTTATCAAGAATAAGAAAGGTATTCACTGATGATACCTTATTCAAGGACTAGACACCTGAAAAATATTGTTGGGGAATAACTAACCATCCAGATCTATGGAGAAATATGTAAAAGAAAAGAAGACTGTGGAACAGTCAACTCCAAAGAAAGTTATCATGGACATCATGCGTCGAAAAATTCTACACTTCAAGCCTCAGCATTATTTTATGTATGTCGGCCACATTATGCACTCACTTGAAAAACACGCTTAATAACATTGCTCATCCTGGTCGATGAAAGGTGAGCACGAAACCTTCTCCAGCTCCATCACTGAAAATTTCATAGACTCTGGACATCTGAAATCTCTGGAAATCTCGTTCAATCTAAGCTACGAAGTTCGACCAAAACACTCAATAGGGATGAAAATCAGACACTTATGTACAGTCGAAGGTTTGGCGGTTCACATCTCCAAACCTCGATCGTGGAACCAAAAGAAACATGTAGAGCACTCTGTTTACTGTGGCCTTAAGTAGTTACTCTGCAGGTTTGTACCACATATCAAATCTTACTGTTCAGTATGATTTATGAAGATTATTGAGACTATGACTTGTGTTACTCAGTATCATTTAATTCCTTCTATTCATCTACCGATTAAGTTTAACTTTTGACTGGAAAATTGTTCGGAATATCGTGTCATTTTACTCATACATGTACGAATGTACAGCTGTGAGAGTGAGTCGTCGAAAAAATCTTCGGTGAAACCTTTTGTTTTGCAGTCACTTCAGTCAAGGTAAAATTCCTTACAAAATCTTACCTACTTATAAGTAGTTAAAAAAATTAGCAAATTAACGGTCTACACATTATTCTTTGAAAAATATTTTTTTCCCCCAAAAAAAGTTATATCACCTATAACATCAACCATACAGTTGAAAGAAATTTAGTGGAAATAATGATGATCATAGTCATAAAAGGAAAGATCATAAACTGAACTACTTATCAAGAGAAAAACAAAAGTATAGGAGATAAGTTTCAATGACGGTAAAATTAGTTACTATTTTTCAATATTTTATATATGCATGAATGAATGTAAGTTTATTCATTCCAGTAGAATATTTGAAAAAAAATGCAGTTATATGTGCAATAAGAATAATTCTTTGTGTGTCCAGTCGGTACTGTAGGAAATGATTAGTACCTCGGGACCAAAAGACAAACACAAACAGTTGCGTAAGTGTTTGATAGGAAGTCAATATCACAACTGCTCCTTTTTAACATGATCATCTGAAAATACTGAATTACTGTCATTAGAACTAGCATGTGGATTTTTCACATCAGTCGATGAAGTAGAGGTGAAATCTTTGCCTAGAATTGGATTTGTGTTAGAAGTGTTAATTAGATTTTCATTTTCTGACTTCAATTCAGTTCTTGTCTTCATCTCAGATGTTGATTTTGTGTTCCTTTAGCGAAGAAAATAAAGAATGTTTAGTCAGACTATTTGGTTTACTATGGTATGTAGGAAATGGATAAAGACAAATATTAGTGATTTACTATGAGACAGGTTATAAAAAGGCTTTTTTGCTGGAAATAACTTTTCTCAAGAGATATTGAAGAAATATCGAGTTGTTCAGTCAGTATTCATTGTTCACTGTTGGGTGAAATCGACAAATTACACCTCCTATGACTGACATTTTCTGCCAACTTTCATTCTAGAACTAAATGTTCTCATCTGTTAACATTCACGCCACTTTTGCATGCAACCACGTGCTACCCGCTCATAATGTGAACATCATGCTATCTCGTCCTATCAATCTATTAA
Organism: Heterobilharzia americana; assembly: GCA_944470555.2. Classification (NCBI taxonomy): domain Eukaryota; kingdom Metazoa; phylum Platyhelminthes; class Trematoda; order Strigeidida; family Schistosomatidae; genus Heterobilharzia; species Heterobilharzia americana. The sequence goes on from OX104129.1 coordinate 16,491,901, forward strand.
AGGTGCAACATAGTTTTCAAATTCGAACACGAAAAGCTAAAACATTTGTTCACTAATCCACAATTTTTCGAAGCTCCTCAACTAACCTTAAGTTGTCTCAAACTGTATGCAGAAGCATTTTTGGTTTGCAAAAATACTCATTTTACTGTTGCTTTAATGCTAATAAACTTTATTCCTCATTGATATGATCTGAAAATCGACCTATCATCTCTATACCATACACTTATACTACCAGCTAGGAAAGACTATTTGAATGTATATGCCTCAATTGAGTAGCACTTAGTGTCAAGATATTTATCAAATCAGAAGCCTAATTTAGCTTTTTACAGGTGTACTAAAACAGCTGACGCGATAAAGCTAAGCTAATGCGAACTCAATATAATCGATAACGAATATTATGATAATCCTAGTGCAAAGACTGTTTTACTGAGATATATCTAATTTGACTGGATCCAAACGATAATAGCGATATAGTATTGTTTAACACATGGTTTATGAGGTATAGGCTTAAACACTAATTGATTTTTACTTACTTGGATGCAGTACCGTTGCATTCATGTAGTTTTTTATGCATTTTCATTCCACGAGGTGTTTGACCAACATAACCACAGGCAGAACAACGTAGTTCAGATGTTCCACAAGGCTCCCATTGGGTGGAAGTAGGCTGGTTAGTTTCACAATCGGTATTCATATCCTGGTAAGTTTGCAAACTGCGATTTGGGGATGATTTCAAACTCAATGGCGATAATCTGCTATTTTTCAAGCCTTCAGCTTCATCACCACTGCTAGAAGTTGATGAATTAGCTGAAATTCTCTGATTTGTTAAAGCACTTCCAGTTGTTTGATGTTGATTGGATGAAACACTATCAGCTGTAGTACAACGACGTTTATTTGCTGATGGACCAGAGTTTATTGGACAGTTTAAAGTAGTAGAACCACCAGGGGAAAGTGAGGTTTGTGATGTGACGGAACTTGCTGTGGTTGTCTGGAGTTGTTTCATTAATTCCTTTCGTCTTTGACAGTAAAACTGCTGATGGGCCTAGAAATAACATTTTGATAACATTGCAGAAACCGAAAATTATTAACACTATAACCATTGACAGAATACAGATTTTAAAGAATAACCAAAAACTATGCCAAAGTAGACAACAGACTCGACCCACAATGATCATCCTTATTTTGATTTGATTAGTTGAATAATATGGCAGAACCTTATTCGAATCCTTATTTAGTAATTAGGTGATGTAAGAGAGACCTAAATAATGTTTGTTGAGGCAGTTTTTATCGGAGATCATGGAAAATTGTATTATCAACCTGTGCTCACAAACTTTCAGGAATACACTTAAAGTTAGTAAGGTGTTTGGACAACCTTTTGACGTTTACTCAGCGATCAACATTCAACATCATCAAAGTTAAGAACACTGTCCAATATCTATATTCGGTTTTCCAGAAATAAAAATGTACATTCCTGCTGTTATCTATTTAGATGAAGTTAATTGATAAGTCCCTTGTTATTGTATCCGTATCCAGAAAGAATGAAAGCAACAATCAGTCGATTACGAATCTTCCTACGCGATCATCTTTGTTCTCACTCATTGATGTTATGATTAGCCTGCTTACGCTTTTAAGAACTTGTAAACTTTCGACATATTTTGCAATAGATAATATAGCTGTGCTTTATATGGGCCAACCATCTATCTTCCAGTGAATCGGATGGTTAACCTAGCGACTACTGAAATAACCAATCAAATTTCGATGTTTGGGCTGAGGAGTAATTTTTTCGTAACATAAAATCCATGATTTGTTATCTCAGGAGTTGTTGAGGTGGACTTTAAAGTCACTCCTAACTTCATCTTCCCTCTGGGTCAGTTACTGTGAAGTTATTGGTTGCAGGACCAACTTGAACGTAGCAACACGGGGCATATTACCAGTTAGGACAAGGGTTAGACGTTTGCATTGGTCCGTTAATAGTAAGACCCAATAGAAAACCGAGGACGAGGTCACGACCGTGAACATTCCCCACCCTGTCAACTTAGGAATATAATAGTTGTAAGTTAGCTAGTTAGAATAGTATTTGTTAGTAACAATAGAACAACAAAAATCAAACACCAGCCGCTGCAAAACATCCCGACTCTGGAACTATAACTGATAGACTGAACACCCGACTTTCAACCAATGGGTGATGAAATTTAGAGCGACTCTGTCTACGTACATTTGGAAGTTAGACGATATTTTCAACTCACAGCACAGTACATGAAACTGGAGATGAAACTGTGCTTTCTTAATTTACGAAGTTAACTAGTTCAAAAACAGAACAAAACACATATCCAGTTCTTTTTTGGGTTTTGGTTGGCTATCTAATCGATGTCAACTAGCGACACACAAATATTCTAAGGATAGGGACTTCGTCATAAACTGTACAAATTAGCGATTAATACATCTCAGAAGTGGCTAATGAAATTCAGTAACATAAAGTATTGACATTTCTTTTTTGTCGAATTAAAAAACTATCACATGGTTCGAAAATGTAAAAACAACTTCTGCCTATCTGCCTGTCCATATCACTGTTTCATTAAAAAATTTTAAAAAAGAAAAGAAAAGCTGGCCGTTAAATTACTTCAAGTGATCCCTAACCAGATATCTTTTGATCAGAATTTGGTCATAAAATTTAGATAAATATGCATATATCACATATCATATATCATCTTTACATTTGATAAAGTGATCAACCTACTCTACTGGGATTATCAATCTATTTAAGTTATAGTTAGTGATACAGTTGAATGTAATTTCATTTCAACAACAGATTACAAGATATCTACATTATATGGTTTAGTGGAACAAGAAGGGCTTTTTCTTCTGTCTCCTTATCAGGCATGTTCCTTTACTTCAGAAAGTAATCCCAAAGGAATGTATTTATTTGGATAGATGTATGCTTAGGAGTTTGTATGTATGTATGTGTGTGTATACATGAGAGTTCAATAAGTGAACCGAAATTTTTTTTCAGTTGGTAATACTGTATCATTTTATTGAATATACAGAAAAATATCCATTAATAAATGATAATACTACCTGTATTCATCAAGTTTTTGAAATATATACTCTGCATATCTGTATGTAGATGAAATTGATTTCAACACTTAATCGACTACAAACATGTATGTATACGTACAACGGAGTTTTATTTCAATCTTTCATACCAGTTTATTTAAGGGTACACGAGTTGGTCACCAAGGAATAACTCACGTGTACAGAATCTAGTCAGTCTTAAAGACGGTCTATCGTGGGCCCAACAGCATATTCTCGAAATACAGCACTGATTGACCCAGGTTCAGACAACTGAGGGGATACCAGTTACTTCATGGTTGACGAGTTCCAACAAAGACAAAATTCGACGTTCAGGACTAACTGCCGATTGACTTCCACTACCTAAGAGTAAAACATCTAAGTGTTGTCTTAGCCTTTATTTTTTTTCCCTTAGTCCAAAAATCATCCATGATAACCAACAATACCGTTAGAAGAGGAATGAATGATGCCAAATTTGAAGAATGATTTGACAAAAAGTTATCTTAGCAATGATGATCATTGCTCGTAGCTGTCAACAAGGATAAAATCTTGACTCACAGTTAACTGTCGACTGCTTTCAAACACGTGATAAACCTACTCTTCCCTGAAACCTAACAATTCAATTTACTAGTTACAATGTAATTCATTATATCTGTTATATAGCTTGATAAACCTGTAGAAATGTAAATGCCGGCAATTTCGGGGCATACGTACAAGAGCCCATATGTCAGTAGTAGGCGAACGCTTCAGTCCACTTAATGACGGAGATGTACCAGCTATAAAATCAAAGACTTGTTGGGAGATGAGCTCCTACAGATCTTCTAGTGGCCTAGTGGGTGGAACTTTGGCGTCTGAAGAGATGGCTATTGGGTTTACGTCTCAGTGGGAACAATTTCACACACCGAGGTGTGTGTATATTTAGCTGATGATCCCCAAATAGGACGAAATATACGTCCTGGATCTCACTGCTAGCCACCGAGTAGACTATAAGGTAAACACTTGTATTGTGAATTGTGAAAATCGGTGTAAGAATGTTTATATGTGTAAATGTTTTCTACGAATAAAAATGAAACTGTGAATAAGTGTACACACAGTGAAGTTAAAAAATAATAAAGGAAGTAATAAAATTTGAACATGTGAAAGATTTCATCCAGATGCATTTTTTCAAAACTATAATTATCCAAATTTATTAGAAAAGGTAGAATAGTTGATCTAATCACTGGAAATAGACAGAAAAAGCAAACGTATCATCATCAGCCTAGAAAATACATAGTGTTGTGGTTGATTCAAGGTAGTTTGACTCAACAAACAACATCAAGTAGATGAAATAACTGACAGGTGAATGAATGAATGAATAAATAAGTAAATAGATAAATAAATAGGTAACTTGTAACCTATACAGAAGAAAAAATTCACCACATCAAACCACTTGGCGTAGCAATCACTAGCGCAAAGAAATAACTCCAGTAATAATAATAACAATAATAATAATGGTAATCATAATAAAGATAACAGCAATAATAATTACAAAGACGTCGAGAAAATTCTCTTGACGCAATAACAAAAATTCATCGGATGTGAAACACATGTTCAAAATATAAGAATTTTGGATAATCTTCAAAATATTTCTTAGTATTTCTATCTGTATGTGTTCTAATATACACGAAAAGGTAAAGAGGCAAGCAATGATTAAAGTATGGAGGTGGATGACTTGGCAATTGGTAAGGAGTAATATTTGTAACCGCTGATAATATTTATTGCACTAAGAAAAAGGGATATCCACGTTCACTGATTTACGCAAACAATATGGAGAGGAGATTTTTGATGATTACAGAAATTATATACCAATCTTCTTTTGTTCAACATAAAAGCCGAATCGGAAACACTAAATTAATTAGGATGCGCTACATATTGTACTGATATTCACTGTTAATTAGAAAAGATTCGTGTATCAGAATCTGTAACAGTTTTAGAATTGAACTGACTGAAGTTTTATTACTGTTCATAGACAGAAGACCTATGAAGAATATTTAAGCTATTTGTGACTGCTGTAATAACCGCATATTTAGTTTATATTTGAACATGGGGATAAAAACCGAATGGTCGTGTCTTAAACTTGAAAATAAGGCAAACGTTATCATATCACAGATAGTCAAAAATGGTATGAGGTGAGACTATTGATAAACTGATTTGCTTCACCCCGAGTTGGTGGATATATCAGTCACTTCGTCTCTGTACGACTAACATTTATTTCATCGCAGTCACAGGTAAGAATGATTTTTTTAAAATCCATTTTTAAGTACGCTAAAGCTTAGTCAACCTTAATTCAAGGTAAGAAGTATAAAATGGTTTCAGTTTTCACTCTGTGATGGTCAATTGTCTATTGACGTAGATTAATTTGCTGAATGGTGGTGGATCATTCAATTTTTTATCATTTATCCTTTTAAATACCTTTGACTAAGCAAAGAATTGGTGGTTACTCCTGATATGATCATGTAAACGGAGTGTATTTTTCCTATTTAGAGGCCAACTTAGAAAAGTTTCAGTCACAATGCTTAAATTGATGACAATTGATGTCATGTTCTCCTAGTTTGAATAGGACTTAATTACGTAAAGTGACCGACTGCGTTGTCTGCAATAGGGATCATCTACAGGTGGTTAGAGGTTCAAATTCTAACATAACCCAGGCTTACAAAGTCACTGTTCCCGTGAAATTCAGTTGTTCTTGCAGACAGGATTATCTTAAACAGTACAACTGAAAAAAGATTCTCTCATTCACATGAAAGAGTCTACTCAGTCTTCTTAGTTTATCTGTATCCTGGCTTTGCCTTTGCATCGGTATGATACCTATCACTAAATGAATGTTCATACACTATATTTGCTTTAGATAAATGTGTGTTAATAATTTAAGTGATATAATATATGGATATATTCACACATTATTTACTAATATGCGTTGAAACGTTATGACTAAAAGAGTTGTGCGACTCTAAGCGATGGTTTGAAGGTACACATTGCTCAGTTTAAAAACTCCTCAAAAGTGAACTATCAATCGATTTACCCCAATTCATCTCTAATAGACGTCAGACATCGGAATAATATGTTGTGTTAAAATTGTTAGTACAAAAAAGTAAATATTTAGACTTTCTCGTTTACGGTAGTGATCTAGATGAAAGTACATATCTGATTAAATTCGAAAATTCAGGAGTGAGGTTGAGATTTCGATCTGACTAAAAGTTCACAGTCTGTATTATTGAATATCAAGTTATACTGCCCCTAGGAAATTTCAGTGAAACATACTTCACAATACATAGTTGCACAACAACTATGCCAAAATCATTTTAGTGGACCAGACCAATTTCGTTTGAAACGATACGCTTGAAAAGCAACTATTTCTAAACGAGTTTGTTGTTGTTGGATTGTGTCGTTGAGGGGTCCCATACTAGAACGAAACAGATGTCCAGTGTTTATAGATTTTTCAACAGTTTTTCAAATGCTGTTACTCCATGATGGAAGCCTCCTTTGAGATCAGTCAACCTCTTCAAACTATAAACTGAATTTTAGTTAGAAGATAAGATAAGTCTAGGCCAGGTCCATGTGTAGTAGGTAATTGTAGTATACAAGAGGAGTTTGCTACTGTCTATTTATCATTCTAATCAGTTCGAACACGAGATGTCAGCTGTATTGAAGAGGAGATGGATTAATTTATCTGCTTGACGAAAATACGGATTACAGTACTGGATTACTACAATGAAACTGAAATAGTGTTAGTAAATAGGTTTCATACTTCATCTAAAAGAGGAGCTTTTCAAAAATATGTAGACTGCTCGGCTGAAATTCAGACTGTATTAGGTTTTTTTAAATTCACCACTAACTTCTATAGTTAGTTTTACTCACAAATGGTGTGATTTGCGTCATCTTCATTTAAGTATCAGGCAGTCGAATTGTAGCTCTTTCCAACGACAATAAATGAATCATTTTATCTACTGTTAAAGTTAACAGGCATAGATTTACAGATGACTGACTGCTTAGTATCTCCATGAGTTTTGATAACTGAAGTCAAAAGTCAGATATGAGAATCCTTATAATCAACAATATCTCAGCTTGACGGCTAACTGATCAGTCAACATAAATTCAAGTTGCTTCACCCCTAAACAGTACATTAAATAAAAATTATGAGTTAAAAGGAGGTTCATTAATACTGTTAATCTAAAATGGCTTAGAGTTACACATAATCTAACAGGAATATATATAAATGTAGGTTAACACAAATTAAATACATTGCTTACCTGGAAGGTATGAAATGCTAGAAAACGTGTCTGACAAAATCGACAGAGATATGGTCTGAAAACCGCTGGCTGTGGTGATGTAGGTGGATTGGTTAGTTGTTCATTATTTACACTTCTAGTAGGTGGTAGTTTTACCTGTTTCGAGTTAGTATTTATTTCAGAAGGAGTCTGTTGAGCATGTAATTCTTGTTGGTTTTCCATAGTTGAAAAATGCGGAAATATTGATCCTAGTAGTTTTAGAGCTGGGAGTATATTAACGACTGCCGACTGATTGAAACTAATGTTACCGGCGTTGTTGTTGTTATGATCATTATTAAGAATACCACCGATTACATTCATATCCATTTTAGTCACCGAAGGGGATGAATAGTTTAGATCTTGACTTAAATTGGTAGCTGCTTTTGTAATAACACCGGCAGATGTATTGGTCATCGGTGTTGTAAGTATAGGGAATGTGTTTTGTAAATTACTGCTACTACATGTGCTAATTATTTGATCATTTGACGGAATCAACGGGTTTATACATATTGATGGAAGTGATACAGATGATAAGGGAGAATATCTTTTGTAAATATTACTATGAATACTGCTAGTAGTAGCTATATCAGAAGGAGTAACACTGTTCTCACAGTTGTCCATATTTTTATCGGCATCACAACTAAGGCCACTGATTGAACAAGGTGTACCAACTAAATTTGTTATCGGTGTACTAGAAACAGTACTTGGATCGGTAACTGGAACAGGTCCAGTATTTGTTGGATTGAAATTAAGTGACGGCTGTCCAGCAACATTTATCGAGTTAGCTGTTATCGAAGCATATAACATAAATAAAAGTTGATTGATATTGAATGAGAAAGGTGTCGTCTGTGAATTTGACAATAATTCATTTGTATACGATAAAATCTGTGAAAAGGCTTGAAGTAATTGCCAATCCGTTGTGTTATTATTATCATTCGACTTTTGATTGTCTGATATAGACACATGGTTGTTATGTATACCATTTGAACTACTCAACATTTTAGGTGGTGATATACTGTCGGTTGAAGGACGTGTGTAACAAGCACTATGGCTAAAGTCTTGTGAATTATCAGAAGCATCATTTCTTTTCTGTGGAAAGAGCTGAGATGGATGGTAATTTTGCTGTGATTGTTGCTGTTGCTGAATACCTCTAAATTCATTTATAGCATTATATAATGCAAAAGGATTGAGCATCTGAGTATTAGATGGGTTAATTGATAAATCTAGAATATTTGGAGTATTTAACCGAGGTATCAAAGTATCAACGTGTTTAGTATTCGGATGGTTTGTTGAAAAAGAAGACGATGAAATAGGAGAAGTGATATTTACAGGATTTAATGAATCGTTAGTAACTTCAGACAATAAATTTGGTGTGGTATATTGTCTTTTTTTGTTCGCCGTTTCCAGGCTATTCTTATCACTGTTACTATATTGCTGGCGTTTTTTTGAACTATAATCATTTATAAGTTTGGTTGACAAATCAACAGGAATATATTGCAAACCATTTGCTGTTACTAATGGAACAGCTAGAATTAGTCCAAATCGATGAGCAGCCTCTGAGAGTTGTGACAAATTCCATGATATATTATCCACACTTTCAATATTTTGATTCACTGAAGATATTTCAGATGAAATACGACTAGAAGATTCACATTCATTATTCGATTTTGAAGTATATGTCGAAAGGTATTGAGATGTATACAGCTGTTGACAGTTAGGACAAAAGAGAATCCTTGGTTTTTGGTAATCCGTCAAACTACTAATCATATTATTTTGAAGAGTAGGTGTAGTAGTTGAACTCAAGTGAGTGTCATAGCAGTTATTTGAAGTTGTGCACTCGGATGACTGATTACTACTCTTCGGTTTATCTGATGTTGGCGATGGGTGTTTCAAAGAAGTTAACGATGTCGGAGATAATGGATTATTAAGGCATAAGTTGGTTACAGGAGTAGTGAAATTCGATACATTTCCTGTTGTATCAAGGTTTGTTTGTGGGATAAGACGTGATATCATTGGAAGCATGAAAGAAGCCAATGGATTTTGAAACATTTGATAGATATTTGTCCCATCGTTAACTCCAAATAAATTTAACAGTGCAGGATTAATCAAATTACTGATTTGTGCAGGATCGAATACAGATGCATCACGGATATTCAAAGAATTTGACTCTGTAACACTACCTTCTTCTAATGTTCCATATCTGGGAACGGGGGTTGGGCTAGTTACATTCCCCACAGAATTGAAGCCTATTGGACTGGTTCTAAACGACTGTGAGGAATTTTGTCGTTGGACTAAATTTAATTTTTTTTTGAAAACATACAAAGAAGAGATTAAATTTTGAGGGGGTTGTGGAGATTTGGAAATATTTCAAGTTGTTATTCATCGAAGACTGACATCAACCTGAAGGTCGCGGGTTCGATCCCTGCTGGTGGGGTCGTGGGTGCGCACTGCTCACGAGTCCCATACTAGGACGAAACAGCTGTCCAGTGCTCCCAGGTTTCCTTTGTTCCTCCAACTGATGTCAGTCTTCGATGAATAACAACTTGAAAGAAGAGATTAGTCAAGTTATGATACAACTATGAATCATAAAATAATGGATTATCAATTACTGTCAAATATTAAAGAATTAAATACATCGAAAATCACTATTATTTTACTATGTGACAATACACGTGACAATACGTGTAAAACAGGTGACTTTAAAGGTCACCCTAGCAACTTCTGAAATAACCAACCAGGTTTCGATATTTCGGCCTGAAAGGTAGCTTATTTTATAAAATAGAGAAATCTAATTGGTTATCTCAATAGTTATTAGAGTGGCTTTTAAAGTAACTCCTGGTCAAAGACCAAATTATATCGCTAGTATTTGATAAAATTCTATGTTAACAACTTTATTTTCATTGAAACACTAGTAGACTAATTTTGGGTACACTTCAGTTCATACTTAATGAATCAAAACAGAGGTAGATGTGAAAAAGTATAATCTTACAGATATGTATATCAATTCAAATTGACACTTTATCCTAATAATTGAAGAGTAAAATTAACACAACTGAAACATAGCAATCAGAAAAAAAATGAGCACAGTGTGTAAGCAATTAATCAACTGTTTAAAAGTTTGTATGAATAGTAACTACACCCAGATTCCAATGGACTTTGAGTCGTCTCACATTGTCTCAAACTACTGCTGCCTTATTTCCTTGACTACACTTTACTACTCATATTGTCATTGGGATTTTGTATCGATCGACACAGCATCGAAATTTCACTTTTCTTATCTTTTCTCAAGCATGATTCTACTCGACCTGAACCCCTCTTTGTTTATGGATATTCACGGGAGTTTTGGTCTTTTTTTAACACATTGTGTTTAAAAGGATTTGGAGCTGACACCAAAAAGACGAATACATCCAAATGGTGATTACTTGAAATGGAAACAAAACATGAATTTTAACTTCTCTAAAAAAAAAATCATGAAAGAATTCCATAAATCTGAAGAGTATCCAGTCATTTACAACAATATTAAAATACAATAAATCAAAGAGATTCTCTATTTCTTTAGTAGAACACTGTTTACACTTTGAACAAAGTATCGTCCTTGATATTAATGAAAGTACTGGGAAACATTTGAAGGTAAAGTAGAAATCTGGGCCACAACAGGATTCCAACCAGCTACTTCCTGATCACCAGCTCAGTATTGTACCAACTGAGCTGACAGACATGGCTGTTGACCGACTGCCATTTGGATTCGTGGCGTGTGACTACCACTTCGTCGCACTCACACTAGCTGTCGGGTCAGAACTCCTTATCTCATTCTAAATCGAGCTGAATTAGAGAGTGGAAGCATTATATTGATTATCAGTTCGACTATCTGAGCCATGGTTCGGTAGACTTGTATTGAAACCGGGGCGATTGCGAGTGAAATGAAAGTCTAGGCTTCGGCAGTATTCGAACCAACCACCACCAGGTAATGTAAGAGATGAAAGATTTATCGTCATAGCAATAACAAACTAACAAAGTGACAATGATCAGAATGAAAGCAACAACAGATCTATGTAATGTCAATGGTAGATAATAGCAGTGGAATCCAGGACGCACGACTTGTCCTTTCTAAGACTCGTCAGCTGAATGTACCTGCCTCCCAGTAAGCGATATTGTTCCTAACAGGAATGGAACTCGAGGTCGATAGTTTCAAACTGCGGAGCGTTATTCACTAGACCACCGAGTCACGATAGCCACTTCTTGTGCAACAGTTATAGTTTCTATGTTATTGCTTGTATTATCATACAAGCAACAACATTAGATTGGTGTAATGGCTAATTTTTGAGTATGAACTTTAAGACATCTCATGTGTAATTCTGACTTCAACCTACGTCAAAATGTTATACTACAGTTCATCTTTGCGTATTCATTCACTGAGATAGAAAAAATTTCACAGGAGTTTGTTTTGTACAGTAGACTGATAAGATAACTAATCCGTCTATCCATTATGACTACTCGTTATCTCTATCTCTTCCTCCCTTTCCGTGTCTCCCTTACAAGCCATCGTTCTTTCTTTTCCTATCGGCCCTTCATTTCATTATATCTATCACCATGTTTGTGTAAACATGCAAAATAGGTACACAGACGCACACACGCACAAACCTACATTCTTCGTCATGGAAAAAATTGTTATCTGATAAAAACTTATCTAAACAAACAATCTGAGAAAACGCGAATAAAAAGATAAGATAAGACAAGGAAACAGGAGATAAGTGGAATTGATAAGCCGAAAAAATGAGGCCATGAAGAGATAAGAGTAAAGATAAGCAATCGAATAGATGATGAAGGCGAGTCCACACAAGATTGGATTAGAAAAGTAGATATGGAGAACAAGAATTATTGGGGTTGGCATGAGATAGATAAACAGGGAAGGAAAAAGGAGGATGGAGAGAAGAGGGGAAAAACACAGCCGAGAGAAAATAAAATGAGGTGGTGTCAGAGTTAAGAAATATAAACAGTGCACAAAGTCAGAATAAAGTTTTACACAAAAGTAGTATATAGCATGCGCTGGACAGCTACATAAAAGGCCTCTTAGCACTAATATTAATGATGTATTTTAAAAATGGCTGTCCTTTGTTTTAACCAACCTATCATGATGGAGCAGATAAATGTCTGTTCACCTAGCATATGGGACATATAGGTTACTGGAGAAAAGCCGATTTCATGTTGTCTAGCCTCTAGTGTTGACCTAATTCTACCGATTATTTCGAAGTACGGTCATCAAACTAGGAGACTTGTCATCATGGTGCATTTTAATTTAAGATAGTTGTTTAGAGGCAGTCAGTAGGAAGCCCCACTTGATCCAGGTTTCACACTTGTCGGCACTCGTCAACGGAGCATATCTCATACCTCAAGAAAACCTATACCTTCTCAGAGATCGGAGTTCATACAGTTCAGTACTGCAGTTTTACGTATCTATTCTTATCTAACTGGAGGTCAGCTGTAATCACAACAGCTTAGTGGTAATATCTGAGACTGGAACTTCTGAGGACATGGTTTCGGATTTATGAGGGCACATTAAATTCTCCGAGGTGGCAGACGAATATCAGAAAGAAAGAAGTTCAATTCAAATAGTGATTCTTACTGACCACAATCATACGACAAATATCTATACATACTTTTTAAGGAAGTGGATAGTTTTAGTTGTGACATTACTGAGTAGCACTGGAGCATTGCAGCCTGGTTTTTAGAAGGCCGCTCCAACTAGTTTCGAAAACTGTGATGCAGAAGTGTTAGTCTGACGCAACAAGATGTGTAAGTAAACCAAAAGAACTGTTAGGCAATATCAATACCGTTCAGCATTTATTGATAACTAGATGGTTGTTATCACCATTGTGTAGCAAAATGTTTCAAATACACAAAACCTAGAGCTTTAAAATACTGAGTTTGAAAAATTGAAAACGGTAATCTAAAGATAAGAACATCAAATATGAATTTCAGAAAAAATTGAATCTAAGTCATAAACACATAAGAGAGATCTAAATGGTCTGTTTATCCTACAAATTCTGTATATTGAATCCTAGGATTAGTTGGAGGGGTGGAATCTGTAAGAAGCCCTGAATCCAGGTTTGTTACTTGTTGGCACTTATCAGCATGGCGCATCTGCAACCTCGACGGGACTGATGTCCTGCCTGAGACCCGAACCCGAGTCATTACCACTGGGCTATTCGGGCCACGACTTACTTTCTGTAGGACTGGATTAGATAAGTTGACTGATCACTGGAAGGAAACCAACTTCACGTTGTCTAGTCTTAAGTGTTCATTTCTCAAGCTCATTACAAGATTAGGCAGCTCAACATCACGATGCACTTTGACAGATATTCGTTGGATGGACGCGGGTCTGAATCTCAGGCAAGACATGAGTACCGTCGAGGTAGCAGATACGCCTTGCTCACGAGTGCCAAAAAGCACGAAACCTACTTTCCGGGCTTCCCCCAGATTGCCTCCATCCAAATAATATCTATTAAAGTGTATCTTGGTGCTGAGCTGCCTTATCTAGGGGCCAGCTCGTAAAATGATCCATAGAATTCGATGAGCACCTAGCACTAAACAACATAAAGTTGGTTACCCTTCAATGACCAATCAGTGAATCTTAGGATTGTTTGATACATTAAATTATAGAAAGGGAAACTGCAATTCCAAGAAGTTACCGTCACCATACAGCTCCACAATTTCCTTCCTAATAAGTATTTTTAATTCCAGGAAGCAGAAGTCACCACGAAATCTCTATTCAATTCAGTAAGCACTGGTTTCAAATCATAAAGTATGAAAAGAGTACAACCATGAGAACAGAGAATGGGCGAGATTTAGACAATGACCCTAAAGTAAATGTAGACCATTATTTATACAACGAAACTAATAAATAAAGTTGAAGCCAAAAAGGAAGTTGGTGATAGACCACAGTTGAAGTTGAACACCCAGAACAGAAAGTGAACTGAAGGAAGAAACTACAGAGGACATCTTTACGTCACTCAGTCAGTCATCAGGACAAGATGGGAGACATTGAGCAACATCCCTGAAGCAAACTGAGTGGAAGAACACTGGAACACTTTGAAAGAGATGTGGAAAGAAATCTGCATAACTGTATTGAGAAGGAAGAAGAAAGAAGATAAGGCAATCAATGGATGTCGATGGACACATGAAAGGTGATAGAGCAGGGAGAGGAAGATGCTGATGGTGATGGTGAAGCAGAAGATGAACCGGTGTAGTGCAATGTTGAAGAAGGCAAAGAGGAAGTGAGCACACCATATAAACCACCACATTTATACAAAGAGGTGAAGAAGAGTGCGCGCAAAGATAAAAGTCACTTCCACGACACACTGACAAGTGAAGTGGAACAGGCTGGTGGTAGGAGAGCAGAGAGGGAGGGAGAGAGAGAGAGACGTGACAACATTGTATCAAATAACCAGGTTAGTATCCCGACAGACATCAGCACACATGAAACCAATGAAAGATAGTGAAGGGAAGCTAGTTACGCCGATGAGGAGAAAGAAAGGAAACGATGGGCTGAACACTTCGAAACGCTGTTCAATCGATCACCCGCATCACCTACAACTCGTCGAGAAATACCACCAGCAGCCCAGCCACACAACTACAAGTGAACAGAAACACTGTGACAAAAGATGAAGTCGTGAATGTCATAAAGCTGATTAAATGCAGGAAGGCAGCAGGATGCATGATCACATGGAATCCCACCATAATCTCTGAGAACAGACTCACGGACAACAGTGGACATGCACACACCACTATTGCATTAGGTGTGGAATGAAGGACGGTATCTGCCGACTGATTGGAAGAGGGTCTACCTTGTCAAACTTCCAAATAATGGAGACCTCAGTCTTTGCAAGAACTAGAACAGAATCATCATCCACTCCTGTCCACCTCAAGCAAATTAATAAACCACATCATCGTGGAGACATTAAAGGATGCACTTGATTCGAAACTACGACCAGAACATGCTGGCTACCTGGCTACCTGGATTTAGGAAGAACAAATCATGTGCAGATCAAATTGCAACACTACTCTACACATCATGATAGAAGAGAGCAAAGAATGGCAGTCCACTCTACCTACACCTCAACTTCATACACTTTGAGGGGGCATTCGGCAGCGTCGACTGAGAAAGAAGTGAGTTGGCAGGTAGATGCTTGCTTCAACACTACAGCTTCAGTGCCACAAATATTTATCAACCTCATTCAACAGCTGTATGCTATATGAGGATGGTGAAAGATGCCGAGTGATTGACAACTGGAAGCTGGGTGATGCCTTTGAAGAAGTGAAGTGAAGTGAAGACAGGAAAGAGTACGAAAGGGTAAGTAAGGGTAAGACTGACTAGAAGATGTACAGGCGAGAACCAACAAGTTGAGAGAATAGGTACAGCATCGAAGGAAGATGGGATTTCAAGTGAATGTAGAGAAGACGGAGATGATGAAGATACCCAACCGACGACGACAACAACAAGCACCAATCACCATGAATGGGAGAAACTCAAAGGAAGTAGTCTCTTTCACTTACCCACCTAACCACCTACTCACCTACTCAGGTAGCATCGTTTCAACTACAGGTGACTGCACAGATGAGGACGTGAAAGCCAGCCGTGATTGGAGAGACAGCAAGACAGGCCTTCCTGCATTAATCTGAAATCAGTGTGTGTGTGTGTGTGGAGATCTACTGCACTCACCGCAGAGCACTGCACTCAGTTCAGCTGAGCTCAGCATAAAGTGTGAAGAAGATCTGGATTTTGAACAGTAATTGAGTCAAGTAAGTCAGTGCTTCCATTTGATGGTTGAGAGACTTGGCGCATCACGAAAAGCATTTCCAACAAACTACAGACATAGATCATCAACAGGTGCCACCTACACTCACTGGATAGTGAAGATGAAGATCAGATGGATGACGAGAAGAATAAGAATAAGCAAGAAGGAACTCTGGCTGGCAACGAACTAACGAAGCAAGAACCAATCGCTGAACAAATATGCAGGAGATGAAAGTGGAGATGGATTGAATAGGGCATACAGTGAGAGAACTATTTGGAGACATCACGCGCCATGCACTCGAGTGGAACGCGCATTGGAAACGATGAGTTTGGTGTCGGAGGTGGGGGTGATATGGAGGAGGTTATGTGAGGAGGAAATGAAAGGTTGTGGTCAGTTGTGGAGCCAGGTTGAAAAGACTGTAGATAAGAGAGTGTAATGGCGACGTGCTACTGAGTCCCTATTTTTCACTAGGAACCTAAAGGACAAATAAGGATAATAATAATAATAACTATGTGTACATTTTAGTTAGTTGATGTACAACAGCCGTTATCAATCGTTTTTAATGTCTATTAGCTGTCCAAAGGAATTCTTTTTCCTACAGTTTGACTGAATCTATTTTTCAACTCTGGTGTTTAAAATATGGCTTACTTACCGATTGTCTTGTGTTTTATAACTGGATCCTTTCATGCCATATTAACTAGATTTAAGCATATTATAACCAAATCTTAAACACTGGCACCCAATTTTATTTTCCGAGTTCTATTTGGTATATTTAATAAATATCTGGGACTATAACTCTCATCTCTTTCTTCCAAGAACTCTAAATCTGAACAGATTTGAGATTATTTTGTCTGTACTGAACACAACAACAATGTCCCACGGTTTTCCAGTGATGGAAAAGATTTATAGCTTAGGATGAGAATGATGGCTGTTTGATGTTCTCTGACCACTAATATTTCGCTGAGAACTCATCTTTTAAGCTTGTTGACATATTCAGCACTAACTTCTTAGAAAAACGAAGCATATTAGAATGTTACACGAATATTTAGATAGTATTTCATTGATTTTGGATATTGTCTAAACTCTCATGCTTTTGTCTATCAACGATCGGCAGATTACCCGTCTACGAGCTCCTGAACGGCAAATTCATGGACGGCAAATATCACCACTTCTGACGGGGTGGTGGTTCATTCTTCTTTATCATACTTTGCTCTCTCTAAACGGTGCAATCAGTTATCATTTTCTACAGCATTCAGTCACAAGCTGATTAGCAATTTGTTTCATGTAGAACATTTTTACTTGTCCCATTGATTTACATCCTGAGCGTAATGATTTAAAGACAAATAAAAGAAGGAGATTTGTTAAAACAGTAACTTACAACTCGTATGACTATGAGTTAATTTGTTAGCGATATTTTTGTTGATGGATGAATTGTCAGATATAGTGGTAGTAGTAGTTACTGATGCTGACGGTTGAATTACAGTTGTCGAAGTCGATGAAATTAGTCCAGGTCTTTTAGAACAATACTGTGTCATATGAGCATTTAAGGTGTCCAGATTTGAAAATGGTATTCCACAGTGTGTGCACTTTTTATCTCTTTTAGGTCCAGTCGAAGTTGTATTAGTTGACGAGGATAATAAAGTTGAAGATGATGTTGATAATTTTGAATTGTTAAATAGAGCAGAAGAATGACAACTGGACATTGTAATCTGATCTGATATTTTTTGATAACCTAGTTGGGAAAAATATTAAATATTTAGTTAAGTTGAAGATAAAAGTCATATCAGAAGTGTGATATAAAGACTATTCATCATAGTTTGGATGGGTCACAGAATACTGTAATATCATATGGATGTGCAGAAACAAATTCCAGGTGCTACACATTATACCACTTATTACCAGAAATCAGACTTAGATAGTAATCAGTTGATAACTCCCTACTAAATCTGCTCAGCTTAACCTATAGTTCTTTTACTCAAAAATTCAGAGCTTAAAGTTTTCACTATTGATGTATAGCAGCCTGGTATATACTTAATAGACTCAGTACTCGGACCTTGAACCATAAAAGGATGAGTGTGCTAGGTCGAATCCAAAGCATTTTCGCAACTTTATGAATATATCCATGTTTGCGCATTTTTGACCACTTTCTTTTCTCTTAATGATTTTCAGGGATTTATTGATATGATGTAATTCTCCGTTGTTTTACTGGATCGAACTATTTGACTTCTGTTGGCATATGGGCTTTTATGCGGATGCCTCGATATTGTCTAAATATTAATTGTGGTAATTTAATTGGCTGTCGCTAGCAGAGGAATCCAGAAGGCGCGTTTCGTCCTATTTGAGACTCGTCAGCTGGATATACCCGCACCCCAAAGAGTAGTCTTGTTCCCACTGAGACTCAAACTTCGTATTACAAGCACATCAGCAAAGAATAGTAACTAATGCCCGTTGTATAAGAGGTGGCTATCGTCCCTCTGTGGCCTAGTGGATAAGGCCTTGCCGTTTGAAGCAGTGGATACGAGGTTTGGGTCTCAGTGGAACAAGACCACTCATTAATGTCCAGGTATATCCAGCTGACAACTCCCACATAGGACGAAATCCGCCTTTTGGATTCTTCTGCTAGCGAAAGTCAAGTAAATTACCATAATTTTCAGGGACTGACTGAAGGGAGTTTTCATGACGAACTGATATCAGTCAGAACATGTAGCAGCAGTGGATATCTGCTTTGTCATAGTGTGTTACTTATCTTCATTCAGCTCTCACAATCCCGTGAGATATAGAGCCCAGGATGGTCAGCTTTCATGACAAGCACGTTACCACTGATCTGGTGAGTTGGAATCCAATGATGCATACATTCCTACTTTTGTCAATTCTTAACATACTAAGGCGATCATTCACTGCCATCGGTAAGCATTACGCTGATTGTTCTGAGCTTGATTCTTCGTGTGGTCGCAACTGCTCACCGTAAAACACTCCGTACTAGAATGAAACAGCTGACCACTGCTCTCATGTTTTCATTAGTTCTCCAACTGATTTCAATTCATGATGAAAACCTTTATGGGACCTTATTTTGATACGACTACCTATTTAAAATCTTCATCTGTCATATCTTCCTTGCACAGTATTTTATTGTTCACTTCTTAATTTGGTTTGCATATTTATCATTGTCACGGGTTTCAGTTGAAATAGTTATTATTGCACAGTACATCGCACGTAATTCCCTGAGTAAATATGTAACTGTTTGTTGAATGAATTACTTTTATATCCAACTTTGAATAGTCAATTAATGCTTCTTAATTGACGATTACTGTCTATGTGTAACTTGAAACTTTGGCTTTCAGTCACTCAGTCACATTATTGAACGATGGAGGGATATTTGACTCCTAACTAAGTAATAACTGCTTTAACTCAGATTAACCGGTGAGAGACAAAGAGAACGAAAATATGACTTACCTATACTGAGAGTTCATAGTCCGTGTTTGTGTTTTGAATACTGGAAATTTAAACACTTCTTATCTTATCTTAAAAGTATGCACTCCAGAGAGCAGTCATCACACCCGATCATCTGGTTATCTTTCTATTTATTAAGAGATACACAGAATTGTTTAGTCCTTAGATACTATCAATATACACGAGATAAGTGTTTATTATCACTGTAGTTTGTATTATGATTATGATTAAGATAATGTAAAGATTACTAATCTTGTATTCCACTGATAACTTATCACTCTACATATCAACTCACTCACTCATCAGCCTATTCCGGTCATCACTTTAAGTTAATCAGCCTGCTAATGTGAAATACAGAAATCGATTGAAGTAATAGTGGTACATTACTGCTAATATGTGTATCTAATGCAGAACCAGTTTACAAGAAAGATATCATATAGATATTTTCTTTTTAAAAACAGGGCTGTGATAAATTATTCAGTATACAAAGAATAGATGAGTATATAGATAGATTGGTACACTACTTACCTGATACTATACGTACTACACCTATCAATGAGTCCTGTGGATTAATATCTGATTTGACTTGTAAAGTGATTGTTTTTAAAATAGCTGTCAGATAAGATGAGAACAAAGACAGAAAGAAAAAGGAGATAAGATTGGTAAAAAGAGTGGTAAACAAAATTAACACATAAATCATAATCAATATAATCATCAACATCATCATAATAATCGTTCACGAACCATCAGCGTCTCTCTCTATCTCCATCTCTATCATCATCATCTTCAACCCCAACTACCTTAACTCATATTTGTAATGCATGTAAGCATGGGAGCTTTCGAAGAAAGGATTTAAAGATAAATGTATCATTAATAAATGATCTCTATGAAAGAAGACTGTCAATGGTGATGAAGATGATTACTGCAGTGGTTTAGCTGTAAGTCTTGAAATTTCCATCGATTAATATTAAAACAAAACGAAAGACACAAGTGCAAATTAAATTTTTTTCTTAAAAACGAGATTACAATGGTGATGATAATGATGCTGATAAAATAGGACTAACATTTACTTCTATTTATGAATAAGCATAATGAGAAACTTTTCTTTCTGTTAAAGGGTCTTTTATGACACTATAACGTTGAATACGATTTCAAGTTGTTATTCATCGAAGACTGATATCAGTTGGAGGAACAAAGGAAACCTGGGAGCACTGGACAGCTGTTTCGCCCTAGTATGGGACTCCTCAGCAGTGCGCACCCACGACCCCACCAGCAGGGATCGAACCCGCGATCTTCAGGTTCCGCGACCAGCGCGTTACCATTGAGTCACTGGGTCACAATCCAATGCTCCTTATTTCCAACTTCTGTTAGCTCACGATATAGCGCAAACCACCACCCAATGTCATCGTTGAGTATTTGTCCTCACGGCCATCAGGCTTTGACTCCACCGGTCACGACTTGTCATTGGAACTTCGGGAATACTTCTCGAAGCTAGTCACCAGTGAGCATGAGTTCAATTAAATTTTTTTTTTGAGGGGGTTGTGGAGATTTGGAAATATTTCAAGTTGTTATTCATCGAAGACTGACATCAGTTGGAGGAACAAAGGAAACCTGGGAGCACTGGATAGCTGTTTCGTCCTAGTATGGGACTCCTGAAGGAACCTGAAGGTCGCGGGTTCCATCCCTGCTGGTGGGGTCGTGGGTGCGCACTGCTCACGAGTCCCATACTAGGACGAAACAGCTGTCCAGTGCTCCCAGGTTTCCTTTGTTCCTCCAACTGATATCAGTCTTCGATGAATAACAACTTGAAATATTTCCAAATCTTCACAACCCCCTCAAAAATTTAGTCGAATAAAATGTTTAAATTTTTATTTATGGCTGGAGGAAGTTATTACTAACACAACAGCGAATAAAATCAATCCATTGCTCTATCTTCTTTGAAAAGTTGTTATTTTGTGATTAAAAGATGTAGGCGCTTAGTTTAAAAGTATCAGTTGCATGATAGAAAACGTGTATGTAGTCAACGTTTGACTCTGAGATCTATTCTTGTTGACTTACCGAATGTTCATCTGAGTGTGAGAGTTAGTCGCATTTGATTCAAGAAGTTAGATGAAAACTTGACCGTTGAAATATGCGAACGAAAGTGTACCTCCTAGAGTTGGGACAAACTTCACATCAGAAAGCTACCTGTAAAAATATATTAATTTGCTGCTTAAAGTGTCTGGCATTTGTCTGAATACGCGGTTAAAACGAGAAAAAACAGAGGCTATCGTTAGAATTTGATGGCAATGAACAGGGGTGACCACTTTCTGAGAATCCCAAGTCTAGCAGCACTTTCATTGGCCTTGTAAATTCGCTATGGCTATTCTTACTTATCTATCCAGTTAGTAATAAGGCAGTCCTGGAAAGAAAAAACACGCCGTCATTTTAGATATCATATGACCTATATACTGCACAAAATCTTGGCATAAACACTATCGATCAAATGACTTCAAGCTGGGTGTACACTAGGCAGATATAAATCGTTGATATTCCAGTTATTTGACATAAATAAGTGGCAGAGCACCGGGTTAGAAACCCGGGGGGTGGCTGATTCGAATCCCGTTGTAACTCAGATTGTCGTTTCACCTTCAATCACCACCCGGTACCAATACAAGTCTGCCAAATCACGGCTACCTCAGATGGTCAAAATGATAATAGATAAACTTATACAACAAGTATCATTTGATATAATTTTATATACTGTACATTCCTATGGTTGAGATTCATTAGATGAACTATACTGCGTACGCACTTTAATACGTCTTGTTACTTCGATACTTATCACTTCCTGACGAGTCTCAAATAGGACGAAACGTGGGTTACGGATTCCATTGCTAATCATCAATATGAATTTAGTACATTTTGATTTTCCTATGACTAAAGTATACTGAAGTCTCTATTGGAATCGAAAACACACTAGATAAGATTGTATAATTATATCATAGATAAATTTAAACAGAGAATTAGTTTAATTACTTACGATAGACCAAAATGTCTAGATTATAATCATTTTTGTCAGAACGGAGTCCAGTTTCGTGTATAACTCTAATCCAAGTGTGCTCTTCGCCAACAATTAAGCTATTTGAGTTTTCCTGATTAGTATCTTTACCCTGAAATCGAAAGCAAGGCAAACAAACAATATTAAGCAGGTAATTTTCATCATGGAAATTAAACCTGTAACAGATGGTTTATTGTTTAACAGTGGATTATACTAAAAAGAAGTTACTGAAAAATATGCAATATGTAGCATAAAGTTTTAGGAGATCTGTTAGTGGAATAAAGTGTAAATTATATGTTAAAAACAGTAAAGTTGTTGGTTTTACAGTCAAACTTAGAATCCAAGTTTAGTGTACAAAGTTCACAACAGAACAATATAGAAGAATCAGTAATGAAGAGCTAATCTTATTTTAGCTAACTTTCAGTTGTCTAAATAAAGCTAATAAGCTAACGAATAATTGTTAAGGTGAAATAACAACGATATTCAAAGAATAAGTATTTGTAGGCAAGAGTTTTTGTCTCATCATTCAAGTTGTTAAAATACTCTATCCATTCGGTCTCCTTTTTGATGCTGACTCAGATGATAACTGACATATCTTGCTTCTCTATTAAAGATTTTTCTTCTAAGACAAAAGGGTAAACCATCACTTAGTTTCTAACGGAAATTCAAGACATCTTTCGTTCATACTTACGGTTCAGAAAAATAAGTGCTTCTTACTAAATGTAAAAGAATGTTCACCGGTTGTGATTTTATGAAATGTTACTTCACTTGTTGGAGTGTATTTGCACATATAGATGAAAACAGAATATTTAATGCAGCCGTAGGACAGTGAGGCAGTTAAAACACTAGTTTAATGAGCTGAAGGTTGTGATGTGATTGTGTGATGTCCAGCTGACTAGCAGTAAAACCACGTGACCACTTGTTCTCCTATCTGAATAGTATCAATAAACTTTATATATTCAGATGTTTGTAACGGGAGATAAGTGGATTTCTGTAGACAATACAAGTATATTGGGTTGCAGGCTGACCAGGTGATATATATATATATATATATATATATATATATATATATATATGCTATCCTCAGTGCATCTCAAACAGTGACGAATGAAAATAATATTTGCATCTGCACCCAACCATTCAATACTTGTCAATATTTCCGTAAAACCAAGCATTGCAGCCATTAGACCAATTAGAGTATAGACATTTTTGTATGCCATCTTTGGTTTCAGATTATAAAAGATAAACCTACGAAAATATTGGAGATAAACTCTTCCTGTATTACCGCTTGCTAACACCGCATACCCAGCTTCGTCAGTCTCAGAAATGTAGTCAAACTGAAGCCAGAAATCGACGTCATCTCTTATAATGTTGCATTCTACGTAAATACAATATCATGTAAGGTAAAGAAACCAAGAACCGACAACAATTCGTTAACATTTTAAGTGATATGCTTATCTCTAGGGAAGTCTCGTCATAAATCACAAAAAACAAATTATTTTTAAGAAACATTCATCATGGGCTGACATTATTTGGAGAACCACTGAAAATTTCAAATCAGTCCATGATGAATACCATCTTGAAATTAATAAATCCCTACAAAACTCGGAAATAAATAAAATTGTTGACTTTTGTAGAGAGAAAAGAAAATTGTAAAATAATTCAGCTCACTTTCACAGTCAATGTAATTAAAAGATCGGGATCATGTTGTGTTGAAAATACTGTAAGCTTTTGTCGAAGTTCTGAACCAATCTGAATAAGGTATGGTCCCCATGTATGACCTATTGAAAAATGTCCAACTGCACGAACTGTCAAACAATTAGAACCATTAACAACAGATATTAATCCTGGTGGTATATAAGATAGTGTGTTCATTTTGTAGTTAGTAGTAGTAGTAGTAGTATTAGTAGTAGTAGTATTCACAGAACTATCATTTACGCAATCATTAGGATTTGATGTGAATAAACTTAAATCATTTCTTTTCATTGCCATTTCATTATTATGCAAAGCTGACTGACTGTTCGATGTTGAAGATCGTGTGTCCCATTGAGTAGTCCCTATTGGGAAAATGAAGGAAGTGAATTAATAAACACCTAAAACTTTATATCAGTACTACCACACAGTAGTGATATTACTTTTGCCCCTGTCACTATCTATAGTGAAAAAGGACCTATATGTAACAATAACAACAATAAACCTGGCAGAGAATGAAATCAATTCGATTTAACATATCACAAAGAAAATAGGAAGAAAAGCTACATTTAACTATGATGAGACGAACAAGTTGATATGTGGCACTTAGGAGTAGTCATATAGGTTACAAATGACTCAGACCAACAATCAGTCAGTCAGTGTCTTCATGAAGGCATGTTTAAGTGTATCCATCATGTTCCTACTACACCTAGTCAGTTCTGGTTGATGAGCATCATCAGTAGTAATTCACGGTAAGAAATGAATCCTCCTTGGAACTATTCCGTGAAGTTTCTTATCAGATATTCATCCTGATTTTGTCAACAAATCTTTTTCAGTTATCTTGTCGAATTTTATATAGATTGTGAGGTCACTGTACCAATAAATGGGATAGAAGTGATTTGTTGCAGCCGAATTCATCTCACTTGACCTGGAACACAGTGCGGTGTCATAAGCGAACACACACCGAGTTTTACTCATAGCTCATTACACAAGCCTAAGCTAGGTGGATGAGTCACTTTATACTGTAACATTTATCCGAATTGGAAACAAAGGTTATTATTCAAGTCCCACATTCGTAAATGTGGATTACTGTTCAGGTGAAAAATTTTCCAGTCTACGCACCAAACTGCCCATTAGTGAATAACTAGCCTACAGAGTATTTTGCGATATTTGAACGCTATGGACTGATTAGTCAAAAAAGAATTAACACGATCAGATCAGATGAATGATAGTGAAAACAGCCGTTTGTTTATGTGACGTGTTAATTAACTATAAGCAGAAGTAGTGATTGATCATAAAGGTTCATGTTCACCTCTGTTTCTTACCAGCAACTGAAAAATATATTTCTAATGTCACTGTCAGGCATCCCGAATACTGGTAAGATCAACTAATAATAATGGAGGTAAATAGATATATTGGTAGATTATTTTTTAAAACAACAATAGGTAAGCATTGTCTAAGTCGTTAAGAACAGTTGTACAATGCATGCAGGCAAGCGTAAAAGTGGTAAGAGAAGTCGTATAATGATTTCACTACTCTGAATAGCCAAGCAGTCGTTGGAATGCCATTCCAAAGGTGACATACGGTTAGTTTATCTGGCAGTTAGTGGAAATGCTTGCTTCGAAATGCAGCAGATTTTAACAGCTACTCAAGAATATTGATCTGGTGATGGAGAAACTGATTTCTAACATGCTGAGAACTGCTTGGTTTATCAGTCATTACAATTTCGATCCTCTTCCTCACACTACAGTGTGAATACAATAAAGCGGTAGTCACGCGTCATAAATTCACATGGCAGTCGGGCAAAAAATTTTTCTTGCCTAAATATCTAGATACCCCTTGAAAAACATAATTCATTTGGATACAAAACAGATAGTCTTCAGCCCTTCGTCAGATATCAGCAGAGGGTGGGAACAACAACAGGAATGAGGGATGAAACTTGTATATTTTTTCGGAAAATCAATAACACTTATTATGTAGAGTAAAAACACTGAAGAGCGCTAAATATTTTGGTTTGCATAGGAAATCACAGCGTAATTTCTTGCTGTAGACTGCATGGTTGACAAACACTTGATTTCATTCCATCATGGAGTTGTCGAAATTTACAAGATCTAATCGTTTGAAGTAGATATTTTACTTTAGTCTCCATAAAATCAGTAGTAAAACAACCGATGAAAGTTAAAGTATACCATCGTGTTTGGTACACCTGATCGAGACTTACAACAAGTTCCGATGCCGATACGAAAATAATTCAGACTAACCATTAAAATACTTCAGATTAACAACCCCAACTTTAAAGGAGGTATGTATACCACGGGAGTTTGACGATATGATGTAGAAACTATACACTACTCTCCATTATTTTCTGTAATTGTTCAGTTGACTATCTACTATATATGATGGGATCTATCAATATAACATAAAACCATCTGGAAATAAACTGAATTTTTTTTTTATTATTTAACTACAAACTTAAAGTTTATCTGTAATAGGTGTACTCCATTTTTAAAGGGTTAACTTCAAATGGATATCTTCTTCTAAATCTCTTAATAGTTTAGTTCACTGTATTCACTCTCGTTCCCCTTAATCGTAGTAAAATTTTGACATTAAACAATGGAATTGACTGAATACATTATTTTGGGCACAATAAAGTTAGATATTTACATGAATACTTAGTTTATCTTTAGGTCAATCTATAAAGGTCAAATCATATTACCGATTTAGGAAAGAATAGTATCATTCACACATATATATCGTGACGCATATATATATATATATATATATATATATATATATATATATATACAAAACGTAAGCGAAGCACATGTGAGTTAACGATCAGATTTTTTTAATGATAAAAGTTCTTTTAGGCCTAATGTTATTTAAACAACAAAGAGGATTTTCACTACAGTATCTGGAAAATCCACAAATAATCTAGTGGTACAATGAAAAATGTTGTGTTTTCCATATTACTTTGTGTATACAAATAATGGATTATGAACTTGAAAAATGCTCCACCTGGTTGAACTTGATCAGTTATGTGATATTGTTAGCTGCTACTTAATTGAGGTGGTTCATTATATAGCATAAGAACATCGTTCTTGTGAGCGCCAAATAATATCGTGTCACTATGGATAGACTAATCAACCGTTATTATCTAATCTCGTTCAACCAATCTATATTCCATTCACAACTGACTATAAACTCACCAACAGAACTAAATTTTTCATTGAAAAAATTATTCTAGGGATACGATTGTGCCTGAGTTCCACGGTTTTCAAGACAGAATGTATAAACAAACAGAAGGAGTAGAGATGGGATCTCCGATATTCCCGATTGTGGTAGACAGAATTATGCATAGTTGAGAACAAATGCCTTTAAGAACATCTCAGCCCATCACTAAAGTAGTACGGGTGTTGAAATCAGAGTATATCCATAGTTTTTCACACACATTAACTCTATAGTATATGCAGTCCAATTCACTTATGAATTCGAAAATGAAGGAGAATTACCCGTGTTGGATCACAAAATCAACAAGAGAGAAGATGAAGGCTTGGACACCAGTATTTATAGGAAATCAACACCGAATGGATACTTAGGTCCCACATCATCTCACCCCATACCTGTCAAGGTAGGCTGGATAAAACGCCAAAGTAATCTAGCTAGGATTTGACTAGTAAATCAGAAAATAAGCAACCGAAGCATATTGAAGAGACATTTCTTAAGCACCTCCCGGATTCTATTAAAAAGTGGATGAGGACTGGTAAGAGAAGGACTGACAATATTAGAGGTAACTGAAACATGCCCAATAGGTAATTCAAATCGCTGAAGTATTATCACATTAACAAGGTAAATGATATATCTTATGTAGAGTTCTTAATTATGCTAGGGTTAGTGTAGTATTTGGACCCCCAGACTCACCCAGCGAGAAAGTTCGTAGATCCAGTAGATCCAACTGAGAAGAAATAACCCAGTTTGACAAATCTCATGTATGTAGGCCAAAACAGCCAATGCGGCAAGTCAGAATAGTGGAGCACAAAAGTTTAGCGAAACACAATGAATATCCTATTGAGGTAAGTCATTTATAGGGAAACTCAGCTATCGTTCTGCACGCACTGACCCATAAGGACACTATAGAGTTGGATAGGGTGACAATTCTAAAATTCGAAATAGCTAGGTGGAGAGGGAGACTGATTACAGAATCTTTAAACTGAGGATGAAATGAAAGTTTGGGCCACGGCAGGTTTCCAATCAGCGACCACCGAGTTATCAGTCCACCGTTCTACCAAATGAGCTACAAGACCGGAGTTCTGGCGAGAATTTCAATTCCGTTCAAGCACCAAGGCGGTTTCTAGACTACTCTGTGAATTCGCTACGCGTTTCTATCGATTTCAGTCAAGAAACACCCAGATATTTCCAACAGTGATCAAACTTATCAGCTACACTTTCTGATCAAATTAACACTGAAGTAAATTATTCAGGTTAACTCAGAAAAAAATCAGCAGCTGAAATAAGCATGCACATCGTTTCACTTATTACACAATTATTATTATTAATTGTCTCTTCGGTTCCTAATGAAAAATAGGGACTAAGCAGCACGTCGCCATTTCACTCTCTTATCTACAGTCTTTTCAACCTAGCTCCACAACTGACATAAACCTTTCATTTCTTCCTCACATAACCTCCTCCATTTCACCCCCACCTCCGACACCAAACTCATCGTTTCCAATACGCGTTCCACTCGAGTGCAGGGCGCGTGATGCCTTCAAACAGTCTTCTCAGTGTATGCCCTATTCAATCCATCTCCACTTTCATCTCCTGCATATTTGTTCAGCGATCGGTTCTTGCTTCGTTAGTTCGTTGCCAGCCAGAGTTCCTTCTTGCTTATTCTTATTCTTCTCGTCATCCATCTGATCTTCATCTTCACTATCCAGTGAGTGTAGGTGGCACCTGTTGATGATCTATGTCTGTAGTATGTTGGAAATGCTTTTCGTGATGCGCCAAGTCTCTCAACCATCACATGGAAGCACCGACTTACTTGACTCAATTACTGTTCAAAATCTGCATCTTCTTCACACTTTATGCTGAGCTGAGCTGAACTGAACTGAGTGCAGTCTAGTGTAGTGCAGTGCGGTGCGATGAGTGCAATAGATCTCCACACACACTGATTTCAGATTAATGCAGGAAGGCCTGTCTTGCTGTCTCTCCAATCACGGCTGGCTTTCACGTCCTCATCTGTGCAGTCACCTGTAGTTGAAACGATGCTGCCTGAGTAGGTGAGTAGGTGGTTAGGTGGGTAGGTGAAAGAGACTACTTCCTTTGAGTTTCTTCCATTCATGGTGATTGGTGCTTGTTGTTGTCGTTGTTGCTATAGTTGTTGTTGTTGTTGTTGTTGTTGTAGTTGTCAGTTGGGTATCTTCATCACCTCCGTCTTCTCTACATTCACTTGAAATCCCATCTTCCTTCGATGCTGTACCTATTCTCCCAACTTGTTGGTTCTCGCCTGTACATCTTCGAGTCAGTGCGAGTTAGATATCAGATATAAATCATCATCATCGTCGTCGTTGGTGGCAGCGGCAGTGGCGAAATCCAAATCTTCTCCACGGGTGTTTTCATCAGTCAAACAGTGTATGCCCACCATCTCATAGCTCCTCACGGTTCCCTGCGGTGGTTTATATGGTGTGTTCAGTTCCTCTTTGCCTTCTTCAACATTGCACTACACCGGTTCATCTTCTGCTTCACCATCACCATCAGCATCTTCCTCTCCCTGCTCTATCACCTTCCATGTGTCCATCGACATCCATTCAATGTCCTATCTTCTTTCTTCTTCCTTCTCAATACAGTTATGTAGATTTCTTTCCACATCTCTTCCAAACTGTTCCAGTGTTCTTCCACTCAGATTTTTTCAGGGATGTTGCTCAATGTCTCCCACTTTGTCCTCATGAATCACTGATTCACTGACTGACTGACTGACGTGAAGATGTCCTCTGTAGCTTCATCCTTCAGTTCACTTTCTGTTCTGGGTGTTCAAATTCAACTGTGGTCTATCATCAAATTCCTTGATGGCTTTCAACTTGATTTTGAAGGCAGGTTCCTTGCACTAGATACCAGGTATTTGTGTAAACCTACATCTCCTCCCATTCTTCATCTCGTCCTCTCTCCAGTAGACTGGCTCAGTCTCCGCTTCCTCCACATTCAGATGAAGTCGATCCAACTTGTAGTGTAGTGTGTCCTGGTGTCTGGTGAAATCCATATCGCTTTGTCAATGTCCCTGTGTTTGTTCACATTGTCTCGCCTCCAATCACCACATCGTTGAATGTGCAGACGTCTACAAACAGTTCTTCATTCTCATTCCTCATTTCACTGAGTGCTTCTCCACCCATGATCACTTCTCTTCCTGTGTTGTCTGTGTTGTCCACCCCCAGTTTGGCATTCATGTCACCCCACTCATCAGAATTTTGATGTCGCCAAATCGAGTCTTGTCTAGTACTGATTGTAGTTGTTGATAGAATTCCTCCTCCTTCTACTACTCCTCCTCTTCATCCGCATTATTTGTAGATGTGTAGCGTAGGATTGTGTGATTGTGACTTTGCTTCCTTGTGAGTTGAACAGTGCTGTCATGATTGTGATTGTGCAGGAGGAGATTGGTTCCCACTGCATGAGAGGCTTCGATGTTCTTGAGAGGTGGACATGGTGATTGCCACTCGAAAACTCAGTGTGCTCATGGTTGTCGTGTGGGTGACAATATCGGAGTAGATTATTGACTGTGCAGTTGACATTTAGGAGACATTTAGGAGAGTCCACTTCCATTCCATTCCATTCCATTGCATCTACACATTCATCTCAGATTCCTACCCTAACACTTCTATGCTATACCTCCTCATCTCGTTTGCAATCTGGGGAGCTTTGTCAGCTAGGTTCAAACATGGTGTGCACATTCCATGTCCACATGTTTACTTTCGGTTTCATTGAGAGAGGAGAAGACATATCGACGGATTGGTTTCGTGAAGGCTTTCACCAGTTGGTATCATTTCGCCTCTCCGATTCCAGTGAAGAATGAGTTTGTTTTTATTTTCTATATTTTGCTTGTGCTTTGAAGTTTCTTTATTGATTGAAATGGTTTAACAGGATAGGGTTGTTAACCGTATACCCAAAGTTTCCTGTTTATCCGTGCTTAGTACCAGCTATTAACTAGTGAACTAGTTAACGAGGCGGGGTTAGTTTTTACACAGTGATAGACAAGTATTCAGTGTTGGTTAAGGATAGCCAGTTGCTATAACTTAAGGTGCCTTGTAAGTGTAGGCAATCCGTCTGTTGAATCTCCTGTACTCCGGTTAACCAGCTGGCTATATTGTCACGAATCTTGTTGAATTCCACTTACTAGCCTGAATACACTCTCATCACAAATCTCTAATTTCAACCTTCATGAAGTTTATAAAATCATTTTTAAAAGATAGCATCGTTGAACATGGAAGCCGATAATATCATATGACTATTGACTGATTGATAAAAACCGATGTAGGAAGAGATATCGGAATGAAAAGATTGGTTGCATAGTCGAGGGTGACAGGAGTAGAAGCGAGAAGATCAAAAGATAATTTAGGTGGACAGTTACAGATAGATAAATTGATATGATAACAAATTTTCAATTATTGATTTTTTTGATATTATGGATAAATAAGTATGGAAAAAGACGTACAGGGCAAAAATTTGATAAAACACTGGCATCATTGTGAAAAATCAAATTGTTTTTGTAAAAAAAACTTATTTTGTAAACATCAAGTTTGGGTGGTGTCATTTTATTTAATATGGACGAGTGTATAGCATAGTAAATATATTAAAATACAAATTTTACTGATAACCCCCTGTCGAAGTTAGTGATACTAACGAACTAGTAAACTGAATTAGCATTTTGGTAGTGATGAAGTGAAACATTACTGCATACTTGATTACTGTTGGGTAAGTAGACATATCATTGGTAACGAAAGTGGTAAAACTCAACGAACAACTGTGGCATGAATGCTAACAAGCCTTTCTCGACATACAAAGATCAATTAAGCTCCAAAGGTTTTGAGCTTATAATGATAGACTGAATGAGTGATTCTAAGGGTCACCCTAGCAACCACTGAAATAACCAATCACTTCTCTTTATTTCCACTGTGAAGTTAATTTTCAGATGAAATAAAGGCATCTAATTGGTTATTCCATTAGTTGCAACAGTGGCCTTTAGTATCTCTCGATTTAGTCAGCTTTAGATATGAACTCAGAATATGAACCTTAACGGTGCAACCTAGTCAACTAATTGTTACCAACAAATCTGACCGTCACGTTAAAGCTGCACTTACAAGTAAGAGTGAATAGCAACATCCCATTGCCAAAAGAAACAGATGTAATTTTAAAAAACCGATTAAGAAACAATATTGAAAGGCACTGCAAAATGGGATGATTTTAAAGGCCACCCTAGCAACTGTTGAAATGGCCAATCAGGATTTGCTATTTTTACTGATGAAGTACTTTTCCGTAAAATAAAGGAGTTTAATTGGTTGTCCTGACGGTTGCTAGGATGACCTTTAAAGTCACCCTATAATTACATGCAAACTAGTGATTGGTTGTTTTATGTATGCAGCTTTCAAGCAGTGAGTCACCGCTTGGAAATACATTCCACTTTCTGCAATATGGGAAACAAGGTAGCATCGTTGACCCTAACAGTACAGGTTTGGCTCGGCGTCTACTGTACAAGCGTGCATGAGGTCGATAAGTTACATTTCAGTTCGACTTGATAGCGTGTTGACGTACATAATCAGCTAACATGTCTCAGCTGATTCAGCTGGTTTGTGTTCACAGTCTCATTCACTAACTTCAGTCCCTTGCTTGACACTCTAAGCCTAAGGTTAACACTCTTCACACATTCTGTCAGGCATACACAGTTTTTTCATCGATATGAAATTTACTGTTCTTATAGTATCGATAAGTTAAACTACCTGGACAGTTTTTACAGTACACCGTAACTATTACATGGCACAAATTTACAGCCCTATCCTTTCGATGCGTTTAGATAGATCTTACTAGACTTGTGAAATTCCACACTTACTTGATCTATGATGGATATAATGCAGATATAAGAAAGTACCGATCCCGTAAGGAAGAAGGAATGTACACACTCATTGAAAGATGCAAAGACGTTCAGAATGATCTACAATGTAGGCGGTATACAAACGAAAATTGGTCATTTACCCAGTGGTCGCTAGTTGAAATCCGGCCGCTGTTCAAATTTCCATCTCACCTTCAATCATCATCCAGTATAAATACTAGTCTGCCAAACTACGGCTATCTCAGATAGTCAAATGATAATTTACAAAGTCAAAAATTCAGTGAATACATCTAAACCCGTCGTCTAAATACAAATTATTACTGATAAGAAATCAACTTACGATCGGGATGCATTATATACGAGATAATCGGAAAACACATGCCAATAGGTAGGTAACTTGAAAATTAGTAATTCAACATCATTATCATTATGATGCTGATTAAAATGAAGGAGAAGACAGAATATTTTTAAAATATACCTAAGCTAAAATGTCTCCAGTTCGTAAAAATGAATTTTAGGTAGTAATATCGGACTGCTCCTTATCTCTGCATCGACTTTGGCGTCTAAGCTCATCGTTTTGTGAATGGAAAAAAGATGTAAATATGGAAGTTTATTCTTGGTTATCTTATCACTGTTTGTTGTGTCCAAAATTCTGATCATATTTTCCTCTTGAAGACATCAAAAGTATCGATAACTGGAAATGATATCGCGAATTATGAACAAACGATATGGCTTTAACAGCAGTCTTCAGTTTCTGATGGTGTTGATAACGCAGAGAGTAATTACACTAATTATATCTCTTATTCTTATCTAAAATGCTTTCCACTCTGATAGCTAAAAAAAAAGGCGCTTAATCATATTAACGATCAGCCTTCAATCTGTTCTAAGCATTCTTTTTAGTTTCAATCTGTGACCTTGTGGAGTGAAAATAGGTTAGGATTAATACTTGCTACTGCTCCTACTGCTATCAGAGATTATTATTGCTGATAAACAGTGACGGGCACGGACATAAACAAGCACCCAGTACTACTGAGGCACACACGCACACACAAACGCACGAACATGTATACATACTAGGATTCAATAATCGCTTCAGTTATTTAGCTCATATACAAATCCAACTATCCCAACAAATCGGTAACCATTTTTTGAAATTTTCTCAATAAACTAGAGTGGTAGCAGATCACAACAGTAAACCACAATCAAAATACTGGTAGAGTTGATAATCAGATAAATACTTTCTATTTTATTATACGAAGGATAAAAAAGGTGGTAAGTGACCTCAAAACAAAATAAATAAATAAGTAATTTTTCTGACCATTCTTTTCGAGTTCCAGAAACGTCCCATTAACGAAACTTAGAACGGAATACTTAGGTAACCCAGGTTACCGACCTCAAAATACTGATAATCATGTTGTTATTTTTGTTTATTTACTTTGTATTTATTTTCATTTGTATAGGGTTTAGACTGACCTGTACACGTGTAGGGTTTGTGTGTACGCTTGTCTCTCTTTGTGTATATATGCACAAATGTTGGTAAGTCATTGGCCTTCATTCGCTCACATTCATGTCTAGAATAGTAGGATAAAACTTCGAGAAATAAAAATCTTTCAATGAACTACTGCTGATAAAATAAGAAATTCAAGTTACTAATACATGTCTATGATGTGTACATGCAAAACTGTGAAAGGTGAACTGAAGCAAACGCAAACAGGAATCATTATTATCAGTATTATTATTAATATTATGACTATGATTATTCATGGCGCTTATAAAATTTTTCAGTAGCAATAGAGATATGTTTTAATCAGATAAGATGAACTATTTAGATAAGCGGAAAATATGGAACAGAACATTTAGAAAAACATACAAACAAGAACAACAACACCCAATAGCAGCAGTAATCGTATCAACAATCGTCAACATCATATCTGATATTATAAATAAAAGTGATAGGATCAATCATCGTTCAGGGAAAAAAGCGGACTGTTATAACGTGAAAACAACGGTAAAAACAACAACACTGCCCATCCATTCAACTGTAAATCTAGTTGAATAGTTGATAGTCAGTGTAAATAAAACTATCAGTTTTAATTTTAACTTTTTTCTAATCAAAACTAATTCCGTCGCATAAGGAGTGACTATCTTGACTCAGCGCACATATCGGTAGCGCCGTAGCGTTTGAAGCGACCGGTCCTGGGTTCGAATCCTGGCGGGAACGAGATCAGTGACTGGGAGACAGGTAAGAGCAGCTGACGAGTCCCAAATAGGACGAAACGTACGTCTTGGATTCTACCACCAGCTACTATTCCTTATTACTACCAAGCTTAAAATACAGAAAACTATCAGGGCAACCACGAAATAGCCCATATGCCGATCGAGTTCGATCAGTTTAGGTAGAATCAGCAACCAAGTATTACAAGCGATAACATTAAAAAGTGGAGTAGTTAATCAAAAGATCTACCGAAATAAGTTAAAGTAGTCCCCCAGTTAAAACTTAGTTTGGAATAGTTTGAACTATGTTCTACTATGATGACAATTGAAATGATAATTTCATACTGAAGTTTACGATTCTCACGTTAATGTCATTTGAGATTTCTATTGAATACACAGTCTCCTTAATTTTAAACAAAATGACTAACTAAGATTGATACTGTATGACGATTGGAAGTAAAATGAAAATTTCTACCACGTTGGGATTCGAAATAGCGACTAACAGGCTTCCAGATTGTTGCTCTACCAACTGAGCTACGTACAAATATGGATCATGATAGATTGCTTTCGGACAGTTTGATTGCCTTTTACCCTTTTTCTTATTCGTCGATAGACAAGATGCATACTCATACATACAATCATTTGCAAAACTCAGTAGTCTTTTCCAACTCTGATATCAATCATTTTGTATGCATATCCATCTTCCCTCCCTATCATTCATATAAGCCAACACACCAGTTGACTAAATCACTAACTTTTGCCGTTATAATGCAAGAACAAAGTGCATCGAAGCTACCTGATATAGAAATGCTTATATTCACCACTGATTCAATTGCAAAAGGTTTCCGATTTATTTGTACATGTTATTGGATGCTGATTTTCTGATAAGTTGGGATGGCAAACTCATCGGACTGTATATGAACCCAATTCCTAGAGATTTCATCAACCTCACTGTAACATCCAACCTATTCCTCATTCGAAAAAGGACTATCTCTATAGTAGATGTCAAGGAGAACCACATAGTCCACGATGTATATGACAAGTGTTCCCTGGATGAATGTAGCTGAACAACTGTTGTTCGGAAAGAAACATGCACACAATATACCTCATTAGTCTATGGTGAGATATAATTCAGCATCAAATTCACACAGTCTAATCACTCGCATTCTGATCGATCGAGACTCTCGATATCTTTCACTGATCAAGAAAAATCCCACTCATCCTGACTATCTGAGATAGCTGTGGTTTGGCAGACTAGTATTAGTATTGCTACTGGATGGTGATTGAAGGTGGAATGAAAACTCAGACTATCTCAGGTAGTCGAAATGATAATCAGTATGGTGTTCTCCATACCCAACTCAGTTAGATTTACATTTGGATGAGAGATGCTGACTGGTCAGTCAGTGTGGGTACGATCAAGTGGTAGTAATCCATCACGAATTTACATGTTAATGGATGGAAAGGTCTTGGTGGTTGAAGTGAAATGAAAATCTTATCAGCAGTTTACTTGGTAGAGGATCAGGCTGGAAACTCAGTAGTCACTATTTCGAATCGGGCCTCAGTCCAAATTTTCATTTCAGCTTCAATCATCACCTGGTATCAATACTAACCTGCCAAACTATGGCTATCTCAAATAGTCAAAATGATAACTAAAATTAGCGAAAGCAACTAATTCATGCAGTATTTCATTGAAATGGGCTATTAGCGAAGAAATACAGATTTCTTTTTTGATATTCCTCTCAGATAATCAGTTTATCAACTGTACCGATGTAGTATCAACACAGGTTAAGTTGGAAACCACCTAGATGGTCTAAAAAGTGTGATCTCTAAAAGAAAAGTGCTTTGAACTAATGCAATATACTACTGAAGGAAATGAGTAGTTAGAAACCACTTGCGCTGGTTTTTAGATTTCTTTGGTCAGATCAAAGTGAGATCGAAATTGTTCGAAGTGAAAGATTAAATATGTGTAATCAAGAGTTCTCACTGAGAGGTGGACACGGAGGGGATGCAATAATAACTAGAAAGATGTTTCTAGAATACTAGAGATAACTGGAAACACGAGACTAATTTGAAAACAGCATGAAGTCAAAGCTGAAAACAGTGGATTGCAACCACGACGGCAACAGCATAAGTAATAATAATTCCCTTGAGTGACATAGTGATACCTCTAAGTGTCATGCTTACGCCTTAGTTAGTATGCCATTAATAAGGTGATATTTTGCATTTGAATGCTTACTGGACGATCAACAAAGACGTTTCCAGATGTAAACAACTTAAATGATACACTAGTAACTTTCCAAGTAGAAGCCTTTTCATAATGCATAAATAGAAGAATTACCCGTGACGTTTGGAAATCACTCTCTCATTCATTTATGGAAACATGACAGCTGAATATAGCAACATAAGCGACTCTAAGGGCCACTCTGACAAATACTCAAACTTCCAATTGTGTTTCTTCATTTCATGAAGCAGTACTGTTTCCGACAAAATAAAACGACTTTATTGGTTATTTAGCTCGTTGTTGGGGTAGTTTTTTTCACTCAGCAGTATTCTAGCAAGAGACTGAAGAATGAAAAATTTAACATTTCAGTGACTTCGAATCAAGAAAAAATTGATGGCACCAGAACAATATAATATAGATATTCAGATCATAGTTTACATCACCTTTTATAGTGTCATGTTGGAGAAACAAGCAGTTATACTGTAGCCTCAAGCTACTAAGGGTTTCTAATCATGAAGACGCACTTCATAACTAGTAGTGTATGCGTGCTACAGTTAGCATCAGAGATTAGCTTTGGGTAGTGTGATTGGTGCTTAAATGGTTTTAAGTAAGACTGGATGAAGTATGAATGGTTTTAAGTTCTCAGTGAGAAGTGAAGGCAAACACTGTTCCGCCTGAATATTTATCCGTGAAAGACATGGACCTTCATGGTTGAGTATAAGTAAACTCTGATGTCTTTTCTAAATATATTTGTGATATGGGATTCATTCTAATTTGATTTTCTAGTGAGGTGAGTCACAAGTAAGCCGGAATACAAGGGGAATATATCTAGGTAGAAACTTTCAATGTCTTACTTTTGCTTAGGGAATTCAGTCTGTTCACTTCTTGAAAGTCTGTTATAAGGGCATAAGTATGATTATTGGGGAAATCTCTCTTCTTATAGAATGGAAAAGATATGAACTTTGAAGAGCCCATACCTCTTCATTCCGTCAATTTTATAATTCCTTTGAGTGGGGAATGAATGAATGAGTAAGCATTCTTTTCAGCTGACGGTTAGCACTCATATCATACTGTAGTGTCGCTCAGTTTAGCCTCGGTGTGTCATACTTGATTAAAAGACGTTGGTAGGAAATTACAACTTGACAATTTAAAATCTGTTAATCCCACGGTCCAGTGTTCACAGTGAAGAAATAGTTTTAGGTCTTGATGCTATACATAAATGCTGATATTAGAAGTCGTATAATTTGACGGGAAATGTCACGTTCTGCAAGGAAGATGATCGCCCTTTCAATGGAGAGCAGACTGGTTTGTTTATGAGTTATCAGTCGAACAATGTACTGTCAACCGAAAGAAATTGAGCACTTTGTGGAATATGATTCTGTATAGGATTTGGTCGTTTGACGCAGCCCTCATTGAAACAGTACTGTTCACCCAAACTACATGTATCGCGTATGACACCTGCCAATATTACTACATGAATGCGGTGATAGCAACTGTCGGCTGGGATACAAACCAGTTAGTTACGGTTTAAGATAATCATAGTGGTAGAGTGAACGTTTCTGGGTATCAGGATAATTTAAAAAGACCTAACTTCTGCCTTTCATGAGACAGAAAATAATCATATTAGCAGTTAAAACAACAGTTTGTAAAAACAGTTGAACCTTTGTATCGACTTGAAGCACGTGTAATTGTAGTTGATTCTAAAAATACTTCTTCATTGGTATATATTCTAGCAATTCTAGATCACTAAGTAGAAACGTCCGTCAATGAATGATTGGAAAATAATGTCAAAAAGTCGCTAGCTGATCATCTGAATGTTCTCAATTAAGGTAGGTTAAAACAGATCGAAAAAGAACTACTGTGTGATTTGATATCTTCAGCATAAAGTGTGCATGTTTCCACCAGTTAAAGATTAAAATGGCCTTAAAACTAAAGTAAGAAGAGAATATTTGTAATTTTGTGTTCTTTTGGTTTCGAAGTGTTATCTTGCTCATCTGTTATCACTGAAATTATTTTCAGTGTCTAGTTGGTAAACCACTCTTGAAGTAAATCCCTGTTTGCTAAACGTACTCCTTACGTCATCTTTTAACAGTCACAAACTATTAAGTAATCTAACAATTTGAAGGTATCCTGACCAACAATGGAATGGAAACATGGGTTCCTTCATATCGATGCCTTAAAGTATTTCAAACCTGGGGGGGGGTGGTTTACTTTGAAGCTGTACTTATGATAGTTGGGCACACTTTAGAAAATCTCATTTAGTTCAAAAAATTTATATTTCTAAATTGGTGAATGGTGGGAATTAATTGGTTTCAAAGTAGTACTCAACACGAACTGACACCAACAACAGAACCATTGAAAACCTGGGAGCACTGAACAGCAACGAATTCCTCAGCAGTGTACAATCACGATGTATAGAAGGATCGAACCCATAACTATCAGGTCCCAAGATAAACACGCTAAAACTCAGCTAATAGGTTGGGATTCAGTGGTCCCCGATTCCCAGCTTTTGTTAATGCTGGATATAGTGAGACCATCATTCGATACTCTCGGCGAGTAGCTTTAATTACATCCAATTTGACTGACCTCACAGATGAGAACTTCTGAATAGATTTTCGGAAAATCCACCTTGAATCAAATGACTGAGGCGTACTAGAAGTAATTCAATTAGTGGTTTTCAGTCTGTAGAACAATTCTGACGAAACTACTGTATTCACAATATGCAAGTAGTAGATTATTACCGATATCGTAAAATAAGCCTAATCATTGAAAGTACAGGAAATTCAAAAAAATATCACAAAATACTATGGTATTTTAACTAATAAACTCACCACATGAGTCCACGTCCATAGATTGAGTATACACCGTAATTGGTCCACTTATATTATAATCAGTAATCAATAATTTATCAGTTAATCCGTTGTCCGTAAGTCTATTAGTGCTTGTAGCAGTCATACGCACGAACAGAAGACTAAAAACGTGCTCATTAAGTGTGGTTTGAAAAGAAAATGAATATTAAAGATCACCTAATCTTAATAACCAATAAATAAATAGTTGTTCATTCAACCAATCAACGGCTTGTATTTTGGACCAATCATATGTCAGAAAAATGAAACCAAATGTTATTAGGCTTCTATTAATCATGAAATATACGTCAAATCAAAACGATTTCTAAACATGCAAAATAAGATATTCAGAACATTTCAACATTTCACTTTTTAAAGGGTAATAGTACTGAATATATATAGGTGTAAGTCATTGGAATGAAACTGAAGCCAAAAGTAATTGAAATAAATAGTAATTTCTACTGTTTCTCTCGAGGAGTGACAAAAAATTCCAGTGTGATTAATTTTATTTGACTCTTAAGTAAAGTGAAGTTAATTTTTTGCTAGTTTTTGTTGATTACTCAAACTTCCATTGAAATAGTATGCTTTTTCAGTAAAATACGAAGATAATTGTCATTATGCTAGTTGGTTGGAGGTGGTCAGCTAGAAGCCTTGACACGAGGTTTCATCCTTGTTAGCACTCGTCAGAGAGGCTTACTTCCAACCTCAAGGACATTAATGTCTACTTGGAGATTCGAAGCTGTATCATCGACTACTTCACCCAGAGACTTCACAACTGAAACTGATCACCTATTGAATGGGATTACACACATAGATTAGTCTTTGGAGAGTAACCAAATTCATGTTGTTAACATCTAAGGGCTGACCGAACTCTACCTATCATTTTTGTATTGAGGTTGTCAAACCAGGAAAGCCATTAACACGGTGAAATCTAGTTGATATTGGTTAGACTCTTGGTTTTCATATTTATTGCCCTCATCAGTAAGGCTTGTCAACATTATTTTACACCACTAGAGAGACTGTACTGTTTCTAAAGTACAAGTATATCGTAATGAAGAAGAGTATATACAAACCATACTGGATAATCAGAATACTGAAGAATAGAATTCAAAATCGCTAGACATTTCAGCAGGCTAATTTGATTTGAATGGATGACAACATTTTTCTGATTTTTGATAACTTGTGATGTGGCACAAATTATCCACCAGCCTAATTCATCTTGCTAGAAAAAAATTTCATCTCACTTCTAAGGCCACAAATTTCTGTTCAGATCTCAGAACACTAAAAGTAACATAACGCAGTCCTGTTTTTCTAAGTTTATTCATTTAAGGGGTTTCTGAAAGAGAGTTAATCGGTATGTGTTTTACTGCTGAAGCTAAGCTTCCGTTTGCCCATGACATGGAGTATTTCGGTAACTGTTATTGACTAATTATTACAATATTGCATCGAATCCACTGGAAATCTTGCATTTACCATTACAAAATAAAGTAGACATCAAAGTGAGTCTATAAAAATAGAATACAAGAAATTTACAATTTTTTTTGACATAAAACCCCTCAGTTGAATGCTTTGCACAATCAAGCTATTTTTAACATGTAGTTTAAGGGCATATTTGAAATTATCGCATACTGAAGATAAGAATCGGACAGATCAAGTAGGATTTTTCAAAGAGTGGAGTAGATTTGAGGTCGAAGAAGTGAGCTACACCTCGTTCATTGCCTGTACCTTCAATCTGTTTATACATATCCTTCCAATATATCACACTGCGGGTGGAGTTCTGGTTAGCTGATATATCAAGTTGACTTCCAAACTATAGGTCATTGGTTCAAAACCTGCTCCACTACCGATATCTGACCAATCAGGTGGTAGTATCATTTAGGCCCACACAACAATTAGAGCTCATCACCTACTTCACGACTGTACAGAAGGTTGCTGAATGGATTTTGATTCGATTCGATTGATTAGATATGTCTAGTATGCAACAGGAAAAATTATGAACTCATCAAAGTTTATACTTATTTCCTACTTCAATTTGTCTTGTTTTTAAGATGGGCTGTTCATGAGACAGTCACGTTTAGTGTTTAAACACGAGTACTGGATTTATGCAGCTAATTAGTAGGTGAGAAGAAATCGTTTATATCAAGGTATTCAACTTGGAGACTTGCGTCTATTTATTGATTACAAGTTGATATCCACCTTAGACTGATATTATCTGGAGGACCACTGAAAACCGGGGAGTACTGGATGGTTTTTTCTTCCTAGTATGGGAATCCCCAGCAGTGTGCAACAACTACCCCGCCAAGAACCAAATCCAGAGACTTCAGGTTCTGTGACCAGGACATAACCAGTGAGCAAGTGGGTCAGAATCAAACTGTCTATATCTCCCTACTTTTATCGATTGGCGACATGGCAATGCCTTCATCCAATATCTTCGTGGAATACCTATCCACATGTCTGACTCGGTTTGCCCCTTGGTCATGACTTCTCGTTGGAACGTCGGGAAATCTAATCTCGAAGCAAGACAATAACGAGTGCCAGGTTGGACGTGTGGATAAGTACTCCAAGAATGGCATTCTACGAAGGTTGCATGATATCGTGACTTGACAGAAAAATGAAATATGAGCCACTGGCTAAATGGTGGCGTGCTGGATGGTGGGAGCAGTGGGTGCGTACGTCTGCGAAGTCCCATATTAGGATGAAAAGACTGTGCTTTACTTTAACATTTTTAATGGTTTTCCAGCTAAATCAGGTTATATTGGGTATTTCATTGTTACTTGTTAATTATACTGGAATAACTTGATCTGCATTTGCTGACAGATGAGCTCGTGTGCGGATGCTTATAAATTCTTTCAAGATTTATTGTGATTTCATCTGCTGAAGTTTCATACAGGAAGAAGCACGCATCCTAGACTCCTTTACTAGCTAACACCAAGCCAACTGCATCACATAGTCAATGGTTACTCACACGAATATCAAAAAACGTAAGATTAAATTGTTATGCAACTGATAAAAATCATCATCATCATGATGATCATTAACACTTAAAATGAGGTATACAATAATAATGACTATAAATGAAGCAATGTTAAAAACTTTCCTTGAAGAGGAGCGGATAATATGCATTTTGTCGAAAACGCACTCATTTGTGCAAGTGATGGTTATAAGCTTGTTAAGACCTAAATGTCTGAATGTCATTAAATTTTTCTCCAACCGATAACACTATTACAAACGACTTTGTCTGAAGCTTAAACTACACTCCAGAAAATCAATTTATCGAATAGGCATTTGAGCTGTTAAAATTAACTCAGCCATAAAGGAAAATCGCCAGGTTAACTAGTTCACTAGTTAATAGCTGGTGCTAAGCACGGATAAACAGGAAACTTTGAGTATACGGTTAACAACCCTATCCCGTAAAACCATTTCAACCGATAAAGAAACTTCAAAGCACAAACAAAATATAGAAAATAAAAACAAACTCATTCTTCACTGGAATCGGAGAGGCGAAATGATACCAACTGGTGAAAGCCTTCACGAAACCAATTGGTCGATGTGTCTTCTCTTCTCTCAGTGAAGCCAAAAGTAAATATGGGGACATGGAATGTGCACACCATGTTTGAACCTAGCTGACAAAGCTCCCCAGATTGCAAACGAGATGAGAAGGTATAGCATAGAAGTGTTAGG
Organism: Heterobilharzia americana; assembly: GCA_944470555.2. NCBI lineage: Eukaryota > Metazoa > Platyhelminthes > Trematoda > Strigeidida > Schistosomatidae > Heterobilharzia > Heterobilharzia americana. The sequence continues at coordinate 16,536,304 of OX104129.1, forward strand.
GTAGGAATCTGAGATGAATGTGTAGATGCAATGGAATGGAATGGAATGGAAGTGGACTCTCCTAAATGTCTCCTAAATGTCAACTGCACAGTCAATAATCTACTCGGATATTGTCACCCACACGACAACCATGAGCACACTGAGTTTTCGAGTGGCAATCACCATGTCCACATCTGAAGAGCATCGAAGCATCTCATGCAGTGGGAACCAATCTCCTCCTGCACAATCACAATCATGACAGCACTGTTCAACTCACAAGGAAGCAAAGTCACAATCACACAATCCTACGCTACACATCTACAAATAATGTAGATGGGGAGGAGGAGGAATTCTATCAACAACTACAATCAGTACTAGACAAGACTCGATTTGGCGACATCAAAATTCTGATGAGTGGGGTGACATGAATGCCAAACTGGGGGTGGACAACACAGACAACACAGGAAGAGAAGTGATCATGGGTGGAGAAGCACTCAGTGAAATGAGGAATGAGAATGAAGAACTGTTTGCAGACTTCTGCACATTCAACGATGTGGTGATTGGAGGCGAGACAATGTGAACAAACACAAGGACATTGACAAGGTGACATGGATTTCACCAGACACCAGGACACACTACACTACAAGTTGGATCGACTTCATTTGAATGTGAAGTAAGTGGAGACTCAGCCAGTCTACTGGACAGAGGATCAGATGAAGAAGGGGAGGAGATGTAGGTTTACACAAATACCTGGTATCTAGTGCAAGGAACCTGCCTTCAAATCAAGTTGAAAGCCATCAAGGAATTTGGTGATAGACCACAGTTGAAGTTGAACACCCAGAACAGAAAGTGAACTGAAGGACGAAACTAAAAATGACACCTGCACTTCAGTCAGTCAGTCAGTCAGTCAGTGAGTCATGAGGACAAAGTGGGAGACATTGAGCAACATCCCTGAAGAAATCTGAGTGGAAGAACACTGGAACTGTTTGAAAGAGATGTGGAGAGAAATCTGCACAACTGTATTGGGAAGGAAAAAGAAAGAAGATAAGACAATTAATGGATGTCGATGGACACATGGAAGGTGATAGAGCAGGGAGAGGAAGATGGTGATGGTGATGATGAGGTTGACGATGATGGTGATGGTGAAGCAGAAGATGAACCGGTGTAGTGCGATGTTGAAGAAGGCAAAGAGGAAGTGAGCACACCATATAAACCACCACATTGGACAAAGAGGTGAAGAAGAGTGCGCGCAAAGATAAAACACACTTCCACAACACACTGACAAGTGAAGTGGAACAGACTGGTGGTAGGAGAGACAGACAGAGAGAGAGAGAGAGACCTGACCACATTGTATCAAATAACCAGGTTAGTATCCCGACAGACATCAGCACACATGAAACCAATGAAAGATAGTGAAGGGAAGCTAGTTACGCCGATGAGGAGAAAGAAAGGAAACGATGGGTTGAACACTTCGAAACGCTGTTCAATCGATCACCCACATCACCTACAACTCGTCGAGAAATACCACCAGCAGCCCAGTCACACAACTACAAGTGAACAGAAGTACTGTGACAAAAGATGAATTCGTGAATGCCATAAGACTACTGAAATGCAGGAAAGCAGCAGGATGCATGATCAGATGGAATCCCACCATAATCTCTGAGAACAGACTCACGGACAACAGTGGACATGCACACACCACTATTGCATTAGGTGTGGAATGATGGACGGTATCTGCCGACTGATTGGAAGAGGGTCTACCTTGTCAAACTTCCAAATAATGGAGACCTCAGTCTTTGCAAGAACTGGCACAGAATCATCCTCCACTCCTGTTCAACTCAAGCAAATTAATAAACCACATCATCCTGGAGACATTAAAGGATGCACTTGATTCGAAACTACGACCAGAACATGCTGGCTACCTGGCTACCTGGATTTAGGAAGAACAAATCATGTACAGACCAAATTGCAACACTACTCTACACATCATGATAGAAGAGAGCAAAGAATGGCAGTCCACTCTACCTACACCTCAACTTCATACACTTTGAGGGGGCGTTCGGCAGCGTCGACTGAGAAAGAAGTGAGTTGGCAGGTAGATGCTTGCTTCAACACTACAGCTTTAGTGCCACAAATATTTATCAACCTCATTCAACAGCTATATGCTATATATGAGGATGGTGAAACATGCTGAGTGATTGACAATGGGAAGTTGGGTGATGCCTTTGAAGAAGCGAAGTGAAGTGAAGACAGGAAGGCGTGAGACAGGGTTGGCGCCTACTATCATCGATGATCTTCCTGATTGTGGTCGACTGGACTCACTCGACTGGGTCATGCGGGAATCCGTGAAGAGCTATATGAGATGGTGGGCATTCTCTGTTTGACTGATGAAATCACCCCAGGATGCGATTTGTTTTTTGCCGCCACCGCCTATGGTGTTGATTTATATCTAATATCTTGTTACAGTGACTAGAATATGTACATGGATAATGTAACAAATTGAGAGAATAGGTACAGCATCGAAGGAAGTTGGGACTACAAGTGAATGTAGAGAAGACGGAGGTAATCTAGATACCCAACAAATGCCACCACCAACAACTACATGCACCAATCATCATGAATGGGAGAAACTTAAAGGAAGTAGCCTCTTTCACCTGCCTACTTACGCAGATGGCATCTTTTCAAGTAGTGGCGGCGCAGTGGGCTTATCAAGGCCGATATATATATATATATAAGGGTTACATCAGTAGCTGGTCGTTTTTATTGTGTTTAGTGTTTAGAATTTTCGGCCAATCTTGTGCTAATTTTTTGTATATTACAATCAGTTCATTTTGAACGCGCTATAAATTTTTAAGATACATACAGGGCCCTGGAATCCACACGTTTTACTTATCAAGAGAAGAATGGTTTATCGACGAAAGATTGTGAAGGGTTTGATGGAGATTAAGACAGTTCCAATGAAATAATTTCTGATTGCTAAAATCATAGCTATCCTATGCTTATATGGTGAGATTGTCATTCTTCTATGTGTGATCCGTCAAGAAATGGAATGGTTAAGATTACGTAAGTGTATGTGTTGCGTTAATAATACAAATAAAAAGGGTTGAAATCAAATCAGTCTGGGTCAGTTGGCAAAATCGTTGTTAAGAAAGACTAATTAATTGTGAAATCGGTTATAAAAGGGGAAAAAAGTGAAAAATTTCGGAAATTTTTTTACTGAACGACGAAACAAACCAATAGCTACTATGGAAGTTGGGAACTAACACCTGCTTCTTTCGGATGTATGAGTTGGGTTTAACTCTTCTGATGGTATTTGTTTCTGTAAATCTTAGTAAATGAGCACCGTTTTGTTTGTTGATTATTTTTAATGTATTCGAGGTCTCGATGTCGTGTTCTATATCCATCAGATGCATAGTAATGGAACCTTTTGGGACACTGTAGCTCCTTTAAGCTTAACTTATTTGGAATGTGTTCACGAAATCTAGTCTTATACCTTTTCTTTGTCCTTCCAGTGTACGTACTTTGACATGTACAAGTGAATTGGTAAATACAATATGAAGTGACATGAAGCAGAAACCTGTCGACTTTCCATTGTTGTAGTGGATATTTTGTTTTGCGTACGGAAGCTAATTTAGCTGTTAAAAAAATGATTTTTTGTATGATTCTTATCCTACTATTAACCCTGTTCATCAATTCATTCTCCACGAAAGTTAGATGGAAGAACACAGGTTTCTTTTCAGAATTATCCGGTACCGTTTTTTCTGCTATTATTTTTATGTCAATGTCTATAAATCTCTTAGAGTAACCACTTCCTTTCAGTTATCTCTTCAGGAAGTGAATTTCTTCGAACAATCTGTCTGGTAAACCTGGTTTCTTAACCCTATGAAATAGTGTTTCAACTAGTCCTTACTTATAACTGATATGATAGAGACTGTTGAAATAGAGATACTGTGAACCCCCGATGTTTTTTCTATAGAGAGGTATCCGACACTACCTATCTCTTCTTCGTTGGGACACCTAGTCCAAAAGATGAAATTCACCGTTTGTCCAGTATTCTTTGGTAAATTTGGCATTCATATATGCCTCACTGAGTATTTTTTAGTAATATTGAGACGTGATCATTGTCATTATATAAAACAAGCCAGTCATCAAAGTACCTGTTATACATAAGGTAAAATCAACCATTTTCGTTTCCTATCACATTTAGAATGATTCAGGATATTTAAATGATAGAACTTATAATCTGTTCAGTTGATTTTAACCAGAAAAAAACACCTAAGGGAGAACTATTTACATTGAAGGTTAGGTTAAACAACCATAACTCACAGCATTGGTTTATTTTGAAGTTTGACTTAATAGACTTATTGTTTGCCATGTTGAGGGTGTATTAATTATTTTGAAATGATAGTAATTTCTGAGAAATATTGACGTTAATGTGGATGACCTAGAGTGCACCTTATCGACTGATTTTACGATTACAAACTCTACTACAGTGAGATAAAACAATGATGATAGTGTAAATCCTATAACCATTCGTCACACAGAAAACTGACGTAATTTTATCTATTTCAGGAGTTTCCAGGCTTTCCGTCTTTATTTCTTCTCTTCAGCCTGTCTCATATTTATATGCGTATATTGTTGACTGTTGTTAATTCATAGGTCATTCGAATGTGTCAAAGGATCTACCAGAAGTGTGGTTATAAAGTGCCCTGATTAAAAAATCAAGATAAATACATAATTCCAAGTCATTTAAGAGGCTGGAAAAAAACTCTGGAAAGCAGTATGGCTTCTTTATTCTCATTGCAAAGTTCTCAGTATGCATATAAGGTGATCCAAATTTTTGCATGCAAAATAATCGTTTTTAACTCTTCTTATGATTATGATTAGTTACTAGTAATGACAGACAACCGTCTCTTTTGATTTCAAACTATTCATAACTTAATATTGTATTAAATGCTTCTGACAAATTGAGTTACCTTTGTGCAACCTACTACTCGTTTTAATTGTCATAGTTTCTTATAATTATTTTTAAATAGATATGATACTGACTGGTTGATAAAATCAGCTTAGAACCTCCTACACAGGTGTATCTGCTCAAGTTACCGCACTTCACAGTAGTATAAAAAAACAAATGGATAGAAAAGAGTAATATGAAAGTCAACAAAGTAGTTCAAGAGAATAAACAATATGTAAATAAAGGTTAGTGCGAATACTTCAGCTTTAGAAGATGTTAAGGAGTGAATGCATCTGCATTATTGTAACCGATTTACGGCCATATTACCAACAGTCCTCAACCACTGATTCTTATCATCTTGGGGACCCCAACCAGGTAGTTTACATCTCCCTAAACGGATAGGACCAACATTTGGAGATTTCATCAACCGGTGCCAGGTCTTAATCTGGCTATCGTAAACCCTCTTCCAACCTGATCCAGCTTCCCCTAGTTTCGCATGTCGAAGTAGGCGGTGGCTCTGGGCGTGCAGTACATTTAAGTCGACTAAGGTTCACAACCTCATCAATCGACTTTTCTGTCTTGCTTGGTATCCTTCATCTGACCTCAACATTACCCAAACGGTGATTCCACCACAAGCGAGCAGTATTACGACGACATTTACGGTCAAAACCCCTCAACGGCTTCATACCTACTTCTTTCAACATCCACCTCTCACAGCCGTACAACAGAACAGGACACATTTCAGAGTGGTATATTCGTCCTGAATTAGGTAATCAGATATCTCTCCGACCGGTGTCATAAGTAACCCAGGTTGGCAAATGTCAGTTGGCCCCTTCTGTATCCGAGATGAGATTTAATCAGCAACCAGCCCGTTCAGACTGATGCAACTCCCCAAGTACGTGAAGTCATCGACACAATCAATCACTTTACTCACCATCATTAAACTGTAAGTACTTCCAGAAAACCAATCCTGGAGCATTATCTTACATTTAACAGGTGACTGCGAAACGCATACCAGACATACTCAGATTTCTGTTCAACGCGTTGGCTAGATTCTGCATTCTGTAAGCGTTTTCACCTAGCAGCACAATGTCACCTGGATACTCCAAATCAACCAAATGGCCTCCAGGAAGAATATCAATCCCGGTACAGCCAGACATATCCAGGGTTATGTCCCTTGGTGTATCCATAACAAAGTTCAGTAGGAACAGTGACAGTGGAAATTCCTGGTGAATACCACTAGTTGTCATCAATTCTGAAGACAATTCTTCACAAGTCCTAACGTAGCTACATGAGTACAAGTAGGGATCTTTGATTATCTTTATATACTTGCTTGGTACGCCCTTCACAGTCTGACACTGCTACAACACCTCACGGTCAACTGGGTCAAATGTCGCCTTCAGGTCAACAAATGTGGTAAGTGTCGGCTACTGGCCGGTAGGTATGCCTGTGTACTAGGACCTACCAGACGGTAAAAATATGGTCGATACACCATCTTCCAGGTCTGAAACCTATCTCGTTTTCTTCAGTCTGTTGTTATCAATTGGAACTCCAGTTGGGCATAGGATAACAATGGGCGCTAGGACCTTGGACACAGTATTAATCAAACTAATTTCCCTATGGTTATCACATGAAGAGTTCTCCCCGTTCTTATAGACTAGGATGATCAGTGAAGTAGACCACTCTGACGGTACTACCTCCTATTCCCAATATACTACTCAGCACCTCTGTCAATCTATTCGCCATATTCCTACCTCCATCCTTGAAAACTTCAGGCGGTAGACTGTCAGACCCTGCTGATTCGCATCGTTTCAGGTTCAATACAGCTTTCTGAATTTGTAGGGGAGTTGGAGAGCCGGTATCTACGTCCCATTGAGGTTCATGCTGGATGTTGGGCGGCTGGAATGTTGCTGAGGGTCAATTGAACGGTGATTCAAAGTGTTCTGTCCAGCGTTCTGGCTGCCTGTCCTGGGAGGTTATCAGCGTCCCATCCTTTTCAGTGGAAGTTTCACTCAACATCATCTTCTTCTCCTCACTATCCTTAAAAAGCCTAAACGGTCGCCGAGTGCTGGCCAACGCTGATGCCCTCTCCATCTCTCTCTCGCTTTCGTCACCCACCGCTGCTTGAGATCGACGTGAGAACTATTGGTTAACTTAGGTATGGGTTTTTTTCGGTCTTCGTCGTAACTAGAGTCAGCTGGAATCAGTCTTCTCGCATCAATCAGTTAGGATGACGTTGCGGAAATCAAATGGTTTACTAACCTTCTAGTGTGGGTTACCATCGATCTTTACTGCTACTTCTGCAGTTGGCTTGATACCATGCCGGGTTTCCTCAGGATGAGAATGGCTGTTATGTTCAGATAAATGCCTAGCTAATTCCTCTCTAAATCAGTACTTGGCGTCTTCATCTACCGAAGAAGCACAGATGGGCCTCACTGCCCTCTGTTTCCTGAGAACAGTCAAGCGCAGACACACGCGAGCCTGCACCAACGCGTGATTGGAGTGCAAACTGGTACTTCGTAAAGTGAAACAATCCTTTGCCGATCCCGTCCAAAGATGATTTATCGCAGTGTGATGTATCTGAGTCCATCGTTGGTTTGAAGTCGGCGGACGCCTTACGCTTAAAGTTAGTGCTGGTCAGAAACAAGTGATTGTCGCAGCAGAATTGCGACAGATGATCACCGTTCTCGGTGATTTCCATTTCTTGAACCTTCTGTTGAGAAGAAGAGATGACGTTTGCTTAGGATGATCGATTAACAGGTAACAAACCTGGAATAGACAATATATCAGTTTTCAAAGCTGGGTTCCAACAGGCGAAAAAGGAATCTAATTGATTCACTATGCCACAAAATTACAAAGATTCGTATAGATGATGCAGTAAATGAGGAGCTAGAAGTAATTCGAAGAGTGTTGATCGAGAGTGGTTTTCCTTCGAGATTCATTGGGAGGAAGATAAAGTCTAAATAATACCAAGAAGGAACCCATATGGTTCCAGAGAAGACATTGTTAATGAATATTAAATTAAAGAGGAATAAATTAGCAGAGATACTCAGGAATCGATTGTGTAATGCACTAAAGAAGACATTCTTCACCCATTTTCGGGTTGTTTTCTCCAGTCAATAACTGATTCGAGGATGTGTAAGGGATCAGACACCACTGTTGACCACTTCCATGTATATTTGCCAATTTACCTCCTCTTGTGCAGGTGGTTAACTAAGCTGCATAAAGCGTGTTCTGTCTAAACGCATCTCCAAACACTATTCTGCATGGTTGTTTAAAGGAGAGCGTAAGGCGATTAACAGCTCAATTTCGGTTACTCTGCTTCACGATAATCTCTCAAAGTCATTTATAAAGTCAAATCAGATATTTTGAAGGGAGTGTGGATTCGCCAGCTGAATACAGTAGAAGACTTAGAAATTCATCAGTTCAAGCCTTATCTCTGCGTCCTAAAGAGGTATATCCGGTCTCTGATTTTATCTTGGTCATAATCTCCCTGACAGTACTTATTTATTTAGTGTAGTCTTGTGCTGACCTTCTAGTCACAATCATATTGTGACTGAATTGACAATTTTCGATGACCTCGTAATGACCCATTAGATATTTATTAACACATTTTTGCTGTAACCTAAATTACGGTTGTATATCTTCTGAAAATGACTCGTCGAAAAGCAAATTTTCTTGACTGAATAAATGACAATTTATTTATCTTTTCTTTATTCACAAATGATTTATACATCTCATGACCAATTCATTTTTTATAACCATTTGAACGTAAAATTCCTTTTCATCTCCTTACCTAGTCTGATACCCCGCACATACAGAGTGTCTATATTTTTACTCAGATTGTATTTCCTACAAAAATTTCATCTTTTGGAGGCTAAATATAGAAATTTGCATCTCAAATGAGTGATTTAGTTGTAGTCAGCAGATTCAATTTATTGTCCGGTAGCCACATAACAAAGTTTACAGATTATTATTGGCATTCATCTTCATATTTAAAACAGCTTAAGATATCTACAAAATTATCACTTTTCCCGGCAAGTTGTTGATTATACTGTGGCTACATAGTCACATTCCCAGTACTACTTGCGAAAGCTAAGAGCCATATAAATCTCAGATGAGGCTACTGGAATTTAGAGTGGGCTTTTCATGTTCCGGAAACATACAGTTACAGTTGAATACCATAACCTTCAGTTTTAAGAAAATCTTCAAATAAGATTTAACCCTTAAACATGACGAAAGCTACTCATGCTTTAAGTAGCTTTTCAAAGCTAATAGCCCTCCATAGTTCAAACCATTCACTTCCTCTGACGTTGAAAACTGGTTCTCAACCATACCTTTTCTGAACAAGAATTGCTTGAGAATTCTGATGAACATTTATTATTTCTCTCATCCTATTTAGTTAATTCTTGTCATTCTTAATTGAAATGAGAAGAATGAAGTGGTTGGTGAGTAAAAGAAATAGTGAATACATCAACAATACTGTCTCCCACGATTGTATTGAGTGAAAGGGACTAAACTATTTCCGATACTTTGGGTACCCTTAGGGTTCCGTGCATGAAGTATGGTTGATTAGTATTGCTACTTATGGGAGTAAGGTAAAGAGCTTAGTGTTAACTGAGTACAGTTGGTAAAAACTTTCAGATAATTTAAAGAATATTTAGACAATATACGAAGTCATAGTCAAATTTAGTTAGTTCGTGAGTATTTTACCTCTGTGAATGGAACACTCGATAACAGTAAGAGCATCTTCTTTTCTGCAGAGTCCGCTGTTCATTATTGGGGACTTGACTTCTTACTAGATATAAGTAACATATTAAGGGTGACTTGTATTCGTTTCCACCTGCAATAACACTTCTTACCATATGAGAGACTTTTATTTTACTTGGAACTTTTATTAAAAAATGTTGTTTATTACGAAAGTAATAGCTTTATAGCAGAGCAAGTTGTGTCATCGAACATGATACGCCATACACATTAACTGCAATAAATTTGTTCATGTACAATAGACTTCTCTTTGTCTGAGAATAACATGAAGCTAGCAAAAAGCAATTTCTTCATCTGAAAAAAATATCTTTCTTTGATTTGAGTCCTTCATTGTAAATGTACTCATGTAGTCAGTTTGAGATTCAGATCACCAAGTGGACTGTTTCATCATGAGGAAAATCATTAAGCAAAGTGAAAAGTAGACAATGCAACAAGTGATCACTGATTTATTTTGCAGAACTCTAGATCATGGTATTAAATTTGAAAGAGGAAACTGGATAGAGAATTCTTATTAGAATACTGAAGTCAAATATTAAACATGATGTGGAGAATAAAAGACAGATTTTGTGATAAACTTCTCTGTAAAGTGTTAAATAGGATGCGCAACAGTCCATTTTGTCTTACCAAGTGACTGTGAAACATGGCTATTGAAGGTATAAGGCACCAAAAGGCTTCATACCTTCTATCCCCAGTCCCTTCACAGTTCTGCCTTAGTGTTTTAGAATAACCTCACGAACAAAACATAAGTCAGGTGCATTAATTTAAGTAAGAATTGTAAATGAGTTGATAAGGTTATAAACCGCCATTGACTCCGGTGACTGGAATAAGTACTACTTATGTTGAATCACCGTCAATTTTGATCACAGTACTGTAGATGCATCTGTAACTTCAATCCATTTTGGCTACTATAATGTGCTTTGTTATCTGCTTTAATCTGCTCTTTTCGTCGTATGACTTATTTAAACTTTTGATCACACTTTTTCTATTACCTTATCTTTCATTTTGTTTCTGATGTTTCAGTTAGCTTACGGGAATTGTGAAAGTTTGGATCACTTCGCACTAGCTTCAAGTAGTATATACATGTCATTTGAATGATAGAGAAATGCTGATCATAATTTCACCCATGCATGCATAAGAAACATGACGTTTAAACCATAGGTTTTTTACTGTATCTGAGACATTGTAAAAGACATTGACACTTGACAGCAGAGATTGTTTGGGACACAATATAATTTAGCTTCCAATGTCAAACAGAAAACTATCTTATTAGATGCATCATACAAGATGCTGAAAGTCTGAAATGTGACTAGCACTAGTTTACTAGACGCTAATCGACAGCAAACTATATTAGTATTACTTATCAAGACGAAGCTGATAACAAAGTGAAGCAGGAAAAAACTACCTGAAGTTAATGAACCACATTTGAATAGGGACAAACTGATAATACATTAATATAGTAAGAATAAGGGATTACTCTCTGCATGAGTGAAATGCCTAATTGATTGTATGCTAAACCATAAAAATGAAATCAAATCTGGTAAGTGACTTGAAATCATCTGCACGTGAAATGAAGTATTTATTTTTATCGAAAAATCTCTCATGAAATGAACATGATTAGCATTCGTTTAAGGTTACCACTCTAACTATCTGAAACAGCTGTGTTTTAACAGAACTCTATTGGAACTGGGTGATGATTGAAAGTGAAATGAGAATCTGGACCATAGTAGGACTGGATTCAATCAACTCTGGGTTACCAGCCTGCTGTTGTACTAAATGAATTAAGAGATCCGAATACTGACCAGACCTTAACTTATTCATTTATACAAAGATTATTTAGAGAAATGGAAGTTAAAAGACTAAAGGGTACTTTCGAGGCAATGGGGAAGCTAAAAGTTTGAATTCAACAATTAAGTAACTAATTTTTCAACTATAAAACTCACGAATCGATAACTGCTTTAAGATTTGTACAGTTTTCTCGGCACAATCCGTTATCCAGGCACAAGAAGAATAGACAAAATGCTTCCAATCAATTCATCTTCCCAAACTCATCTCTCAGCATTGTCCTGCATGGATATCCAGAGGAGAATACAGCTCAAGTAACAATTCCATCTTGGACCATTTGGTCAACTCTGGTCATCTCGCATTTCCACAGTCTGCTTTCACAATCCTATACTAAGTTAAGCCAAACGGCTCAAAAAGAGTACGGATTTGTTACATATATATAACAGAGGTGTTGAAAATTCAACGATTAAAGCATAAACTCTATCTACAAAGGAGGTACGTCCGTTCTTCCTATACCACTGTTATCAACCTTTCTTATATTTCTTTATTGTTTCAGTATTCATCTAACTTTTACTGACTGATTGCTTTTATTGTTTTTACTTTACGGTTTACCTTCAACCATCTTACCATGTTAGCTTGAGTCTTCCATTAAAATTCTCATAATAATTTGCTCTGATTATTGATTACGGTTACTGTTATCATTTTGACTATTTGAGATAGCCATAGTTTGGTAGGTTAGTATTGATATCAGGTGGTGATTGAAGGTGAAATGAAAATTTGGATTCAGGCCCGATTCGAAATAGTGACTACTGAGTTTCCAGCCCGATCCTCTACCAAGTGAACTACTGATAAGACTTTCATTTCATTTCAACCACCAAGACCTTTCCATCCATTAACATGTAAATTCGTGATGGATTACTACCACTTGATCGTACCCACACTGACTGACCAGTCAGCATCTCTCATCCAAATGTAAATCTAACTGAGTTGGGTATGGAGAACACCATACTGATTATCATTTCGACTACCTGAGATAGTCTGAGTTTTCATTCCACCTTCAATCACCATCCAGTAGCAATACTAATACTAGTCTGCCAAACCACAGCTATCTCAGATAGTCAGGATGAGTGGGATTTTTCTTGATCAGTGAAAGATATCGAGAGTCTCGATCGATCAGAATGCGAGTGATTAGACTGTGTGAATTTGATGCTGAATTATATCTCACCATAGACTAATGAGGTATATTGTGTGCATGTTTCTTTCCGAACAACAGTTGTTCAGCTACATTCATCCAGGGAACACTTGTCATATACATCGTGGACTATGTGGTTCTCCTTGACATCTACTATAGAGATAGTCCTTTTTCGAATGAGGAATAGGTTGGATGTTACAGTGAGGTTGATGAAATCTCTAGGAATTGGGTTCATATACAGTCCGATGAGTTTGCCATCCCAACTTATCAGAAAATCAGCATCCAATAACATGTACAAATAAATCGGAAACCTTTTGCAATTGAATCAGTGGTGAATATAAGCATTTCTATATCAGGTAGCTTCGATGCACTTTGTTCTTGCATTATAACGGCAAAAGTTAGTGATTTAGTCAACTGGTGTGTTGGCTTATATGAATGATAGGGAGGGAAGATGGATATGCATACAAAATGATTGATATCAGAGTTGGAAAAGACTACTGAGTTTTGCAAATGATTGTATGTATGAGTATGCATCTTGTCTATCGACGAATAAGAAAAAGGGTAAAAGGCAATCAAACTGTCCGAAAGCAATCTATCAAGATGCATGTCTGTACAGTAAACATATGCTCGGTAATGCTAATCAACCATGTTGAAAATGATGAGGTAACACTATCAGGTGACTTTTAGCAAAGTTCTGATGGAGTGTGACAGTAGGTTGTTTGGTCACTTTCGAGTGATTAACTTCATATTGCCTAGTCTTAAATGCTTACGGAAATCACAAGTATCAATAAACAGCAACTAACACCCGTTACACAAAGGATGACTGTCGTGCCTCATTGGCCTAGTGGGTAACACTGTGGTGTTCGAAGCCGTGTGTATTGGGTTCGAGTCTCACTTAGAACAAATCACTCACTGAAAGGCAGATACATCCGGCTGAAGGTTCTCATATAGGGCGAAACGCACGTCATGGATTCCATTGCTAGTCACCAAGTAGACTAGAATATAATGAATATCCAGATAATATCTAGGCATCCGCATAGAAGCCTCTCTGCCGAGATAGGTTAATTAATTTGACTCAATATTTTAACGGGGAATTACAAGTACCAATAAATAAGTTAGTGGCGCATTAAAATAGTCGTCCCTGTCCAGCAAATGACTTACACGTTTAATGAAGATGTGTAACATCCAGTTGCATGAGGCTAAAGTGCAACAAAGGAAGCAGTACATCACTAGCCAATAATACGAATTGCTGGTTGCTATTTAAGTCCCTTAGTGACTAAAGCCTGAAAGTACAATAAAGTAGTTTTCTACTATTGAATCCTGATACACCTGGTGAAACTAAAACCAAATCCATTCCAGATTAATGTCACACAAACACTTAAAAATGGCTTATAATTTCATTATATTACTGAATAAAACCAATTATGATATTCCTAGTGTACAGAATCAAATCACTTTGAAATGGTGAACTTGGTATGTGTATATATTTTTTATAGCTCAGCTGCTACTACCTTGGTCACCATAAGAAAAATTCCTGTTGATGAAGAAAAGTAATTTGCTTTGCATTACATCCTCCTGATACTTATTTCCTATAAGAATGATACAGTTGTGTTTTTGAGAGGAATAGGGATTTCAATTTCGAAGTAGTATTCACCACGGTAAACTCACCTGCTTAACTAGTTCACTAGTTAATAGCTGGTACTAAGCACGGATAAACAGGAAACTTTGGGTATACGGTTAACAACCCTATCCCGTAAAACCATTTCAACCGATAAAGAAACTTCAAAGCACAAACAAAATATAGAAAATAAAAACAAACTCATTCTTCACTGGAATCGGAGAGGCGAAATGATACCAACTGGTGAAAGCCTTCGCCAAACCAATCGGTCGATATGTCTTCTCCTCTCTCAATGAAACCGAAAGTAAACATGTGGACATGGAATGTGCACACCATGTTTGAACCTAGCTGACAAAGCTCCCCAGATTGCAAACGAGATGAGAAGGTATAGCATAGAAGTGTTAGGGTAGGAATCTGAGATGAATGTGTAGATGCAATGGAATGGAATGGAATGGAAGTGGACTCTCCTAAATGTCTCCTAAATGTCAACTGCACAGTCAATAATCTACTCCGATATTGTCACCCACACGACAACCATGAGCACACTGAGTTTTCGAGTGGCAATCATCATGTCCACATCTGAAGAGCATCGAAGCCTCTCATGCAGTGGGAACCAATCTCCTCCTGCACGATCACAATCATGACAACAAGGTTCAACTCACAAGGAAGCAAAGTCACAATCACACAATCCTACGCTACACATCTACAAATAATGTAGATGGGGAGGAGGAGGAATTCTATCGACAACTACAATCAGTACTAGACAAGACTCGATTTGGCGACATCAAAATTCTGATGAGTGGGGTGACATGAATGCCAAACTGGGGGTGGACAACACAGACAACACAGGAAGAGAAGTGATTGTGGGTGTAGAAGCACTCAGTGAAATGAGGAATGAGAATGTAGAACTGTTTGCAGACTTCTGCACATTCAACGATGTGGTGATTGGAGGCGAGACAGTGTGAACAAATACAAGGACATTGACAAGGTGACATGGATTTCACGAGACACCAGGACACACTACACTACAAGTCGGATCGACTTCATTGAATGTGGAGGAAGCGGAGACTGAGCCAGTCTACTGGACAGAGGATCAGATGAAGAAGGGGAGGAGATGTAGGTTTACACAAATACCTGGTATCTAGTGCAAGGAACCTACCTTCAAAATCAGGTTGAAAGCCATCAAGGAAGTTGGTGATAGATCACAGTTGAAGTTGAACACCCAGAACAGAAAGTGAACTGAAGGACAAAACTACAGAGGACATCTTCACGTCAGTCAGTCAGTCAGTCAGTCAGTCAGTCAGTCAGTGAGTCATGAGGACAAAGTGGGAGACATTGAGCAACATCCCTGAAGCGACCTGAGTGAAAGAACACTGGAACACTTTGAAAGAGATGTGGAGAGAAACCTGCATAACTGTATTGTGAAGGAAGAAGAAAGAAGATAAGACAATCAATGGATGTGGATGGACACATGGAAGGTGATAGAGCAGGGAGAGGAAGTTGGTGATGGTGATGATGAGGTTGACGATGATGGTGATGGTGAAGCAGAAGATGAACCGGTGTAGTGCGATGTTGAAGAAGGCAAAGAGGAAGTGAGCACACCATATAAACCACCACATTGGACAAAGAGGTGAAGAAGAGTGCACGCAAAGATAAAAGTCACTTCCACGACACACTGACAAGTGAAGTGGAACAGACTGGTGGTAGGAGAGACAGACAGAGAGAGAGAGAGAGAGACCTGACTACATTGTATCAAATAACCAGGTTAGTATCCCAGCAGACATCAGCACACATGAAGCCAATGAAAGATAGTGAAGGGAAGCTAGTTACACCGATGAGGAGAAAGAAAGGAAACGATGGGCTGAACACTTCGAAACACTGTTCAATCGATCACCCACATCACCTACAACTCGTCGAGAAATATCACCAGCAGCCCAGTCACACAACTACAAGTGAACAGAAGCACTGTGACAAAAGTTGAATTCGTGAATGCCATAAGACTACTGAAATGCAGGAAAGCAGCAGGATGCATGATCAGATGGAATCCCACCATAATCTCTGAGAACAGATTCAGGGACAACTTTGGACATGCTCACACCACTAATGCATTAGGTGTGGAATGAATGAGGGTACCTGCGGATTGAATGGTAGAGGGTCTACCCTGTCAAACTTCCAAATAATGGAGACCTAAGTGTTTGCAAGAACTGGCACAGAATCATCCTCCACTCCTGTCCACCTCAAGCAAATTAATGAGCCACATCATCGTGGAGACATTAAAGGATGCAATGGATTCAAAACTACGACCAGAACACGCTGGCTGCCTGGCTGGCTGGCTTTAGGAAGAACAAATCATATGCGGACCATTTTGCATGCACCATCTTTTATTCCGTCTATCGCGATATGGATGCATGGTTCTTATCACCATCACCAATAGCATTATCATTACTGTTATTTATTTCAACAAATTATCTTTCGATCAGACAATAAGGTTGCATTACATTTGTTACCTACTGTTAGTTATACCATGAATATATTTTAAGCCCTTTTTAAAAATAGGATGTGTGGAACAGTGGAAAGAAACAGTCTGTGCTAACCAATCAGAGTTAATTGTTAATTATACCAAATCATATGAGTTCTGGGGATAGTGCAGATGGTTTATGAAACATGTTCAGATTATTCTATAATCTTTGTTGATTTCACCTTTCAACAAATGTGTTATATAGCAGCGGATGTTATCAAGTCAATCACTGGTTTATTCATTAAAAAAAATAACTATATGCATTCGAGGTCAAATTTTATAGGTCATACATGATGCAGCTGTTCATTATTCAAATAATTATGTAAATTGTATATAGTAAGAGCAAGAGAATATATGGGACTATTTAGACGATAATTGTTTAACTATGAATTAAAATAATCTAGAAGGGTTAGAAAAACTCCTTGGTCAAAGCTGTACTTTGTGAAGCGCTAAATACATATTTGTAACACAAAGCTTCTGAATATGGTTTTTATATAGTGTGAAGCACTTACAGTGCAAAGAACACCAAAAGGGAAGAATAGAGCTGGATAGTGACCTACTTCAAAGTCGAATTCCTAAGGTTCAAACTCGAAGGTCCTGGGGTTGTAGGTGCCCACTGCTGAGGACTCACAAGCAAAGGTGAAACAAATGCCCAGTACTCTTAGGTCTTCAAAACTCTGGTTGACACGTTTCCGTAAGAAAAACCCTTTTTAAAATAAACAGGATAGTTTCCAACCATAAACTGAACTAAATTTTAAGGAATGGAACAGCTAAGTGACACTAAACAATTGCTTTATCGAAGCTCAAGGTTTCTAGAGATTTTGAAGCGCTTAACAGTGAAGGAAGCACCAAAAGATAAGGAAATGACTATATAGTTCCCCTTGGAGTAGTAATCTTTTCTCAGCTGATTTCTGTTGATTAGATGTTTGCAAGTCACTCAGTATTAATATTTTGTGTATGCTGCCTTATAACTTAAATAAAACATATTTCCTGGAAATCATTTGGATATGAAGACATCTTTTACTTGAAGAATTCTGCTTCAACAAACTCCTTTTCAAAGATGCATTCATCTACTGTTGTCATTTCTAAAGACTAAAGTATAAAACATGAAGAGCTATTGTTAGGGAAGATACTACTTCAGCTTTCCACCTATTGGTAGGATTTATTGACTGCTTGTTAAACTTTATATTATTTTGAACTCACCGCTTGTTATCTGAAAGCCAAATTACAATTATTCTATCGTAGTCGTATCTCTACATATAGAAAAAGGTTTTGTTAAACTGGCATTTTAGAATCTCAATATTATTGGAATATATACACTGATTAGTTGGTCAAAAGTTTGGTCTTCAGTTATTCACCGAATAAGGTATTAGAATAACCCTCTTTTGACGATAAAAAGTCAAGCATGTCAAGCTGTGAGCTAAAATATGGAGTTCTACCATCTTGTCTGACGTACTGTTAACTAGATAAAATCATATAAGTGTTCCCACGCACAAAAAGTATTATACCGTTATAGTAGCTGACATTCATAAGGAAATGTATGCATGGGATAATAAAAATTCTCTTAAGTGCCCTACTTTTGTCATATGTGGTTACTATCTCCCTCCACGCGCTCATACTTTTCGCCGGGTAACTCCTGTTATTACCTTTAAAGTGAGGGTTTTTTCTGCGAAAGTGAAAGGGTGGAATGGGATGTTCAGTGGTCATCACTTCATCTGTGAATAATGAAGCTTCTTCTAGGAGAGTTGGGAAATGCAGTTTCCGAGCAAATTCTACATACATGCTTCAGCATCTAGAACAGACTCATTAGGAATCTACTTTCACCATTTGCAGCCATAGGAAAGTAGCTTCTGATGTCATTAAGCTATCTTATGGATTGGATATAGAGTTGAGGGTTTGAGGAGTTGCTACTTGTGGAAAATACATTCATAATTCTCACTGTTACAGTAAAACCAAAGATATTAAACAAACAGGACTGTTTCCAACGAATTTATTCTCAAGCTGTACATTTATATACCTATATATTATATTTAAAGACTGAAAATGTGAGGCAGGTTTAACTTAAATCATGGAAAGTTCAAATAACAGTAAAGGTGATTACAATAATATTGTTGCTAATTGATGACGTAAAGGTCAAGTCATAACTAAAAGGGACTATGCAAGACTTTTTAAGTCAGTTAAAAGTACATACAGAATGATGATACATTAGTTTCACCTGATTTATAAGAACCCACCCGACCCGTTGGTTCGCTAATTCCACGTCTCTATGGATTGGCGAAAATAAGTAAAGCAGGATTACCCCTTCGTCCGCTTTCGGATATGTCAAGTTCTCCTTATCATTGTATCACCCAGTGGTTAGCTGAAATACCAAAATCAGTCAGAAGATAAGTGCCTCGTTATTCCGTTCATGATACTTTTCAGTTTTTTGATGGGATTAGTGGTGTTGACCCCACCGGTAAAGTTATATTTCTTCATATGTCAATTCATTATTCGCCAGTGTAGCACTCACTGAAACTGTTTGTTATGTATGTGATTTCATCGACTCACATAACACTAAGGTAGGAATGCCTATCATGAGGAAGACGAAATTTCATCCCCCCAGTCTGCTTTCGAATAAGTAACATTTGTAGCACAGACTGTGTATGAGTTGAACTTGACTTTCTACGACGGATGCTATCCTTACCGATTTTTTGATAAGAATATGCAAGAATGGTATGCGGAATCAGTTATCAGTTTAGTTTCTAAAAAAACTTTGTTCATTAGTATGAGTAAAACTTGGGGACTGCGGTAGATTATAATTCCGTTTTAGTGTGTTTATTAGAAATTTTACACAGTGAAACAGTATCATGTACTGGACAACGTCTTGGACATAATTTATTGTCTATATTCATATCATGTAACCTCACAACTTTGAGGCATACTTTATGTAGTTATAATCTCTTCTCCTTTGTGAAAATGGCAGTACAATTTTCCATATATCTGAGACAGTTGCAGAGTCAAATCTATTGCATATATTTAGTGTTGATTCGACAAACAGATTCGGTTATCAATCTCTTTCTCTACTCAACTGAGGTAGTTATTAATACCGTTTCTATATCCCACCCTATCAAATGATATAGATATGGACAATAAATTATGTCCAAAATGTTATCCAGTAAATTATACTGTTTCACCGTGTGGCTCCTATATTAATAAAATACATGGTCTTCCTCTTAGAAAACTGACGAGTAAACACACAACTTTCAGAGACAGAAGGCAGATACACAAACCATCGTAAATTTAATGTTTGCCGTCTTAGGAATCTAACCACCCCTAAATATCCACGTCTAAGTGCACCAGCTCTAACAGACAAAGTTAAAGCAGCTATAGAACAGGTCAGTAAACTCTGTCTTAGAAAAGAAATTCATAGAATTGTCAAAAAGTTGCATAGCATTAGGCATAATATAGAAGAACTAAGATGTAAGCTGATACAAACAGTTAATAAAAAAGACTATGAGCTTCTGATGGACTATTGCAATAAAGAAAGGTCAGCTGCATTAAAGAAATCCAAAAATTCTCAAATTAACAAAAGCACATCACCAGTGATAAGTCATAGTGGGTTGTCAATCTCTCAAGTTCTAAGTTCCGTAGAAGTAAAAGTGCTAGAGAAAAATGTTAACTTCAATGTAGTGATTAATGAATTGGAACCAAATGTTATTCCCAAAATAAAATCAACGTTAAGTTTAATAGATAGGACAAGTGCAAATGAGATAAGAGCACAGTATGCACTAACACTTAAACGACAGAAGAAAATGAAACCTATTCATTATTTTGGTATCTGTATTTCCCAATGAGTATACATTACAGATTAAGATTTATGCGTACACATATGTTGATAGTTTTCATCGTATGTATTTTAGTAATGTCAGTATGTGGGGATGAGTTGAGACTAACTCAAACTGCTTTTTATTCTTATTTAGACAATTTCGATTCCACCTTATGTATAGAGATTTTGTTATAAGACGTTCTTTATAATTTCTAAAGCCTTTCTGAATAATTTCGATATTGTCAAAATTGACCTTGTGACCTAAAATTATAGTATTTAGAGCTATGGCTGATGTGTTTTCAAGTTTTTTTCAGTTCCACTGGATTTCTAGAGGCTCGTATGGTAGCTCTTCAGTGTTCATTTTTTCTTAATTTTGATTTCACTGGAAGTTTGTCCTATTTATACTGTATCACAGTTTGAGCATTTTATTTTATAAAGTCAACTAGATTATGAATCTAGAAGAATCTCATCCTTTAAATAGCCTAAGGTGCTGTGCAATATGTTTGATTTTCTATAGAACACTCTGATATTGTATTTATTGAGCACTGTCCTAATTTTATTGAATGTGTGTGATATGTAAAGGATAACAATTGTTGAAGTTCATGATTTAACAGTAGTTTTATGATCTAATTTAATGTTATTTTCTACTTTGCAAATGAATTTCATCGGATAATTATTCATTCCAAGTATCTTGTTCACATTTTTTAATTCGTTAACTCTTTCATTTTCATTCGTTACTAGAGTGTATGTTCTCCTTTAGAGAATGAAAGAAATAAAAATTTTCATAGTAATTGAATGTGATAAGTCCAAATCTAAATATTTGTTTGAATGGGTTGCTTTCCTGAAAAGGGGTTATACCTAAATGTCCATTTTCTTTCCACTTAACAAGACGATTAAGAAAAGTCAGTGAACTGGATATTTGGATATTTAGAGTCCAGTTGACCTAAGAATGCCTGATATAAGTGACGTTTTAAAATTACGAATGTGTCATCAACATACCTAAGCCAAACTTTTGGCTTCGAATTTACTTATAAATAGGTTACGATTGGTTAAATGATTAAGTGAATCAACAAACCTTTTATGTTTCTTATATAAAACTCCATATCTGATGTTAGACAAAAGCAAGTATGTAAAACTATTATAAAGATTACATTTTGGAAAGTAGCTTGCATAACGACAAACATTAGCTTTCCAAATACTATATTTTCACCTCTTCCATCACAACACATGGTGACTAGCTGCATTGTCAGGGAATTTGTTATCATTGTGGCTACTACATCATAACGGAGATATTTAGGACGAATGTTTCAGTTTCATCAGGGTGTAAATGAATAGCCTAGCAATTAATATTTGGCAACATATAATATTTTTCTCTTTCCATTAATTTTTATGATCAAATCTTGATGAATAGATCATATCCTCCCTCTTTTTCAAATGAGGCAACATGCTCTTCCTGATTTTTATCGTACACGATTGATCAGTGTCATAATGACTATCTCCTAGTTTTCCACTTTTATCTAGGTATATATCTCCATAGTTTTTGTGACCTAATTTACAACTTCTCTGAGTAGTGTGATTGAAGCATTTTCTTTGTACTAAGCTATCGAGTTTATCATCTTAGCTGCCATAGTAAGTAAATGAATGAAAACAAACGTAGGAAACCTATACTTGTGGTTCTGTTTTTCATGTATTAGGATAAAAAGAGACAGCTACAGCTTATTCATCTGTGGGGTTGATGCTGGTGTCCCAAAAAGTAGATTTAGCTTAATTTTGGAAGTGTTTCTCATGACTTACAAAGTTGATTGTGAGAGAAGCATGGAATTTACTTGCACATACGTGACCCAGTGAAACCGGTTATCATTATGTAGTAACAGTTTCCGATGCTAATGCATTTATCGACAGGTAACTCATTCGGCGCTACCTCGTGACTATTCATCACACTCTCACAGCAGACTATAACAATTATTCAAAAAAATTTTCTCTTTTACTGGCCTATGTTATATTGTTCCCTACTATGATTACTATGAGTTTTCATAAATTGTACAGCTTGTGTGCTATATGTTATAATTTGTAAGTCTACGGAGTCAATGGACCGAGAGAATCCTTTTCTGACACTAATTAGTTATGATCTAAAATTCTTAAGATTAATTGGTCCTGATGCATTTATTAGCAAGAAATTGTCCAAGAAATAACAAATAATACTGTATAGTTCTGTGTTATACTAATTAGCTAAACAAATAAAGTATGAAAAGAGATTATTTTATCTGTTAGAATTTCCAGTAGCGTCAAGAAGGAAAATATTTAACTTTTTTCAAGTACTGGATCATAGCAGGGTTTAAACTGGTGGCCTCTGGGCTACCACACTAAAGGGAAGTCCAATCTTAGTCAGTAGTTTACAATAGTACCTCGTTCGCTATAACACTGGGTTGGTAACCATGTAGCCGCTGGTACGGATCCTATGGAAACTGGGGTTTTCATCAAACTCATAATCGCAACCCAGTACGAATAACACCAGCTTGCTAAACCACAACTATTTCACATTGTATCACTGATACTTTTGCTGCAGCACTAGAGTATAAAATATTTGGTTGTGTTTCATTAGAAACTGGATTTTGATGACAGAATATGACAGATAACTTGACTAGAAACTGGTCATTATGAAGTAGATGCATCCTCTGTAAGCATATCTCCGATAGATTGAAAGTTGTACTGATTTTCTTTTTACATCTCAAACTCAATTCAATTTACTCTATCGTCTCATCAATCTAGTCTTGTTTTTATGCTCTGTTGTGATTATTGATGCAATAAAGCCATACATAACTTATGTAGAACTTACCTTAGTTCACTTCATGCTTTATTTCTGGAAGGCATATTGGTTTAGAATTGTATAATTTTCATAAATTTATGCAGTCCATCCGTCTATGAAATGTAAGAAGAGTGATAAGGAATCGAACTCAACAGCCATTGCGTGTGTTCGTGCATCAGGCAAGGGAGACCAAAACAAGGAAAAAGTTGTATAAATTGGTAGTGGATGAAAGATGAGCTTAAAGAGTTACCAATGCTTTTAAAAGAGGCCTGCATTATATGGTGTAATGAGAGAGTACTCTTTTCAACAAGAAGGTTTCGTATTGATGGAGTTAAGTGACTTCATGATTTCTTCTTTGATTTCTTGCAGGTCAATTCACTGGGATAAAGAGTACGTCTGGCGATGAAGATTACAAGTACTTCATCCTGAAGAGTTGTTCACTGTCAAAATTTGACTTTTTGCCATATTGTAAGAACTTTAGTTGGTCTATTGAGGAAGAAAGTTCAGAGTACTGCTTCAAATGCTGAGGTAAGAAGAATATCAGATGAGATCCAGCTACTTCTTTACTATGTAACGTTTTTACCATTATTCTTATAACTTATTTGGTTGACCAATTACAATCTTCAATCACCTTTGTAATGGAGGGATACTAAAGATCTTACTTTTTCTTTTACATGGCGGACTACTTTTATTTATTGAAACTAGTTACTATTTCCTTTCAATAATATATGCACCTTGTGATGAATAGATAATTAATATTTAATTTACAAATAATGTTTATACTTATATATTGCATGATATGCATAAATTACTGTCTTTGATGAGTTCATGTGTCTGATATTAGATTTATTGTGCTTGATTACTGAATGATTAAGGATGACCTGTTGTGCACAAAAAAAAAACAAAACTTATCTTAGGAGATGAACATCTGAAATTTGTACGTTATACATGACTGCATTTACTATAGACAATATTGATACCTGATTCACTAATGCACAGCAGGACTACCACAATAAGATAAAATCAGAATTAGAAAAATAAAATGAGAAGAATTGGGTCAGTGTTAAGACAACCTGTAATTATTTAAAGCCTAATATATCAAACAGCTTTAAGCTTAGTTGAATCGAGAGGAATAGAGGAATAGCAGATTATGATAACCTCTCCGGTTGTAAAATTGAAAACACTGTGAAGGTTATTGCTAACTACTTTGTTTTATGATATTGAATACAGTTAATGATACTCTGTGAAAAACAACAACAGTCTCCTTGAAGAGGGTTTCATTCAAGACATATCATGCAATTTAACACAGTGGTATGATAATTAATCCGATAAATTTCTGAAAACATCTTTAGAATATAAATAAGGTAATGCATAACTTGTTTCATTAGATAACATACTGATATAGTTCAAATATCTCCGGAGTTTCTTATCCGTTTCCTCCTTATCATATTCTCTGAAGATTTGTCAATTATAACTTCTTACTGATTAGTTTACAAGTAAAAACCACCGTATGCACAAGAAGAGTGAAATCTGATTAGATTCTTGAAAATATGATTACAACTTTGTAGACAGAGATGACCTTCAAAGATAACAAAACTAATCAGTGCAAAAATAGTTCTTTAGTTCTCTACAAAGAACTGTAGAGTCACAGAATTGATATCAAAACAGCCTTTACAATTTTGTACAGAAACTGTCAGTGACGTATACTTAAGTTTGTTGAGGCGCTAGCCATAAATAAATTTAACCCCCCATTGTGTGTGCAAAAACATTTTGTCCTTACATTAAGCCTACTTTGGTAATGCTTATTTTATTGTATTACTAAGATTGTCGTCAAGTCTTATCTTTTATTTCTCTCATTATCTTTCTTATTATTGAATTCCTTTATGTCATATGTATCCTTTCCCTACTTCCTTGAGTGCTGACAGAGTTGTGGGGCGGTTGACACTTCCCGGCTGCCCACACCATGGAAGGCTATTTCTTCTTAAGGTACCTGAAAGAGATTTTTGTGACCGCAGAGCCCATCGGACATCTGCTTGAGGCCTGTCACACATAGACTGTTGAGTATGATTACTTTGAACTTTTGTATTTTTAGGGCCGAATGGTTGAAAGGAAACGACAAGTGAACCAACACCACCAGTCAGGCAGACCATGGGGCATGGTGGAGTGTGTTATTTTTGGGGCCGACCTTTTCTTACCCCCGCCCCTTCCACTGAGAAGGCAGCATCAGCATGGCACTGCTGGTCATCCAAGGGAAACACCTTACTGCTGTCACACACCACCCAGCTAACAGCAGTACGACTTCGCCCTCAGCTCCCCATCATAGTGTAGCAATTTACACTATGACGGTAACTGCTTTTCATCTAACCACTATCCAATAGAGCTTTCTGGTATGGTAGGACCTCGAGGGAACGAGTGTTCCACCAGTATAGCTCATTGTGATATGCAAGCCCGACCACCACGTCAAGGTAGCAGCTATCGGTCGGGTTTCCCACTTCCAGATTTCATATATAATGCCCTAACAAGTAAATGTATGATCAGATTGTTCGAAATGTATAGCGCTAATACATCACATTTTTCAGATAATCTACGTCTTCTAATTACATTATCCAAATTCACATAACCTTAATTTATTCTAATTAATCAATTACTTAATGTTAGTGAAAAACAATGGAGCCGCGTATAGCAAGCCGTACATTGCCTGGTTGTTCTACACAGTAACACTTCAATATGGATAGCATAACGACAACTTTTTAAATAAGTTATGATATTATTATGACATGTGATTCTATCAAACGATTTCCATAGACTTCCCTTTTAAATAGAATATTTTAGACTAACTTTACAGGTCATTCTTACAACCCGTGAGATAACCAGTTACGTTCTTCTAATTTATGAAAGTCTATTTACGCAGTCGAAATACGGTAACCTGGTTGGTTATTTCAATAATTTCTAGGGTGGCTCTTAAAGTCATTCCGATTCTAAAGACCACTCTAGGAAAGAGTGAAATAGCCAACTATTTCGGTTGGGAAGTAGAATTTGCATAGGATAAAGAAGTCTAGTTGGTCGTTTCAGTTATTTTTGAGGTGCCCTTTTGAGTCATTATTGAAGTCACTCCTTATATGTATATTGTCCCATATCATATTGTTTCCTGCGAAGGATGGATACATTCAAGTAAAATAGTTACTTTCAAAAACTTTAAGGAAATCATAGTTGTCCTGGTAAAACAAGTTGAAGTATTTGTCCATGATATTTTGACGCATAACAGTGAAGATTTGAAACAAAGCTAATTGCTGAAGCAGCATAGTACCAGTAAAAAAAATTTCTTCAATTCATTTTGCTTTTTCTACCAGTGAATTTTTCGGAAACAGCGATTATAACTTTAGATGCAGTGGTCTAGTACCTCATTTCAGATATCCTAAGAGCAAGTTGTGATTCACAAGGCTTCCAAAGAAAACTAGTTATTGTCTTCAGTGAAACTTCAGAGATTTCTCATGAAAATTTAGACTGCACTATTCTCTTTAACTTGGATTTGAATGGTTTATGCAGCTCGTATTCTTTTTGTTTAGTCTTGTTCTTACTGACATGAAAATACAAGACTGACTATCTTCAAATGTTTGTTCTTGGAGAATGTAGTCAACTGAATTTCTGTCTGGGTTGATCTATTTATACAATCCGAACCTTGTTAACTGGTCTTGATGTTTCTGATCGGTCTTTTTAACCTGATTTGAACAATACTTAGTACTTGGGGCCAAAAATTATCACGTCAAGTGTTGGATTTTGTGGATTTCTGATATTTTTCCTTCTTTCTACTCCAGTTTTTGTCTGAGTTCTCTTTACCAGTGTTTTTCGTTAGTTTGGTAATAATGTTCAAGTCGGTGTACCTTTTGATCATCAACTTATCTGTGTACAATGCTTTCATAAACTCTCTCTGCTACTTTCGAAGTTACACGCTACCAGATATTTAATACTTCCCAGTGAAAATGACAATTCTAACCTTTAGTGTGTAGTCAAGTAAACAACCAATTTTAATAATGATGGGTAGTGAGTTATCAGAGGAATCCACGACGTGCGTTTCGTCCCATTAAGGACTCGTCAGCCAGAAGCAGATCGACTCCGTTCAGTCAGTGACAGCAGAATGGAAGTAACAGCATAACAACCTCTCACAATGTCTATAGAAACATTTTATTTTTAGGCGACTGAACTTTTCGACCTATCTGTGACCATTCTTGATACAATCCAACTACCGAATAATATTTCACTTCTCTTTTTCTAAGTACTGGGTCTTTCACACCTAAGTATTGTTTTTGGTGTACTCATCTGTTTGCATAGTGTTTCTTTGTTAAGGAATTTCGAAAACGTCTCCTGTTTGCTTATGAGAAACTAATAAAGTAGAAGACGACGATGTTGCTGGTTGGCGTTCGGTTCCTGTGTTTTGGTTGTTTTCAAAGGCATTTCATGGTAAGTTTTTATGCATCTGTGGATCTAAAATGCCAGTTCTGTCTTTTTAAACTACTGGTTTCTGTACTTCTTGTGATGAGGTTTTGTTCTTGTGCATAGGAATGTCACAATGCTTTCCTTATACCTTGCTGACGCATTTAGTGAGTCGATTAGTGTGGTCTATATTAAAATTGTGGCTTTATGTTTTCATTGTATGCTTTAGGAAAGAGAGTATACAGAAAGTCATACTGACGATCTGAATTCTTTGTTTTCAGATGAATTACGTGAAGGTACCTTAGAGAGGAAAATAAAAATTTACAACCAAACCTATGAAGGTATCATTGGTATGTTGGATTCTCAGTTTTGGCTTTGTTGGAAGCGATAAAACAGGAAAACAGAAATGTTAGGAAGACACAACCTGGATTCAACTGCCAGCCACAAACAAGCCAATCATTAAAAACGTTTCCGGGCAATACTGAGGTATTCGCATAGCAGCGCATATGCCAACAGAGGTCGAACAATTTGATCCAGTATAACAACGGAGGATTACAAGTATGAACAGATAATAACAACTAACACCCGTTTAACAAAAGGTGGCTAACGTGCCTCAGTGGCCTACCAGATAACGCTCTGACATTTGGAGCGGTGGCCAGGAGGTTTAAGTCTCATTAAGAACAATATCACTCACTGAGGTGCAGGTACATACAGCCGACGAGTCCTAAGTAGGGCAAAACGTGCGTTCTGAATTCCTCTGCTAACCACAACCAGTTCAGTTATTAGAAAGGCATTGTTTAGAGAAATATTTGTGCCTGAAGTCTAGAGTGTCTATACTATCATAAATTTACAACTGACGAAAGTTGAACTTCAGACGGCGGCCTGTTTAAATCTTGGGTTACCAAAAAAATTTCCATAGATTATATTCCGCTAATTTTTTCCCTTTCAGTTTGTTGTAATCTTTTAAATGCCTTCTGAACGCACTATGTACTCTCGCACGTTTCTAAAATATTTTTGAACTTTAGTTTCTCAAGCTAAGAATTACACAAAGGAAAAACTTTCCACCGGTTAGAATTGGATTTGTAAATACTCAAAAATACACCACATTACTATTCTTAGGAAACCTCTATAAGATTTCGAATTTCTTTGCTCGCTGACTGAACTGTTACTATCAAAAATACACTCAATTTTGTGTTAATTTCGGAATCAAGAATAGATGTTAATGTAACACTAGCTTCCCATTTCACATCTATGCCTTCAATACTGTTATTACTAACACTATCCAGACGTGATAGTTATTTCTTTTTAAAATATTGCAAAGAAAGTGAATTTGTTGAAATATCGCATGCTAGAAATTCCATACTATATCATACGTGTTGTTTAAAATAAAGCGATTATTATTATTATTATTATTATTATTATTATTATTATTATTGTTATTACTATTCGAATCAAAACGCCGAGTGCTCATCATTAAGTAGTCAGTAACACCTTCTTATTGAAGCAAATCTCTATTGCGGATTGCAGTCTTTAAAAATAAAGACTTATCAGTAAGACGATAATTCTAAATTTGTGTAGTTTAATGAAACAAAACAATCGTTACCATAAAGTTGAAGTGAGGAAGCATCTTTTCTAATTTTTAAGGAGTGAAAAACTGTTTTCAAGAAAAATAATCTACGATTTTGTCTCTTAGAATTCCTTCAACGGTTTTCCAAAAATTCGAGTTTTTGATGAAAAGTGTTTTAAAATCAAACAGCTCTCAAAAACCCACAGTTGTAATACGCATCGTTGGTTAACAGATGGGACAAAAGATTATAAATACAGGATTTTACTTGATAGCTGATAGGATAACTAATTGAGGGTATGGTCAGCAAACAATCGAATTTTGACATAAGACTTGGCAGATAACAGTTCAGTAGACAGGTACAAGCAGACAAGAAGGATGACACTGAGAGAGAGAGAGAGAGAGAAAGAGAGACAGAGAATAGTGAATTAGTTGGTAATAATACTGAACAACTTGTATATTTAAAACCCGATCACTCTAATCTTCAGATCTTGCTAATCAGATCAAGGAGATCTAAGTACCAAATGGCCATTCCGGTAATATAGGTAAGAACTTATCAGTAGTGAACCCGAATGAAACCGATCCTCAAAGCAACAGAATATTTCAGATCAAGTGGAACTTTTCACCTAGTTACAGCCGACCAGTATTTCATAATCAACATGCAAATTGTTTATATATTGCTCAATCGAATAGTTATTCAAATCCTCATCGGTGACATTAAGCGTTAGGTAATATTAAGCAGACGTCAAAATAAAAGAACATGTACGTCACGTTTCACGCAGAATTCGCGTTGTGTTGATCAGTTTTCGTTAGTGTAACAATGAGGAGATAACAAATCGCTTGACTTTATTAGGTAAATAAGTTTAAAGGTCAACTTGTGAGTTTATGAGATCAGAGTTAAGGTAAATTTTGGAATCAATAAAATATCTACAATCTATTCTCAGTAGCCAATTTGCACAAGTAGCAGTAGACCTTTAGAAATAATATGTACTGTGTAGCATGCATGGCTATATTTACAGTAACCAGTGAATTTACAGGTACACATACTGCAAGCTAATTCACCGCAGTAATTGTTTCTAATATATTTAATAATCATCTTTCGACTAGAAATGATAATCTGCAGATCAACCGAAAAATGCCATCTTCAGAGGTTTACGTACTCAACTGGTCAGTATTTCTCTTGTTGGGCCACCTTTAAAAACTAAGTTTACCTTAGAACTGTCAGGAATTACTCAGTACATTAATTCTCTCTTTCAGGCTATTTATTTGAAAGTATTATTATTTGTCCTTTGGGTTCCTGGTGGAACATAAGGCTTCAGCAGTACGTTACTATTTCAATCTCTTCTCTGCAGTCTTTTCAACCTGAAGCCACGACTGCCCACAACCTTTCATTTCTTTCTCACATGACCTCCTCCATGTCACCCTCGGAAGCCGAACTAGTCGCTCCCCCTTCGAATTCCACTCGAGGGCCTGACCTGAACTGACAAGTGATATCCCCGAATAATCCTCTCAGTAAATGCCGTATTCAATCCATCTCCACTTTCATCTCTCGCATATTTGTTCAGCGATCGGTTCTTTCTTCGTTGGTTCGTTGCCAGCCTGCCAGCTAGCCAGCCACACTTCCTTCTCGCTTATTTTTATTGTTCTGGCCAGCCATCTGATCTTCATCTTCACTATCGAGTGAGTGTAGGTGGCAGCTGTTGATGATGTATGTCTGTAGTTTGTTGGAAATGCTTTTCGTGATGCGCCAAGTCTCTCAACAATCACATGGAAGCACTGACTTACTTGACTGAATTGGTGTTGAAAATTCGGATCTTGTTCACGCTTTATGCTGAGTTCGGTGTAGTGCAGTAGATCTCCACACACACTGATTTCAGATTAATGCAGGAAGGCCTGTCTTGCTGTCTTTCTGATCACGGCTTTGCCATCCTTAGATGTGCAACCGCCAGTAGTTGAAACGATGCTGCTTGGGTAGGTGAAAGAGACAACTTCCTTTAAATTTCCCCTGTTGAATGAGTATCTAATGAATTTTACTCAACTTTCCTCCCATTATACCCTGTGCATATCTGTACAACATTTCTGCAGTAGGAGATAAGTCCGGTTTATTTCTTTACTCACTAAAGTTCAACCGGGAAAACTTTATGTACTTGCTGTGCTGGATTAGTATTACACCTACATATTGCTGAAAATGCATAGCTAAAAGAAGATTGTCTCCGATTGCCTCCAACCAACTAACATCTACTAATGTACACCGCGGTGCTGAGCTTTCTAGCCTGGTTACCACATTGCAAATATGATCGATAGAATTCGGTCTGCATTCGGGACTAGACAACATGAAATTGGCTGCACTCACGTGACCAATCAATACACGCAAGCCAGTCCAACAGGAGGTCAATCGCGGCCCGAATAGCTCATTGGTAAAGTTGCTGTCTACAACACTGGGTGATGCAAGTTTGAATCTCAGGCGGGACATCAGTTCAGTCTAGGTTGCAGACACGCCTTGCTGACGAGTGCCAAAAAGCATGAAACCTACGTCCAGGTCTTCCTACCGATTGCCTCCAACCAACTAACACCTAATAAAAGGAGATTTACTAGGATAATTTCCCTTCTTTTGCATGAAGAGATTTAATTCGTATTCCCATTTCTTAAAACTAGGGGAATTCAACATTTTTTTAATGAAAGTATTCAGCGTAATCGCCATGCAAAATAATTCATCTTTAATGCGTATTTATGAATCTTTTCTTATAAAATTTGTGACAGACATGCTCTTCTATCCAGCTAATATTAAATTGACAGTAGTATGTAAATAATTCACCTCCCAGTAGATCTGAAATTCCCACCTGTTAGAAGTGAGTGAAATTTCAGGTAACTGCAATGGTGTATTCAATATCTTTAACTTTTATTAGAATTTCTTAGGAACCTGTATTCCTTGCATTGTTACACGCAAATCTTCACATGTTTCAAGGAGATATAAAGTAAGTAGTATGCTACACCTTGAAATTTTGTCAATCACATTATCATGCATCTAATGAATGACACGCCTTAATAAATATATCTGCACTAGTAATCAATGGTATTGTTGCTGTTCTACCCGCTGTGACTGCATCAATTATCTATTCAGCTGTGAATTGTTCGTCTCCATCATCATCACCGTCATCATCATCATCATCATTATCATCAGCATCACAATCATCAACATAGTCAGAAGCATTTTTATTCCATTCACTACAATTATTCTTTCTTGCTACCGCCTTTCCCTAGAACTAAGTTCCATAAAATTTATAAATACATATATCAAATGGAAGTTATCTTTACTCTTAGGCTATTGTGTATGCTAAAAGTGAGCTAGAAAAGGGGGGCAAATAAAGAAAGCCGTTATGAAGACCAAGCATGCATTCGTGTTCAACGCTGTGAGTACTATTCCATTGAAATAAGAATAGTTATAAAGCGGTCTAATTAGAATATAAAAATATTCAACTTCACACACTATTCACCTTTGGAAAAAGATATTTTTGCCTTAATCTCTACTAGGCAGTATACCAGTCTAAATTATATGCACGAATTTTAAAGAAGGAAGAGAATTGCTTCATTCTCCTTCTTTCTTTCTTTTTCAAAATATTTTATCTATTGTCAATTTGATTATTTCTACAGATGGAAACCATGAACAGTAATAGTAGTAGTAGTAGTAATAATAATAGTGAAATTAATGGTATTAGAAGCAGTTATCATATCATATCATATCATACGGGATACTAAGAATTATAATGAAAACAACTATGAAATTAAAAATTCTAAGAGAAAACTTTTTATTCCTTTTATCTTCCCCTCTGATATGTATAAACGCAAAATGAAGTCATTTCAAATATGGCGCCAGTTCAAAAATTTAGAGATTTAATCAAATCGGGGCGCCAAAATCGAATATATCAAGATGGCGGATATATAAGGAGAGACAGAGCAAAGTCATTGACTACGAGTCAATGAATGGGTAAAAGAGAAGAATAGAGATAATAAAAAAAAGCATTTGACAGGCAGAACGAGTCAACTGTCAAACAAGTGTGAGAATTTAACTAAAACTAACTAATGCTAGTAATAACAATGTAGTACTCTAAAAGATTTGAAGTTTTAAACGAAAAAGTTTATTTCATACAATCCTGTCTCGTATGATATCTCTACTTTTTATAATGCATTCAAATTTATAGTATTTATTATCTACTATTCCTATCACAGGATTTCGAGACATATGTGATAAGGAAATGTCTTATTTTTGTGTAAATCGTATAGATAGGCAACTGCCTACGCTTAGCCAATAAACTTAAAATCTCTGATAATCACAAGTATATAAAATCTTAAATATAACCCTTAAAGAGTTAATCGGTAAGTGTAGTTTAAGAAAATGAGTTCAATTGTGTGTTTGTCTGTTAAATTACATCTCTACCAGTTAGCGGAAAAGCAGAAGCTTTTAGAAAAGAGTGAAAGTTATACTAAATAAATAGCCAGTCACAAAATATCTTGTTTAAACAATAAAGGGTAACAGTGTCCATCACATTCCATACTTTGCAAGATTGCATTTGAAGTACAACATTATGGAATGATAAAAATATTTCTGTATCCTGTTTGATTTATTAACGTTTTTAAGTTATTTAACTTTATTCCAAGGGAAAACCAGGGAGTTTTTCCACATGATTATGCACTCAACAGTCCGATAATTATCAGGAAAAAGCACTAGTAAGTTATTTGTTCATAAAAAGAACACTGTACTCATGACTTTTAGTAGATGAAATCACCCCATGCAATGACTGAATTTAGCGGTGCTGATAGAATGCAATTCAATGTTAGTTAGTTAAAAGCAATCGACAGGAAGCCTTGGATCTGTGTTTCGTGTTTGCTGGTACTCATTAGCAAGGCATATCTGAAAACTTGACAAAACTGATATCTACTATGAAATTCGAGCTGAATGATAGCGTCACTAACTACAAAACTTGGTATTACGGGTTCAAATCTCACAGGGGACATCACCTACCTGGAGGGTGATGATGTGCCTCGCTGATGAGCGTCAACAAGCACGAAATCTAGGCCTCCTGTCTATTAATTCCAACTAACTACAAACCATTGAAGTTCGACATGATAATGAGCTTCTTAGTTTACAAAGCCGCAGTACAAAGTGATCGATAGAATTCGATCAGAACTCAGGGCTGGACAATGTGAAATTGGCTGCTCTCCAGAGATCGTTCGATGTAATACAATATATGTAAGATGTTAGTCGGATGAAATGTCAGAAATACTTGTAAGCTTCAATATAGTTCCTAAAAAATCACTAACATTTTATGTATAGTGCTTCAACTACCTAAGTAAATTATTTTCTGACCATAAGCTTATACTTTCTAGCTTACTTCTGGACCATGGATCCCTACGTTTTACACATTACCTTATGCGGAGTTAACGAGAAAGCAGGCCAATACAATGAATCCATTACATTGCTTAGAAACTTTTCTTGCTATGTTCGTAAGTATTTTCCTAAAAATTTGTCAAGTTCTTAACGGTAGTGAGTTACCTGCCAGTCAAAATGTTCAAAGTCGGTTTACTGATGCAATACTAGTTAAGTGGCATTTTCTCAAGTTAGTATTTATCATAAAACAATGTCAAAAAAATGTCTTGAGGAGCAATTAAACGATGTTACATCTTTATCCATTGCCTCTTTGAAGTACTTATTCATAAAATAATGCCTACAAGCCCTATGATAAGCTCACCAACAACTATCATACAAATTAGATTTTAGTACTTGCAATTATTTATGAAATAGAGGGAATCAGAAGAGATGGGATGAATATCAATACCAGTGGCCATTCGCCAATTCTTTGAAAGTAAAAGCGCCTGGAACTATTAAGTGTTCATCGAAGATATAAATATTAATATATATTACTGACTGGTATGAGTGGTGAGAAAGCAGTCCTAGCAACCTAACTATATGAAAGTGTTCTAACCATCGAAAGTTTACTCAGTTAGTTAAGAGGTAAAGTCATTGGTAGAGTACGCAGAACGATTAGGCTGATAGGCCCAAGTTGTTTGCGCTTATTGACACTGATCAGCAAGGTGTATCTGCAACCATGAAGTAGCTGATATTTCGTTTGTGATTGGAACCTGCCTCATTCGTTGCTGAAGCCATAAATTTTATCCCCAAGCTATTCAGGACATGACTGACTGCTTGTGTGTACACGAATTGGCCATCAGTAAGAAACAAATCCCTCTGTCTAGTACTTGAAGATTAGCACTGATCCAAATCTATCAGTCAGGCAGATTATTTTTGGTA
The DNA here is from genome assembly GCA_944470555.2 of Heterobilharzia americana. NCBI lineage: Eukaryota > Metazoa > Platyhelminthes > Trematoda > Strigeidida > Schistosomatidae > Heterobilharzia > Heterobilharzia americana. The sequence goes on from OX104129.1 coordinate 16,572,027, forward strand.
CAACCAGTTTTTACGGTTAGCACATTGGTGTTCAGACGCTGGGTTAGAATCTAGTGGTGAAGACAAATACTCCTCAGTGGTATTAGATGATGGTCGTGGTATGTCACAAATTGACAGAAGTAAGGAAATGTTGATCTCGACTCAGCAACTAAATGGTTGATGTGCTCACCGTGAAAATTGATAGTCATAGGTTCGATCTCTGGTGATGCACTGAGTGCTCACTCCTGAGAAGTCCTATAATATGAAGAAACAGTAGTTTAGTGCTCTGAAGTCTTTAGTGGTTTCAAAAGTGATATTGGTTGGTGTTGAATACTACCTTAAAAGTTAAACTCTCATAAATCCTAAACTTTATATGATACATGTCAAGATGTTATTGTGGTATCAGGCGTTTACAAGCGCCGATTATGATTTCTACTTTAGGCTACATACAGTAATACGCATTTTTCTATCAGTAAGACGGGTGATTCATCGAACAAAATGAAATATTACGGTTTCTCTAGTTACCTAACTGCTGTCCCAAGAACAATAAGGATACATTAGGGTCTTAATTTCTTTTAAGTAAACAATGTCAATGTTATTAGAGACCCAAATATACACAACCTTACAAATGGTCGGTTTGAAAACTGAAATCAGTTCTGTTACTGATACTTCAATTTCTTATGAGACAGGTTAACCTCTTTTCAAAATACCAGTTGTGATAAACTCATTTTGCTTTCAAATGCCCTTTAAAAGGGATTGAATGTGTGCATAGTGTTGGTGTTCTCTTCAAAGCTGAGGACGATATGAATCAGAGAAACTAACGCTGAAGGAATACGAAAGCTATAACTGCTCAGTGGTAACACTGATTATCCACTTATATTACTAAGATTGAGAAAAAGAGGTAAAGTTGAGAATAGAATATTTATTCCCCAGTGAAAGATGAAACCTACTAGACGAGTAATTGACATATAATTTTTTTTTCAAATAACCAATAACTACCTTGTTTGGCAAAGTAAGGTTGTCTTTTTTCCATCGGTTATCAGTGAACTTTTTGAGACTCTTACGACACATAACTCTTTATTGCTAAAACCTTAAAGTTATACATTTTTGATATCACAGTGTCCTCAACGGGTAATTTTCATGAAATGTAGGAATTATTAAGGGATACGAACTAGATTTATCGCATTTTTTTTATAATCTGAAGAAATACGTGTTATATGCTTACCTTCTGTTTTACGACGCTCTTCGGTACGAAGTGTATTCCTGACGTCCCTGGGAGGCTTAGTTTTTCATTATTTCACCCCATCCTTCATCTAGTTCGTTTAAATACCATACTACCTTTGTATATTCCTTCTCTCCGACGTGTTAAATCTAAAATTCACGAGAAGATACACTTTTTGAGAAAGGTTTTTGTGTCTCTTTTCATCTTTTTTTATGTATCTCTCTGTTGATCTTTCCGTTTATCTAGATTGCACACCATAGTTTTTATTGCCTTATTCTAGGTGACTACCTCAGTGGAAATAAACTACTGGCGAATTTAGTAACTCTGCACCTGATTATTCTTCGAAGAGGTTCAGAGAAGTTCAATGTTTACCGGATGGAAGCGGAACTGGAGGATTTTGTTAAATGACAGTCACTTTATTAAATGAACAAATGAGTAAATATACCTACCATTGTTATTGACTGTTTGATTTAAATAGATAGAGAGACATTATTATAAATTTGGTACCGTAACTGGATCGTTACTGTTCAGCTTGAACATCTGTTTGGGCCTTCAAGGTCATGGAAGGAGGAGAAGATTTCAGTTCCAAATGCCTCAGACAAATACTAACTGATTGACAAAATCCTAATTCAAAATTTGAATCACTACAGTTTATCTATGAAGGAAGCATCTTTTTTATCTTCCTGTATCAGTTAGTAAATTTGAGCTTTTGTCGCCGAAACTAGATAGCCTTCATGAAACCTATTTTTACAAAGATAAAAATCAAGTAACCCTTGGAAAATATTGATGATGAATCTTTCATTTTTCACGTCGAACCTTCAGGTTATTCTGCTAATGATAATTCTTCAGATAATTAGACGAAATCTGAGATGTAATGCTGTATGTCTATGCCGAATGAGGCAAATGTCTTCGGACAGTCCTTTAGCGTTATCCCTCTATAGCTAATCATAAATTAGATATATTTTTGACTGCACAAATATAGAGTAAACAGTCTCAAGTAATCTGTTATGGTTTACTTGGCATCCACCCACACACCTAATTGATCAGAACAGAGCCAATTGATTACTAGTCATGTGTACGCCTAGGAATTTTAGAAATGCTTTGCACTTCATTTGATAATTTTAATGAATTTGATTATTGGAGGCTAAAAGAGTTCAGTTTAGTGCTGTAGATTTTAGTATCACGCACTTTACATCAACACCTAAACAAAATCTCAGCAATGAGGGCCGGAGGTTTTCATACACTTGACAAATAAACTGGTGGTCACGATTGGTCACTCTTCAATAAACGAGGATGTCAAGTTGATACTCTTGTAAAGGATCTTCCTAGCAAGATCGAAACAATGAGGAAGAATGTATAAAATATTTGTTTGTTTTGTTAGTTGTCATAATATAATTTACCAGAACTATACTAGTAAAATATACCTTATACAATGAGTCATACTAACTCGGTGTCCAACTTTTCTTAAACTATCCAGTCCGTTGTTGGTTAGACTACATTCGAACTTATCTCTGATGGTGTTATCGTTGATAAACTGGATGACTTATCTCACTTCAGATCAGTTAATACAAGTCAGTCAATAAAACAGTCAGTACAGTCCCCTTTACACCAATGCTATACTGATAACTTGAAACTTATACTCAAAGCATAGAAACTAGACAATTCCAACTGACCAGTTCAGCAAATCATTCTGTAATCAATAGATGTAGGTTCAGTATCCCACTAAATAAATTTGGTGAACATTAACTAAACCAACAATTTATTGTGACCACAGTACTGTGCAGGAAAGCGGTGAACTAACTTCACGTTTGCGCAAACGCTCTTAAAGCATGCCGTAGTAACTTATTCAACCAGTATAATAACTCTAAGAACGAATAGCCATCGCTTTGTGTACAATTTAAGACACGTCATTGCAGAGTTAGAATTCCGAGGTGTATAACTTGATGAATACTCTTGTTAACAACTACTGCTACTACTACTACAGTATTTGGTAACTAATAGATATAAACAGTATACAAGTCTTTTACTTAACTTCAAAAAGTCAAATAATATGATTAATTAAAAATTGACGCTTATCTTGCACTGATTCAGTTTAAATTGAAATAAATTCCATTTTCTGCATGTGAACTAAAATGTTTTGCAAAAAGCATTGAGAAAAAAAGAGAAATACACAGACTAGGGAACAAAACAGTCAGTCGTTTTAAAAAAGAATATTGTGCAACAATAGTCGGTTCCATATTGTTATTGTTATTATTTACTTTCACAAATTTAAAAGGTGCCTTCATATTTTTCTCCTTTACGCTGAATGTTATCTCATTATCGGTGTTACTGTTGGAAGAAGTTTATGATAAGTATAGCATAAACTCCATTTGTAATCACGTTTATAAGCCAGCATCTCTCCCTTTTATCTCCTTCTGTTTCACGCACACATATACATACATTCCTCTTCTATGCATACAAGTTTGTTTCTAGCCTGCGTATAAAGCATTATGTCGGTATCACATAGTTCATCCGCTCATTAGGCAAAGATTTCTAAGATAAACTTTCGTTTCATTTTATTTGCTAGAGAATTTGAAAGAAGAAAAGTAGAAAAAATGTTGCTTCGTTTTGCATACTTCTTGATTTTATCTTTTCTGATAAATGGCGAAAGTTTTAAAGTGACTACAAGTTTCTCGACTTTCATAAATTAATACCATTTATGTTTACCTTTTTTTTTCCATGCCTTCTCTCACTATCTATCTCTCGATATTAATTGCTTTTAGTTCATAAATTATACTTGTCATCAAAATGTGATTCATTAAATTGACACACAAGGCAGTAGTAATATTTTACCTAATGAATTCAACTACTTATGAGTAGAAAAGAGTGCATGAAGAAATATTTAATCCATGCTTTTTGAAAATGCAGGTTTTCATGTTGCATTAATGCGTTCATTGGTCATCATTTAGGTCAACTGAAACACAAGTCAATTGCTTATAAATATTTTGGCTGGAGCCTTTCAAGTCGAGTGAAAGAAATATCTCACGACTGACCGAATTGAATCAATATTCAGTATTTTTAGCAAATGTTTTCAATTGAGATGAATAAAGCTTACAAAAGGTTATCGATATCAGCGGCAGACGATTAAGTGTGAAAATAAAGTGAGTCAAGCAAGACCTAATTATCAACGCTTTTATTCACTAAAAGTTCGTAATGGTGGGGAAAAAAACGAAAAATAGGTATCCATCTGTTTAAAGTGAGGTAATCTTGGTAGACATTTTAAAGGTCCCTATGAAAATGCACATAATTTGGACCCGTTCAGTCTGATAAGTTAGCCTTGTTGATTAGCATGAATGGTTTCAGGGCGGTCGAGTTTTCCAGTGGATTCCAACAAACAGCTTTGACATTGCCTTTAATAACACTCTCCATTATGCTAATTCTATTATATACACATCATGGCTTGAATATTTTAGCTTTCAAATTAAATCTGCACAGAACCCCAGGAATTTATTGCTTTACATTGATTCATTTTAATTTTTGAAAGCATGACAAAAGTTTTAAGACAGATAAATAAACATGTTTAAGATAAAAGTGTAGATTTAGACTAACATTATCCTGCTAGGCTCAGTTAAACAGAAACCCACTGGATGACGCCAGTTCGAATTTCTGCCAGTATATCACTTCTGTCGATTTTTCGGACACACCTTATTGACTATTACCAAAATACACGAAACTTAGGTCAAGATAGGCCTTCTGCTGATTGTTTTCAATCAGCTGAAAAGAAAGCACATCAATCTACATAGTTGCAGAATATACTAAAGTTTTATTCACCAACACTTTACAACACTTCTAAAGATGACTGACTTATTTCAACCTCTATAAACTTTATGCGTATTCCGTTAACATAATTAGTTGTATTATTTAGGTGCGTGTTTATTTGATCACTTGTGATACTGGATCATTAATGGATGACAGCTTTACACCCTTTTTATTTCAACAAACACTACAGTGTTGCTGTTTTCTAACAACTATGAGCTTTCCCCGATTTGTACATGCAGATTGGTGGCTGGATAATAACCGCTATTGGTATCAAGTTATAAGCGCTTACAATTAGTCGAAATCTAACCGTTAAGTATGTCATTTGATCATTAACCTAAGTGACATGACTCTGATGCATAATATTTTTCGTGCTACAAGTCATCAGTCAACAGTAAATGTGTCTTAAAAATTCGTATGCATATCAAAGTGCTTTTCTGTATTTTTTCACAACCTGAACATTAAAAAAGATGTCTCATTAACCTGTTAGGTTCCAGTATGGCAGTAATAGAAAAGAAACCCAAAACATTATCGTATGTTGAAAAACCAAGTATAAAAGCAATGCCGAAGGAAGTGATTTTTAGAGAGGAAAGTTGGAAATCGCACAAATCATTTAATGCTATAGAGCGATGAAATACGTTAAGCTGAAGGATAAACAGCTTCGCACAGGGTCCTCTAAAAAATTAGCAAGATGTGCAGAAAAATCGTTGATTTCTTTAGTGATGGGTAAGGATTGACTTATTGTCATCATAGGTGAACGATGAAGTGCTGTACAAAATTTCTAGTTTGACTGTCTTTCGCTTCTTCTTTGACAAAGAATTTGCCCAATTGATGGTTTGCAGCAATCGATTGATACTGAATTAATTCTAAGCATGGATTAGCATCAAGCGCAGAATCACCATGAACTTGGGAGTTGTTTCGTGCCAGTTTGGGACTCTTCAGTACGTGAAGTATAAAATATTATTTTCTTAGTTGTGCTTGTGAAATTAGCTTGCCACTTAAGGCTTGTAATCATTCGCTGATTGTAATTAAGAAGTCGTTTCGAACATCTTAACTATCAACTACCATTCAAAGTTAATAAAACTCGTTTATGTACATTTTAGGAAGACCTTTTGGGTAAAATGACTCTGTCAGTTTTGTTTAGACGTTATTCTTTCATTAAGATGGAAGATAGTACAAGTCTTCTTCACATTATTGACTTTTTCTGTTATAAAAAGCAGAGACGAAAATCTAGAGAAAGCAACTGCCTCTTCAACACTCAGAATCGAATCTAACACCAGCTGACAGTTGATCTTTGCATTTATGACTGAATAAAGATTAAACTGTCTTCAATTTTACCACTATCTTTTCATAAATTACAAGCTACTGATTGGTTTTGTCTACACTTTTAAATCTAAAGTCGGATTGCTTACCATGATATCTACTAAGATATTATGAACATTTTTTGGTCAGAATATATTAACTGGAGCCGTATACTTTCATGATTTTTAATGCATAGTATTTAAATAAGTTGTCTGAAAGTGGTGGACACTGTGTAGTGTTATCACTCACTGCCATAATGCGTAGAAATATCTAATAAATAAGGAGTTCTCACCTAATCGCATACCTCCATATTGGTTGTTTGTTGTATGTATCGCGCAGTCATATAGTACCACTTAGTGAATAATCACCTGAGTAAAGTTAACCGATTGTTTTGGAAATATTAGTTAGTAGTAATGTGGTTGTGCACTTTATTATTCGTGTCTGATGAATCTTAGCATTCAATTTCTATTCTTCCATCTTTTATAGTAACGAATTAACTGAAGCGTAGATACAAAAGACAAACGAATACAGGTTGACTAGGTTCAAACTACATGGATGTAGTTTGTAGTTCGATGTGTAAGTGATTGCACAATGATTGGTAATGAAAGTAGTCAAAGTTGGACTTGATTTCATTATGTAACTTGACATGGTTCCGTGGTGTTTGTGAAACTTCTCAAATGATTTATTATCAGCTGTCTCCGGTATTATCTAGAAGAGATAAAGATATTTTAGAAGGAAATGAATATTCTTTGTTGCTTATTTTTACATCTGACACATTGTACAACCTACACTTATAGTGTTTTGACTTCAATTGTATTTTTGAACGCCTCGGTTATTGTTTAATTTTGTTAATATGATCTAAAAGCAGTTAAGTAACGAATTTGTTTCCCAGTGATTTTATAAAATGTTCAGTGATTAACTTGTAGTAGATGGCATAAGGGTCACTATTAGTATATAAGTGAAAAACTTGGGCACTGTGGTAGAATGTAATTCCATGTTAGATTTATTTATTTGATATAAAGCGCACAGTGATACAGTATTATTTACTTGATTACGTTTCGAGCATAAATTATTACTGCTCATAATCATATCAATGTAATCACACTTCTTTCAATATCTGATTTTACAGTCCTGTCACCTGATCTCTCTTTGTTTTTTTGTTTTTTGATTGGTATAGGTGTTGCGTCATTCCTATTCCACATGTGTTGGGTGAGGATTCGATGAACAAAGATTCAGTAATTAATCTCTCTCTCCACCTAGCTAGCTATATTAGACTTAAGTACAGTGGTTTTGTCCCACCCTATTGTGTGGTTGTGTGTTAATGAATGTAATGCAATGGCTGAGTGTTTTTCTAGGTTATTGATCTTATTGGGGTCTGTCGTTCTATGTTTAGCTAAATTCCTATGTTCTGTTAATCTAACTGACCCCGACCGGCTAGTTTGACCTATGTATTTGACTTCACAGTCATTACATGGAATTTGGTAGATTATATTATTTTGCTTAATTGGTTCTATCGGATCTTTTAGCCGACAAAGCTTACCTTTAAGTGAGGTAAGCTTTAATAATAATACTGTATCACTGTGCGCTTTATATCAAATAAACAAATCTAATATGGAATCACTATTAGTATAGACTTATCACTGAGATGATAATGTATGATGCCCAGGATAGCACTTTAAAAATAACAGGCATCTGTTATTACAAACCTAGTACATTATCTCTCTAGATGTTACAATGGAACAGTTTTGGTAAACGGGTTTGAAAACTCTCAGATATAGTGAGCAAAACCTTCCCATGATTTTGTGAAAAGAAGTGTAGTTGTTCATGCGTGAAGTTGGACTCCAAAATGACAGATCCTTTAGCAGTTGATAGAAATATAAAAGTGATTTACACTGATATCTGTGTTCTTTTATTATGCACAGATATATTTTTGGACTAATTTAAGTATTTCAAAGTATTGGTGAAATTTTCTGTTACATTCATCGTAAACTATCATCAATTTAATGGGACTTAGAGAATGTAGTTTACTTGGTCTGTTTTTCTTTCCAGGATTTATAATAAGTTATAGTAATTTCATCATAATCTCTGGAAAGAGAAGAAAAACTATTTGCTTTCTCGTTAATCTTTCCTCCACTCATCACATTCTCAGGCTGACATAGCCTGAAATGGGACTTTTATAAGATGTCTGCAGAGATATTTTCAAAACTTTGGTAGTGCAAACTCTTTTATAGAAATATTAAGAGTATAATTGTATTCAGGATTTACCATCATATACCTTTTCAAATCTGGTTGAAACTAGAAACCCTAAAAGGTAACAAGCAGTTATTTTCATCACATGAGACATTTTTAGACTTCAACAGTCAAAGTATAAAATGGATGATATTCATCATAATATGTGGTAATTTTATAAAAGTAAATCAGTTAACATTCTGTTAACAAAAAGCTGGTGTATTTAAAAACAACTGAACACTTCAAATTTCAATCACTCAGAATCCGATAACCTTCACAGCTGCAGCTAATGTTTTGCAAAGCATAGACTTATCTGTGGTGATAGATAAGTTCTTAAACACCACAAAAGCCTCAGCATGGATGCTTAAATTCATCTAGCTGAAGTTAAATGGTTAAGCATATATACCATTCGACATTTTGCGGAGTTTCTTGGCAGCTTCAACAGTCGTTTGAATTATTTAATCCAACTCAACATTTATTTGACTTTTTGAATGTCTGGATGTTAGTCAGTAGTGATCAGAGTAAAATCAAGTTAAATCGTCTATGTTCAATGGAATAGCAGATATTAGCCCACAAACAACTTCGAACTATGTCTTAAGGGTGAGTTCATTTAGGCGACAGTGCAATGGTGGTAGTAGTAGTGAGGAAATGATCATCAGGTATTCTTTATTAGCCGGTATATATTTCTACATGTTAACATTGTTTAGTTTTTTTAGTTTTGCCATACAGACCGTTTACCAAAAACTTTTACTCCACTGTTTTTTATCTAGTAGAATGGTCATTGTTACAACAGTGATATTACTGAAACGATAAACAGTTTTGAGTGAAATAACTCATATTCCTGCTTTAAAGGTTAACAGGTATGAAAGGCGGCTTTATTACTGACTTATATCAGTTGAAGGACAAATGGAAAACTGAAAGGGTATGACATGTTGAATTCCGGTCTTGGATTCCTGAGTAGTGCTCATTCATGGCCCCACAATGTATGAAACTCAAGACTGTCAGGTTTGGCGGCAAGCACTTTACCGTACATTTTATTTATATCCGTTTTCATCGACTGGTTACTGAAGGATAACCAATTTTATATTGTCTAGTCCTAGGTGCTAACCGAATCCTAACGACTATTCTGTAATGTAGCTACCAGGCTAGGAGAATCAGCCTAGTGATACGCTAGCATAGATGTTAATTAGATGGGGGATATCAACAAGAAACCCTGAAACTACGTCTTGTGTTTTTTTTCGGTAATCGTCAGCAACGCGTATCTGAAGTACATCGTTGGAAATGATGTCTTGCCTGAGATTCGAGCCCGCGCCACCTACTCTTACAGTCGGGGCGTTACCACTCAGCTATTCGATCCGCAGCTGACCTCCTGCAGGACTGGACTGTCCATACTGCTTGATCACTGGAGGGTAACCAACTTCATATTATCTAGTCGTTTTCAACAACCAAAATTAAAATCATACTGGCTATGAGGTACACTAATATTTGAAAAAACGTATTTATGCAGTTTTGATGTCAAAATCATAACTTATCTACAGTGTTATGCAAAGTTGTTGAAAAAAACGAGATAGATGAAACGATTGCAACCCTTACGTCGATCAATTATCTGAATATATATATATATATATATATATATATATATATATATATATATATATATATATATATATATATATATTACTACAATGATCATTATTTCTTATCTGATCATTATTATTATTATCGCTATCGAATAGAAAATAGGTTTTGACTGATGTTAGATAAGAAGTAATATACTAAGGAGATGAAGAAAATGAAGAAGAAACAGCGAGGAAAATGCGGAATATAACTCATCATCGAGAGAAAAATCACTTTCCTCCCCATTTTCTTACTGTTTATTTCGACGTGATTACAGCTGATGAAGATAATCTAATCTTTTGTAAAATACATGCACATATTTGCATACATGCATACGCCTATGGAGAACGCCAAAGCTTACCCAGACTCATGCATTCAGCAAAACATATATATATATATATATGCCTATAGATTCACAATATGTTTCTTCTGTAGAGAAAAGTGATTGGAGAAGAAAACACGCATTCCTAAACATGAGAAGCAGTGATAAGATGAAGTAAACAGATTAATTTTTCTATTTCCTCACCCTTCTTCGAATGATTAGGTTTTTATTTTTTATCTTGTGCTGTTTGTTTTCTGTTGGAAAAGAAGTAGCAAAGATAAAACTTCTGCTTTTCTTTCCCGTTTTTTTTTATTTTGTTTTCCTGATAAGAGTAAAGATTAGAGTAACAAACAAACAACCACCATCAATATTATTATCATCACAATACTGATAATATTCGTGAGAAGAAATATGTGAAAGTGTGTAGATGGATGAGTGAATGTATTAACAGAGGAATAAATAGAAAGAAAACAACAAGGAAATCAAAGTTTCCTTTTTCGCTTTGCCCAAAATATGATAAATTCAGTCAGTAAACTAAACTGAATAATATTCAATAAGAAAAGTATTTTCCTCTTCTTTTTTTTAACCGTAAGGTGATATCACCAACATAAGTAATGACGATTGAAAGGTGATAAAAAACTGTTTTGATTATTTATTTACACAAATTTAGTAGTACGCAGTATAAATAGTTCTGAGTATCTGACTTAAAAGTATGAAATCAAGTCAGGGATTTTGAGAAACCATACTTAGATTTAGGGTCGTCTCATTCTATGTTAGTCAGTCTGAGTCAGGATCCAGATCTTTATTTCCCCTTTAGTCATCATTCAGTATCAATAACACAAGTCTACAAAACCATGACAATCCCAAAGTCACAGTAATACTCAATAGTTATCATTTCCAAGCCCTATGCAATGCTTCATATGTGTTATTTCATTATAGTATTCAAATGATTTTTCACCCTACTTGAACATAGCGAATCACTGGATAATGGTTCTTTATTACTTAGTACACAAACATGGACATATTCATACATCAGATTAATGTATATAAGATTAATCATTATCTTTAGATCTTGCCTTCTTATATCGTGATTGTTTTGTTCAGCCATAAATCCACCAGCGAAGGAACCAAAGACCTTCAGGTTTAGCGACCAGCACCTTACCATTGAGTCACTTGGTTGGAATTCGATGATTTACATTCTCCTGCTTGTATCAGTTTGCTATACAGAGCGAACATATGTCATCTCGTCCAGCTTGTTTCTCCAGCTGATGTCAGACCGCGATGAATACCAACTATATTATCATATTATTATTATTTGTCCCTAGGATTCCAAGTAGAACATAGGGCTTCAGTAGTACGGCTCCAGTGCACTCCATTCTCTGCAGTCTTTTCATCCTGGCTCCACAACTGACCACAACCTTACATTTCTTCCTCACATGGTCTTCTCCGTGTCACCCCCGTTCTCGGACACCAAACTCGCCGTTTCTCAAACGGGTTCCACTCAACGGCTTGACCTGATATGTGATGTCCCCGAATGGTCCTCTCAGTGTATGCCCTATTCAATCCATCTCCACTTTCATCTCCTGCATATTTGTTGCGTGATGAGTTCTTGCTTCGTTGGTTTATTGCCAGCCTGCCAGCCAGCCAGAGTTCCTTCTTGCTTATTCTTATTGTTCTGGTCACCCATCTGATCTTCATCTTCAGTATCCAGTGAGCGTAGGCGGCAGCTGTTGATGATATATGTCTGTAGTTTGTTGGAAATCCCTTTCGTAATGCGTCAAGTCTCTGAATCATATAGCAGCACTGACTTGATTGGATTGGTGCTTAAAATCCGGATCTTGTTCACGCTTTATACTGAGTGCAGATCTCCACACTGCTTTCAGGTTAATGAATACCTGTCTTGCTTTCTTATCCTGGTTTTGATATCCTCGTCTGTGCCGCCTGTAGTTCAAACGATGCTACCTAGATAGGTGAAAGAGACTACTTCCGTTAGGTTTCTCCGTTCATGGTGATTGGAGCTTGTTGCTGTTGGTGGTAGTGTTGGTTGAGTATCTTCATCAACTCCATCTTCTCTACGTTCACTTGAAGTTCAGTCTCCCTTCGTTGCCTCTTCTGTCAACCTGTTGCATTTTGCCTGTACATTTTCTAGTTTGTGCGACACTAGACTCAGGTCATCCGCGAAATCAAAATCTTCTAGGATCTTTTCCCGGTTCGGCGAATCCCTCTCTTCTCGCTCCTCATGGTTCGCTGCATCATCTAGTCCAGTCGACCACAATCAGTAAGATCATGGGTGATAGTAGAGAGCCTTGTCTTACTCCTTCCTGTCTTCACTTCAAAGGCGTCACTGAGCTTCCAATTGTGGATCACCTGGCATGTGGCATCTTCACATACTTGTTGAATGGGGCTGATAAAGGTTTCTAGAGTTCCGTAGTGTTGGAGCAGTTGCCAACTTACTTCTCGGTCGACGCTGTCGAACGCCCCCTCAAAGTGGATGAAGTTGAGGTGTAGGTAGAGTGGACTGCCATTCTTTGCTCTCTTCTATCATGATGTGTAGAGTAGTGTTGCAATTTGATCTGTACACGATTTGTTCTTCTTGAATCCAGCCAGCCAGGCAGCCAATGTGTTCTGGTCGTAGTTTTGAATCCATTGCATCCTTTAATCTCTCCACGATGATGTGGTTTATTAATTTGCTTGGGGTGGACAGGAGTTGAGGATGATTCTGTGCCAGTTCTTGCAAACACCAAGGTCTCCATTATTTGGAAGTTTGACAAGGTAGACCCTCTACCATTCAATCCGCAGGTACCCTCATTCATTCCACACCTAATGCATTAGTGGTGTGAGCATGTCCAAAGTTGTCCCTGAATCTGTTCTCAGAGATTATGGTGGGATTCCATCTGATCATGCATCCTGCTGCTTTCCTGCATTTCAGTAGTCTTATGGCATTCACGAATTCAACTTTTGTCACAGTGCTTCTGTTCACTTGTAGTTGTGTGACTGGGCTGCTGGTGATATTTCTCGACGAGTTGTAGGTGATGCGGGTGATCGATTGAACAGTGTTTCGAAGTGTTCAGCCCATCGTTTCCTTTCTTTCTCCTCATCGGCGTAACTAGCTTCCCTTCACTATCTTTCATTGGTTTCATGTGTGCTGATGTCTGTCGGGATACTAACCTGGTTATTTGATACAATGTTCAGGTCTCTCCCTCCCTCTCTGCTCTCCTACCACCAGCCTGTTCCACTTCACTTGTCAGTGTGTTGTGGAAGTGTGTTTTATCTTTGCGCGCACTCTTCTTCACCTCTTTGTCCAATGTGGTGGTTTATATGGTGTGCTCACTTCCTCTTTGCCTTCTTCAACATCGCACTACACCGGTTCATCTTCTGCTTCACCATCACCATCATCGTCAACCTCATCATCACCATCACCATCTTCCTCTCCCTGCTCTATCACCTTCCATGTGTCCATCGACATCCATTAATTGTCTTATCTTCTTTCTTTTTCCTTCCCAATACAGTTGTGCAGATTTCTCTCCACATCTCTTTCAAACAGTTCCAGTGTTCTTCCACTCAGATTTCTTCAGGTATGTTGCTCAATGTCTCCCACTTTGTCCTCATGACTCACTGACTCACTGACGTGAAGGTGTCCTCTGTAGTTTCGTCCTTCAGTTCACTTTCTGTTCTGGGTGTTCAACTTCAACTGTGATCTATCACCAACTTCCTTGAAGGCTTTCAACTTGATTTTGAAGGCAGGTTCCTTGCACTAGATATCAGATATTTGTGCAAAATTACATCTGCTCCCCTTCTCATCTGATCCTCTGTCCGGTAGACTGGCTGTGTCTCCACTTACTTCACATTCAAATGAAGTCGATCCAACTTGCAGTGTAGTGTGTCGTGGTGTCTGGTGAAATCCATGTCGCTTTGTCAATGTCCTTGTATTTGTTCACACTGTCTCGCCTCCAATCACCATATCGTTGAATGTGCAGAAGTCTGCAAACAGTTCTACATTCTCATTCCTCATTTCACTGAGTGCTTCTCCACCCATGATCACTTCTCTTCCTGTGTTGTCTGTTTTGTCCACCCCCAGTTTGGCATTCATGTCACCCCACTCATCAGAATTTTGATGTCGCCAAATCGAGTCTTGTCTAGTACTGATTGTAGTTGTCGATAGAATTCCTCCTCATCCTCCTCCTCTTCCTCTTCATCTGCATTATTTGTAGGTGCGTAGCGTAGGATTGTGTGATTGTGACTTTCCTTCCTTGTGAGTTGAACCTTGCTGTCATGATTGTGATCGTGCAGGATGAGATTGGTTCCCACTGCATGAGAGGCTTCGATGCTCTTCAGAGGTGGACATGGTGATTGCCACTCGAAAACTCAGTGTGCTCATGGTTGTCGTGTGGGTGACAATATCCGAGTAGATTATTGACTGTGCAGTTGACATTTAGGAGACATTTAGGAGAGTCCACTTCCATTCCATTCCATTCCATTGCATCTACACATTCATCTCAGATTCCTAGCCTAACACTTCTATGCTATACCTTCTCATCTCGTTTGCAGTCTGGGGAGTCTTGCCAGCTAGGTTCAAACATGGTGTGCACATTCCATGTCCCCAGGTTTACTTTCGGTTTCATTGAGAGAAGAGAAGACACATCGACGGATTGGTTTCGCGAAGGCTTTCACCAGTTGGTATCATTTCGCCTCTCCGATTCCAGAGAGGAATAATTTTGTTTTTATGTTTTATATTTTGCTTGTGCTTTGAAGTTTCTGTAGGGATTGGATTGGTTTTCCGGGTATGGTTGCTAGCCCTGGTTAACTAGTTATCCAGGTGAGGTTACACTAGATATACTGAAGTATAAATATAAGGTAGTTACGGAATGATTTAGATTACTTCAATAACGGCAATAAATCTTTTTACAGCAATTCGAGAAATCAATTTGTCGGAAGAAAGAAAGAAAAAACAGGACATTTTATAAGGTATGTAACTCAGATAAACCACTGTCAGTAGAGGTTTAAGAGACACAACATTGAGTATGAAGCTTTGAAAATCATTCCTCACCGTATACATTATACATTGATCGTAAAGTATCGAAAGAGAAACTGACAAAATCAACGTAGAACCTGACACAGAAATGTATTGGTTCAAGTAACCATACTTCATGGTAGCTGACAAAGAACAAGTGGACAAAAAATTACCCTTATCAAAGTAGACGAAGTTGTATAGGAAGAGAAGGAATTTTCAAATGGCAGTTAGTGAAAAGCTTCAAGATTTTAGAAGACATCTGAGAGTAAAGTATCAATATATTATCAGCAAAAGTAACTTGATAAATTAGTTGTTTTCTTTCCTTATTCTTATAACAGAAAACACTAGAATGGTATATTTTCAAGATGTGCTATTTTGGATGACATACTTACAGAACTATTGTGAAATGAATAAATGTGTTTGTGATTATTTTAATTTCTTCACTAAACTATATCTGTTTATTTATCTATCTTCTCTTAACTTTATCGAATAAATAAATAAGAATAAATAAAGAATAGTAAACGAATACAAACGATTCTTATTGAAATCATGATCACATGCAACAGATTACTATTTGTTTGTTTCAATTAATTAATTATTTATTTATCTGTTGTTTAGCGTGACACTATCAACTTTCGAAAAAGATTTTCCACCACTGACTCTACAAATCCTCTCTCTCTCTCTCTCTCTCTCTCTCTCTCTCTCTCTATATATATATATATATATATATATATATATATATATATATATATATATATATATATATATATATATATATATATATAAATATTTCTTCAGAACAATCCATTTTATTCTATTTTTGTTCCTGGCATGAACGAAGTGAAACATGATAAAGGGTTAATACAGGTAAATAGCTACAAAAATATATGAAAAAAAGAGGTGACAAAGAAGACCATGAAAATATGATGTATGTCTACTTAAGTGTTATTGTGACAATGTACCCATCTTGATAACTAGCAGTGTAATCTAAGCAGTGTGTTTCACTATATTCTGGACTGGTCATCTAGGTATACCTGCACCCCAATGAGTGATATTGTTCACACTGAGAGTGGAACCCAGTATCAGTCACTTCAGACTTCAAAGCGCTATCAACCAGACCACTGGGGGGTGCGGCTGTCATCTGTTGTGGCATTTTTATGCTCTCTAAATCTTTTATTCGAATCCATTCCCACCATATATATATCTTTATTGTGATGTTTTCACTAGATGAATCTCAAACCTGATCGTACTTCTATTTCAGTATAACTCTTTGGTTGAAAATATCTTTGATATTAGTGATTGCTGTTGGTTGTGCCTGATTTTCTACTGGTTAGTTATTCGAAAAAGAATAGATTAATTGTTAGTAAGACATTAGAGCTTATCTGAATCTTTATTTTACTGCATAATGAACGCAGAGATATGAGAGGAAATTGGTAATACTTTAAGTCTAATTTTTTTAAAGGCGAAACTACAAACCCTACAAATAAAAATGTATGTTGATAGGGGAATACAGGTTCGCATGACTATTTTTACGACTACTTTTATGCATATATATATATATATATATATATATATATATATATATAAATTTGCTTGAGATTATCAATTATTCACCATCAGCATAATTACCCTCATCAGATCAACTTTAATACACCCGCATAAACTAAATTCGAGCTGGAGAGATTTCACCTTATTTCATAAGTGTTAGCATATATTCGAGTGATATCTTGATCAGTAAAAGTGGCAGTAACAGTAGCAGTGTTGTTCAGCTGTTGTTGTTATTCTTATATTTACATTTGTGCTGATATCCTAGTTATCATTGTATGTGTGAATGTATTCACAATCCTGTCAGTATCTCAATAGGTATACGAATAGATATCATTCTTCAAATGATATGATAAAATATGGCAACTGGAGAAAAGTTGATCAAGATAACAGTCATAGGATTAGAAAATACTGAAAAACAATTATAATAATCACCACCTTAAGTTAGTTTACAGCTAGGAAATAGTTGGTGAACTAGAGAGGGATAGAGAGAGAGAGAGAGAATGATACAGATAGAGAAGAGAGCTTGTAGCCAGATGGTAAGTGTAGATTGCTTCGATCTGATAAACTAACTGATGGCGTCAAAATCCATAGCCTGATCAATGATGCGCACAAGGTCTGAGGTACAAACACACAAAAATTCCACGTTAATCTTTGTATCTTCTTTCTGTTTGTGTCTCTCCTCTCCCTAACACAGTCAGTTCGTTAGTCAGCTAGACTACTAATGAATAGTGTTGATAAAGGGGAGGAGGTATTGTTGTACTCATTTGTACACACATAATGTTAATACCACTACTACTGCTACTACTGGTGGTAATAATAATAATAATACTATAATTGGGGTTTTGTATAGGAGGAAAGATTGAAAACGAAAAAGAGAATTATGTGCAGGGTAAAAAAAGGGGGGGGTACAGCATATATGATCATTTCTAAAATAACTGTTATGCTTTTTACATAATCATCAGACCTTGTAGAGAGATTTATCATACATAGACGGCCGCCACTGAACTTTAAGCTAGAACATACGTTAGTTCTACAGTCTTCAGTAGTTGTATGTAAAAACAGATATTGATGGTGATGATCAATATTATTCATAGTAGCAGTGTTAATAATAACCATAGTAAGTAGAGTAATGAGGAACAGTAAAGAGCATTTATACGTATATATACATACCTATGGACCAAACAGATATACACATAGACATACATCACCGACTCACACTGTTACTACGTATCTTCAAAAAAAAGAAACTGAGAATAATGATGACTATGATGATGAGAGATGCGCTTACTGCATACGAAAAATTATAATCTACTGAAAATGATAATTTATACCTGATTTCGGTGTCAAACATACTATGAAACTGATTTATCAAGTGATAAAACTGAAATAAATAACATACAAATAGAAAGTAAATTATCAGTACCATAAAATAATAAATATAAGGAGAACACAAAATTGACTACTTATGACAGACAGTAGTATGTCTGATAGAATTTGAAGTTAACTAGTTTAGTGAATAACCAAGTACAATGAATGGTATTGTTATTGTTATTATTATCATTATAATTATTATTATCATCACTACTATTGTTACTTCACCGGTGATAAACTGAAGTCAGTATAATATAATAGTCATAGACATGAATAAAAATACTCTACTTTCAGTGATTTGATATAATTGTAGCTTAAAGTCTGATTAGACAGTCAAAAGGAGGAAAAACACAGAATGCAACAAAGACTAATTTCTATGGGTTAACTACAAAAAGCCTGATAGTCCGATTTATCCTATACTTTTGGTAATATGTTAAACAAACCTTAGAGCAACACTTTTCAAACAGAGTGGAAGAAGCAACTTCAAGAAAACATTGAAAAGAATCATTCAAAAATCATTGGATTACTATTCAATTCACAGCTCTTTGAAAACAATTGAAATGAGATATATGAGTAAGAGAATTTGAGAAGATTGTAACTGTTATTAAACAGGAAGAAGGGATAATCTTGACTGGGTATCTCTAGATGATGGATGACTCAGACTTCCTGGTTTAACTCAACAAGAATTTCCCTGGGTTGATATAATCATAAGGGATTCTTTTAAATTAATTATCATCTTTGAAATCTTAAAACTCATTATATTAGAACCGATGGTATTTCGAAATCGAGAGGTTCAGAAGTCAGGTCGTTAACTGGGTTTAGAAATGCATTAATTAAAGAAATGAATAATTCTAGTAACAATGGTTCTTCTGAATACTTTTATTTCAGTCCATTCAAAGTCTTGACGGAAGCATCTCTCACAAATAAAAGCATCTATTCAAGGTATCACATTGTTGAAAAATCTATTCTCGAAGACTATTCGCTGTATCAGACTTTTCATGAGTTGACTCTTACTGAAGCCAAATCTCATAGTGTCCATCAACGACAACTATTCCTTTTCATTGTCGGAAGTCTATAGGAATTGTTCTTTTGGCTGGGAAGTGTTGAAAGAAGTTAAAATGCATGCATGATATAGCTCTGGAAGATAACGATCAGGTAAAAATTCATTCTCTTAAACTTACTAAGAAAAGAATGAAACTGTTATATGTTCAACGTCTATGGATTAAAAACTATTGCTTTACAATGATCTATATCAGTGCTCTATTGAGGAATAAAGAATGATGTGATTCAAGAAATAAACAACTTTACTCATGTGGAAAGTCACATCACATTTAGTGATGTGGTGGCCAACCAAGCCTTCGTACCACTCCAAAGGTTTCATCTGTTTTTCCTCTTATCACATGATCTATGATACTATTTAAAGGTCAATATGAAAATGAATGTATCATCCTACCTAATGGGTATGAAACAGGACTGTACAAACTAGAAGACATTCAGAAGTAGGAGCTATTCGAGTACCATTATCTTCACAGAATAGCTGTTCTATAGCTAAAACCACAGGTGATGCTGCTCATAAAATACTAGATAGGACAGATAAGTTGGTTGACGAGAATATGATTTTTAGTCGACTACCGTAAATAATACATGTATTACACACGTCTAGCCAGTACCTATATCAATATAAAATGGAATCTGTAGTAAGAGCAGGACAGAAATAGTTCACAGTTATCAAAGTGACTCATGATACCAGGTCTTTGACTGTTAGCTTAAGATGTGAATAAGACTTTAAGGTTAGAGTGCCTGAGAAAACGTACATAAGTACTGCTTACTATTTGTTGGAATACATTTACTGCATCTACGCCTTATATTATTGCAGATCTTGCATATTCAACTTGTCTTTACCTCGTTTAATTGAATACTTCATTCATTGATAGGATCTCGGATACATATTTCATTGCTTTTAGGTTCTGCCAATCAAGTGTGTCAGCCTAAACCTATGGATATTATGCTTCAAACTATAGAACTTGCTCAACTTACTCATCTTACATGTCATGATTCCCACTTTTTCTCTATGAACATTAGTTATCATTGAAGATTTGGAATAAAACGATGTACCTGGATCTCGCTACCTGCAGCTTTGTATGTTTTTTGAGAAAAGTGAGAAGCAGTTTTCGTATTGTTTACTTTAAAGATTTATTAAGAAGCTACTGAAATAGGAAAGGAAGAAAAATAGATGTGGTCAATCGATTCTTGAGAAAATTGCAACAGTTCATTGCTTAGCAACAAGAAATAGGCAACTAAACGGGTTAACCACCGGTGATCAGTCGGTACACATAATCCAATCTTATGAGGAACCAGTCATGGCCCGAATAACTTAGCTCAGTACTGAGTGACGCAGGTTCAAATAAGCGAGGGAACACCAATTTCCTCTTGGTTGTAGCTAGACCTTCCTGATAGTGTTAACAAGAATAAAATTTAGTCCTAAGGCTTCATGTTTACTACCATCTAACAAAAAATGAAATATGTCTTATGTGAAACTACTGAATAAATTGTGTAAACAGTCCATACAGCTTTTATACACTTATAAACACTGCAACCGAAATTCTTGATCTCAGCTTTATTCCCTCATTTGGTTGGGATCTACATCCACATAAGTTTTATTTACGTCCTTTTAATAAACAGATCAATGAGTTACTAAGACAATGGAGAGTTTTATGGTGAAAGTGTAATGATCCATTTCACCAGCTTCATAAAGTAAATAAAAACCAATGAGTATAATTTTTTTCACTTTGTCTAATCAAAAGACAAATATGACCTCTCCCAAAACTCTGAAATATCGGGAGGATTTTTTAAAGAAAATTTTGGACGAATATGTTTATCTCGAATGGTATGAATCTAAATCGATCGCCGTGGTGCCAATAAACTTACCCTCTAATCATTAAAACTAAACATTTTAGTAGTCCTCTTTCACTTTCACTGTTTCATGTCACATTCTTTTTATTTACTTAGTTGTAAACGCGTTTATTTCCACTTAATCTTACTCGAATACTGTCCGTTGTTCGACACACTTAAGCGATGTTGTTCCTTATTTGATTCCACGTGGATCTACTTGTTTGAAGTAATCAAAATATAGTCATAATACGTCTTGATAGGTCCCACCTGATACTCATAATACTATTGGTGATGACAGGATTAAAATCCCAAGATATATTAAACTGGTTTATTGAATGTGATCCACATATTTTAGTATACACTAGTACCCACAACTATAGATATTTAATCTTCGATCTTAGTCTTAGAAGTAAATTAAAACACTATGAATTCAAGTCGTTTCGATCACTTTCAAAATAAGGAGTTTTCCTACGGAAAGGCATTCGATCATTCCCTATTCATATTTACTCTTGGCCACTAGAAAGAAGCTTGGACAATCTAAAAACCTTTACAAATAAATAATCAACTCAGTAATGGTGATTTTTATGAGTTCGCAATCAGCTGATTCTCAGGAAATAATGGTAAATGCTTTACGAAAACTGACGAAAATATAAATGTAATGGAAAGTGGTTACTTAGATGCAGGCAATCTGCGACGTTGAGGGGTCTGGTGTATATTCTGGGGGTTCGAACCCTTATCATTCAATCCTGCTGTCGGAGACATTACCACTGAGTTCTTTAGGTCAAGGTTGATTTCCTGTAGGATTGGATTAGATATGTCGGTTGTTCAGTGGAAAGTAAACAATTTTATGCCTTCTTGTCCTGACTGCTGACCGAGGTTGGAGACAGCTTTACTAATGAGTGCCAAAAGCATTAAAACCTTGGCTCGGAGCACCCTGCCATATTTCTTCATTTAACTAACATCTATGAAAGTGCACTGTTAAAGTGGCCACAATACAAAAAAAATTGAAGAAATTAGGTTAGAACTCAGGACTAAACGGCATAAAATTCCATTACTTTCATCTAACCAATCAATTTAGAATAAGAAATTAGTTGAATTTACTTCTCATTACGAAGTGAAATCGAACGCAGAATCGGAAAATCATGAAACTGTAAAGAGCTGACCTTTCTTGGTTTTGATCTTCTCTTAATCTCATTCCATACACGATCTTACAAAGAAATTTAAGATTTCATTGTGATCAACTTATTGACTAAGTCTAAACGCACAGGATTTTCCTGCCATAGATGTTTTCAGTGTGATGAGGGTAATGTCAGCAAAGAAATTCAGTCCCTGAGATGATTTGGCCTATTTTCTTAGATTTTATTTAGAAAACTGAACTTAACACATCAAACTGGAATTTTACACCAGAAAAGAAGCTCATTGAAATATTTAAATTAGCGCAAAGTAATTTAGTGAAGTTTTTTTTTGAGGAATCATTCTCGATAACTGTGGAATCGTATTTATAGTAATAACATACGAAAAATTGTTATTGGCAAGTACGTTAACGTTAGGTAGTGAAAAAGTAATGTTCTAGGATGAAATAGTGGGTCGACTGTAGAGTTAGAAAGGGACTGAGTAATCATAGTGTGTATACGAAAAATATCAAGTTGATTAGTGTGATGATTAATATGTCAAAAATAATGGTACTAGTTATAACCAATAATCAGGATTGAATATTACAAGAATTTTAATGGGAAGTCGGAACTAACATCCGAAGACGTAGGAAAATTAACTATAAGGTAAAAACAATCAGTCAATGAGGTTAAGAAGAATGTTGAAGTGAAGGAGATACTCAAGAAACGACTATGAAAATGGCAGAATAAGAGATTGGATGTCTCTTTTGCAAGCAGAGCTTAGGCTTTTATTATTAGATTACCAACGCTTCTGTAAATATAGATAATGAATCTGCACTCTCTTTGAACCGCTTAACAAGATTCTGTATAGAGTTCAGGAAGAAGGCTGTGGGGAATTGACTTAACCAAATAGTCCAAGATGGAGCTGTTGCTTCGCCGACATTTTCCTCATGGTACTCGGAGATGCGTTTATAAAGATTGCACTTAGTACGGCTACACAGCCAGCTCCACAGGGATCATAAACTGACGGGGACACATGGATTTGGCCTAGAGTGTCAACTTGTCCTTCACGCCTCCTTGAATAAACTGTAGCCTGAAGAAAAGCGCTTGCAGGTCATCAGCATAGAATATCCTTCTGATTACCCTAGGAAGGTGATTCGTTAGTAGTTTTGCAGTGTTCCCCCTCTGAATCCAATATTCATAATCAAGATCATCTTAGAAACAGTAATAAGTCGTTTTTTTTAATGTTTTGGCACCATGTGTTGTACAGTGAATCCCATTGGATAGCCATTCTCAAAAACGTTTTGAAGATTTTCCATGACTTCATCTATTGTATTATCCGTCTAGATGCTCCTTATTCTCATGCAAAGTGAATGAACCAGACGCTTTCTTCGGTTACCTGACTTTGAGAATGAGTATACTGCCTGTCCCAAGTTGGTTTCTAACAGACTGATCTTTTTAGATAGCCATCAGGTTCCCTATTCAACGAAATATTGCGAAAATGAAATTCTTAGTTCTTCCCAAATTCCTTCATCAAACTGATCGGGGATGATGATCACCGTATCCTAGTAGTATGGGATCCAAATCGATTTCCTCATCACAAAAGATGAAAGTATCATGCATCTATCTTCATTAAAGATGGGACTTATCTATAATTGGGCGTAGCATCGTGTTTTCTAAATTGTCTATGAAGTAATCTTCTAGAAAAGGGCTCAATGCTGACCACATTGCTACTTCATTATTCTATCAGCAAAAATTCATGATTAAACTTGAATTTTACATTAAAGGTGCATTGTAGAAGTAATTTTAAAGCCATATTTCCTGTTATTTAATTTACTTTGTGGTAAGACTACTATCAAACTGTTCATAATTTCATTGACCATTAAATTAGTCTTTTAGGCTCAGATAATTCTTCTAAATATTATTTCTTATCATCAAACTGTTTAGACTTGACTGGCGTTGCTAAGATAATAACAGCTATCAGTGTCACAATGACAATTTAAAATCAGTTTTCAGCATAGATCGTTATCATACAAACAATGACATAAAATCTTGGTGTAACCAATACTCATTGCATAAATTTTCGGACTTCTTTAGGAGTGTATACTTATGAACATTGAGTTTAGTTGAAATGAGTAAATGACAGAAGTTGGCTGAAATGGAGGTAGAGTTGTTGATTACCCAAGCAGAATTTCCCTCAGATTACAATCTGACCTATACTGCTGCACAATTCAAATGATATGATACAATGCTATTCGACTGTTGAATTGATTAAAGTTAACTAAGAAAGTAGCTGGTTTACATGTATTTGAATGTTGCTGCAATTTTTCTAAACAAGGAATTCTTGTTAACTACAGGTTGGATTATACCATCAAATATTATTGTAGTATTGAAAAAGTGTTAATTAGTTGTATGCGACTGGTAAGAATTCCTAGAGATAGGATTTAGGTTATTGCACTCACTATTAAAGTATGCTTCTGACTTCAATTGAACTAATGCTCTTACAGTGATCCAAATTCGTACCATTCAGTTCTGTAGTCTGTAGCGTTATCATTATACCATTTAGGCAAATAATTATCTTCTATGGCACTGAATTAGATTTATTGAATGCCAGGTCGGCAGTTCCCAGGCCGCTGGTTCGAATCCCACCTCGACTGACGATTTCACTTCACCATAAATAGTTCAGATGCTGCAGAAATTAAACCATAAAGGAGGATTAATCAAGCTTAATCGAAGGAATTCGGTTCGTGCTTGGGATTCGACAAAACGACACTGGTTATATTTGTCTTGGTGACTGGTAGTGTAATTTAAGACTCGCATTTCCTCCTATTCGGGACTCGTCAGACGGGTATACCTGCACTCCAGTGTGTGGTATTGTTCCCACTGAGACTCAAACATCAAACCCATTACTTCAAATGCCAAAGAGTTATTCACTAGACTACTGGGGCGTGATAGTCACCTCTTGTGCAAAGACCATCAGTTGCTATTTTGATACTTTTAATTTTCCTCTGTTATACAAGGCCGAATTACCAGACTTCTGCTGGCAGATGGGCTCCCAGGCGGATGCGCATCTTTGATTCCACTGCTAGTCACCAAGATGAATATAACATCATGAATATCTGGCAGTATCGAGACATTCGCATAGGAGCCCGTCTATCAACAGAGGTTGAGCAATCCGACCGAGTATACCAACAGAAAATCACAAGCATTAAAACAACAAAATGATACTGGTTGCTGTCCAACAACTCGAATTACTATTAAGGTTTCGGAGAACTGCTTCAACAGATATTCTTTGAAGTATGCCAATAAATTGGAAAGTCATTGTTGGTGATATGAATTACCCTAGAAATCTCAAAGAATAGCAAGTTTAATTATGCCCAACAAAGAAGAATTATTAAATATTCCCATTTGTATAGTGAAATCGTGGATTTTCATTAAATTGTATCACTACTATATTCTCTTACTGTCCAGGTAGAGTATAGTATGAAAGAAAAAAGGTCTCACAAAAATATCTAAACAAAATAACAGTTAATGGAAAGGAGTTTAACTTGCATAAATAAGGAATCATAATGATGATATATGTATATAAGTGAAGTTGATAAGGCCACTTGAAGTTGTAGGGAACTTCTTCACTCTCTATGCGTAAGAATACAAAAAGTGTAGGGTAAATTGCAGGCTGATTAATTATACATATGATTGGATTACTTATCATACCAACTAGCAGTATTGATAGTCATCAGTGCATAAAATAATAATACTGGTTATTAGTATGCACATTCATACTTCTAGTATGATTGTTTCACGCATGTCATTGACTGTCACTTCAGCAGAATACAAAGAAACTAATCAGTGTAATTGTGATAGGCATTTTTAGATAACGTCATAATGTCTCTTTCCTGATCAGGACATGTTTACTGTGGACAACATTTCACATCATCATAACTATCTCTGATTGTATCATCACTTTCAATCCAGTTAGATGAAAAACTAAATAATGAAATGTCTATCATATATATATATATGTATATATATCAAGAGGAATAGATTATGCAAAACTTCCTTACTGATACAATCTGGGGTAGTGACGACTGGTAATGATTTCTTCAGATGAGTTCCTAATTCACTTTTGTTGTGCTGTATATAAGATTCTACGCATTCTTAAAATCAACTCTATCATTTGATCATCTTTCTATGGTTATAAAGTGCTACTCTGCTTTGTAGCAAACATACCATGAAACAGATATCGAAATGAAAAAGAGCAATATTATCTACGTGCCTGAAACCTAATAATTACTTCGACACAATTTAACATTTCAGTTAAAGGAGGATTTATACCACTAGTGAGTAACTTGAATGGTTAGAAACCACTCAGGTCGATCTGCAGATTTTGCCAGTTAGATCAGATGGACAGCCATTTCGATCGGTTGGGGCCGAGTTCGTCATTGATGGACTTGGAAGAAATCAAGTCATGGAGTTAAATTAATTCCAGGCTCTATGAGGTAAATTCTTCTGGGTACATCGATGATGAGCTCGACCATAAACAAGTGAAATGGCCATCCATTGTTGAAATCCCACTGATCTATCTGGCAAAATGCTACAGAACACCCTAAGCGGTTTCTAACTACTCAACGTTTTCAGTAGCATCATCTTCCGCTGGTTTATGGCGCTTTTGTGTGATAGGTCATACGTTTTGATCTTGACTATGTGGCTCCTAGCTAAGACTTTACTGACACCACAATTGGGTAGTTGAAAACCAACTCAGCTGTGAGAAATGTCAACACTGACTGTACAATTTATAAATCATTCGCAAATCTATCATCCTATCAAAGGGAAATTTATTTTCAAATCTAAAAAAATTTGAAAATTATCATGGTATTTCTACTGTTATCAAAGAAAAGATTTTGTGAATAAATTTATTTTCGGTGATGTCGTTCTAAGAAACTGAACAATCGCATCTAAACATAATGAATGGGCCGACATTTACCAGTTAATAATACTTAGAAGTTAGTGACTAGAGTAAAAAAAAATAGGGAAATGGAAGCGCTACGTTAGATACATGAAAATATTTGACAACTTGAATAAATATGAGTTGAAATCAAGAAGTAAGGGATTCGTAACAAAGTGAGTAAACAGTTATCACGCTGGGAAGGCTAAAAATTGTTCGCGTACGACCAACATGAAAATTAAAGAATTAACTAAATTTAGAAACTGAAAAATTCAAAAGGTAATAGACATATAAGGACAGTGAATGACACAGTTGCCTCGAGAAACAGTTCTGGTTTCAATTTTTGTCTACTAAAGTCTCAGTAATGTAAAGTGGACGTTTTCTCTTGCCTTTTGGAAAATTACGTTGTACTTTGTAGACTAATCCAAATAAATCTTGTGGAACTGTGCATCCAATGTCAAACAGACGTTGTAATATGAAGCTGTTGATACATTTGCGTTGACGTTTACTGAGCCATGCTAAAACCTGTTGGTGTCAACTTTGAACAACCAGTTCGTGCGTATGCCCAGCTTACCTAACTCCACAGTAATAGATGAACTAATAAATGTACATGTGAGAAACTATTAGTGCCAGTTTGTCTATTGCACAAGTGTTCACCAATGAGTAGCAACTAAAAGTCATAACAGAATGACTGTATAGAAGGTTCTTTTGAAAGCTTTCATTAGTGTGCATTTAAGTACCTCATCTGCTGCTTCTTCACTGAATTCCAAGCTTCGAAATTACCTTCTTCATCTCCAAATTAATAGGAGACTAGTGGGTAGTATTCTTATGTGGATTTCTAACCACAAATGTCTCTGCGTATACATTTTTGATGAGGAAAGATTGTAGAAGTTGAATTTTATCTTCTGAAGTATTGGAAGCACAAATACTTCACATTCGAGAGAAAAGGGGGCAGATTTGATTTCTTTTACGACTGACTAGAAACCAGATGTCCAAGTTTGTCATTTGTTTATTCCATGTAGATTTTCGACATCATGGGGGTGTTCGTCACAGACTGACATCAGTTAGAGAACTACTGAATAAATGGGAGTAGAAGTTAACTGTTTTGTTCTGATGTGGAACTCCTCAACAGATTTTCGATAAGCAGATCCTTTAAGTGTCTCTTCATCTCTGTTTTTTAACATAGGAGAAAATCATGCAAACATTTGTACCCCAATACCCCATCTACCAATGGAATTCTTACAATTGGAAGTAAAATAATAATCCAACATAAAATATGAAACGGAAAAGTTAACTAATAATGAACAGCTTAAACTTCTGATGAGTGACATTGTATTAAGTTGAAAATCGCTGACTATTTACTCAGTGAGTAAGATTATTGTTTTGATACAGTCTATTAAACTTGAAGGAAAAAACTGCACTGGTAATAACACACTAGTCACCATTTACAGAAAGGTATTGTGAATAGGGGCATCTTCATTAATAATGTTTAGAATTTTTTGCCGATATATGTTCGCAGACATACGTTGGTAACTAACGATGATACAGGGTATCTTCAAGACATGATCACTAAGACGACGACAAGGTATTACTGTATTAACATTTTTCTAACGCAACAAATGAGTATTTGGTGGAAAGCTAGTTTGTTTCTTTCCAGTTTACTAGCTGATATACTGTATGTTGGATAAAATGATATTATTAAATAAGTATATTGTTGATATATAAATTATGCCTGAAGTAACTTCAACCAGAATTGAACTCATATTAGTGTGTAATAAATGAAGACCTATGGAGAAACTCAACAAAAAGCTACTCCTCTATCTTTTCCGTTTTTTTCATTGCTATTATGTTGATATACTTAAAACCGTCTGAAGAACAATTAAGAAATACTGAGGACTTAACGCAGGACAGTATATGTGATAGTCGATAGAAAACAAACTAAAACATGAGATCTTCCTTCTTTTTCACATGTTTAGTGAACCATTTCTCAATTCTATGTGCTTGATCATAGATAATTGGGAACAATTTGACTGTCTATGACTTTATAAATAAATATCGACTGAATACTAATAAGATTACTATGTAAACGAAAAGAAAACCACAAAAAGGCTTGTAAAAGAACTTCATGAAACATTATTCACATTCGTCTGGTTGGCAAAATAGCGTGAAATATAGCTAAATCAGAGTGATATAGAAGTTGTATAATTCAGATTGAGTCACAAAATTCAACTATAAAACGATAATAAACACAGGTGTTAGGTGTTAAATATACTTATCTATTGTTTAATAACTCTTATAAAAATGATAGCTATTGTAAAATATGGTTAGATATCACAGTAACTGCAATCGTTTTCGTTTCCAATGTTACTTTCATGTTTCTGTGAAGCTGTAGTTAAAACGTAGTTGAACATGATAAATTAACTGCTGAAAAGTCCCATTTGTGGATTAATTCTACATTATGAATTGTATTGATTACTTGCTGGCAATTAAAATGTTTTGCAAAATATATTCTAATTTTTGCACTTTTTACCATTCATTTTCTCATTGGTATTTACTTTCTTTTATCCATGGAAGTGTAGAAATGTTTTGAATATTTCATACATTTCAATTGCAGTAGAAATTGTTTACACTGAATACTTAATCTACAAACTATTTGGAAACTAAACTTTCGTCATAAAGACGTTTCAAGATGATTCATACTGTGTAAGTGATTTATGACTAAATTTGAAGAACCTGAATGGAAACAGGATTCGAACCAGTGAATTTAAGGTTACTGACTTAAAGCTACGCCAGCTGAATCTACAAACTCGACTGCCAACCAGCTTTCCTTTTCACATCACTCATCACCATCTTACATCAAAGTTTTTTACGGTGAAAAATAAGCCAAGGAGAGAGTTATTTGATGACTAAGACTTTGTTGATCCAATCAGCGTCAGATGCATACAATGGTAATGTCTAAATATATGCTTTAGATATATTCAAGACTATTCTATCCATACTACAAAGCGTTTGAAAGAAATGTAACTATAAGAGTTGACCTATAACTTTTTGTCAATATACTTGTAATTCTGCGTTGTTATACTGCATGGAATTGGTCGACCTCTGTTGTCATATGGGCTTCTGTGCGGATGCCTTGATACTGCCTGAATACTTATTATGGTAGTTCGCTTGGTGCCTCAATGGCCCAGTGGATAACGCTTTGGCGTTTGAAGCGATGGGTATGAGGTTCGAGTCTCAGTGGGAACAACATCACTCACTGAGGTCTAGATATATCCAGCTGACAAATCCCAGATAGGACGAAACGCCTGTCCTGAATACCTCTGCTAGCCACAACCAAGTAAATTACTACAAAGTTGCCCTGCTTGAATAAGTGCAATACTTTTATTCCAAATACAGCATCATTGAAGTGTTTCTTGATATTTGTATCTAATGCACATGAAACCTATTTACTGAGAGACGTACATTCCTTGTACTGTCGTGATTTTGATAAACTTCAGGATACGCTTTTGATGATTCCTAGATAATTGCTAAGAAGTTGTCTTGAAGTCGATATCATGATTCGTTTCTATACGGACGATGTTTACCCATATAATGATTATGATTGTTTAACATCTATGCTTACCGTAACAACTGTATGTAGTTAATTTATTAGTAAGTAGAGGCATTTCCCAGTCCTCTAAGTTGTATGCTTAAAAACATGAAAACTAACGCATAAAACTTTTAAAGCAAAAGTTTTTCTGCTCAAAACTTAAATGTTACTCACAAGTAATAATTTTCCACTTGTTGTGCTTTTTTTTGGACTAAAATATTACACATTAGTTCATGATGAAATCAACTAGTCAACCGAGACTAACTAATACAATAATCAACAAAAGGAAATCATAAAAAGATTCAATGGTCATATATATATATATATATATATATATATATATATATATATATATATATATATATAAACAAGCATGGATACACTCGAAGAAATAAACATGAACAACATCAACCACAATGGTAGATCAGATAAAGTTTTCCACCAAGAACACGTGTAACTATCTCTATCTCTTCGTGTCCATCATTTCTTCCATCCATCCATCTGTTCATTTATCTCTAATCTCTTTCTTTATAGAAATGCAGCACATCAATCCAACAACAGCGACACACTTCAGGAAACATAGACACACACACATATGCATATACCAGGGTAGACACAAAGAAGATAGTTATGTGGTCATTTCTATCCCTCTTTATCTCAGTCTCTCAAACAGAAAACAAGAAACACAAGGTATCACAAACTCAGATCATAGATAGCCTATTTTAATTTCTACAAGCCTGTGGCTTTCTTCACCAGTTATATTATCTTCTACAATTATTTGATTATGATTATCCTGTTTCTTATTAAGTAGTTATTATAGCAGTAGATGAAATAATCGTAGATAATAAAAAGTTCAATTTCCTGTTTCTGTTTGCAGATTATAGATTTATTTGTTTATTTCTATTGCTCACTCTCTCTCGTTCTCCTTCTCCGTGTATTAACTATCCACATTGTGATAAATATCAGGCATATTGTAAGAGAAACTGTTTCTTATTTTCAACATGATACAAGACTTTTATTCTGTTATTCAAGAAAATGAAATTTTGTCTTGATTCATTTTTAATAAGAAAGATAAACAAGTTAACTAAAAGAGGCTGAGATATTGACTATTAGCTTCAAAAGAAATTTTAGACGAGCAGTCGAAAAGTATGTTGGTTAACCAAATTTCTTTTGAAGCTAGTACTCATTATCCCAGCCTTTTCTAGTAGTACCAGTGTTGGTAGTATAGGTAGCCGAGTCACCAAAGTGATATGACAATAATTCATCAAGTCACTGAGTATTAATATGATCTATGAGGGTCACTGTAGTTAAAGTTGTTACAAGTTAAGCATTCAAAAAATAACTATAAAGAAACCGATTTCGAATGATTCGATTACTGACTGAAGGATAACAGATTGGTGTGACCAGTGATATAATTAAGTGAGGCCAGATGATAACTGCGCAAAACAGTGGAATTGTTGAACAGTTCTGAGGTACAACTATCTCAATGAGGTAAATTGAATGGCGACTAGCAAACAGACAAAATAAATGCTGGCGTATGGTTATGTCGTAATGTATGACATTAAACAGGATGAAACTTATTTATGTACAAAATGCTAGGTGAAATAATATGACCCGATGTAACCGGTCAACCAATCAACAATCTATCAGCAACAAAGAGTAAAGTCTCCCAATTGCAAGGTCACTTACTGTGCAGTATTTCACTTATAGAATGTTGGCATTTTAGTAAATTAACATCAGATGAGTGTTGATAGTTTGATAATATACATTTTCATTTGAGGTATAGGCGACATTATATCACTATAGGATTGTTATGTATCGCCATTCAGTTAAAATTCACTATCCCATGAACTGAAGCATATTCTTTATCGTCACGAAAGTTGGTCATGTACGGTAATATGACAACTGAGAAATGCTTGAATTTAGATATTTACCTGGATTACATGATATTTATGTGGACACTAACTGATACGTGAAATCGCTTAAGTGAGTTCCTGTTAGCCATTGAAGCTAGAAACATGTGAATTGATGGTAAAATAAAGACCTTTGTCTGACAAAAGAGGGAACTAAATAGACGGGTCAAACATGTTAACCACTTGTAACGCAAACATCGAATATTGAGCGACCTTGACGCCACTTAAGAGTGAAAGAATGATGAGTGGAAATAATCTTATAGTATGCACTGTAAAGTGATATTTTCCTGTTATTTTCACAACGTCCAGACGCTTTTGACATTATGATAGAGGTCAGTGTCCCCCCTTTCGTACCATTCAGGATCACTCAAATGTTGTAGTTTCTCTAACATTATCAATGTGACGATACTTGTAAACCAGCTTTTCTCATGTTAAAGTCACAATTTGAGAATAAAATACTTAGAAGTAGTATTCATCATGGACTGACATCAGTTGAGGAACCATTGAAAATCTGGGAGCACTGGAAAGCTGTTTCGCCCTAGTATGGGACTCCTCAGCAGTACGCGCCCACGACCCCGCTAGGGGTCGAACTCAAGACCTTCATGCTTCACGGCGAATGCGTTAACCATTCAGCCACTGAGTCGGCTTCCACTGGTTCACAATTTCCAACTTCTGTCAATTCACAACATAGCGCAACTGTCACCCAAGGTCTTCCTCTTCAGTTAGCATCCACTTCACTTCCGACTGGTTGACCCCGTACCTCTGAGGAGTCCCATACTAGGACGAAACAGTTGTCTAGTGCTCCCAGATTTTCAATGGTCCCCCAACTGATGTCAGTCCATGATGAATACTACTTGTAAATTAGAAATCCCCATTCATCTCAAAAATACAACGAAATATTTATTTATTTATTATTTAGGCAATGACGTCTAACTTGTTATATTTAAACTGGATATTAAATTCCTGGGAGAATCTTCAGAATACTTTGCAATAAAGTGTGAACTACTGCCATAAAAACAAATCAAGGTACCAGTGACTCAATACACTTTGTAATAGTTTATAAGAAGATTCTATGCAAACTAGTAGAGTCTAATAATAACAATAATAGTAATGATAATAATAATAGGGACAGCTCATTTGTTTAAATGAAACTGACGTTAACAGTCCATCGGCTGTTTAAAGTTATACAGTGGTATCAGTTGTGAACAATTTTGGAGCCCCAATAATTCTCCTATTTACTCACAACAGACTGAACACAGTGTTTAAGATTGGATTAACTTCACTGATTCATATTTTGAAGACATATTTAATACAAGTGGGTGTCTAATTACATAATAGAAAACAGATGACAAGCATGTTTATATACTAATAAATTGCCATGAAAATTATCAATTAGCTAAACAAATCCCTTCTCATCAGTTAAAGCACTGGTAAAATATTCCAAACACTGATTACCACCCAGCTGGAGAAAGTATCACTTGAGCAAATTAAGGATTCTCCTATAGGAGTGATACAAATTACACTCAAAAATGAATGACATAGCATCAAAAACTGATTACAGTTCAACGTAGTCAGCTGTAGCCATCAATTTAAGCTTCACTTCTTGTTGAAGCGCAAATAGAAGCAAGACATTTACCGTACATTGCTAAAGTTATGGGAAAAAAGACAGAAGGACTGTTAAATAAATAAATAAATAAATCACTCAGTCATTATTTGATAACGAACTTTCTTAAAATTCTATTCTATTCTTTCAATGTGATCACGTTGGAGAAACATAATTAAATAAATACTGCTGGTTCGTATCATTAATTTAATTAATTTTTTTTAATAAGAAAATAATAGTAACACGTATAATATGATTCTTTCGCTCCAGATATATATATATATATATATATATATATATATATATATATATATATATATATATATATATATATGGATAGGTACGTAGAGGAAAATAAGCGTATGCACTTGTTTACTGTTTCAACCTATTTATCAAATTCCTTAATTAGTTAGAAAACTTATCTGATCCACTTTACTACTTACTGTTAATGTATCTCTTCTTGTGAAAAAGATATAGATGATTTATAGTTGCCTGCCTGCTAATAACGTGTAAAGAGAATAAAGACGAAGAATTACATCAAAATATGTCCAGAAAGATGCAGGTTACTGAATACCTGACCTTACATATATTTTTGTTTTTAGAGAAAGAATAAATATACTGGCTCAGTACTGAATTAGATAGTAATAGTAATGAAAATCTGGGCCGTGGGAGGATTCGAACCAACAACCTCCAGGGACATGCTACGACCCAAATTTTCATTTCACCTTGAATCATCACTCAGGGTAAATACAAGCCTGCTAAAATACGGCTACTTCGAACAGTCTAATTTATCATTATAATGATAACAATAATCTATTAAAACCACTTTCATTTTACATCCGATGGAAACAAACAGACTTCATCCAACTCTCCAAAGTTAAAGGAAGTGGATAATCAATTCATTTTGTTTGACAATCCTGTATAAGTTGATCATTAAATTCCTGTATGAGGATCTGCTTCCCTAGTACTGCTTTGCATATATAATCTAGTTGTATCACAAATCTGTCAAACTTACATTATCGAATCTTGAACATAACACAAATGATTCACTATGCACTGACATTAGTTGGAGAACAGTTTACAACCTGGTAGCAATAGGAATGTTGGGCATCACGGAGTTCTCATGAGTGACTTGCTTTGAGATGGATTCTGCAAAGTTTCACTGATAAGCAGCAAGTTTTAGTGGCCACCAATTAGGCTTGTGAACAAATAATCGTCGATGGCACTCTATGTAGCGATAATGACAGAAGTGGGAAAATCTGTACCATTTAACTCCAACCGATTGGCCGAATGACTACGTATCAGTCTGCAGACTTAACGGTCCTGAACTCCATCCTTCATACAATCGTTGATATGCACCACTGAGGATTCCCAAACAACTTTGAAATATCCATCACGCGCTCCTACGTTCTCAGTCATCCTGTAGCTGGTGAATAATGGCAACATGTCGGTATCCGGCATGTTGCCAAGTAATCTTTGTGAGATGTTATTAACACTAGTGATCATTATTGAGTCCGAACACTGTATGGAATGAATAATTTTGAGCTATTTTAACTAATTTATTTATTTATTGTAACAGTTTTATATTTATTTGAACAGAATTAAGACTACTAATGCCAGTCACGCCATATTCTGCCTTTAGGGTAATATGCGGATACCAGCAGTCAACTAAGTACATATTTTATAACGAATAGAGCAGAAAAAAAAAACAAATTCAATGCTCTGATTATTTCGTTACATTCTTATCAGTTACACACAAGCCAATAAGACTAAATAATTGAAAAAGCACAAAAAATATTAAACTACATGAAAATCAGAAACTGAATCGCTCACTGAAGAAAAATACTACTGAATAATGTTGTGAAAAGCATTTGGGGAGACTAGCTTGACAGATGCAAGTCAGCTTGCAGATATACAGTGACACAACTATAAAAACAATATTATGTTCAGACTGACGTACCTTTGAAAACTGGAATGCCAAATTTCTTACTTAATACAATACGAGGGCATTTATAAGGAAGGCTGTGGTAAGTAAAGTACCATATACATTGAAACAATAATAAGTTACAATATGGTAAAAAAGCAGACGGTGTACAGACCTTCACACAGGAGCCCATCTACCAACAAAGATGGAGCAATCCCTTACAGTATGACAACATGAATCATAATAAATAAAGAACTTGAACGACTGAGACAACACAGTCAAAACTCATAAGAAAAGCTATCCAAATTAAAGTGAAGTAAAAATCTGATCAGCAGTTGCATCTCATAGCTTAGTCGGTAGAGCATCGGAATGGAAACCCAGTGTTTTCTGAGTGGAATCCAACCGCGGTCCAAATTTTCATTTCACCTTCGATCATCACCTAGTATAAATATTAGTCTGCCAAACCACAGCTTTCTTAGGTAGTCAAAATGATATCCAGATTGTTTCTAATTCCTTCATTTAACCTAGAGAATTATTTATTACTAGTCTTACTCAGCTGTCTCATGAATGAGTGATAATTTGCTGTCCACTGGTCATCACTACATTATCTTTTCATCTCAATCCTTATCAAGGTGAATTAGAAAAGAATATTAACTAATTGATCGTTGATTAGGATGTGAGACAATACTGCCGAGAACTGAACAGTAGTGCTACTGGTCTGACTACTCTGACCCCTCTTCCAACCTTATCCAACTTCTGGTAGTATTACAAGTCGAGGTAGGCGGTTGCTCGACTGTGAAGGTTCACAACCTCATAGGCTGACTTGTCTACTACCCTACGCTTAATCTCCACATTGCTCGTATGGTGGTTCCATCACATATGAACAACCTGTGAAAATATTTATGGTCAAGAACCTGTATTCTATTCATATATTCCAATTTCGATGGTCATGTCTAACGGTCGTACAACAGGATAGAGTGAACTTCAGCACAGCATACTCGTTCTTCGATAGGTAGTCAGATATCACAACAGCGTTAGACATGGCACAGCTAGGCAAATGCTAACAGTGTTTTCTGTATTTGAGTTGAGATTTCGGGCTTATAAGACTCCCTAGATAAGTGAATTGGTCAAGATGTTCCACCAGTTCACTTGCTATTCTTATATTAGAAGTTGACGCACACCATTCCTAAAGCGTCATTTAACACCTGCAAGATTCATGCCAAACCTGCTCAAGGCATGTAGAAGACTCGGCATTCTGTCAGCATCTCCGCTTAACAGTATTATCACATTTGAATACTCTAAGTTGATCAGGTGCTCTCTGAAGAGTGAGCAATATCTGAGGAATAGCAGGTACCTAAGGTTACGTCTACTAGCGTTTCTATAACAAAGTTAAAGAGAAGTGGTGACAGTGAACATTCTCAACGGACACCACTAGTTATCGTCACTTAAGACGAGAATTCTCTGTAAGCCCTAATTTGGCTATGTGAGGTCCAGTAGACATCGTTGATTAGCACAGTATACTTGCTCGGTACTCCCTTCACAGTCAATCACTTCCACCTTACTTCTCAGTCGATAGAATTAAATGTTGCCTTTAGGTCGAGAAATATTCCAAGTATTAGTTAACATTCCTACCCGGACTATCATAGGCAATTTAATCAGCATTCAAATATATCGAAAAAGAATGAATAACATGGGTTATCCGGCTGTGCAAAATAGAAAATTACAAGTTGAAATTCAACTTCAAGGTGAATTTAGTGTTTCAGTACTTACAAAGACTATTAGTCCTCGGTATCTCTCTCTTTTTATATATGTTCCACTAAATTCACTTTTATAGGGTTAGCGAAGTGAATATGGTAATCCGCATCGTGCTTGTATTCGTCTGCTTGTGGCTCGCTTTCAATTACTTACCGAAGTATGCTTTATATAAAATAACTACAGTTGTTTCCTTCACATATGTAATCAATCAATGCATGGGTGTGCACTACTGGGGAGTCCTATATTGGAACGAAACAGCTGTCCAGTTCTTCCAGCTTTCCAATGTTTCTCCAAATGATATCAGTCCATGATGAACACTAACCTGAAAACAATTAATAAATCCCCACAAACCCCAAAATTAAATCCTATAACACTTAGGCCTGTGAAGTTGTTAGATTCCTGAAACAAACCATTTGACGGTAAACATGTTTTTGCTCATTCTGAAAACTGAATTAACCTAACCATTGAGGAGAAGCCAACAAGAGATGTATGAAAGCTTATTGCCTTAGGTCTGCATTGAATACAACATTGCTTAATGCCTGTGCTGCTTATATAGTGAATGTTATGTACCGATGACAGTTAATACAAATTTACACAATGTCCAAAAAATGTTTAGAGATACCAACTGATGAAAGGTGGTAGGCAATATCATTCTCTAGGTCTTACTTCTATTTGAAATCTATATCAATAAGTGTAATACATTCACCATACTTGATTACTTAACCTTACATTACTCTGCTAAGCTATTGGCCTGTTCAAAAACAGAAATACTTTCAGATGACTAACGCCTGTAGGAAAGTAAATTAGACTAACAACACTTCTAACCAAATTTGTCTGGTACAAATTTAGCATCCACAGATAATTTCAGAGAAGATTGACTGGCACCAAAGAAGTTACTATAAATGCTTTAAGCTGAAAGACAACTTAGACAAGATATCTCGTTCAGACCAGTAGTAAACAAAGTCGCTTTTAAACTTAACTATGTGGAGAATTTTACGAATGACTTTAAAGGCCACCCAAGCAACTGTTAAGAGAAAATAATTACAGCTCTCTATTTTATGAAAATCCAACTTCCCGGCAAAAATAATGAAACCTGATTGGCTATTCTAACAGTTGCTAGAGTGGTCTTTAAAGTCACCCGAGTTTAGGCATTGGGAAATTGTCGTTGATGCTTGTAATTCTTCGTTGCTATACTGGCTCGAATTGATCGACCTATGTCGGTATATAGGCCCCTATGCGGATATCTCAGTACTGCCTGAATGTTCATTACTATAATTTATATGGTGGTGGCTAGCAGTAGAATTCAGGATGCGCGTTTCGTCCGATTTAGGACTCGTCAGCTGGGCGTGCCTGGACCCCATTGCCTGGCGGTGTTCCTACTGAGACTCTAACCCCGTACCTATCAGGTAAATCTTTGTCACTCCTACACTTTCTGAAGAGTGTATTTTCTGTCGGGGTAGGCACTGGATATACATCCATCCCTTGGATTGAAATTATTGACAAACAATGTATAACTCCAAGGAATAGTGTTCTACAAGCACCCAGCATTATTTCTTTCAAGGTCATTATCTTTTGTTATAAAGCCAACCTCTGAAAAAGCTCTACCAATAAATTATACTTTGAGCTTATAACAGAATCAATAAGCAGAAGTTCTATAGGTGCATCATACCGCCCTTAAAATACCGATAGCATTGAATTTTTGTTTACTTTTTTGGTTAACCGGAACTTTGTAAAATATTTCTAATTAGTTTTTCTGGACACTTATCACCTATATTAATTTACTACTGAGTAAATAAAGTTAACATATGTACATGGCAAACAGTTGGGCCACTCTGATGTAAGATGAACAAGGATTTCTTAAACCACCCAACTTCACTTTCTTATGACTGTAACTACAGCATGAGAATATTTAGTAGAATGTTCTCCGATGCACATATGATGATCCTTCTGCAGGTTTCTGATGACGATGTAATTGCAGTGTAGTAACTTGTAAAGCACCTTTTATTGAAACTGTGAGGATGGTCATTTTCTGGTAGGATACCTTTAGGATACCCTTATCCATATGATATAAGCAGCAAAGTAAGTCTCAATTTATCTGTTCTATAAGTTCAGCAAAGACGAAATTCGTGCACACTCATGTTTCCAACTTCGCTACGTGGTGGTTCTCTTAACAAGAACATGTATGTTATACAACTGATCGTGCGGATCTGATAACCTTAATAATGTTAATCAACTTGTACGTTTACATTTGATCGCAGTTAATGATGGCAGGGAAAGTTAGTAGTTTCAGTAATTCTTTGACTACCTTTAGAGAAATAATTTTCACCAGATAAGAATTCTATTTATCATAAAAGGTGAAAATATCAAGGCAGAAAGCCACTGAATACTAAAAAATACTGTATAAAAGTGACTATCTTCAAGTTTTACAGTTTACATGCTATCTTCATAAGCGAATCAGTCTTTTTGTGCATAACAATATGTTATCTTGATAATCTTCTGCGGGTAGGGGCTTCCTTTGCTTTTCAGCTCCAAAAATTGAAAACACAGACATTGTGAGACTAATAATTCCACTCCTTAGTTCTAACTTCTCAAAAGAGTTACCCATTCAGTATTCATGCCGCTTAATATTTACAAACAAAGATTGTATATTGGTAAGAATAACTGTTTTTCTCTCGTTTTACTTTACACCAGTCAGTAAAAATTAAATAATAAAATACAGATCAGACATTTCTCTCAGTTAATCCGGTAGCCAGAGAAGGTAGCATGCACCAGTTCAAATACAATCTACTGAACAATCTAATCTTACACTTGAAAAGAAACAAATTCCACTCATTTTTAACTGGGAAAGCAATGCAAAAGTGACGGTATGGTTGGTGTGTTCACTTCACTAAATTATGATAAATTAAAAGAATGTATGCGAAGAAGCAGTAAGGTATATCGCAAAATACATCTAAATTGGCATGATGATTGATTTCATAAGTTGATTTGGATACAGTAACCCGTAGGGTCAACAATCAAAACTCAACCAGCAACTTCACACGCATTCATGCAGGAGGCAGTCAACCACGCCTACTGTATGAGGGCTAATGATATAACCTGGTTGCCCGAACCTCGGTAGGTATTCTAACCCGTGACACATTGGTTGAAAGTTAACTGCCTAAACCAATGAACCACAGCTGCACATCCAATAGAATGTTCCAATATACTGAAGAATACAAACAGTCCTACTTGTTATTCGTCTCAT
This sequence comes from Heterobilharzia americana, assembly GCA_944470555.2. NCBI lineage: Eukaryota > Metazoa > Platyhelminthes > Trematoda > Strigeidida > Schistosomatidae > Heterobilharzia > Heterobilharzia americana. The sequence continues at coordinate 16,613,400 of OX104129.1, forward strand.
ATTGAATATTCATAGTGATTTAACTATCTGAATAGCATGTTGTTGCTTATATTATCCCATCGTTGATTGGACTAAATTAATCGGCCTCTAGTGGTATATAAGCTACTGCGCAGATGTCTCGATAGTGCCTCTGTTTTAATTTCATACTAATGATGGATGATGGCTAGCAGCGGAACCCAGGATGTGCGTTTCATCCTGTCTAGGACTCGTCAGCTGGGCGCACCATCATCAGTACAGAATGGAAACAGAGGCATTATCGAGGCATCTGCGCAGTAGCCCGTAAGCCAATAGAGACTGATCAATTCGACCCAGTCAACGAAGGGATAATATAAGCAACGATACAAAAACTATGCTCGTCACACAAATGGCTATAGTGACTCGGTGTAATAATGAATAACACTCCGGCGTTTGAAGCCGTCGGTCCAGGGTTGGGGTCTTAGTGGGAACAACATTACTCACTGGGAGGCAGGTACATGCTGCTGACGAATCCTAAATAGGATGAAACACGCGTCCTGGATTTCTCTGCCAGCCACTGTTCATCATTGGTTTCTGGATAGTATTTAACAAGGGATAAGTATGATTCAAATTTAGCTTGTAGATGCCATGAAGAAAACAGAAAGTAACTATTTAGCTTGAAATACTGTTTTCTAATGCAAGTTCAATACTTCAGGAAATTACAACCGTACTTTTTAGTAAGAATAGTTAGCAGAATTTTCAAGCCTCACTAAATACAATAACTAGAATATCACTGAAAATTCTTTTTCTAAGAAAATCAGCACGGTTAATACTTCTACCAGAACATCCTAAGCTACAAATATTGGTCACTACTTCAAGTCTGTTGCTACTACTACTACTACCACTGCTACAATAAATGCACTCCAAATATCAGCGATTTGAAGGCAGTTCCTAGGCCACTTACTGTATTACTTATCATAAGAAAAGTAGAATAAAGGTTCAAGGCTAGAATTATGACGGTTCCGTCTATTTGAAACACAAACATCTGTATTATATATGTAATGAAATTGAAAGTTGGTACAACCAAATTGAAACAAATCTGCACGAAAGAATGACTTTTAAAAGTTGTTTTTCTCACTTCTTTTAAATTCAGTAAATTAAAAACGCCAGTTGATATTTCCTAAAAAACATTTTTGATATGTATTTATTCTTTTAGTATCACTCTTACTACTTTCAAGTAGCACAAAGGGTAAGTACAAAATTGTTCATAATGATAACGCACCCGTCGTGTTGATATTCTTAAGATCATTGTGTTACTGTTATAACTTGGCTAACTTTACAGGTGCGAATCTAGTGCCACTCTTAATAGTCTATATGGATTATTGTATTCTATATTATGCAACAAGACAACAACTTTTCAGTGCCTATATTCATATTGGGGTAATCAGGTATATCTAACAGTAAGCTTTTGTATTATAAATGTACTTAAATTATTGCTTATTTTGAGAACAGATTAGAAATGGTAGTGGAAAAGAACAAGCAGATTTGTTTAATAAAATAATTGGTTTGAATATGAATAGAAAGAGTCAACTGAAGTACAATGAAATGACTGTATACAATAATTCTAAACGTTGTTGTGATATCTCCGTTTATGAAAAAAAATAAGCAAATGAACGAAGGTGAATAAATTGGAAAATGCCTAATGAATAATAAAATCTATATCAGTTAGGATGAATATTCTCGAAAGATGGTACTTCTTTGTAATGAAACTCAACTCAAAGTATACTTTATACGTGAATTATCCACAGAAAAGCCAAACAGTTCGGCAGTGGCCATCGTTAAACTGAACAAATGTAAATGTCAAGCTATAAACGCAATAAACAATAAGGCTTTATGAATACTTAAGCGATAATAAAGTAATCTGTAAAATTTTGAAGTCAGCAGTCTAAATAAGAAAATCAAAGGTAATACTATTCTGTTAGGAATGGTAAAGTTATCAATAAAAGGGGGCCGACCATCGATAGACCTACAGTAAGGAAACCTTATGCATTGATAAAATAAAATAATATTTGGAAAAAAAATCATCTTTATTCTATGCACCTCTTAGAGAAATTCTTCGCTATGTAATAATCACTAAAGAAAAGAGTACAGGAGAGAGAAACAATTCAGGATTATAGGAAATGCTTGGAGAGAAGAAGCGTCTCGATTATACGTGTAAAATGTCTAGCAGTTTTCAAACCACGCTGTAATAGAAACAACAGCATTCTCACTGATGTTGCATAACAAGTGACTAACAGAACTTTTCCGATGACCTTTCAGCTAGCCAATAGTTTTTTTTCCCAACTAAAGTAAGACAACTCAAAACTAAGAGGGAATAGTGGAGTCCAGTAATCCAGGACGCGCGTTCAGTCCTATTAGACACTAGCAAGCCGCACATAACTGCCTTTTAGAAGTATTGTTCCCACCGAAACTTGGATATAGCGCCTGGTTATCCACTTGCTTATTGTGTCATGATAAGTAATCTTCTTGCAATAGGTATACTATTTATTTCCTCTTGTTGATCGCAGTAGATCAAGTTAATCGGTGACTGTTGGTATGTGATTTCTGACTGGAAGTGACTGACATGGAAATCAGCATTTCAAGTCATTGGCCGATGAGGTAGACATTTTTAGGCTTTAAATCTTGATATACACTACTGTGCGATCGGGATAATCTTACTACACAATTTTGCACTTCATAGAAACAATCAGGATAGGTAATTTTATCTTCGATCAAGCGCACTTTGTTTATGAAAACATTCAGCTGACAAGTCCTAAATAGGATGGAACGCATATCCTAGAATCGACTAATGGCCACTATTCATCTTTAATATAAAAGTGGAATCACTGGTTATACCAAGGTACCTTTACACGGTAGCTTGTATGCCAACAGTAGGGCGTTAATTCAGTCCAAACCCATCAACAATCGGAAATAACAAACATAAATGTTAGGATGACTAAAGAAATCTACAATAATTCACAGACAGTTTAACCAAAGGTTTTGGTAGGTAGGTAGGTAGTTTTAGATGGTAGTGTAGCTAATTTATATAAGTGTTTTAAAACTATTGGTGGTAGTTACCAGTATGCTTTACCTTGTAATACTTCTAAATGAACTAAATAATTTTTGCTATTAAGTAGACCAAAATTTTCTGACAAAAACAGTCTTATTTTCATGATAATAAACGATTACAACAAAAAAAAGCTTTTTCAAAAGTCTTCTCATTTATTTATCTCCTCATTTGTAAACATCATAACTTTGAAATGATGACTAATCATCAGGTTCAATGTTATAAGTAATTATTTTCAATTGAATTTTGAACAATCGTATTGTATAACGTTCTTGTTTCAACTATTCAAAAACACTTTACGAATAACAATGTTATTTTCTCTAATATGAAGTTGAACTGGAGACGAAAGGTTGAAGGAATAAGTAAAAGAGTCTTCAAAAGAAATCGTGAATATTCTTTTAGTGATATGCACATATATATCGACATGAATGAAATGAGAATGAATTGTTTCAAGGGACAGAATAGTTTCCATGAATGATTTTGTTGACGCCACAAAACTCTAAGTCTAAATCAGATAAGTTTATTCGAGTTTTTTTTTTAAAAAAGGAAGGTAGTCAGTTAGCTACCAGGAGGACGCCAGATATTATCTGATAGTCGAAAAGAAACGTTGTTTTCCTGTCTTCAACTTTCTTATTTCATGTGGATTCTTTGAAACTTGAGAAGATGGAAAGAACTTGTGTCTAGATCCTAAGAAAATGTTTATCTAGTCGATTTATAGTTTACTAAATATTTTACGAAAATGAACTGTTTCATTAGGTAAGGTTCACTAATTGAATTTGTGAGTGGTCAATTATATACAGGGATGATCCATGTTACTTCAGTATACTGTTTTATTATGTATTCGATAAAATTTACCCAGCACTGATGACTTAAAGTTTACACTGATTATCATCTAGTGGCTTTATTGGTTAAGATATTCCAATCTCCTATTGTATTGGAAACAATTTTGAATAGCCTATAGATAAAAACTGTAAAACTATGCAAATTTTATTGGCATAAAACAAATTTTTCGATATATGCTAAACTGATGAATGTAGAGAACTTAGGCTTAATGCAACAAGAGAGAAGTTAGACCTTCTACGCAACCGTAAGCATTCATCGGATCTTTGCTTTTACCCTTGATTAACCATCAGTTATTATTGATGCTATCCTGAATTTCACTATTTTGATGTATATGTAAGTTGTACTTTACGAAACATTACAGTACAATACAATGTCATATGATAGCCAGTTAGCTTTCTCAACTGTTAGTCAAAGTGAGTTTGATAAATAGTGAGAGCTCAAGTGAGGTTAGTCAATAATTTCAGTTTTATAAGAATTTATCACATAGCCAGTCATACTACAAATCCTACTCTTCTCGGTCACTAATTAATCATTTTATCAGAAATTACCAATATATAAAAAAATATTGCTCCATAACACTGGATTACTTTTACTGACTAACTTCAAAACTTCTAACACCAAACAAATTCTACTTCAGTGTCGCGTCGTTCAGCTTAAATGATGATAATTACAAACTTGGTTGATAGAGATTTTGCTCAATGTTTATAAACAAAGAGTGAAATAGAATGCTATCAGCTTATATAAGCAACCCAGTCAGTTCATATTAAAGTAGGATATGACATTATTGAGCAACAGTTAAATTTGCCACACCACGATATTAAGAGGATTTAGTCATAACGTACTGAATTCAGTGGGTAAGTCTCTGACTTAGGAGATAATTATCTCAGAAATGTCACCTTGACGAGTAGCAACAATCAAAGAAAATAGGTTGATTAGGACTTCTTGCTGACTGACTTTAAGTACCTGAGGAATCCGGCATCATAACTTCTTGTTTTACATCTAATTTAAATACCACAGACAAAAGTTTTAGCAAAATCAAAGAATTTTTTCAAATGTCAATGTAAATTCATTTGGAAAATCTGTAATAAATACTGTCAAATAAATTATAATAATAGCGATTTTTATTCAACTTAAAGGGTAATGAAAAATCTACAGTAGGAGAAAAAAAAGGGAACAAGACAGTAACTAGCAAAATAATAACTTATTTATGTCGAGATGAGATTGTTTTCTGTCCTTCTGAAAAGCATATACATACTACTTTTTTTGAAAATTGAAAGTATATATATATATATATTGAAATATAATCGAAGTGCAACCATTGAATTAGTCTACAATGAGACACTCAAGTTTTATCGCACAACAACATCAACCGACCAAAGGGTGGGTCTATATAATATGTGATTTATGCATACATCCATAAGTATGAGAAATAATAAGAACTTCACATGAGCGAACAAATGAATACCTTATCTAATGACAAGCTATCCACATTTTCTATGACAAGCTAATATATAAAAAAGGTAGATTTTGACGCGTATTGTCGCCAATATCTCTCTTCAGGTAGTTGATAACCGACCGAATAAGCGGCGCCTGATTAGATGTATCTGTTAAAAACAATGAAAATTATGCGTGCATATATATATATATATATATATATATATATATATATATATGTATCCACGTAAGTGATAGCCATCATACAAGTATTCCTAATGCTATAGTGCAAACCTAGACAACAGTTCACGCCAATCTTTAAACCGGAAAATAGATTGAATAATTATGTTATGCACCTGTCCTATATATATATATATATATATATATATATATATATATATATATATATATATATATATATATATATATATATATATATATAGAGAGAGAGAGAGAGAGAGAGAGAGAGAGGGAGAGAGAGGGTAAAACGAAAGCCAGTAAAATGCCATAACGGTGACCACCCATGCTAAGATACCCAAAACTATTTAATCTCCTAATCTACAATTAGACCACAGTGGAACATTGAATGCATCAATTCACTTCAAATGGATTTTCAATGAATTAGTACACTACAACGTCATATCATAAATTATTTAGATAATTCATATTGTAGCTTTGATGCAATCGTATATGATAACAACAGTAACCTCTGACAGACCGCCAGACTATCTAACAATAAAACTCGTTTCACATTAATGAACAGAAAAATTGATAGTCATTTAGAAAGGTAGTCGTCACCAAACCTTATCATATACAGAGATTTGGAACAATCCTGGAATAGGATAAAATTATTTCACGAATATTTAGAAAAATTAGATGAATACTTTTCTCCTGTTAATATCTCTTTGATACATAAGCGTAAGAGAGGTTATAAGAAAATTTCAACTAGTCAATGCAAGGAGATGCAAAGCATTTCGGAGGATAAAACGTGTCATTTCTAAATAACTAGTGGGTATCTCTTTAGTGGAGTTATCAAATTATCAAACTAATTATGACCAATTATTGTAGCAATGACACACACACTTCTCATATATTGTAAAATAATGAGAGTAATTCATGAAACATTGCACAATCAGAGAATTGTAAACAGAGATGAAATGAAAGGTAATTCAATTCTTAACAGTTTCATGTATAAAGAAATCAGACACATCTTTGTGTAGTGGCTGAAGCACTGGCAAACAGGACAAGGTTTGAACTCGTTGAATATCTAATCCACTGAACTACAATAGATAAGTCTTATCAAAGTTTCTCCTTACCAGGACATGATTACTTTTTGTCATTAATACTTTTCGCATAGACTACAGTGTTCTGAAACAACAGTACTCAGTTTCTCTTCCCATTGTCTAACTACATATAGAGTTGAAGTGATTTTAAATTAATTTGATTCTATTCGGTTCGATAGAGTAGATCTGATCAAAACGGGAAAATTTAGCGTAATAATGTTTATAGACAAAGAGAACCATCTCATGTTTACGTTAACTTATTTCGTTAAATAAAAAACATCTGATTACGAAAGGCATTCATAAATACATTATATCACCTAGTGGTATCTTAGCTACAATTTTAGTAACAACACTTACAAAGTTACTTTCTCAACAAACAAATGCTAATTACTAAACAACATTAAATAGGAGGCAAACCCACCTACGTTCGTTTTGCAATCTAAGATGATATGAGCTATTGTACCATTCTAACTGTTGGTATATGAACTGTGCGATTGACTGGAAATAAAAAAACTAGGCATAGATTAATATGGTCAGTTGTAAGGAGAAAATGGCAATTTCAGCACTGAAAACTGTAGGTAACTATCAAAAACTGGGAAAGTTGTTGAAGTACAAACACTTATTTCTTACGGTTGAATAACTTGTTAGACACTTTATAACATCACCAATGCAGACGAATCTCGGCAGAATCTATTAGTTACTGCTTAATCCTGGTACACTTAATGACAAAACCCCAGCTCAGGAACAAAAAAAGCACTGGGTAATATTATGGAGTGGATAACTGGGAGATTCTTGGAAGTCTAAGCACTAGACTCATCTACATCCAACATCATTATCGCGATAACCACGTGAATGCCCTTGACTTATTGAGCTACACTAATTCCACTAAGCGAATAAAAATAACACAAGGAGTAAAACTAAACTCCGAAGTACAGCTGACAAACTTTCAAATAACTACAACCTATTCACATAACCCTTGAACAGTAGCCAATAGTGTTTTCGCTAAAAATGAAGACATGTAGTTCGTAGTGTGATATACCACACATCCGGTTTCAGAAAGCTTCACAGTGTCACACATCTGTGAACATTAGTCCTCAGGTGATACGAAAATTGGAATTGCTACAATTTCCGTAGACAATAAGATATCAACCTACAAACTACCCTGACTTATCGCTGTTAACACCATCTAGCAAGGTATGATTAGGCTATTGCAACACTTTACGTCAAATTTTCTAACTTACCCGGGTGACTTACATGTAGCGCTGTGGTTTATTGGTCTAGGCACTCGACTATCGACCGATGAGTTCAAATCTAGATCCACCTACCGAGGTTTAAGCAGCCACTTAGCAAACAATAGGTGCGTTGTTGTGAGTGACATGCGCAGCTAGTGTACCAGTACTGCACAACTTGATATTTCGTGAACACTCGTGACACCGGTGCGGTAAATTTTAATTTTGACATTATGTGGTTTGCGTATTATAGAGAAACGTATTTGCGTAAAGAATTCCACAAGCAGCATAACTATACGGTTTCCATTAACCTCATTGGTCTGCTAACCCCAGAAGACAGGTGAATTAAGATGATACAGATGTAATATTACCTACCTTTGATTGCATCAACCACAACTGTTTCATCAATAAGCTAAAGTTAGCAGGAATCGACTTTTCGTCAGTCGATTTGCTGTCAGCATGCTGAGGCGATCATTTCTATAAGGTCCTGTCAGAAAAACGAGGTGCTCTAGGGGAACTTCTCAAGTTGTAGTGTTGGTGCCTACCTTATTCCTGTTTTGGACAGATAAGCCGACTCTGCAGGTTTTTTCTTAAGCTTCTTTTGCCAACGATGTGATTCTATGGAGAACGGTTGTCCTCACAAACTCATCAAAAGATATTTACACAATTCGTCGTCAAGCCTTTTGAAGTCGTTGTATGTCACAAGCCCACAACATCTCTTCAATCGGTTAGGCAGGCTACAAGATGCAATAGCGAAAGAAAACACACCAAACATTACCTACGAAATAAAGTGCAGAAACTGTGGGAAAAAAATACATAGGACAGAGTGGTTTCCCTCTTCATATCCGTCTACATGAACATCAACTAGCGGTGAAGCATCATATCTTCGCTCATATAAATGCATACAGACAATTGTGAACATGAATTTGATCGCGGAAATGTGGAAATCATACAGAGAATGCCACAGAATTTCTAGAAACTTGGCATTCAGGTCAGTTAGCTATCAACATACATAATGATATTGGTCCAATCTACCAACTAATACGAAGCAACAAGACAGTCAAAGTTCACGTCAGCAGGACAACCAATCGAAATAAATACGGGGGCAATGACAAAACTGTGACATCAACAACCAATCACACAAGGCTATTAGGACAAGCTACCAAGCCACTTGTGGAGAAAACAGCTCACTTCTCGCCGAAGTTTGTGCTGATGATGTTGTCAAGAATGACAATGAAAGCCTCACGATCAAACCAGACCAGAGGACACAATACCATCAAAATTATCCTCCTGAGTTACAAATACTCTCCATCAGACAAATCACAGATGAGAATGGTGAGGTCACTCTGCAAGACGATTTGACCCGAATTAAACATTGAGCAGTCTACAATGGGCTGAAATTCAATTATCCTAAGTGTGAGATGCTACATCTACTACAAGACACTTGTCACACAATCATACCCAACGACACTGAACTGAAGGCATTTTTGGAGGAAAAAGGATCATAGGGTCTCTGTCTGACATGATCTAAAATCCAACGCTGAGACAGAAATGTATTGCATGGCACTTGTAACCCTGCTACAAATCTTTGGACAGTTCAATCGTAGGTCTCCAAAATATTCATTACAAGCTTAACATAATTCAGCTGAAATTTCGGTACTATATTATTTCCTTCACTTCAAAAGATAATGACCATTTAAGACGCACTCAAAGTGTTGTGATGCCCGTTTTGCATAAAACATTGTTATTGATCTGAACATTTTAACGTGTCATTCCCACACCAATTTTTACGGTATGACTAATAGTCTATTTTCTGCCCTCATTTATAATGTAAATCGCTAATTGGTTAATCTTTACTCTTGCTATGCAAATGTCTCAAATTGAGGACAAGGTCATTTTTTATATCTGTACTTATTCACGTATTTTGGGATTGATTACCATATTATATTCTCGGAGTAATAAACTATCTCATCATCCAGCTTCGGTCTTCTCTCTATTCATCCCGGGATTGAAGTCAGTAGCTCTTGCGTACTAAGTTAGCTGTCAGCTAAGCGTGCGTATTATTTTCGTTCGGAATATGTAACTATTGGCTTTCGAAAACATAATACAGAGGGACTGCACTAAATCAGTAAGTGGACTAAACCTCCTACCATACGAGGTACACATGGAAACATTTGATCAATGTTCCTCGATATATAGATAACTGAAAGGTGACTTGATAATAAAGCATAGCGTTTCGAATAATCCAGATCGCCCATTTCATCATTTGTTTAAGCTAAGCTCCAATACTAGTCTTAGCCAGAACACTAAAAATTTAGAATTTGAACATACTAAGACAGACTTTATGCGCGACTCTACCTAACAGGATGATATCAACCACCTATTGTAGACTCACTGAGAAGTCTTCGTGGCAGGGTCGATTCCCGTGAGAACAGACGGGAGGGGGAACTTCATAAGCACGTCGACTGTGAAGCTAAATATGAACGGAAATAGATATTCTTGACAGACAGCACTCACCACGAGCTCTAACACGTTCTGGAAAAAGTTGTAGTAGGCGACCATTACTATCCTTTCGTTTGGCCAGGAAACCTGAATTGACTTTCTCAGCCTACCCGATTGTGCATTAAAATCATCTGCCATGATGACCACACCTGGATATCTGACTTTCAGCAGAAGGTTGGATACTCTTCGGTAGAACACCTTTCTAGTTTCACCCGAACTGCAGTTAGTGAGTGCGTAAGCAAAGGTTACAAATAGACAGGAGCGAGTCTCCTAGGATTGACCTATAACTCCAATTTCTTACGAGGAAAGTAGCATCAACGTACTGCTGCCACTGCCGTTTGGTCAGTAATACCACCCTGCCCTCCGTCACACCGTGGCAGTTTACGCTCTAACGGTGAGTACTTCCTGCCTTAAAACTATCCGTCAGACATTGATGGCGTGCGATGACCTCAAGAAAATGTTGCTATCAACATGGGTAATTGTGATATTTAAGCCCAATTACCAAATCAAGGTAGCGGATTCACTGATTCTAGATGAGAAATACAAATACACGAAAAGTTCTTCGGTTCCACTGCTAACCATTTGAAACACTAAGTTAATGCACCCCACTTCTAAAATATAGCAAGCTTTGGTTGGGAATAGGAAATGCCACAATATTACTTCCGATCTCATGAATAGATGCTACTTCGAAGTGGTGGTCAGGGTTGCACACACGATGACCAAACGAGCTATACCAGTGGAACGCCTCTTCTGTCGGAGTCTTACCATACCAGAAAGGTTTGTTGGGTAGTGGTTAGACATAAAGCAGTTACGCTTAGCATGCTCTTACACAAAGAGATAATGCATTATGGTGGCTTCGATCAGTTGTCACTGATGATCAAAAACCACAGAACGTATGTCCAACTACATTCCCTATAATACAAGCCAATTATCATGGGATCAAAAAGGCCATACGTGACTGGGCTCCAGTAGATGTCCCCCAGGCTTTGCTGTCACGCACTAGTCCTTCTTTTCAGGCACCTCAAGATGATCTAGCCTCCCACGGTGCGGGCAGCCACGAAGTGTCAACCGCCCTAATAACTTTGTCAGCGCTCAAGTTCCCTCCTACATCTCCATTCCTTACCTTCTAATCTTCCCTCTCGTCTCTCAGTTAACAATCCTAAATCTTTAATTTCTAGCTCGGTAGCTTTCGACGACAATATGAGTCCACAGAATAGCATTACCGGTCTCCTTATACCACGTCCCAAATTACACAGTGGAGCCGTCAACGTCCCCACCCTCCATCAAATTGGTGAAAACCCTATCAACTCGGGACGTGTGTTTATGAGAAACGCATACAGGTCCTAAGTGCAACTATTTACTTAACTTCTCCTGGTCAATAAGGTGAATCCACAAAATTCATCCTTCGAGTTCCTGCAGATTCGATGGCTAGCTCTCGCGATCTTCCAGGTGTTAGAATAGCATAATGCACTAGAGTAGAAAGCTCACTACTGGACTGGGTTCCAGTTGACAGCGGCCTATGCGCTTTCCGACTGAACGACAGAGTGAAAACTAAACGGGAAAGTGAAACGCCGTTGTCTCCTTGTAATCTCTGCTTATCCACCTACTGACTGTAGTTCGGATGAATATTGCCGAAAACTGTCTAGCCTTTTTCGAAAAGCCAACTGCTCAGACATGGCGGTTGTTGCAGGTGATTTCAGTGGACAATAGGGTGGGGTGTCAAGTAGAAAGACACTTAGGTGGCACTTTGGGAACGCCGGTTGGACGGACAGATAATGGCGACCAACTACTGCAACTGCGCCCAGATAAACATTTATGGTCAGCACGAACTTCAGACATAAAAACACTGTCTGACGTGGTGTACACCAAGCTCAACTCAGAGATGGACACATATAGCACATTGTTATCAGTCATCGCTGGAGATCAGTTGAAAACTGCCACTCCTTCTGAAGCACGTGTTTAGATAGCGCCCATACGTTGGTTCAAGCGAGTATGTTTGCATCTCTATGGACGCAGAAAAAACTTGGCAACCTGAACATTACGAGTGCAGCTCGACAATGAGACCACTAGGGTCACTTTCAATGAAAAACTGGCTAGGCAGTTATCAGATTAGAACACTACCACACATCCAGAAAAACCTTGGTGCCATCTCCAGTCTGCTTCAAAAACAGCGTTGAACACTGTAGCCAACTCTCAAAAAGTGGTTAAAAAGAGTCAGTGGAAATCAGTAGCTTCTGAATTAATCCATGCCCACGAACGCATCCCTGCAGGCTCTGAGTACAATGAGCGAACGCAACTAAAATGTAGACTGACAAAAGTCTACGCAAATACAGCGAACGGTAGTGGGCAAGGAAAGTTAAAAAGAAGGGAAAGGCAGAAGCGATAGGTAACAGCAGATAATTATTTAGGCTTATTAGAGAAACTGGGGCGAGAAGGTCAACGGTTAGCGAAGGATGGGTCTGCGAAACACTTACAAGGGGGACGATGGGCGAAACACTTCGAGGAACAGTCCAAATGAGCTCCAGCAGGAATGCAATGCCTGCTACCCAGTGGGATCCTGTATGGAACATTAAAACAGACAACCCAACACTTGCAGAAATCGAGAAAGCGGTAGGTAACTTGGAACGAGGAAGGGCGGCAAGACCACACGGAATAATTCCTAAGGTATATGAGGACGATAGTAGTGTTGACTAGTGTTCTGGAGTCACATGTGATTCCCTCTGAATCACTGACTAACCCAGTCCTCAAAAAAGTCAAGAAGTCCTCTTGTGATAACCCCAGAGAAACCAACCTAACGAACATAGGGCATAGGATTCGAGGTCCTGTAATCACTAGACGGCTGATTGGAGATCAGGAACAGCAAGCCTGAGAAAACCAGACAGGCTCCAGACCTAGCCATGAGTATACCGGCCAAATATTCACACTCCACCAGGTCCTGGAAAACAGGCACCCATCCGACAATGGCTGTATTTGTCGACCTGAAGGTGGCATTCGGTTCGGTCGAGAAGTCTTAAGACAGCATCTCTCACTGGAAGGGATACCGAGTAAGTACGTCACCCAATTGAAGGCTCTTTAATCGAACGTGTGGGCGCGTTACAGCCTACGGTGAGATGTGTGCGTCGAGTGATACCTGCCAAGGACGACCACCCTCTACATTCCTGTTCAATTTTACCATAGATGTTCTTTTAGAGGTCTCCTTCTCGACATCCGACTACACAGGGATTAACCTAATCAGAGAATGTTTGGTAAACCTAGAATACACACATGACATAGTCCTGTTAGATGGGAGCGCAGTTTTCCGGACACCTTGAGCGGCAATTTGATAATTTCGGATGCCTTTCTCGCCACCTGAATGCAAACTATTGCTCAAGGACTAGTCTTTAACGGTGCCCCGGGTAGTAATTGACAGTGAAGCGGCTGAGTACGTTGATCACTTCGCTTGCCTGCGAAGTTGAGTCGGCCCTGGTGGGTCAGTAAAATCTCTGTACAGATACAAAGCCGTTCGGATGGCGTTTGCCAGACTATGCCACGGCAGCGATATCAGATTGTTTATTAGTCGTTGATTGCACTGCGTTGCAGTCCACTCCGTTCTACTGTATGGGTATGAAACATGGCCATTATAGGTACATATGAGAAAGCTTCATGTGTTTAACCACCGCTGCCTTCCTAGAACAGGCCGTTTTGTGATGTCAGCATGTGTAACGCAGGACTCAGGTGCAGAGTCTTGGCAAGAGAGGTAAGTCAGTCGATGCTGCTGTGAACTTTCATCGGCCGAGATACGTGTTACGTATGTCTAGCCACCGCCTGCCACAATGTTGGCCGAACTAGCTCTTGGCCGGAATAGGCCAGGGCGATCAAGCTAAAACATGGTATCAATGCATGAAGTCCTTGAGTGTTTGTCCAAACCATGTAGGACGATGCAGACTAGCCGGTTGGGATCCGTGGGGCAAGAGGAATCGGTGGTTGGATGCTAGATGATGCGGAACAGATGTGTACGTACACTATCCTCACTTCACTGAATCTCATCCATCCTTAACCTTTTCAAGAACTTTCTACTTTTTTTTCATTCACCGTCTTATTGCCTTTTTACTTTATGTGCTGGTATAAGGTGTGGCAACTTGGACCGTTACGCAAAAATGCCTGGTCCAATAGTGATGAACAGAGGTGTATCTGCAAAAGTTAAATATCCTTGACGCCCTAAGTGATTATTCCTGCCATTTATGTGAAGAGCTAACCTAGAGGTAATGCCAAATGGATATCTACATCAAGTGGCTGCCAACTTTGATGAGGAAAGATTATGAGCGTGAAGAATCTCAACACTTAAATTTTGAAGCAAGTCAGCACTGATATGCATTAATCTATCCTCTAAGCAAATGAAATCTAACGTATACAGCATGCGAAAGTTTCCGCACCACGGCAAGAGCCATATAGACCGTCATCGGTAGCAACGTGTCACCAGGCTGCATAACCATGGTACGCAGATTGAGGTTTTTTCGCTTCACTTGACCATCTCCACAAGATGTGTAGGAGCCAACAAATCATCTTTCAAGACCAGAAAGATGAAACAGGTGCCCAGGAATGGTATCATCAACTCCTGCAAGCAATCCCACATTCATGAGAACAAAACTGTGCACCTAACAAGTCCGACACTTAAATGTACGCGTGATCACGGACTAGGTGTCAAAACTAGGGTTGGGAAAATTTAAAAACTTAACATTGGATCCTCAAGCATCCTAACTAGACATCAGTTGGTGTATCAAGCAAGGGAATATAACAGAACACTATGCCTAGAAGATAACAGAGATCCGCAAAGATGACATGTCGAAGCACTATCCAGGGTAAATGCCGATTCCTAAAGCCACAATGCGTCTGTTGGCAAATCGCGTCAGGAGACCCAACAAGACCCTCAGATATTGAATTGGGATCATCCGTAGTAGTTGACTGTGCAGGAAGAATTTAGCTCTTTATCGACAGCCACCAAAGATGCCGACATAGTAGACAATAACACCGGATGTTGTAGCACTTTGTTGTACAAAGACCAAACACAATATGCACCGACACAAGAACCCAGGAAAGGCAGGGACAGAAACCCACTACTATTCTCAAGTCAAGGGTTAAAAACTGCGTCACCGAGGCCTGGATAATAACTCAAATGCAGTCAAAATTCTTCGCCAGGCTACCCGTAATCGCAATGAGCTTAAGTGAGGGAAATCTGCCACTTTTCTGCTGAAGACGACGCTTATGCCGAAACACAACTACGCAAATTAAAACACCACCTGAGTACTGTATGAACTACAGCTTACTGAAGCGCAACGGTTTTTGTCCGCAACGTGCACCCATAACCCATCAGGAAAATAAGATACGGTCCCAAGACAAATAACATTTTATTCATTCTGCTGGATAGCTTCTTTGCATGACACGTATATACCGTCGAGGAATTTTCGGATATCCTTATGACGAACTTTACAAGACTGCTGGATAAGGGCAGCTGAAAGAGTTAGGCACGAAAAGAAATGAGACTTACCACACTTTGCAACTTTCTCAACATCATTGCCTTCGACTTGGATTTCATCTTTCATGCCCGTGGGAGAAACCTTAACTCCCGCCGCCATGGAAACAAACTTATTTGCTTTTTCACCCAAGAAGTTACGAATTTCAAGCCTCGAGCCATCAGCATTCGTTATCATGTTGATAGGAAAGTGAGCATACACTGATTTAAGCTTGTACCGGTAACCTGATGTAACACCCTTTATCATGTTTCCTATGTGAGAGCAGACTGTCCGGACAGCAGCTAACTCCTTTCTGTTACCAAAATACTTTGTTACAATAACTTTCTTCTTTGCAACTTTAATGTCCAAATGTAGATGACTAAAATCACGTTTTAATGCTCCCCGAGGACCTTTAACATAAACTATACGCTTAATAGCCTTGATACTGATACCACGAGGAATCTTCACTATTTCCGACGATTTGATGATCCTCATTATACAGACAAGCCAAAAACAAGCACGGAAGCAGAAGCTATGATCAAACAACGCAACTAGACCGTCACACGCGCCACCACTGCAGATGCCGCCACTAATTCTACGGTGTTAAAGTTTCAATCTCCAGTGAAAGCTTTTGTTCCTTGTATCATGGTATAGCAGAAAGTGGTGATGGTTGTGTGTATTGAGGAGTTTGTGAGGTGTGATCGCATAATCAATCATCAACTTTGGTTCCACATGCCACTATATTGATTGCATGCTGTCACCATGCTGAAGGAAGAAAACGGAACCATGTGAGTAACAATTCACGAAAGGAGGGAAACGACCAAATAGCTTTTTACAAGCCTATAACAGATAAAACTTGTATAATTTCGCTGGTTGTTCAGTTTGAACAATTTCAGCAGGTCTGCTTTTTAGATTTTGGGGTTGCAGCAGAATTTTTCTGGTCACTTTGAAGCCAGTATTTCGCAAAAAACAAATTTGATGCTTTGTGTGATCATGACTGATCTACTGATGCATTACTCCACTCCACTGACTTCCTTGTCGTCAAATGTGGACATAAATTTGGGAAAGCAGCATAGGGTAGTGAACTACGAAGATCAATCCTGCTCAGAGAACACAAAAACATCCGACAGTGACCGTTGGTTGTGTGATCTCAGTTTCATAACATCCACTGCATCCATTGAAGTACTTGTTGGAGGGTAATGGTTGCATAGATATCTTGCTGCTTCTCGTAGGTACATATGAAAACATGTGCTCACCTAATAACCATAGGCATCAGTCTTTTAAGAATCGTTAAGAATTATCCTTCCAGACGAATGAATACATCTTTTCATATTTGATAAATATTCTTCAACCGTGATTTCTTCCTTAAGATAAATACATTTTGCCGTAGGAAACGATTTTCACAGGTTTTGCTAGCAGTTTGTGTGTGCATTTGGCATCAAAATGTTTTGGGTTTGGTTGAGTTCACTTTGGGTATTTTCTTCCTGATATTCGTAACTGTTTTACACGCCACACAGATGATTTCATGTAACGTAAATTCTTCATTTTCACCCTTTCGCTTTGGCTGACGTGTTATGTAATTTTCCTTTGACACGAAATTTTGATATCTAGGATTCTCTGCCCCTTTAAACACGTCTTCCAATCACGGAAATGAAGCTTCTATGCAAGTTAATAATACATGATCATAACATGGGTGGAAAGTTTTGCCTATAGATAATAATTTGGAATTTCAATGATAATAAGAGGAATAGTGATCGCTTCTCTCCAAACAATGCGTATGACAGTGTGGAATCCTCAGCATGTAACTTTTGAAAAAATTCAATCCCAAAGCAGTACTTTCAGACGAAGTGGTTAATGCTTCTGTACGATTTTAATAGTAACAGCATTCAAGGCAATAATGAGAAATAGCCCGCTGGTTTTGCATGGGCATCCTGTCCAAGGTGAACAGGCAGCAGAAATTCGGGTGTAAGTTTAATTGTGGCGGTTTATTCAAACGGTGCAAAAACCTGCAACTCAGGATAAGTATCTGAATATCTGTACACCCAAAAGTCCATTTCCACATAGCACGACACTTTTTTCACTGTTGTGTTACTGGATCAAGAAACGGAGGGTTGGAAACAGTTTAAATGGATGCAAGAGTACAAGATGCATTCAAATAACATATTGCATGATTAGAACAGATGAAAAGGGAAGGATTTGATGCAGAATCTTGGTAACCCATGGTTCACGCAGGTCTCCGCCGTACTAACACCTTGTGTTATGGTAAAAATAAAGCTAGCGTATATGGTGTTGGTTCATGTGGTAACCACAGTGTTATTAGTTATAGGACACCTTAACGTTTGTCGGAAGAGAAAAAGATAGAAAGAGAATCAGGATCAGTGACTGTACCGTCTCAAGATGTATCGGGAGTTGAGGACAAGGCGTGCAGTAATTTTAGAGTTAAGAATGCTATTAGAACACCTGAAGCCGGTGATACACAAATTAACTTTGAATCGGACCGGAGAAGTTGTCTGGCTTCGACTGTGAACATCTCTTTGCCAAGGATATAACCGATGCATTTTGATGGTCGACCTGGCCAATGTCAGCTGTTTATTAGTCAGTTTAGGAGTAGGAGAGAAACTAAACTCCGTGGCAATGGCCAGAATTGACCTATCTCCCGCACATTTGCGAAGGAAAGGCAAGGAAGCGAAATAGGTATGTATCCCACCGCCTGGTGACCTTGGACATGATCGAGCAGGAGAAGCCCTTCATGGCTTGTCTGGATAGGAGCATATGATTGCACGACCACCTGTTGATGGTTTGGTTAGAAATAGACACTCAGTGGAGAACATGGCTGAAGCTATGAATGAGTTATATGTTGAACTTAGAAGCGTACCAATAACACCGTCACGGACTGGCTATGTCGCGGACTCACATTCGTCTGTCAACTCGGGGGCTATTGTCAGTCGTCTACCTACAGTTTTACGGGATAGATGGGCTGACGCAGCAGACAAGATTTCGATCACTGGGAGGGGACCTGAGTTTGCTGACTTAGTTTGCTTTGTTGAGGAGATAGCTAGGGTAGCTCGATTGAGATACGGCTTGTTGATTGGACACAGCCTGGAATGCGGTCAGATTAAGAGTGCTGGCTCACGGCTTTGTAGAGGGTCATATTGCAGTTCGGCGGAAGGTGCTAATAGTTCGACAAGTGATAGGGCTGCACGTGACAAGAGTGGCATTTTACGTCCTGACTTCCACAATTAATCTGAGTGTCAGAGACTGCTGAAAGCGTCCGCCGATGAACGAAAATCAGCTGTCAAAGAGCTTGATGTCCGTTACAAATGTTTAGGGAGAGGTCACATAGCCAAATTCTGCAGTTCCAGACTTAAACGTAAGTTTGAGGGTTACTACGTAAGCTACCACTCCTCGCTGCTCGCGACAGACAATGGAGCTAAGGTAACCGGATAAATAACTCACTTAGCAAGGGAAATGAAGTCTCCCAAAGAGAAAGTGGGAATATTCCAGCGAGACTGATGGGTCCAGAGGGCATCATAGAGACTTATGCATTACTGCATAATGAATTGGACATGTCATTTGTACTGAAACAAGCTGTTAAGGATCCAGGCTCTGTTGGTAGGAAATCATTCTTGAGTGTGGCCAACGCGACTAAGACTTTTCAACGCAAAGGCTAAGGAAGTGAGTATGGGACCCTACTCATTGGATGGATAGGGTTTAGTGAAGATACAGTGGGGTTACACCTTCAGTAGCCTACCGAAATCAGGTGCACGCACCCTATCTAAACAACGGATTAAGGTCTGGAGCCATTTGAGAGACTTTAAGCTACCTTGATCACATATATGTACAGTGCGCCCTGGAATAGAGTCTTTGAGACAGAAATCGGCCATTTGGGGTTCAAGCTCATTTGGGTTGGGTTGTTTCACCCGAAGAGAGGTAAGTCCACGCACAGAACCACCTTTTGTCACTGTTTGAATAACTACAACGTGTTAGACAATCTAAGGAGGGTACATGACCATGAGTTCAGGGATACTGACAGTACTGGTACGACGCTTTCCGTAGAGAAGAAATGGGTAATTGAGATTGTGGGTCGTTCTTCTAGGTTAGTCGACGAGCATTTTGAGATTGGGCTACCCTAGGGACTTAGAGAACCTGGTCTACCCGATAATTTTGAAGTGAATGAAGGTAGACTTGACTGTTTAAGAAAACTATTGGCAGAGAATGGCGACCTACCCAGGAGACAGGGAGGTCAGTAGCCGCTTTGGGGCACATTTGTGATTTACAGTCGGGGTCATCGCTGCTGCAACTCGTGTGAAGAAGTGCTCCTGAAAGTAGGGATTTCGAGACGTGACTGACCAGCACTTCGCTTTCTTTCGTGGGAGCTTGCCAACACATACCAAGAGGCTGCTGAATGTCAGTTGGCTGTCCGTCCTTCTGCGCGAATCATGCGCTCAGGATGACCATGGACACCTCCTGTGTCGGGGAGTATAATGCAGCTAATTGGGTTGTTGTGGAACTTTTCTATGGATGTTACTTTTCTCCTACTAGTGGCATAACTACCGCTACATTCTGCCCCACCCAACACGGTAATCAGAAACAGTAATTCCATTCCACACGACAGCATGAAATTTATATTTATAAATACCCTATAGAAAAAGGACATACAATGAAAGCCATGGCAAGGGAAGTAGGGAGAATCATGAACATAGAAAGCAGTCTCCTTGTTGAAATTCTTGCTTTCTCCGCCCGCTGCTTTGTCTGCTTTTTTCCCGTTGTAGAAAAATAATCCAGTTATAAACGTTGGCTTGGTCGCCATCGATAATTAATTGCTGAAGGAATAGACCATGGCTGAAACTACCCTTCATGGAGGGTAACCAGATTTACCTTGTCCAGAACACCTAACTACAACAAGAAGAAATAAAAATATCCACTGGACCACAACTTCGTAATTATCAAAATCTAGGATTAACTCATTGTGAAAGTGACCAGCAAAGTCCAACACTTACTAACTGCAACTGTCATGGCCCAAGAAAACGGCGGACAAGATGTTCTGGAAGTTTACCTGGTGCATTCAAACAAGTCTATTGCTTCCGGATGCTGGAGTTGGAAAAGTGAAGACATTTGGCTTTCAGTCATAATATTCATCAAGACTATGAATCTCTGAAGTGGAATGGCATTAACATGCATGAATTATACAGTCCCGGAATGATCAATGACGTACAATGTGTCAACAATTCATGCGTACATTCCTTCATAAACTTTTCATCATTATCCCAAGCAAAAAGCACAAACTGTTGCAGTGGGAGTATTAGCTTCAAGCTTTGTTTTTCTCCAGGTAATACCTGTATTGTCTAGACACAGACCTGGTTTTTTTGTTAATGCGAAGACAATACTTTCGCTTGTCTAACTTGTAAATTTTCTGCACACTTATTCTGTTGGGATGCTCCGTTATATGGACATGCAGCACCTATATCTTATGGTGACAACGGTTAGGGGTTCAGATTACCTTCCATGAAGATGAATGTAATGTGTATACAAACTCGTTCATACCTGTAAAAACGGTGTGTGTCTGTGTATTCAGGAATAAATATTATGATTATTATTATCACTTCTTTGTTCTACCGACTGCGGAATGCACTTGATAGGGAAGTTTTGCGCCCAAACAGGGGGACTGCCAGCTGTCTGCATGTTATAACAACAATAGTAATATGTTTATCCCTGAATATACGGGCACACACCATTTTTACAGGTATGAATAAGTTTATATACATATCACATTCGCCTTCGTGGGAGGCAATCCCAATCCCCACATATTGTCACCAGAGGACATAGGTGCTGCATGCTCATATAATGAAACATCCAGGCAGAATAAATATGCAGAAAATTTACAAGTTGAACAGGTGGAAGTACGGTCAGTGGCTCAAAGTGAATGGAGCCAGACAGTACGAAAAATTGATGTAAAGATGTCAACGGATCAGACGTTAGGTTTGTCCGAAGGATACCTGAGGGGAATATTCGGCGATAAGAGCCCCAACTAGTAGGTACCAGGAATTAGCTGGATAGACATTTGACGGAACGGAAACACGAACTGGTTCAAAGTAACTTGCCTAGTAAAGCGAACGGGTGGCATCTTAATCCGCCGGCGGCAAGCTGCAGGGGCGGGTTTCGGAAACGCATGATTCATGCGATCAACAACCGGCCACTGGACCCACATACATTTGGCGTCGAAGACCCATCAGCACCAACTCCAGCTAGGTTTTTGCTGTGTAGCAACAACTTAGAAGCTTTTGGAAGAGTATACGGCAGTGACAGATTTTCTAAGAGACGACAACAAGCTAATTATCTCATAGAAATATCTAGGAAGCCTTGGCCAAACGAGTATGTCACATCGTTACAACAACGGCGTAAGTGGACGAATTCTGAGAGAAACATCCAGGTAGGTGACCCAGTCAGGGTAGTGTCAGATATTGGGGATAGAAATCAATGGCCTTTAGGACTGGTACAGCGAGTGGCATGCAGTGTAGGTGAGTCAGTTAGAAGAGCAGGGTTGAAAAATGGAGGGAATGCTCGTAACAGGCATTCGCAAGGCGTGTCTCTTGGAGGCTTCGGATGGAAGTTATTCGGCAGGGTAGCCCGAGGGGTACTGCTGAGAACTTTTGGGGCCATCGTTGGAAGTTATATGCAGCGGGTTTCCAGGCGTGTTGGTTTAAGCCGTGGGGGCCACTCAGGGTAATGTGCGGGCTTGCGTTCGTCCG
Organism: Heterobilharzia americana; assembly: GCA_944470555.2. Classification (NCBI taxonomy): domain Eukaryota; kingdom Metazoa; phylum Platyhelminthes; class Trematoda; order Strigeidida; family Schistosomatidae; genus Heterobilharzia; species Heterobilharzia americana. The sequence goes on from OX104129.1 coordinate 16,635,990, forward strand.
TTCGGCGTTATAATTGTTACTGGATGCCAATGAATGTAAAAGAAAACTAGAGTTCTTTGGCGAGGGGTGTTACGCTTGTTTTGATGTCTATTCTCGTGATGCATTCAATAACAGTGACCATTCACTTTGTTTGACTTTATCCAATTTGTTCGCATGACCATACTGAGGTTCTTGTTACAATTCGTGGCACCATTGTATTTCGTTTGTACCAGGAACTGCTGTCACCATCAAAACCGAAGGTTTGTAAGGTTTGCTGTGAGGAACTATTCTCACAGAGTTCACTTGCAGTTTGAGTATGGATTCGTCGTTTGGCAACCAGGTGTTTAGGGTTTGGTCGGTTTCGCTTTGAGTTTTGGAACCCTTGAGATTGATATCTTCGTTACGCACCACTCGGTAAGGTTGCCGTAACACCCCCAATAAATTCTCCGGCACCGGGGTTAAGGGAGGACCAGACTGCTTACAGCCCGGTTTCAAAAAACTTGCATTTGTATTTTGTTCTCCTCTGAAAATGTCGGTTCATATAGGTTTAAGTGATGGGTATCTATCCTACTATGAACTTTAAGGAGAGTTTCACAGTGATCTGTGGACTGTGATATGATTTGCAACCCTTAACTGTGTACCTACGCCGATGCAACCTCCATTTCTTCGAAACCTAACTGAACTCTCGACTTAACACCTACATTGTGAACCAGGAAAATAAACCTTCATTCTTCACTCCATGGAAAGAAATTTCGCCCATTACTAGTAGCGCCCAAAGTTTCTGACAGCGATTTAACTCTAGGCATATCTTGTTTGGCAACTACCCACCCATCTCCCTTTTATAACACCAAAGCGAAGGCGCAGTTATCAGAGGTTTTCTGCACGTCAGATTACGGTTGGCAAAGGGAGATGTTTCTCCAAAAGAAGGAGTTTTATGGCTAAACGTAACACACGGTTGACTGTCCATCAGTTTGGTGTGGTCACCCATGCTTCTGCGCCAACTATGCGCTAAAGAAGATCATGAACACCCGTGTCGGAGAGCATAGCGCAGCTAATGGAGTTGTTGATGAACTTTTCTACTTAGGTTGTTCGGCTTCTGCCAGTGTCATTGCATAAGCTATTCTAGTAAATATATTCCCCTAACCCTCTATGTGCATATCAAAGCTCTTACTGGTACACAAATGCAAAAAGAAGTCACCATCTCTGAGCATTCGTAATACAGCTTAAACCTGGACGCGAGAAATGTACAACCTGAAACTTCAAGGGTATCTTACAAGTAAAATACAAAACTACATAGCACCTTACTCCACGTGTCATATTTAGGTACTCTAGCCTTCAATATTGCTTCCCAAAATTCTAAAACAACTAACCTTGCTCCGCATGCCTCTTTGTTTCTGTTTCTCACCTGATATGCAGATTATGATGGCGGATCATACCAAGGCACACCGAGCACCATGATACACTTCGAACTTCAGTTCAACAAGTGAGAACTATCATCACTTACCCCCAGAGATGCAAAATCTCCAGAAGCCAGACAATTCATGGCAGAACACAACTTCTCCCAAATTCACAGCTCCAATTGGGAGAGCAACTAGAAATGTTGGTATAAAATGCCATTTGCATTCAAATATGCAAGTTCCTCCATTCCCGACAAGCACTCACCTGAGAAGGAAGAAAGCCGAGAGTGACCTCATATGATGCGCCGACCATGATGTCTTATTGAGTGGTTTGATGATGAAACCTCTTATATTCTCCACCGCACTAGGACAACCGCAACTGCACAGGACTGCGTCCCTCGCTTTATTTATTCAAATGACTCTGTTTACAACATTATAGATCCAAACAACTGCTACACTCTGCTGATACCAAACAATGCCAGACTCAAATTTACCCCGGCCGCCCATCCCAGTACACGAATCTAGATTCGCTTGCCACTTGTGGACAGTACAAACTTGATGAATGCTGACATATCCTCAGATTCATTTTTTCTCAACGTTCGATACACAACATACTCTTACAGATCAAGTGGCTCACTATTACCCATTAGTTTTCACCACTGCTGTTTAGCTATATCGTTTTCATCCAATATTTGTGACCAGAAACATCTAAATGCTTGTTTACTCCAGAAGATTAAGCACACGGCAACGCTGAAACTATACACTACTTTTACACGTGATTCATGATTATATCTTTTGTCGATTTCCTGTTGTGCTTAGCTTATTATTACTGCATATTTATAGTAATATAACGATATATTCCGTCTGGATAATTTAAGGCCGCATTGTTATATATAGACAGTGTACTCCGATCCTTTTAGACTGCATACATTACCGTCAGCTGCACATCTCACTTAAAACCCACTATAAGAATGGGACGGTAGAAGGCTAAGCGTTCGAAGATAGATGGCTCTAGTAAAAAGGATAAAAGAGTCGCTTCCACTAATATTTCAGGTTGTGACAGAAACTCTATCGCGCCATATAATCCAGATCCCGACGAACTTATATGCCTTACACCGCTCGTCAGGACTGAAGACATTATGTCGGTCATGGATAATAACGTCCATGAAGACAGAAAAGAACTTGGCAGTATTAAGTCCACGGTAGACGGAATCAAAAGAGTAGTTGAGGATCTCCAACCCTTAGCATATCTTTTTGGGAAACACAACAACCTAGTCTCAAACCGCATTGGAGAAGCTGAGACGCTAGTAGATGTCTTGGCAACTGAAGTGGTGAAGAGGCTGGCACCCTCTCAACAGGCAATAGTGCATGATGTTCCAGATACCATATCTTTAGATGTCGTCAAGAAAAGGTTATTAAACTCATGTGGCATGACGCCTATGCACTGTGACTGTAAACGTCTCCGCGAGAAAGCAGCACAGCTGAGTTGCCCCATTCTCTTCAAGTTCACCACCTCACATGATGCCAAGAGGCTCATTAACTATCAGAATCATATAAGACTAAACAGTAATTTTAAAACTGTCACAATTGTACAGGACAAAACTCCTTGTCAGCGCAGAAGACAAAGGAGAAGAGGTCCTACCACTCCGACGTATGCAAACTACGAAGGTACTGGATGCCCTGGGAAACCTTCGAATAGTGCTTCTGTAACCAGTAATCTTATTGCTCCAACCACTCTGGTGGCAAAACAATCACAAGTGGACTTGGACCTAAGTAACCTGGATTGTTTAATTCCTCATGAAACCCCAGCTATCAGCACTAGCCTCCCTTAGGCAACTATAGATGGAAACCGTTTAGCTGATAGTAACGTCACTAGACATAGACCTGCAGGTAAAACCATGTACTTTAGACCTACGAAGCTCCCGAAGAAAGCTATTTTAAACGCACTTTGTCTAACGATGGCGGAGAAAACTTCGTAGATAACGTAGTTGCCATAGACAAAGCCGCTATTGGATCTATGGGAAGTAAGGCATCTCGAAAAGAAAACCCACCAAAGGGGCATGTTACACACAACCTCAACCATTAGAAAGAGACACTGAAATGGCTTGAAGGCATCTGACATCAGACAGTACCTTAGGTCATGTTTACCCAGCCATCGGGGCTCCAACAGGATGCCATGTGGCATGTCAAATGCATTCATGTCATACAGGTCACGTATACCCTACCCAAACCTACATCGGCACCCGGATGACCCTAGCCAGTATTATGGGAATGTGTATAATTACTCCCCAAACACCATTCCTACTTTTGAGCCTTATCAAAATTCTTTTGGGGCCCCCAACGACATATACTATCCATGGTTCACAGGATCGTTTCACCCTCCGGAAACACGAGCCTGGAGCTACCACCCTCGGTTTGCACCGATCATGAACTGCACTGTAAGTCACCAGTAAGAATGAACGGTGCATCAAGTACGTATACGCACCCTCAAAAAGCAAGTGATCATGAATCATTGTACAATAAAATTTCACTGGTCATATTGCCATTCACCATTACTGAGTCTCATGTCCGTAACGCAAGTAGCACATCGTCTAATGAATTAAGTGAAGGAAATTTCTCCAACCAACTAGACGTACAAGATATTGTAAAACACTTCACAAGTCATAGTAACCTTTTCACGCTTAGCTCATCAATACACGGTCGCTGCCAAAGAAAATTCCTGACTTCAGAACGATAGTCTTGCTAACTGAGCCTACAGTGATATTAGTCACTGAATCATGGTGCCCTACCCCAATCCTTGATGTAGACTTGTGCATAGATGGTTATGCCCCTTATCACACTAACCGAGATCATAAGCGTGGAGAAGGTTGTTTGGTTTATATATGCAGCCTTGTTACAGCTGATAAGAATGAAGATGGTGCATTGAATGCTCTGCCTGACTCAATATGGGTTATTATAAACGGGACCAACTATAAAATCGTCGTAGGCTGTGTTTATAGAACACCATGTTCATCAAGGGAAGCTGATGAGCTAATTGCCCAGTCATTTCCCATGCTGAATCCATCAACGCTGACTTCAAACTGATTGCAGGAGACTTTAACCTGCCTGAAGTTAACTGGGAAACCAGTTGTAGCCCACAACGCTATGATGAAATACTTACCGTCTTAGATTTCCGTGGATGGAAACACTATGTCCATTCACCCACACGTGGGAGCAGTACGCTAGATCTAGTCTTTTGCCGTGACATCGTCCCAGTCACCACGTACGTTGGTGGCAAATTCGCTGACGGTGACCACAGAGTGGTTTTCTGTTGCCTACCAATACCCCCTCTTCGGGAAGAAAACAAGGGACCTATGAGAAATATTTTGTATCGCAGCTGCAAAAGCATAAAATGGGAGGCATTCGTCGAGCTCCACAGATGCAGCCCATGGGATGAGTACTTCATGACAGCCTCATTAACAGGGCCACTTTCGTTTTTCCATGGAAATATAACGCTATGTCTAGATATCGTTGCTCCCATGAGAGCAGCTAAGGTGAGGAGGAATGAGGGCCAATACATCCCTCGAATACTTCGTGCTCAGACCTCTAAATGTGAGAATCAGTTTTATTAAAGCCCTCCAGTTCCTTTAATGAAGATGGCTTCACGATTTCATACAAGGGTGTGGATACTGGCTCCTCTCCGTATAATGAACTTAAAGAATACTGTTTATCTCTGAAAGCCACTACGGTACATTCCCTCCCTAAAAAAACAAAAAACTTGAGAACCTTATAGTGGAAGAACTATGCAGCTGACTTCACATATATACATGAAAATGTACATAAAGTCCGGATAATTAAAGAAGAGGATAGGGACCGCTCTTTTCTCCAAATCTGATAGCGTAGTAATTTCTCTTTCCACATCTGCTAGCGCTTATTCTTTCTTTCCCCATTTGCAGAAACAGCTGCAAGTCGACGTTTGATGTTCAAATTCGGTATGAACATAATTATCTTATGGGAATAATGCCTGCTCATTGACGCCAATAATTATTGGACCACTCCCACTTTTTCGCAAATTCTGTACCACCTTTAAGATTAACTAACCCACTGGTCTTGATTTTTCTTGCGACGAACCGTCTGACCATTCCCAACAGTATTAGTAGCAGAGACACTCTGAACAGATGATTAAACCCGAGACCAATTTACATATTGGCTCAGGACGTCACTTACCTGCAGTGGCTCCATACTACACAACTTCTAGTACTCTGTACCAAGAGACCCTTTCATATGAAACTTACTATGCATCAAATACACTTCTCGAATGATGCCGCCTACGCTAATACAAAAGATAGCCGAGGTTTATGTATAAACACTGCCACTTGGACTAATGACTGTTTCAACATCTATTTTCATCCAATACAACACGTATTACCAGCAGAGCTAATCCATGTTACGTTTAAACGTAACATGGTGACCTGGGGATACATTGATATAGCCATACACGTTGGTTATATAACTATGGATACTTAACTGATACTCCAGATTGTATAGATGGGTCCTTTGTGGTTAGCAAAGCTAAAAACTGAAGATCATTCTATTTAATGAACTGGCATATTACTAATTAGCAAACTGTGCGAATGGACTAACAACGTCGGTTGGTTATAACGCACACTTTGAACATTGAGCTCTTTTGATATTGATGATGAAACTGTCTGTGAGGTGGAAGGTGGAAATCCATATCCGTCTCACGAATTTCAGCAATTCTTAATTAGATTATGCGCAGTAATGACTTGATATGTAAATTATTTAATACTAGATACCAGTTCGTAAACTTTCAAAAAGTATGAATTTGACGGTGCTCGTAGACTGGTGTCCTTCATGTTAAACCCGCTAATGAAGACAATATTTATTATCATTTAAACTTTAACACTCTATGTACGCTGTAAAGTAATATTTCCTTGTTCGTTTCGCAACTAGCAGGACCTTCGGCAGTTTTTAGCTGAGTTTAATGATATTCCATCAATACTACTCAGGGCTAAAGTCTTGTGGATTATTTGAGATGTGTCAACGTGATGAAGCCTGTAAGCTGGCTTCTCTCATGTTAAAACTTTTTTTAACGCGAGAATAAAAAACTTGTTTATTATTTATTTATTAAATTACGAAAATTGTCTAAGCTATATCATTCCTCTAAAGACTTTCTGACACTGCACTCAGTCTACAATACTTATCAAGCAATTAAGACTTTACGTACACAAGACTCAATTAGTGAAGAGCTGAATGCCCCCAAAAGTGGTTCTAGGATACGTAGTCTGACCTCCCTTTTGGATAAAAGTTTACAGGCATCGAGAGACATAGCTTGTTTATTACACAACGGAATGGTCTGTAACGATCCCCTCGAAATTTGTGAACTATCTAGCGAATCCTTCGCAAATTCAGTCCTTGCACACTTAACCCCACCACTTTTTCACTGCTCACTACAGCTTCATGCGCCAATGTGAATTTTACTGTCAAAAGTGTCACAGAGGCCATCATGAACTCGCAACTATCAATAGGCATGGGGATCAACAACGTAAACTCATTTGTTATCAGGAACAGTGGTGACGATATGTCTCTATCCTTGCTTAAGATATTCACCGTATCAATGGAAAGCAGCGTATACCCCACTGAATGGAAAACTAGCTACATAACTCCTGGCTATATGTCCGGAGACAAATCAAATGCCAATAATTACAGACTCATCAACATAACACCAGTCCTCTCTAGAATTATGGAAAAAGTGATTAAAAGCAGCGTCTCTGATTACCTATTGACGAAAAATCTAATCGCAGTCTCAGTATGGTTTCATAAAGAATAGGTCCTACGTTACTTGCCACTTTGATTTCTTCAACATCATAACTAGTAACCGTGAGGACGTAAAATCGTCATTGTTCCATACTTTGATATATCAAAGGCATTTGATGAGGTATCTCATAACGTACTCTTTAATAAGCTACGATCAGTTGGTATTTGCGACCCCCTTCTTAGCTGGAAAGCACCATTTTTTAGTGATCGTGCCCAAATTGTGAAAGCAAATTCCGTGCAGTCTGAACCTAGACATAAAACTAGCGGAGTTATACAGGGCAGTGTCCTTGCGCCTTTGTTGTTCATAATTTATATCAACAGTGCGTGTAACTGCTTCAGCGAAGGCCAAACATTCCTATACGCCGATGACTTGAAGGTTGTGTACACTTGTCACTCTCATGAGCTACGTAATACTCTGGATACCGCCTGACAGGAACTAAGTAAACTTTCACCATGGTGTGCTGAGTCCCACCTTGAATCCAAAAATAACAAATGCGGCTGGCTTGCTATAGGCAACGACGACCATGACCTAACCCTTGAGGTATGCGGAAAACAGCTACCTAGACTAGCTTCTGTGCCAGATCTTGGCATCGGGTATTCCAGAGACTTGACATTCTCGGAACAAACGGCTTATATCAGATCCAAGTTACGCTAACTCTTAGGATGTATCATTCGTAACTCCCATAGCACTGAATCACGGGTTCTACTCCATAAAGTGTGCATTTGCCCGCTTTTAGAATATTGCCCGTTTATTCTCAGTGGCCTTCGTAGAAGTGACAAACTAAAAGTTGAAGGGATACAACGTTACTTCTCCTTCAGAACATTAGGAACTGACCGTAATCTAGACTACACGTCCAGCTGTGACATGTTGGGGTTAGAATCACTCTGGAAGAGGAGACTTAAACTGAACCTTGTATTTTATTATAAGTTACTTCATCAGCACTTGCACTCTCATGGTCCGCAAGTCAAGCTAATTGTAACGTCTACGTACAACATGAGCAACCAAAAAGTATTGGTTGAAACTGAGTGTTGTACGAGGAGGTTGAGAGATAATTTCCTCCCCAATAAATTCTCACACATTTGGAACAGGCTTCCAGAAGAAACTCGTATGGCAAGCTCGTTGACACTCTTCCGCTCTTCAATTAATAAGCTACCAACAAACGACAAGTCTATCGCTGAATTGGCCAGTATCTATGCATCCTGGGCTGATGAGGATATGCTTGGACCTCTAAATGTATGAAACAGAGCTATTACAGCCCTTGAGTTTCTCCTACACTCGCGGGTTGACGACTGCTTACAAAGGTGTGAGCACTGGTTACCCTTCTCACTACAATGAACTTATGTACACTGGTTCCCTCTCAAAGCTACTACGATATGCCACAGACAGAAAGGCTTTAAGAATCTTATAATGGGTAAACTATGTGATTAATCACACATACATACATGAAAATGTACATCAAGTTCGGATAGGTCTAAAAGTATGGGAACTTCTCTCTTTTCCAAGCCGGTCTGCGTGGTGATTCCCTTTCCCACACCTGCTAGCGCTTCTTCTTTCTTTTTTATTTTACAGTAACAGCCCGATGACGACATTTGATGCTGAATCTCAATCTGGACATTTCTGCTAAGTAGAAATAATATTATTATTAGTCCCTTGGGTTCCTAATGGAACATAGGTCTTCAGTAGCGCGTCTCCAGTGACCTCTGTTCTCTGAGATCTTTTGAACCCGGTTCCACGACAGCCCAGAAGCTCTCATTTCCTCCTCGCACGATCTCCTCCATGTCACCCTCTGCTCGGACGTCCAACTCGTCGCTTCCCATGGGGATTCCACTCAAGCAACTGGCCTGACGCTTGATCTCCTCAGTCGGCCTTCTCAGTGCATGCCCAATCCATCTCCACTTCCACTTCCTTCTGCATATTTGTTGCATGATAGGTTCTTGGTTGGTTCGTTTCCAGAGCTCCTTGTTGCTTATTTTACCTGGCCATCTCATCTTCAGTAGCGAACGTAAGCAGTTGTTGATGAATGTCTGTAGTTTATTGGAAATGCCTTTCGTGACGCGCCAAGCCTCTGAACCATACAGAAGCACTGACTTGACGTTGGTGTTGAAAATCCGCATCTTGTTCCACATGCTGAGTGCAGATCTCCACACTGTTTTCAGGCTAATGAACGCCTGTCTTGCTGCCTCTCCGATTCTGACTTTGACACCCTCGTCTGTGCCTGTGCCACCTGTAGTTGAAACAGTGCTTCCTAGATAAGTGAAGGAGGTTACTTCCTTTAAGTTTCTCCCGTTGACGGTGACTGGGGTTTGCTGTTGTTGTTGGTGCGGTATCTTCATCACCTCTGTCTTCTCTATATTCACTTGAAGTCCCGTCTTCGCTGCCTCTTCCGCCAACTTGTTGGTTTTCGCCTGTAGACGTTCAAGTTTATGTGACATCAGGCACAAGTCATCACTGGCGAAATCCAAGTCTTCTAGATTCTTTTCCGCCGTCCAGCGTATCCCCCTCTTATCGCTCCCCACTGTTTGCTGCATGATCCAGTCCAGTCGACCACAATCAGGAATATCATGGGAGATAGTAGGCAACCTTGTTTCACCCCTGTCTTCACTTCAAAAGCATCATCACTGAGCTTCCCATTGTGAATTACTTGGCATGTGGCATCTTCATATAGTTGTTGAATGAGGCGGATAAAGGTTTGCGGTACTCCGTAGTAATGAAGCAGTTTCCAAATTACTTTTCGGTCGACGCCATCAGAGGCCTTAAAGTCGATAAAGTTGAGGTAGAGAGCTGATTGCCATTCTATGCTCCGTTCTACGATGATACGAAGCGTTGCAATTTGGTCTGCACATGATTTGTACTTCCTGAAGCCAACAGCCTGTTCTGGTCGTAGTTTTGAATCCAGTGCATCTTTAAGCCTCTCCAGGATGATGCGGCTTAATATTTTGCTTGCTTTGGGTGGACAGGAGAGTGATTCCTCGCCAGTTCTTGCAAACACTGAGGTCTCCCTTCTTCGGCAGTTTGACAAGGTATCCCTCCTTCCAATCGCCAGGTGCCTTCTCTTCATTACACACCTTCTGCAATAGTGGTGTGAGCATGTCTGGTGTTGTCTCTGCGTCTGTTCTCAGTGCTTCTGGCGGTATCCCGTCTGGTCCTGCTGCTTTCCCGCATTTCAGTAGCTTTATGGCGTTCAGGACTTCCATTTTTGTTGGAGGATTTATGTTCGCTTGTAGTTCAGCGGCTGCAGGTGGTATTTGTGGACGAAGTGCAGGTGGTGGTGGTGGTGGTAGTCGATTCAAGAGCTTCTTGAAGTGGTCGGCCCATTGTTTCCTTTGTTTCTCTTCTTTCGTAATTAAATTTCCGTCATCATCTTTTATTGGTTTCATCTGTGTTGGTCTCTTCCCTGATAGCAACCTGGTTATTTGATG